>OZ022501.1:87785671-88985671 GCA_963989385.1 Ctena decussata
TTTTTCAGGGATTCCCACTTAAGTTTCTCCAGAATGCCATACAAAAATTCTCACAAGGTATGACTATTTTACTCTGATTATCAAACTTGTACATTGTACCTTCTGGCTTTTGCATACAATTCCAGTTCCTGGATTTGTTCGTATTTGTTTTGTAACCTTCCCGCGGCTGAGGAACTCTCTACGGCGCGAATTCAGGTCCATTTTCAATGTCGACTTTGTGTTAGCTTCAGATGTAAGCTTCATGCACTCCCTATGAAAGTGCTTATACTGTTGGAAAAGAAGATTCTTACTAAAAGTCTTTTGATAGCTCATAATTTGAAAAATAGTCACCAAAGTCAAAGTGAAAATAACGTGGATCGGAGAAACGAAGGGGCTATTCCGCCGGCGGCCGTGTCAGTAAAAAATTTGGGAGTGACTATCGGCACGACCGTCTTGCGGACTTTGGGGGTAAAAAGGGTAACCGAACTGAACCGAACCGAACCACCGGATTATACCGGACGGAGCTTACGGAAATTTCCGGTACGTAAATTCACCGGATCGAACCGGATCGGTCCAAATCACCGGATCGGACCGGATCGGACCCGAATTTTACCATTTGTATTTTCTTTGGCTTTTTTAAAATGTTTATATTTTAGATAAGAGAGTGTATCCAACATAGTATATGACAGTATGAGTTGAAAGTGGACCTCTCCTGTTCCTGGTATACATCAATGACCTGCCCTCAAGAGTTTCTTCTTCAGTACGACTCTTCGCAGATGACTGTCTGCTGTACAGAGTTATACGAGACCAGAAAGATGCAGAGTCACTACAGAGAGATCTAAATCATCTACAGGAATGGGAAAGAGATTGGTAGATGGTATTTAACCCAGACAAGTGTGAACACATCCAGATCATCAACAAGCGAAATGTCATACCAACCTCTTACAGCATTCATGGACAGACCTTGAAAGAAACGTCAAAAGCAAAGTACCTAGGAGTCACCATAGACAGTAAACTGTCATGGAACAGCCATATTCTGTTCTGTTGTAGAATTTCTGCCAAAGTTGGCACACCTCCAGTCTGCTGGAGTAATCGCTGACTCACGGTTAAAATGGTTTTATATCCACCACCGTATTTACTCTTTAGTCAGTCTCTATATACAGTTTATAAGCTAAAATAGTCTAAAATCATTGGCATTAGTGACCACTCTGTTGTGACCTGGATAATCTCTGTTTATTTTGTTTCTTAGTCTTTTTCTTGTTTGGAGGGATTAGCAATAGTCTCTTGTATCGTTCACAATGTAAAGCATGACAAAGCCTTCTACCGTGGAATTCTGCAGTCTTTAGTATATGATGGTTATGTTTATGGGTGGTTTTAGCATAAGCACTACAGTCTATGATTAATTGAAGCAGACTACTATGGTTGTCTACAGGCAGACTAGCACTAACATGCTGAATAGTTTCTAGTATAGGTTCTCTGATGTCGCTCAAGGCGGTACAATTCAAAAGGAAATGTTCAATGGTTTCGTCACCGTTGTTACACAGTAGACAAGTTGGATTTATCTGGTTCTGGTTAAACGAAGCTCGATTGGTTTGCAGTATGTATGTACCCGTGACCAGGGTACTTTCGTGCCAATACGAGGAATCTCCCGTGCGTTACCAAAAGTTTGTATAACAGGATGTCGACGCCCATGTCTGTAATCCTCTACTGGCAGATATTTCAGACTAGGGTATAGTGATGCTTTCCAACGTATCAACTCTATCCAATACCGGTCGACCTGCTTGTTAACCATTTTCTTCCACGACTGTTTGCTGGGTGGGTTTTTGCGGTGATGACTCTATGATGGCCCCGACCTAAAGCTATATATTTTAGTTGGTTGGGACCGGAGCCTTTTTGTCTGTTGCTTGGTCCACCGGGGCTCAACTGGTGACCTTCTTTTGCTTCAGATTTCCAGTGGGGTTGTTTGGCAGGACAGGGATCTCCACCTGTCAGACGGCCCGTTGTATCTGTTGAGTCCTCGTCTTTGCTTCTTCATGGTGTTGAAATTTGATTTATGTGTTTACCGTGATGATTCATTGACGAGTTAGAGGGTTATCATGCGCACCGAACAACCAACTAAATGTTTTGTACCACTTCAGAAACTGAGGGTGAGGTTGGGCCTGTAAAATCGATTTAAGTCCCCCAGTAATTGATTACTGACCGTTCCAAGGCGGTAGTTCTGTTGTGGTTCTTTGTTGCCTGTTTTTGGTGTCAGAGTTTCTGTGATGTTTTACCTTATGTATGTTATTATTATTTTTGGTTCGGTTTGGGTTGCTGAGTGGCCACCTTTTGGGAACAAGCTGCTCACTCGGTTGGCCATATGTTCTCTGTATCTTGATTATTTGTAATCTTAGTTGTTTCCAACTATGGTTTGAGGGCTGGATTTGGATTTTGATTGTTTCAGTTCCTGGTCTTTGCATACTTTTTACTTTTGTTGCGGTTGCATTTGTTTTATGTTCGGTGCTGTTTAATTTATTATGTTCTCAGTTTAATCCTTCTATCATAAAAATAGAAAATAGGTAAAAATAATTGTTAAATGTTTTTCATATAATTTGCTTAGTCCGTTGTAACCCGTCTGTTGGTCTAAATTATTTAGTTCAATAAAGATAGCTGAGTTGCCATCTATTTGGGAAAGAGCTGCTGACTCGGCTTATCACTTGTAATTTATTGTTTGTTGGGATAGCTTTGTCAATCTTTCCCTTTGATGTTGGGGATAGGGTTTGGGATCTGATTCAGTCAGTTCCTGAAGTGTAGTTACTCTTTAAATTTGTAGATTATCCAATGGATGTGGTAGTTCGTAGTTGAGACAAAGCTCTTTTACTGCTATGAACCAACTATTACTTTTTCGCCTTTTTACACTCAGCTGCCTAAACGCAATCTGTCTTTCTAACGCTGACTGTGGGAGTCGACAAATACTCCCGAAGAGATTAAAGGTCAATTATTAAGGTGCTTTTTATTACAGAAATAAAAGCAGTTTTCTTTTTGTCCGTTGCTTGGTCCACCGGGGCTCAACTGGTGACCTTCTTTTGCTTCAGATTTCCAGTGGGGTTGTTTGGCAGGACAGGGATCTCCACCTGTCAGACGGCCCGTTGTGTTGTATCTGTTGAGTCCTCGTCTTTGTTTCTTCATGGTGTTGAAATTTGATTTATGTGTTTACCGTGATGATTCATTGACGAGTTAGAGGGTTATCATGCGAACCGAACAACCAACTAAATGTTTTGTACCACTTCAGAAACTGAGGGTGAGGTTGGGCCTGTAAAATCGATTTAAGCCCCCCAGTAATTCATTACTGACCGTTCCAAGGCGGTAGTTCTGCTGTGGTTCTCTGTTGCCTGTTTTGGTGTCAGAGTTTCTGTGATGTTTTACCTTATGTATGTTATTATTATTTTTGGTTCGGTTTGGGTTGTTGAGTGGCCACCTTTCGGGAACAAGCTGCTCACTCGGTTGGCCATATGTTCTCTGTATCTTGATTGTTTGTAATCTTAGTTGTTTCCAACTATGGTTTGAGGGCTGGATTTGGATTTTAATTGTTTCAGTTCCTGGTCTTTGCATACTTTTTACTTTTCTCTAAGCAACTGAGTATCGAGAACCGCATCAAATTATCATTAATAGTTTTCGAGATATAAAGAGTTGAATTTGTAAATTTTATGACATCTGACAATCATTTTGAGCTGCCTCATTAATATTCATGAAGCCTCTGATGACGTCATCGATGAACACTGAAATTTTAAATTTATTTAAATTTTTTAAATTGTCAAATATTTTCTTGATGAACATTCTAAAATGGTAAAAAATTGTATTGTATTATTGGTGACACTAATAACAACTGCCCAACTTCAAAATATTGCTTATATTTGCAATTTAAGCAGTTAAATTTTCAAATTTAAATATTTAATTAAAATTTGTTAAGTTTCAATTTACATTCTTATCAGTAGATATAATTGAACATAGTAGTTTTAGATCTGTTTAATTAGGTCTCTGACAATGACTTTTGTGTACTGAAGTAAAAGAAAATGTTTTAAAATCTGTTTTAAATTTTTTTAAAAGTTAATTTAAATTTTGAATAAAATTTAAATTTGTGGATGAACATTCCTAATAAATTACCCAGCTAATAAACAAAGATTAAAATAATCAAAACTGTAAGATAACAATCATTTACTATTTGGAATGAAGCTTGTTAATTAGTTTAAAAATTCATTTAAAGAATTAAAAATCAACAATGACATCACAGAATAGTGCATTGTGGTTAGAAATACTTTAAAAAGTAAGGGAGGTAAGTCATGAAGGAAAAAACAGCCGTGGGATTTTTAAACTGGCATAACTTTTGAACGGACAGGAATTTTTCTATGCCATTTGTAGCATTATAATCCTCTCTGTGTCCACTATCAATTTGCTTCAAAATTAAGCATTTATACAATTTCTTCGTAATTGACCTTTAAGGGTTCTTTTATGAATAGTTGCCTCAATTGGGAGTGTACCTGTCAAAATGTACACTACTGGATCTGCTGAAGTAGTTGATAAGGACAACATATTGATGCAGTGACGAAAAGGGCCAACCAGACTACAGCTTTCCTTCACAGAAATCTTTCAAGCTGCCCAAAGGATGTTAAGGCCAAATGCTACAACTCCACAGCTTGAGTATGCTTCGACGGTATGGGACCCAGTGACAAAATCCAACATAGCCAAATTGGAGTCTGTACAGAGGCGAGCCGCCAGGTTTTGCAACAATGACTACCGCCGTACCAGCTGTGTCACTTCAATGTTGCAAGAACTTGGTTGGGAGGACCTTCAACCAAGGCGAGACCAGAGCAATTGACAATGAGGTACAGGATCGTCAATAACCTCGTTGAAATCCCTTCAGGCCAGTACCAGACAGCCACAGGAGTAGCAACTATAGGACACCATCAACGATTCCTGCCAATATTTTGTTCCATCAATGCCTACAAGGGATCCTTCTTTCCATCAACAGTCCGTCTCTGGAATGGTTTGCCTGCCAAGGTCATATCTGCACCGACTCTGGATAACTTCAAGCTCCTTGTCGGTGCAGATGTCCTAAGACCGTGATTGTTAACAACATGTTTTTGTCTGATTTTAACTGTAAATAAGAACCTCCCAGCACGAATGTTTTAAGGTTGTTCACAGTGTGACTATGCCAATATTGGCCATGCACTTAATTGGTAGATGTAGATGTAGAACTTAATGGACTTACTGTTAGCATGTTTGACATTTCACAGAGGATACGTAATAGTTATTATGCATTTTCACAATACAATGTAATTTTAATGGCTATGAAAAGGGAAATTGTCAAATGAAATGATTTTTTTCTATTTTTTCTTCAAAACATATGTGGTTACAGGTTATTCAGGCAGTTGGAACAGAAATAAAACCTGTTGGATATGGATATCACGTTAACAAGTCATAGATGCGATTTGGACTCCTTCACACTCACATATGAAAGTAATGTATCTGTTGGATACATTGTATTATGCAAAATATGAACATTAATAGTCAAAGAAAGTATGATAAAATAGGTATCAGTGGTAAAATTCGGGTCCGATCCGATCCGATCCGGTAATTATGCCCGATCCGGTCCGATCCGGTGAGTACACGTACCCGTCTCTAGGTCAATCGGAACACCGCTCGGTCAATTCCGTGATTTAGGTATGTGGGGAAAAAACGGATGCATACGTATTTAGCATGACTGTGATCGTGTAACAATTTAAATTGAGACTTTACAATAATATTGAAGTAAAATTTAAATCTTTTAAACTCAAACAGTTTCTTTCAATTTGCTGACTATTTTTTACGTATCGCTTGTTGGTTAGCTCTCAAGCAAACCGAAAGTAGAAATCGGTTGTCGGGGGTAAAAACTTTGGAAAAAGGTGCCCAACATAAAATTCGCATTTCGATATCTGATATACTGTGTACATTTTGAGAGGAGTTCCGGTAGCATGAAAAGTGTGCAAGAAGGTGTTTTTCATGTCGATGCGAACACAATTCTTGAAATTTTAGTTCATATTTCAAACAAGTTATTTCCCCTTGATGGTTTTAGGTGTGATTTCGTGTCCGCTCTATAGCTTGATTTTCATGATACTCCATAACCCGGGAACTGTTCGGGTGTTCCTTTCTCTTCGGTGTTTAGCATGACCCCTACGCCAGGTTCTGCTTGTCTGAATACCTTCGGTCGGGTTGCCGGCCTAGATACTTCACAGATATGTAGAACAGGTCATGACGAGGTGTGGCGAACAAGAATGACAACTCTTGCTTTCTTACTTTTTGAGAGTTTTTCCCTTGGATGGCTTTAGGTGTGATTTCGTGTCCGCTCTATAACTTTAATAGATCTACCTTTTGAAATATTTTCATGAAACTTCACAGATATGTAGAACAGGTTATGAGAATGTGTTGTGAATAAGAATGACAACTCTTGCTTTCTTACTTTTTGAGTTATTTCCCCTTGATGGTTTTAACTCAGAGTTCGTGTCCGCTCTATAACTTTAATACCTTTTGAAATATTTTCATGATACTTTACAGATATGTAGAACAGGTCATGAGGATGTGTCCCAAACAAGAATGACAACTCTTGCTTTCTTACTTTTTGAGTTATTTCCCCTTGATGGTTTTGACTGTTGAGTTCGTGTCCGCTCTATAACTTGATACCTTTTGAAATATTTTCATGATACTTCACAGATATGTAGAACATGTCATGATGATGTGTCATGATTAAGGTTTGAGTTATTTCTCCTTGATGGTTTTAGCTGTGATTTTGTGTTTGCTCCATAACTTGAATTCCCTTTGAAATATTTTTATGATACTCACAGATTTGCAGAACAGGTCATGAAAATTTGTCTGATACATGTATGACAACTCTGTGATTCATACTGTCCGAGTTATTTGCCTTCGGAAGTTTGAGCTGCACTTAGCTGTCTCTGCTTTATATCTGTATAACCCTGGCTTGCTCCATGATATTAATACCCTTATAACTTTTGAATATTGATAATCATGCCATGATATCTTATATTATTATAATGTTTCTAACTCCGTACCCTCTTCCCCCCCCCCCCCCCCCCCCCTTCCCCTCCCTCATTTTTTTTTCTTTCTTTATGTTCCAGATTTGGGGTCTTTGTCCAAATATACTTACTAAAGAGCTCAAAATTGGATTTGTATGGCTTGTACTTTATGATATTAATACCCTTATAACTTTTAGAATATTGATGATCATGCCATGATATCTTATATTATTATAATGTTCCTAACTCCTTACCCTCTCCCCCCCCTTCCCCTCCCCCATTTTTTTCTTTCTTTATGTTCCAGATTTGGGGTCTTTGTCCAAATTCACTTACTAAAGAGCTCAAAATTAGATTTGTATGGCTTGTACTTTAGAAATTATTCACACATTTTGAAATATACATATATTCACACATATATGCTATATATTGTATACATGGTGGCTGTTTGAAATTTTACCTCTTTTTAGCTGCCTGGCATACTGTTTTGGTCTGAGTAATAGATAATCATGCATTCTGTTAAACAGATAATGTAAATCAGAAGCATAAAAGAATGACAATATATTACTTATATGTGTTTTGAAGTGCACCCTGTTTACCAAAGGGCAAGGAGCCTTCGGTTGGGGGATTCGCCATCTCCTCTGATGGCTATTTTTACTCTTACTATGTATATGCTCCAGCCTATGGAATGTCCCTTGAGTCAAGGATCAGATAAAATTGTTATAGTTATTTATTAACTAGCCTCTAATAGCATAAGAAAACAATAAGCTCAAATACAGCTTGTAAAATCTCTAACATCAAACAGTTTGACCACTGTTTGGCAGCCGGATGCCACTTAAGCAACAGTTACAGCTGCTTATCAGCCATCTATGTAAACAAACAATTTCATGCTGAAAAGTTCACCAGAATTTGAACTTGTAGGCTGTGGACAAAAGTGCTCTGGCTTTTATAGGGAAAACATAAAAAAAATGTTCTTGTCTAAAACCACTGGAAGCAGAGCCTTGGTATTTGGTATTTCACATCACCTACTGGTCCACTACCAAGATTGTTTAAATCATGGCCCCGGGGTCAGATGGCCTACCTTGGGGGTCACATGATAGGCTTATAATGGTTTCCATTATCCATACATAAAGTACAAACAGTCCACATATTTATGTAACACAATGACAAGAGTGCAAGAATCATGCAATTAAAAATGGTCATTTGCCTTAATTATGAGAGGCTTTATGTTATATAACTAATATTTATAACATTTATAACGTATTACTTACAAATTTAGTTAAATTAAACACTTTTTAAACCCTTCTAATAGAAAATACATGGCTGGTTGTCAACAGATGTTTTTGGTCCAAAAAGTCTGGTGACAACCATTTGTCAGCAGACGGTTTTGGTCCAAAAAGTCTGGTGACAACTGGTTGTCAGCAGACCTCTCCAAAATGTTTTTTTTTCGCACCTGCTTTAGCAAGGTGTGATATAGGCATCTGTCCGTCCGTCTGTCCAATCGTCCGTTCACAATTTACGTCGACCCTAGCATTTAAGTTCAATCAAAAGGCCTTTTCTCTGAACCACTGCTTCCATGGTTCTCAAATTTCACATGCAGCATGATCAGACTGCAGGGCTTCAGAAAGGTAAATTTCAGCCTGGTCGAGAATCCTAGATGGCCACCGTTATTAAAAAATAGCAAAACCAATAAAATAAACTTTTTCTCCAGAACCACTTGGTGTATTTGGCTGAAATTTTGTATGAAGCAGTAGTGTGACCTTGGTATTCAGAATTATCAAAATGAAAAAAAAATCTATAGCGGAATTAGGTCACAGTGACCTTATGTCGACCCTAGCATAATTTATGTCCCTAGCATTTACGTCCATTCAAATGACTTATTCTCTGAAACCACTGCACCTATGGGTCTTAAATTTCATATGCAGCATGATCAGACTGCAAGGCTTCAGAATGATAAAATTCAGCTTAGTCAAGAATCCAAGATGACCTCTGTTACTAAAAATATCAAAATAGCAAAACCAATAAAATCAACTTTTGCCCCAGAACCACTGGGTAAATTTGGCTGAAATTTTGTATGAAGCATTATTGGGACCTTGATACTCAGGATTATTACATACATGTGATGTCTCCCGGATCATCCGGGAGTCTCCCGGAAATGAAGTCCATCTCCCGCGCTCCCGGAAAGCCTTCAGAATCTCCCGGATGCTGAGTTTTCCCTTCATAATTTTTTTCTGATACCCCTTTTACAACGCCATGCCAGTTTTCCCTGTGAGTAAGGAGATATCCACGTGTGTATTGACCTGTGTTCACAGCATCAAATATTGTTTTGACTGTGCAATAAACAAACACATCATTCATGTCTGTTGACATTAATCCCATTATTCAGGTCACTAATAAACTCACTGACCCGTGTAAGAATTACCGACCAAATGTGTTTAAGATATGTCACGTGAAAAGAAGCCGATAGCCCTGTTTCACAACTACACGAAATAAACATGCGCAATACAGTCGGAGAGATGTTTTCACGGCTTAGATTCCCTTAGATGCATAGACAACAAATGCAAAACTCTGTTTAGGCTGCACAGAGGTGCAGGCTATTCGGTGTCTTCACTTGTCGCTCACTCCGTAAGGTACTTTTTCCCCTGAATGGCAAATGATATCTGGATTATTATATATGGCCGATAACTTTGATCGTTAATGGTGTAAAAGTTACACATGAAAGTTTTGATATTTCTGTCTTGTGCATGGGTATAGTTTGTGTCAAGAACAGAATTTGAACATTGTTATATACATTTTTATCAGTTTTTACAGATCTGAGTACCTTTAAACAAAACTTATTTGTTTATGAAAGAAGATAAATACTAAAGTAGATAAAACTGATATAGAAATTTCAAGGGAGGCAAATCTGTATGAAATCTCAAGTATACCCTTTTGCAAAAGCTAGATTCTGTGCTAGACAGATACCAAACTAATGATACAAATAACAGTAATATAATAATAAATGAATAATTATAATAATTAAAGAAAGGAGGTGTTTTGTGTGTGGGGGGGGGGAGGGGCTGGGTGAGTAACTCAAAAGTAAACTAAACAAACTATACTATAGTTCATGTTCTGTTTAAAAATAAGAAAAAATACAGTAAAGTATTTGAAACGACGCGTCAAAGTTGCCGTCAGAAAGTCTCCCTGATGGAGAACTCAATCTCCCTGAAATGAAATCCGAATCTCCCACATGGTCATCAGGAGTTCATCACATGTATGTTATTAAAATGAACAAAATCTGTAGCAGAGTTACGTCACAGTGACCTACTTTCTTTTTACAAGTCCAGTTTTGTTAAAATGCCAATATCTCAAGAAATACTGAACAGATATCAGTCAAATTCAATCAAAATGATCCACAAATAGAGTTCTTTCAAATTTATATGACTGGGCAGTCCAGGATAGCCATCTGCTGCTGTTACTAAAAATAGCAAAAACATGAAAATGACAATTCTCAAGAACCTCTACATGAATTTGGACCAATTTTGTGTCAGAATGCTCCTCGCATGAAGCTACATTTAATTTTTTTGTAAGTTGATCATCAACTTAAGCTAAACATTCTAGCTTAAGAGGTTCTCCAAATATGTATTTTGGTCACAGGTTATTCCTATATAAAATGCCTATATATGTTCTAAACAGGGGAATAACTCAACCAATAATTTACAAAATATGCCCAAAGTTAATCACTTTATTTTCGCCTTAGTCTGTAATGGTATGGCAAATATAAACATGCTAACTTAAGCGGTTCTTCAGTTATTTTGGTATATAAAATGCCTATGTCTGGAAAAGGGGCAGTACTCCTGGGTGACAAGACCAATCATTCTTCGTATGAGGAAACCCCCCATCAAGAATAAAAGCTACATGGAGTATCACTGCAATAGGCTGAGAGTTCCTTGGAATTAATCTGCACAACTGTATGATCAGTTACAGACCAAGGTGTAGATGAATTCATTAACATTTGAGCATATTTCGTAAATTTTTGATTTAGTTATTCCCTATTTTAGGACATAGGCATTTTGTATAGGAAGGAACAAGCTTGTGAAAAATATATCTGAATAACCCACTAAGCTATGATCTTTATCTATGATCTGATTAGCTTTTTAGCCAATTCTATAAATACTGGGTTGAGTTATACCCCTGTCTGACTTATACATTATGGGATAAACCTTCTTTAGAGGCAAGCATACAGTTGGGGGCATAGTGTGTCATAAACACATTTTCTAGTCAGTTATGGGTTCTGTTCTTAAGTCAGAGGGGCCCCAACATGACTTAAACATCTTGTACCCGGGCTCTTAATACTGACGAGAGTCCATTATGCCCACAACAATGTTAGAGTGAATAAAAAATATAATTACAGATTTATTATTTGAGCCGTGACATGAAATAACGAACAAAAAACCTTCTTTAGAGGCAAGCATACAGTTGGGGGCATAGTGTGTCATAAACACATTTTCTAGTCAGTTATGGGTTCTGTTCTTAAGTCAGAGGGGCCCCAACATGACTTAAACATCTTGTACCCGGGCTCTTAATACTGACGAGAGTCCATTATGCCCACAACAATGTTAGAGTGAATAAAAAATATAATTACAGATTTATTATTTGAGCCGTGACATGAAATAACGAACAAAATGGCATGTGCATCCACCAAAGACTCAGATCAGCCTGGGCATCTGCCCAGTCTGATTTGCATCTTCACTGTCCGCATGGAGCTAGCTTAGAAGCTTAGCTACCCTTTAAGCACAAAGCAAAGACACTAATCAGACCGGGGGGGGGGGGGGGGGGGGGGGGGGGGTGCTGCCCATGCTAACCTGAGTCTTCACTGGGGGGGGGGGGCTGCCCATGCTAACCTGAGTCTTCACTGGGTGCACATGCCACTTTGATGGTTTTATCATGTTGTGACTCATTTAGTTCTCACATTTTCAGGAGTTCTGTAGATGCAGGTGTATGTGGAGTTTGAGTACCATAGTCAACCTTATTAGCGCCCTGTGCGCAGCTTTTCTCTGATGCTAAACCGTTAAATTCTTTGGATATACATGTAGAAGGATAGAGAAGATTTAGAAGTAAAAAATCAAATATTCTATTGCATTTTCAGCTCTTGTAAACGAGAAAGCAAAGGGATATACCAAGTGAAAATATGTGCATTAATAGTCCCATGCCTCACAAATTGCCACGGCGTGCGCTTATAGAGGCATGTGCGCTAATTAGGTAGAATACAGTATATAAATGGATGGCCTTGACATTGATCCTGTAAAGCATCAGGTTGTTTCATCTGACGTTTGTGCTGCTTCATCTGTATCTATAAGAAATCAGCCAGGGAAGAGAAAGCGAGAGAAAGAAAATGGACCTGACTCTTCACTTCTACATTCAAATGTTAACTTACCAAACAATTGTAAAGAAAGTAATGACTTGAAGCGTGTTGTTCAGGATGGATTTTCTTGGTGGACATGTTTAACCCAAGGCATATCACTGGAAAAAACAAAACCACATTCTGTGTCCAAGGTTAACTCTAGTGGAAATATCTAAAAACATTTTCTATACTTCCATGTAAACAATGTGTCCTGCATATGGTGTTCAGATTGGTGCAATAATGTTTAAAGTTTACGTTCATATTTAATGAACAGCTTATTGTCTCAGTTACATGTATACATTTTGAATAGTCTCTGTAGCTGTATATTTTCAATTTCTATCTTTTTTGGATGCATTATAGATACTTTTTATATAAAGTTGTCTTTCAAAAGTACATGAACCTACATGCATCTGTGTTTCAAAATTATATTTATTACATGTACCGAAATATTTACATTTCTTTTCACTGATTTATAATACCAGATCTGTTCGTTTTCTGGCTATGGTATTAATGACTCATGTACAACATTGAGAATATGTGAAGAGATTAGATATTTAATGAATTTGATAAAATAGTACTTTTAAGTCAGATATGCAGAAAAACTGTAAGTCACATCATAGCTACCTCGAGTGTTAAAACATGATGGAAAGTTCTGAGAAATCTCATAAAAGTAATGATGCCAGTTTGCCAAAGAAGCCTGAAAGACCATTGGATAGTGACTGTTGTGGGCAAGGTTGCCTCCCTTGTGTGTTTGACCTTTATGAAGAAGAGATGGAGATTTGGAAAGAAGAGTGCCGAAAGATTGCAGATGGAGGAAACAGTGAATGTCAAACTGAGGTAGAGTTTAAGATGAGAAAAGTTATAATCTGGATTTTTTTTGGAGAATATAGGTTGCAAACTGTGTTTTATGCAATCTCAAATGCAATTTAACTATATCCAGAAACTTCTCTAATAGCCCTTAGTTTGGCCATGAAGTAATTTTTTTTACCAGGGTCCGAGGTTATAAAACTTGAGTATAGTCTCAAAATCAAAGTAAAGCGCACTGATTGACTGATTGGAGCATGTGCTCGGAAGCAGCCAATCAGTGTGCTTTATTTTGAGTTTGAGAATGTACTCAAGTTTTATAACCTCAGGGCCAGATTTAATATAGTTTTAATATAAGCTAGAGGGTTGCCATGAATTTGAGCAAGTTATAGAACAAAACTTATATGAGCCGTGACACGCCCATTGTGATCAGAGTCTTCGCTGTGTGCTTAATGGGTAGCTATGGTTAAAGCTAGCCGCATGAGGACAGTGAAGACTTTGATCAGACTGGGCTGATGGTTGCATTTTACGAAAGGGAGGCCTTATTTAGAGCCTTAAGTGTAGTAGATCAGTCACTGCAAAATATCTGTAATAAACAGCATTAAGGTGAATAGGTATAATTGCAGAGGAAACAACTATTTTTGCCTTACTTTTCAGTAGGGGCAACTCTTAAAGGTAAAAATTTGCTCCGCTAGGAGCAAATTCTTTCCTTTAAGAGTAGATCCCACGTCAAAAAGCTACCTTATCCAGAGAAGCAAACAGGAATTCATGCAATTTAATACAACATTAGTTTCGAAAAAGAGGCAGGGGGGCATTTATTAGAGCAGGGGCATTTATTAGGATTAATACCGTAGCTATTATAAGATGCTGAAATGTTACATGAAATTTAGCTCTTAAAGAGTCAGCTGATAGTAAATTATTCAAACATTTTGAAAACTTCAAAACAGCTACTTTCTAATTATTTCTTTTATTTCATACAGGAATCTGGTCCTGTACTTAGTGTTGACGAATACAGAAAGTTCACCGTTGAAAGCGTTACCATAGAAACCAGAGACTCATACAGGTACAGGTTTACCCTGCCATTTGGACAGTCACTAGGAGTGAAAACAGGCCAACATATTGTTATCAGGTATATGTTATTGCTTGCCCTGAAAAGAGGAGGGAAAAATAAATGGCTATAAAAGACAATAATTAAATATGTGTGATAGAGCATGGTTAATCCTCCTGTACAGAGAGAAAATCCACAAGATTTAATGAGTAGATTTATCAGACATACAGGTTGAGGAATTATGCTCTGTCTAGCTCCCAACTATATTTGAGCCGCGACGCGAGAAAACCAACAATGTGGTTGTGCGCCCAGCGCAGACTCGGATCAGCCTGGGCATCCACCCAGTTGAATCAGACGCTTCCTTAAGTGCTCAAAGGGTAGCTAAGGGTCTAAGCTACATCCATGCGGACAGCGAAGACTCTGATCAGACTGGGCGGATGCCCAGGCTGATCTGAGTCTGCGCTGGGCGCACAACCACATTGTTGGTTTTGTCGTGTCGCGGCTCATTTAGTGTAGACTGTGCATGTTATGGGCTGTCTCATGTTAGAGGTTTGGGTTTCTTATTTAACTATGGAAACATACATTAGGACCCCTTGTTAGCTCGATAAGACAGCTCCAATGCGGGTCACAACATATAGGAGCAGTTTGATCTGGGTATACTCTGTTTGCTCCTTGTTGTCTCAATATTAAGGGGCATTATGGTGTCTGGAGGTCTGAGTCAGTGTAAAAAAAATGAGGCTGAGTAAAGAGGGAACCAGTGATGGGACTGTAGAGCCAAATGTTACTTTTTTTTTGAAAATTAAGAGGTGTTTGTTACGTTGATATACAAGGTTTTAAGGATCACTGGCATTGAAGTTTAGCCTGTGAAAACTTCAAAATGTCAAAAATCGGAAAACTCATAATTGAGCCGCTCCATTACCAAACCAACAAAGTGGTGTGTGCGCCTGGCAAAGACTCAGATCAGCGCATATGCCCATCTGATCAGAGTCTTTGCTGTGTGCTTACGGTAGCTAAGGGTCTAAGCCACCTAAATGTTGACAGTGAAGACTTTGATTAGAATGGAGGAATGCCCAGGCTGATCTGAGTCTTTGCTGGGCACACATGCCACTATATTGGTTTTGCCATGTTGTGGCTCATATGTCAATTAACAGAGCCCTAGATAAGAGGGAGTATTTGGTGATAATTAGAGATAATTTTTGTTAATTCTGGATAAAAATCTATGTTGTGACCCCTCATCTGAACCGTCTCGTTGAGGGGTCACAACATATGGTTTCAATGAGAAATAAAGAAAATTATCCCTCAATTATCATCAAATACCCCTCTTATCTAGAGCTCTGAATTAAGAAAATAATATTTATACAGTATTGGCATTGCACCCTTCCAATGACAAGATTTAGAAATGTTTCTATGCTACAACTTCAAGCGCCTGTGCTTTAAAGTGATATGGGCTGCAACTTTTAACAATTTATTTTGGGAATAATTGTTTATTATTTTCAAAATTACAATAATTGAGCCCAGATGACCAGGAACACTCATAAAAATAACAAACCTAGGCCAGTTACTGCTACAAAAACCACAGTAATTTAGGTAAACGATTAGCTGTCTAGAATTTCATTCAGTCCGAACTAAATTATTTGAAAGCTAAAGGCTCCTGTTTACTCAAAAGTTATCATAGTTTTCATGCATTTTCAGGGGGAATGAATAGATTTATGATAAAAACATACTTTTACTCAGCTTTTACAAAAGGTAAAAATAATTGTGTAAAATTTGTCAAAATGATTAAAAATTGCAGACAATATAACTTTCATGTTTGTAGATCTTAAACAAACCTGCATCATCAAAGCAACTAACAAACCTTGATTATCACAGGGTTGCCAAAGTCAGGGAAAAAAAGCTTGTGGAAAATGAATTTGTTCCGGGTCAGGGGAGAAGGACTTGAAAAGTCAGGGAATTTAAAATTTATGATTATCATATGGCAGTCTCAGAAAAAATACTTACTTTGCTGAAATGGAAACGATTTACTTCCAGAAAAGACAATCCTTGTACAGAAATATTTATTGGCCTCCATATTGGGGCTACTGTTACAGGAAAGAATTTGCTCCTAGGGTAGCAAATTCTTTCCTTTAACAGCAACTGTCAATTTTCAACTTGTTAAAGTACAGAATATATACACTTTTGGATCCATAAAAGAGTATGGAAAACTGGCAAATGCCACTAAAAATTTAGGGAAATGTCGGGGAATTTTGATATGGAGGATGAGTGGCAACACTGTGTAAAAATTATGAACAAACCAGGGGCGTAGCCAGGGGCAATGCCGGGCCGGGTAGCGCAATCGGTAGGGCACCTGACTCGTAAGTCAGAGGTCCTGGGTTCGAATCCAGGTCTGGCCACATACTTTCGTTTCTCCTTCCGCTGATTCAAGAAGGGCAGTTTTCAGTTACTGGCGAAAGTATGTGCACTTAGTACTGGTTAACCGCTTAGGAGGTCTAAGCCTGCCCAGGAATAGTGTGGTTAGGTTAACTGACCGTCCCGACATGACCTTAGTTGTTTACCGTGGACGTTAAGCATCAAATCAACCAACCAAAAGCCAGGGGCAATGACACAGTACACACAATCACGTTTTATACTCATTGAGGGAAGTAATATGGGGTTTAGCTGCTAAGGTATTTCAAATTTTCGTGTCTGTTGGCAGTTAGAATTAAAAGTATGCCCAATTAACAACATTTCAGCATGAAAATAAGCAGGTCCGTATTGAAATTTTGTCAATTTGACAAAATTTCAATACGCACCTGCGTATTTGCGTATAGGCAGCTACGCCCTTGCAAACCTTATTATCAAAGTAGTTGTCAAACTAAAATATTGCTTGTCTTATACTTTTTTGATCGTCTATTTTTGTAGTTCAGTTATACATGTATTTGGAAAAGTGAAAAATTCATAAAAAAAAAGTTGCTCCTTTCAGGGGCTCAGTAAATGGGGAACCAGTATTGAGACAGTATACCCCAGTGTCTGATGTTGGAGCCAAGTCTTACTTTATTTTGATTATCAAGGTTTGTATTTTTATTTTATTTTGTAATTGAGGTTTATTGCTTCAAAATGGCTGTCTGTTCAGTGACTTGAAAAAGGATGTTCAAACAACCAAAAAAGTGTCTTTATCTGCAGAACGGTCATAGTAATTACATTTCACAGGCCTGGATCCAGGGGATGGGCTTTGGGGCCTCAGCCCTGCCATCTGGGCTTGTGTTATGAATAATATGTAGGCTCCAGATTATAATGCATGAGTATCTGTTGACAGGTTTGAGGTAATTTTTCCATGATTTATGTTGTAACATCTCATTAGAATCGCTTTGGTGAGGCGATTCTAATGAGATATCACAACATACATTTCAAGGCAAAACATTATTGAAAATTCTCATCAACTTGATCCCTAATTATGTCATAGTTTCAAGTCCACCCCCACCCCCACCCGTTTCCACATACACATACATTTCTTGGCACTATCACCAGCCCCACCGGTTATCTAGGGCCCCACCAGTACGTGGTGGTCTTGATCCGAGTCTGTTTCACTAAATGAGTTGAAACATGCAAAAGGGGGCTTAACAAATATGTGAGCAGCAAAGGTATTCGTGCAGTCTGGTCACAGCCTTTGGTATTTGCTTACTCCATCTCCATGTATAAGACCCTGAGGAATGTACAGGCATCAAATGAAGGCTGTAAGTTAGACTGCACAAATTCTCTGATCAATCGGTTTGAGTCTTCGCTGTTCACATATATGTAAAGCCACCTTTTTTGCATTGCACAACTTATATAGGCTGATTGTTGATACATGCAGGGAAGCCAGCAGGCATATATAGTCGAAATGAGCCACGACATGACAAAACCAACAATGTGGTTGTGCGTCCAGCATAGACACAAATCAGCCTGGGCATCCGCCCAGTCTGATCAGAGTCTTCGCTGTCCGCAGGGAGCTCGCTTGGACCCTTAGCTATCGTTTAAGCCCTTAGCGAAAAGTCTGATCGGACTGAGCGGATGCCCAGGCTGATCAGAGTCTGCACTGGGCGCACAAACACTTTGTTGGTTTTCTCATGTCGCAGCTCAAATAGCTTCCACTGCTCCAGATACCGGAATGAGTGGGTAACAGGAATATTTTTCAGCTCGCTTGAACAAAGTTCAGGAAGAGCTATTGGACTACCATTGGCGTCGGGGTTGGCAGCATCGGCGTCGGTGTTAGCAAAATGTTAAAGTTTTACGTTAAAGTTTTTTATGTGATAGGCAAGGCGCTGTCAGGTGAGCTATCCTGTCCCGGTGACAGGTCTTGTCATGGATAATTTCCCACATTTGTCCATAAAATGTATGTTATGACCTCTCATTAGAAACGCCTCACAGAGATGGTTCTAATGAGGGTCACAACATAATTATGTTTTCATTGAGAAATAAGATAAATTATCTCTAACTTATCCTCAAATGCCCACCTTATCTGAAGCTCTGGCTTTTCCTGTTACTACTGATCTATATGCCTCTTTCTTAGGACATCTAATTACCAAACTTGTCCTGTTTTTTTTCTCCTCACAGATATATGAACATGGTAAATTTTCTCAGTTTGTTAAAACCTGGTCAGTTGGAAGTGAAGTTTTAATCAGAGGACCATGTGGTAGTCTAGATTACAAACCAAATAAGGTAGGTATGTTCTGTAAAAATTGCAAAGAACACAATGGCTGGATGGGTGACTTGGCAGTTTTGTGTCCTTTTAATAGTATTGTAAAACACTTATATTTGGCGGCAGGAATATTTCGCAATTTTTATACGCCCGTTTTGAAAAAACGGACGTATTATGTCATGGCACTGTCCGTCCGTCCGTCCGTCCGTCCGTCCGTCTGTCCGTCCGTCCGTCCGTCCGTCCGTAAACATTCTTGTGCGCTCCATAACTCATTAACCGTTTGGGATATATTCATGATATTTGGTAGGAATATGTATTAGGTTGGGGGAACGTGTCGCGTACAGAAGTGGTTGCTCCCCCTTCCTTAGTTTCCAAGTTATGCCCCTTTGATTATTTTTTTCCCTGCCAGTCTTGTGCGCGCCATAACTAGATAACCGTTTGGGATATCTTCATGAAACTTCATAGCAATGTGTATGAAGTCTCAACGATGTGTCGCGTACAAAAATGGCTGCTCTCCCTTTCTTCATTTTAGAGTTACATCCCTTTCATTAGTTGATTATGGTTATTTTTGTGTATACATATCTTGTACATACCTTAACTTTGTAACCGTGTGGAATATCATGATGAAACTTTATAGCAATGTGCATGATCACAAGACGATGTGTGGCATACGAGAATGGTTGCTCCTCCTTTCTTCATTTTGGAGTTACTTCCCTTTGATAAGTAATTTTAGGCATTTCTCAGTCACTCCATATCTCCTTAACCTTTTGAAATATTAGAATGGAACTTTGTAGGAATATGTATAATAATGGGGCAATGTATCCCGAGCAAGAACCACAACTCTGGCTTACTGAATTATCTGCCCTTGCATAAATTTCCTGTTTCCTCTGTGATTCCTTAACCCTACATGTGATTTTGTCAGGGGAATGTAGTAGAGCCAAGAATCTAGTATATTTAGTTTATGAATTATCTCCCTTGTTCAACTATGGCATTACTCAACTTTTGAGCCACAATAACTTTGAAGCTGATTTTTGGTATACTCATAGTATTTGATGTGTTAAATATTTGAATAATGTTGCCGTCATTAGTTATAAAGTGGTTGCCCCTGTTTGTCTGCCTATCCATCCTTTTGTATACAATCTTGTTCATTCCATACTCCTTTATGACATTAAAACGGGCGTATTATGCGCCGCTTGCGAAGCCCTTGTTATAAATGTACCTTTTGGCAGATTTTTATTTTGGCGGATTTGTTATTTCTGAAAAGAAAGCGATTTCTGATGACATCATATAGGCCCCTTAAGTCCCGAGTTCTACACTATCTTGGTGAATACAAAATTACAATCATTTCTACATGTAATAAAACTGTTTAATTAAACTGTTTACAGTAAATTGAGTTCTGTGCTCCTTCTGATTTATTTGATCAACTTGGCTGAAGAACTAGATGTAATTAGTATGGCAAGTCTAATAAAACATTTGATAGATAGAATAAAATAATGCTGACATGACTGTCAGTTTAAATTTGTGGCATTTTAATTTGGCAATTTTCTTCCTTTCTGCCAATATCGTCAAAATAAAGTGACCGTGAAATATAAGTGTTTTACAGTATTTCAGTCATATCAGGATGATGGGAGGGTAATTACGAAGGGTTCTGTGCAATGATGCTCCCTTAGGTTCAGACAGAATCTGGCCTGCAGCGGGACTTGAACCTAGGACCCTATGATCTCAAGAGTGCTTACCTCTTTGCCATGCAACACTTCTAAAATAACATAAGATTTAAGAGTTTCTGCATCTATAGATCTTAACACTGAAACACTGCAAGCATAAGCATTTACCATAAAGACATATACTGCAAACAGTTTAGGCCCTGATAAGGCAGCTCATATTGTAGTAGGAGCAGTCTTAGACTGCTCCTGCTACCATTTGAGTTGCCTTATAAGGGCCTCAATTCTGTGCTGTAAGTTTTCTTATCCATGTCTGCACTGTTATGCCATTCAGCCAGCAGTTTATTGTATTTTCATATACTAAATGTTTATCAGCCATTTTTTTCAACGGGAGACTACTTTTGTGATCTACTGTTTGCTTTGATGAAAAATGAAGCCCTTCAAAAAAGCAGTCTACTCCTTTAACAAGAATTTGCTCCTCATAGTGGAGCAGATTCTTACCAATCAGAGTTAACATCCCCCTACCCCCACCCACCCCCATTCAGAAGGGAGGCAAAAATGAAAAATTAATGGCAGAGTTGCTTCATCTGAAAGTTATCCCATTCATCTAAACATAAGATCTGCTAGTAGTGTAGGTGAACTTGTCCAGATTTAAAAATGAACAAGTCTGCCATAGCTCATTGGTCATTTTAAAGATCATGTATATGAGCCGGAATAAGACAAAACTAACAAAGTGGCATGTATGCCCAGCAAAGACTCAGACTAGCATGGGCATCTGCTGGTCTGATCAGAGTCTTGGCTGCCAGCATGGTGGTAGCTTAGATCTTAGCTAACCTTTAAGGGCACAGCAAAGACTCTGATCAGACTGGGCAGATGTCCAAGCTGATCTGAGTCTTGCCTGGGAGAACCTGCCACTTTGTTTACTTTGTGTGTGTCACAGCTCATATATATGTATTTAAATGATATATGCATATCTACATGGTAACATTTCTGTGTCAAAAGTATGAAAGATATTTTACGAAAATTGCATCAGTTATCAAGCTTAAATCATTTGACAAATACTGATATTTGTTGTTGCTATTCTGCTTTGTTTGACCTCACTTGGGTATTTCTTATTGTGAATTTTGTTAATGTCATCAGTGACGTCAATGGACATCATCTTTGAGGCCAGTTGAAATATGACTTTTAAATTTTTTTTTGCAATATTGGGAACATTGCAACTTTTTGAATCAGAGATCATGTTTTATATTTTTCCTGAATATAGGACCAGTTCTTGTGAGGGTGACCATAATGTTTTCAGATAATCAGTTTTTTTGGTAAAGGTGGAAATGCACTTAAGTTTATGGCGAGGAAATGCACTGAAATTAATGGCGAAGTCACATTTTAACAAATACTTTTGTCCCCTGTCTGTATCCTGGCGGCATGGGTTTCACGCACATGAGATAAAAGAATGAATAGCCCAACAAATTAAAATTGTATTAAAACTTACCTTCTCATCATTTAACGCAGCGATGTCTTTTGTTATTTAGCGAAAGTTTCAGGTTTGTACGATTTTTTGCATGATATGGCTATTTTTCAGTGGAAGAAAGTGTACATGTTGGCAGTTGGAACTGGTCTCGCCCCAATGTCTCAAGTAATTCAGACAGTCTTGAACAATGATGATGATGACACTGTCTTGAATCTTCTGTATGGTTGTAGAACCTACTTAGATATGAGCCGCGACACGACAAAACCAACAATGTGGTCGTCCGCCCAGCGCAGACTCAGATCAGCCTGGACATTCACCCAGTCTGATCAGACTCTTTGCTAAGCGCTTAAGGGGTAGCTGAGGGACTAAGCTACCTTCATGCGGAAAGCGAAGACTCTGATCAGACTGGGCGGATGCCCAGGCTGATCTGAGTCTGCGCTGGACGCACGACCACATTGTTGGTTTTCTCACGTCGCGGCTCATATTCTTATGAAGAGTGAATTACAGGAATGGTCTAGGTACTGGAACTTTTCATGTCAGTACTATCTCAGTCAGGTCAGTATGAGTTACTGGAAGTTTCTGGACAATCAGTTTTATGTCTCTTTCCAAGCAAGGCACTTTTTAGTGGTGAAAGTGGTGAGAAATTTTCTTATTCAGATCTATCTGTCCCAATACTTAGGTATTTTTGGGTAATGTGAATAATTAAGGGATAACTGTATTCAAAATTGTCATTTGGGAGGCTAATAGTGGGTTTTATGGTCAGAAATTTCGTTTTACGGCAACGCGTCAGCGGAGCCGTAAAACGCAATTTGCGACCATAAAACCAACGATTGACCTCCCCAAATGACGAGTTAAGTATTTCAGCAGCGTTTAACCAAACTTCAGACAATGAGATGCAGCTTTTGTAATAACATAGGGTTTGTGACAAATTAGCGAAGAATATATGGTCGCAAATTTATGATGTTATCCAATCAGATGTCACATTATATTTATAAATGCATTAGAATTTAATGTATATGTAAAGCAAGGACTTTGCTTATGTCAGAGCAAATACATGCACCAAATATAAATACTGTCTGTTGTGTTCAAGATTAAACACATTTTTTTCTAATAAATGCCCCCTCTCTAGTAAGCACCCCTTACATTTTTCTGTGGAAAAAAAGTGGCTAAACTGCCACTAAAATTGGCTTTTAGACCACCAAATTACCCGGTATGTCATTTTTTCCCCCCGCCACACGTTAGTGGTGGGGTATTATGTTTTCACGTTGGCCATCCTTGTGTCATTCGTCCGTCTGTCATATGTCTGACTGGACTTCGTATCCATTCGATAACTTAAGTATTTATGAAGGGATTTTATGAAAAGAATGTCTCGCCTGGGATTGTTAATGGGCAAATTTCAATAATTTCTGACAGAGTTATGGCACTTGTCAATGTACAAAAAATGGGTTTTGCTCTGTAGTTCCTCCATTATTTGGAATATCATGGTGAAACTTCACAAACATGATCAAAGCTACAACAGCTGTGTGTTACCATAGAAATTTTGACCTCGGGAGTTATCTGCCCCTACCCTGGGGCTATATACATGTATAAAATCAGAAAAAATTCTATATAAAATCAGAGTTCAAATTGTTCTTTCTGCAATTTACAGCAAATGATCAGAGTAATAAAAGCCTTCTGTGATGCTCAAACTTTACCCCATGTGGTTTATCTGCTCCTGCCCCTAGCAAACAAATGCACAAAATGATTTAAATAGATTTCTCTGAAACTTGCAACTATTGATAGAGGTAATGAAAACCTCTTAAGGTGATCAAAATTTGGCCCTAATGGGGTTATCTGCCCTGCCTCATGGCCACATATATGTATAAAATAAATAAGTCAAGTGAAATTGGTTTGCAGTGGTGGGGTATCATGCAGTTGTTTGCGATGCTTTTATTTGCCTGTATTTTGTTGTCAAAAGGCCATTAATAAGACTCAAGTTGAAAACTGCAGTGCCTACGTGGCGGTTATTAGAAGAATTACGATACATGTATTTTATTACTGTAAACAAAGCAATGTGATTGGATGACAAGTTCTCATAACATCAGTTGTAGCCCACCATAAAGTGTATTTCTTGCCACACAGGTACTGTCTTCTGCGACATTGACTTTGTGCATGCACAAAATCAATGTCGCAGAAGGCAGTACTTTGTAGTCTACAGTGACATTGACTTTGACTTTGTTCATTAATATACAGTAGATAGGAAAAAATGTATATGGAATTTCAAATGTTTCCTTTTGTCTTCTGCAGGAAGAGCCTTCATCAGGTCATAAGTATGGATATGGTGAGGAAATAATTTGTGGGAGAATAACTTTATCTGTTTTACAAGAAACACTAAGTGATCTCAGGGATAACATATTTATTCTTATATGTGGGACAAGGTCATTTGAATCAGATATGCTTGATGGTATGAAGTTGATGGGAATTGCTCCAGAAAATTATCATAAGTTTTAGAGATATTTTTGTTGCTGTTAAATTATTGTTTTATAAATAGTTCTATTGAAAAAAAAATAAATAAAACAACCCTGTTATAAAATTTTCTCTCCATTTGTTGCTTTATTGACAGGGAGAGCTGTTTTACAGCCATATTGATTCAGGTATTAGAGTTTTTTTCCCCTTTAAGAACAGTCTGAAAGATCTAGATCCATTTTGTAAGACAGAACTAGATCTTTTAGGATTGTTTTGGTCTACTTTTGGAAGAGTACGCTAAACCTCATATTGAGATTCAAGGAACAGAAGGCAAACTGTGTAGATCCAGATCAGGCAGCTGATCGGGATCTATGCTTCACTATTTGCACTAGTGCAAACAACTACTTTTATTTCTGATGCTTTAAGATTACTAATAGTGGATAACACCAGCTTTGGAAAAAGGCAAACATTTGCTTTCAAAATGTTTCAAATATTTAATTTCATTCCTTTTCCGATTATAGGATAATATGTGAAGTATGCGTGGCAAAATATTTGATCCTACAAATTACACGTCAGTGCTATTTCATGCTCTGCTTTTTCTTTCAGTATATAATTCATATGAAACCAGCTTTACTCAGGCTTTTATATCAGCTCAAGTTTAATTTGCTATCCTGCCTTGTTACATGCACAGGTGCTGTGATCACATGTTTTGTACTGTTTGTATTTAATTTTCATTTGGTATGGTCAAGGTGGCATGGGGTTATCCCTTTGGACTCCAGGGGCCGTATTCATAAAGCCACTTAAGTCGTTGCTATGCTGTTGCTAAGGCTAAATATCTATAAAGGAGATTCCCTACAGCTATGAAATTTGGTCTTGAGGAACAGTCTTACAAAGACTGTTCCACCAGACCAAATTTCATAGCTGTAGAGAATCTCCTTTATAGATATTTAGCCTTAGCAACAGCATAGCAACGACTTAAGTCGTTTTATGAATACGGCCCCAGAGGTTGAGAGTTCAAATCTGGTTCATCTCATGATGGCTCATGTAGTCTTTAAACTATTTAAAGCTGTTACCATCTCACTCCTGTCTGGAAACAACTTACTGTGCAGCTGAATTATAGAATTTATGATGGGGTTGAGGCTGACACAAACAAAATCTCAGGCTTGTTTTCACATTATTTAGCCACATATGAGGCCTGCCGGAATTGAGCCTGGGATTTTCTTGTTGCGGTCTCCGTTCCATCGTTGATTATTTTTCCCACCAATTAAATGAAACAGAATATCTGTTGAATTTCTAGCTGTTGTTCAGATCATCAGCTATATTTCGACTAATTTTTAGCTCGCCTGAACGAAAGTTCAGGAAGAGCTATTGTTGTCACCTTGGCGTCCGCGTCCGCGTCCGGATTGGATGTTTTGGTTAAAGTTTTTTAAAGACCTATATCTCCCTAACCCATGGATGGAATCTTTTGATACTTGCACTGTAGTTAGATATTGGTCCAAAGTTTAACAGGGTACCACCCCCACCTCACTTTGTGACCTTGATGTCAAGGTCATGGACTTAGAAAATTGGGAGTTTTTTGGACTGGATGTTTTGGTTAAAGTTTTATAAAGCCCAATATCTCCTTAACCCATGAATGGATTCCTTTCATACTTGCACTATAGTTAGATATTGGTTCAAAGTTTTCCAAGGTACTACCCCCACCCCCTCAGTGACCTTGATGTCAAGGTCATGGACTTAGAAAATTGTCCTTTTATTGATTGGATGTTTTGGTTAAAGTTTTTTAAAGACATATCTCCTGAACCCATAGATGAATTCTTTTTATATTTGCACTGTAGTTATATATTAGTATAAACTTTTACACAGTACTACCCCAACCCTGCTCAGTGACCTTGATGTCAAGGTCAGGGACTTAGGAAATTTGGTCTTTATTAAAGTGTTCTAATTGCATACTGATCCATAATGCTTGACAGAGATTTAGTTTACACTTGAACTGATGTTAGACACTTTTGAGTTTTTACAAAACACTATATACTTACCCCACTGGATGACCTTGAAGTCAAGGTTATCAACTTTGAATTTTGTCTACAAGATTTTGGTTAAAGTTATAGTATTTATAAGACATAATTTCACAGGGCCACAATGGACTCAGTTGATACTAATACTTGGACTGATATTGGATAATGGTTCAAGGTTTTGATACATCCTAGCACCCCCCCTTCCCCCCCCCCCCCCCCCCCCCACACACACACACACCCCACCCCTTACCCCTCTACCCCTTAGTTCTTTGTCCTCAAGCTCATGGACTTTGAAATTTCATGTGGATTTGTTTTTATACGCCCGTTTTGAAAAAACGGACATATTATGTCGTGGCGCTGTCCGTCCGTCCGTAAACATTCTTGTACACGCCATAACTCAGTAACCATTTGGGATATTTTCATGAAATTTGGTAGGCATATGTATTAGGGTGGGGGAACGTGTCACGTACAAAAATGGTTGCTCCCCCTTTCTTACTTTTGAAGTTATGCCCCTTTGATTAATTTTATCCCTGTAAGTCTTGTACGCGCCATAACTAGATAACCGTTTGGGATATCTTTATAAAACTTCATAGCAATGTGTATGAAGTCCTAATGATGTGTCGCGTACAACAATGGCTGCTCTCCCTTTCTTCGTTTAAGAGTGAATCCCTTTCATTAGTTCTTATCCGCTACTTTAGTGTGAACTTTTGTTGTACATGTAATATATTGTCAAGGGAAAATAGTAGAACTAAAAAAGGTATACCTAGTGTATGTAGGTTATCTCCCTTGTTCAAAGATTTCTTCACAACCATACAAGCTAGACTGGTCATATTTGGCATACAGGTTGATGACATCATATTGTATTGTGGGATTGAGAACCAGCCTTCTCCTGCTTATTCTTCCCTGTATTTGCCCCATTTTCTTTCTTTCCATACTTTGAATAATGAAATTTTTCGTCAAAGATTTCTCCACAATCATGCAAGCTAGAGTAGTCATATTTGCTATGCAGGTTGATAACGACATGTTGTATCATGGGATCGAGAACCAGCCTTCTCCTGCTTATTCTTCCCTGTATTTGTCTGATTTTCTTTCTTTCCCTACTTTGAATTATGAAATTTTTCGTCAAAGATTTCTCCACAACCAAGCAAGCTAGAGTAGTCCCATTTGGTATGCAGGTTGATGACGATATGTTGTATCGTGGGATTGAGAACCAGCCTTTTATTGCTTATTCTTCCCTGTATTTGTCCAATATTCTTTCTTTCCATACTTTGGATAATGAACTTTTTCATCAAAGTTTTCTCCACAACCATGCAAGCTAGATTAGTCATATTTGGTATGCAGGTTAATGATGACTTACTGTATTGTGGGATTGAGAACCAGACTTCTCCTCTTTTTATTCCCTGTATTTGTCTGATTTTCTTTCTCTCTTTACTTTGAATAATGCATTTTTTGCGCAAAAGATTTCTATGCATCTGTAAGTTAGAGTAGGGAATTTTGTATGCAGTTTGATGAGAACTTGTTGTATTGTGGGATTGAGAACCAGTCTTCTGCTTATTCTCCCTATATTTTTCCAATTTTCTTTCTCTCCTGACTTTGAATAATGTAATTTTTTGTAACAGATTTCACAGCAACCATTCATATTTGGTATACATGGTAACAATGATTTCTCTCCCTCTTTATGCTTTTTGTTACGAAAATAACACCATTTGATTTAATTTGATTTAAGCAATTAATGGGGTGGGTGGGTGGGTGGGGGGGGGGGGTATAGTCGGATTCGCTGACAGTTCTAGTTAATTATAGAGTGGTTGCCCCTGTTTGTCTGCCTGTCTATCCTTTTGTAAACAATCTTGTTCATTCTGTAACTCCTTCTTTAGGACATTGAAACGGGCGTATTATGCGCCGCTTGCGAAGCCCTTGTTATTTTTATTTTATTTTAAGACTTATTTCTGAGATAGCGTTTGTTTATAAATGTGTTGTCATTATGGACATGCTTGTTTGAAGTTTTATGCCTAGCAGTCCACACCACCATAGCAACTGTGTCATGGGCAAGCACTTATTCAGGCGAGCTATGCTGTCAGGCGACAGCTCTTGTTAATCAGTATTTCTGGCATGTGCATGCATTTTGCACGACTGGCTTCTAATCAGAATGTACAGTGACATTGTACCCATATAACTGGCTTTCAGTTTTATATTCTGCATGAAATATATGTAGCATGTATCAAGCAGGTGTGTTGAAATTTACTGTATATTAAGACTGGGTTGTAGTAAGCAATGATTAACTAACTGAGACTGTTTTTAGGACCTAGGCTTGATACAGCAGGCCAAGACAGAAAAAAACTCAGGCATCTCTACAAACTGATACTCATGTCCGATGGACAAGAATGGGCTGTATAATTCCACAGATTTTTTCAGTCATTCTACACATATGTAAGTGTCCTACTAGCGAGTACAAGTAAATGATATTAACCCATTAATGCCTACCATCCCACAGAAGGGACATATGCAAACAGAATAGACCCAGATCAGATGCCACATTATGTGGCATCCGATCTGAGTCTACTCTGTTTGCAGAAATTTCTGAAGAAAACAACAACTTTATTGGAAATGGATCTGACCATGGCAGAGTTGGGGGTAGAAGAGTCCACTAGGCATAAAAGGGTAATAATTGGCATGAATCTTGATTTACACAACCTTGAAACGAAGTGCTTAAGGTGAGCTATTGTGATCGATATTTGTCCGTCCGTTCATCTGTCCGTCCGTCAACAATTTCAAATGACATCTCCTCCTATCCTCCTAGACCATTTAGCCAATTTAAAAATAATTTCACACAGATGTTTCTGTTATAGCGCTGAACCAAAATTGCTAAAATGGCTCTGCTCCGCGGAACAAAAAGGCCGCCAAAGCTAAAAATAGAAAGACCTTTAAACGACATCTCCTCTGAAGCCAATGGAATTTCACAGAAATGTTTTACTTTTTGCCCTGAACCGAAATTGCTATAACGGTTTCACTCCGCTGAACAAAATGGCCACCAGAGCTGAAAATAGAAATCTAAAAATAGAAAAACCTTTAAACGACATCTTCTCTGAAGCCAATGGCTCGATTTCATGGCCCAGAACCAAAATTGCTAAAACAGTTCCACTCCGCTGAACAAAATGGCCACCAAAGCTTAAAATAGAAATGTCTTAGAATGACACAGAGGGCACAGTATTGATCCAATCATCATGAAACATTGTCAGAATGTTGATCTTAATGAAATCTAGACCAGGTTTGAAACTGGGTCATGTGGGGTCAAAAACTAGGTCACTAGGTCAAATCTTAGAAAAACCTTATGTACACTTAGAGGGCACAGTTATGATCCAATCTTCATGAAACTTTTTCAGAATGTTTGTCCTTATCCAATCTAGGCCACGATTGAACCTGAGTCATATGGGGTCAAAAACTAGGTCACTAGATCAAATCTTAGAAAAACCTTAAGTACACTCTTAGAGTGCACAGTTATGATCCAGTCTTAATGAAACTTTGTCATAATCTTTATCTTTATGAAATCTATACAAAATTTGAAACTGGGCCATGTCAAGTCAAAAACTAGGTCACTAGGTCAGATCTTAGAAAAACCATGTGAATGCTCTAGAGGACACAGTTTTGTTCAAATCTTCGTGAAACTTTGTCAAAATGTTTATCTCCAACAAATCTAGACCAAGGGTGCAACTGTGTATACTCTAGAGGGCACAGTTTCGATCCGATATTCATGAAACTTTGTCAGAATGTTTATATTTAAGAAATCTAGACCAGATTCAAAACTGGGTCATGTGGGGTCAAAAACTAGATCTTTAGGTTAGATTTAAAAAACAACAACCTTAGGTACACAATAAAGGCTTCATTTTCCATTGAATCTGTAAAACTCTGTCGTACGTATGGATGTCTCTGAGGTTAAGTTCACAGAATACTCAGGTGAGCGATCCAGGGCCATCATGGCCCTCTTGTTTCAACATCTTTTGTACATTAGGCATTAAAACGTGACAGATACTGTACAGTTCCAATATTACGCTATGAAAGATCCATAGACATATTATTATATGTGAAATGTATCATACATACATCTTACCACTTTCTACAATGATATTAATATAACCAAACTGTTAACCACATGCAGAAAACACAAACAAACAAACAAAAGAAGTATTGCTGAAGAATGACTGTTGTGACCAGTCAAATCGCATGTATATGGCAAATTCTCATTAACTTTTGTGGCACATTGTATTTTTTCAGAACTCTCTTTTGTATATAGAGCATGGTTGGAAGACGTCACACATTGATCATATCATTGTTGTTTTAAAAACTGTAAAATTTTTCTGGCTCAAGATTCTGGTTCAAGAATTTGATAGTCATGTAGACTTCCCCCTATATCCGCTTCAGGATTATCTAACATATCTGTATTCAGATTATTTTGATTATCATAATCAGTAGACATGCCAGTTTGGTTATCATATTCATTCAAGCCTTCAGTTTTAACATCCTGTAGATTTTCACCTCCAAATCCAGGAGCTACACAATTGTCATGGCTGTCTTCGTCAAAAAGATTGTCATTGGCATTTATATTTTCATCATGCTCGTCATTGGCATTCATATTTTCATCACGATTTTCAATATTATCATTTTCAGTAGTATCATTTGCAGATGTTTCAATATGTGGATCATTCGTTTCATCGATTGTTGAATATTCATTGTTAAATCTACTGTCCTGATTGTCAGTAGTATCACTAATAACTGGATCTATTGCTGTGACCTCTAACCCATCATATGCTGCACTTTCATTCTTATTATCATTTAAACCTTCATATTCGTCCTTCCCAACTGATTGTGATGATGATGATGATGATGATGATGAGGTAGAGGATTCTGAAATGATAAAAAAAACATTAGAGACGTGACACAAGAAAACCAACAATGTGGTTGTGCGCCCAGCACAGACTCAGATCAGCCTGGGCATCCGCCCAGTCAAATCAGAGATTTTGCTGTCCGCATGGAGGTAGTGTAGACCCTTAGCTACCATTTAAGTGCTTAGCGAAGAGTCTGATTAGACTGGGCAGATGCCCAGTCTGATCTGAGTCTCCGCTGGGCGCACAACCACTTTGTTGGTTTTCTTGTGTCGCGGCTCAAATTTATAGTCGTTATGAGTAGTTTTCGGACAGCGTCAGACACATTCACATCTTCTATATACCTGCTACATTTTTGCAAATCGATTGCTGAAAAAAACTGTGGAAGGAGTTCATTATATAATCTTGTCATCCAGTATTAGCCACAACCCAAGTTTGAAAAGGCCGTAATTTTGTAAAAAGATTAACTGTTCTTCTTCAAAAAGGCACTTGCACATCTTCAGTATACCTGCAACATTTATGCAAAGTTTCAGATTAATTGCCTAAAAACTGTAGAAAGATTTAACTGTACAAAATTTTTATAAGTGCGACGTACGGATGGACAGACAATGTCCGACAACCTGCAACATTTATACAGTTTCAGATTAATTTCCTAAAAACTGTAGAAAGATTTAATTATACAAAACTTTTTTAAAGTGCGATGTTCGGACGGACAGAGACAGACAGATGGACAGATGGACGGGGGTGAAACATAATGCCCCCCCTTCAACTATTGTCACAGAGGCATAAAAAGATAAAGCTGAGTGTTATTTTCTTCAGGCTTTTCAACTTACTTCGTGATCTCTTCCAAGAAAGGCTACGAACTCCACCCTTCTGATTTCGTCTGAAACCCCCCCCCCCCCCCAACAAAACGATAAGGACAAGGTACATTATGTAAAGATACATTATGTCGTGTGTAGATAGGGAAGACAAAAATAAGTCAAATCATCCATGTTGTCTTATCAGAATTCCCTGTCGGAGCCCAAGTATCTCAGTGGAATACACACTGGCCAGCAATGCTAGCGGCTACCCAGCGGGCACATGACGTGGAAATGACGTCAGGCTGACGTCGATGCGACGTCATCACGTCGGACCGACGTCAGTCTGCCGTCATTTCGACGTCAGGTGCCCGCTTTCCCCCGAAATGACGTCAGACTGATGTCGATGCGACGTCATCACGTCGCATCGACGTCAGTCTGCCGTCATTTCGATGTCATGTGCCCGCTGGGTAAGGATCAAATACCACAGGAGGCGCAGCTCTTTTCAGTTGTAAGCTAGGTCGTTGAAAGGGCAGTAAAACCACAAGTCATTCGACCCAGTCTTCTCTTTTCCCCAAAATAAGATGAAATGTTTGAAGAATAAAAAATATAGACTGATCAGTCTTAAAGAATAAAAATATAGACTAATCAGTCTAAAGAGAGCTACAAGCTGTAGATTGCTTGAGGTTCACGCAAATATCAAAGGTTCAGACAGCCTGTACATCTGCGGCATTCTGGTCGGAGCCTTTGATGCAAGCCCACACCATATATGAGCCGCAACACGACAAAACCAACAATTTGGCAAGTGCGCCCAACGAAGACTCAGATCAGACTGGACATCCACCCACTCTGATCAAAGTCTTCGCTTTGCACTTTTGCACTTAAATGGTAGTTAAGGGCCTTACTAAGCTACCTCCATGCCCACAGAGAAGGCGCTGATCAGACAGGGCGGATGCCCAGGCTGATCTGAGTATATACACCGTAAAGTTTGTAAACTGCTATGAAATAGTGCTACGATTTAGATGAACTACAATTACCTTTTCTTGAACAAAATAAATATTGCGACGCCAACTGCTACCGCTATTGCAAGCAGAACAAATGAAACTGGTAGACCTATGGTCAGCCCCTTGTTACTAAAGTCTTCACCAGTTGCTGCCATGGTAGGGCCTAAAATATAATAGGAATACCACAGTATAGTATTACCACACAGGTCAGCTAAATATAGCGTTTAACCCATTAATGCCTAGTGGACTCTTCCATCTGTTTATATTGGACGAGTCCATTTGTAATTTAAGGGCTGTCAGGTTTAGTTTATTTTTCGATTTTTTTGTTTGTTTTATTTTGAGGAAAAATACCCGTTTGTTGTACGCTCTAAGTGTAGACCCTGACGCCGCATTTGCAGCGTCTGATCTGGCTCTGGACTGTTTGCCTATATCCCATGTTTGGGGCACTAGGCATTAATGGGTTAAGATGCTTTGCTATAAAAATGACATAAAATGCATATTCTTAGGATGAAGACATCAATATTTGAGCCGCGACACGACAAAACCAACAATGTGGTTGTGCGCCCAGCGCAGACTCAGATCAGCCTGGGCATCCGCCCAGTCTGATCAGAGTCTTCGCTGCCCGCATGGAGGTAGCTTAGACCCTTAGCTACCCATTGAGCCCTTAACAAAGAGTCTGATCAAACTGGGCAGATGCCAAGGCTGATCGGAGTCTGCGCAGGGCGCACAACCACATTGTTGGTTTTCTCGTGTCGCGCTCATTTCCGTATACAGTCAACTCTCGATATCTCAAAGTCGGAGTTCATCCCAAACCACCGATATCTCCAGTATGAACAAAGCATCATAATTGAGCCGCGACATGAGAAAACCAACAATGTGGTTGTGCGTCCAGCGCAGACTCAGATCAGCCTGGGCATCCGCCGAGTATGACCAGACTCTTCGTATAGTGTTCAAAGGGTAGCTGAGGGTCTAAGCTACCTTCATGCGGACAGCGAAGATTCTGATCAGACTGGGCGGATGCCCAGGCTGATCTGAATCTGCGCTGGGCGCACAACCACATTGTTGGTTTTGTCGTGTCGCGGCTCATATCGGTTGCAATATTTGGATACAGATTTGAAAAAAAGTCGTTTGAAATTCTTCTGAATCCCATTTGCATAAAATATTATGATTACATGTAGAAATATAAGTAAATGTATTAATGTTTATGCAAATAAAATAAAGTTTAAACCAAATTACTGATACTTCCGATTTTCTGGTCCCAGATTATTGAGATACCAGTAGTTTGAAATAACAGAGTCAAAATGTTAAGAAAAAAAAGGAAATATGTCCAAATTATATTCTTTGATATAAGAGGATATAATTTTGATTTCAGCTAAGAAATAAATGCCGAACTATTGTTTGCTCGGAAATATTCTGACAGATTTTTTCAATGCATACACTTTCAAATAAAACAATCTGTTATTAGTAATTTTCATTTTACTCCACATTTTGCAAATGGGATGAACCTTTAAAGGAAAGACTTTATACATTGATGGGTACAGACTGAAAAATTTGGTTTCTTATGAACCACAACATAACCCAGGACATGCTGCGCGCGTTTAAGACCGGTTTAAGCCCCTCTATTAATATAGGGATCAAACATGGTTTTTCATGCATTAACGTTTGCCAGGTCCCGAGGGAGATGTTGGAAACCGAGGCCGAAGGCCGAGGTTTTCAACATCTCCCGAGGGACCTGGCAAATGTTAATGCATTGGAAACAAATGTTTGATCGCTGTTATTGCATAATTCAACGAATTATTCGTTAAAATTTGAGAAAAAAACTTGGCACTCTATTTTGTCACCGTTTGACAGCCAACGCGCTGGTGCAATGGTTTACTAATATTCGTCTTCCGGGCCCGAGAGCATTCAGTCTATTCAAAATGACAGAGTTCTTGACACAGTTAACATTGGATGCTTCAGCAGTTCTTGAAATGGAGCAGATTGACAAGGATACATGGGGGTTGCTTGAACTTTATACGAGAGAATATATAGCCAAGATTCATAATAAGAGACTCACTGTGTTAAAAATGATGTCAGAATTCTGAGCGACGATTAATACAAATACCTGTACAAAATCACCTGTAAATAAACACTCACCAGTGTTCAGTAATTAATATAAAGATTTACGAGCTCATTCCCTACTACGTCGAAAGGCGGTTCTCCGAAAAGTCAGCGGAGGAAACTTACGAAACAGAACAGAACAGAACAATGGCTGCCATCATCCTATTCAACCTCAATATTTCGGAAAAGTGTCCAAGATGGTCGTTGTAATTGATGCAAAATAGATGGGTATGGTCGCTTAATGTATTCTCGCGGTACATGTATTCTCGTGGTAATCCGTATTTTTCCATAAAAACAAACATGCGCGCCATCTAGCGGCTGTTTTCCGGGAAAACACCTCGACGTAGAAGTCACGCTTCATTAATCCGCAGTTCATTTCCAAAATGTACCGTGTAAAGGTAAGTTTTGAATGGAAAAAATATTTACCAAGTTAAAACAATGTAAAAACCACCTACCTGTATAACCCGTCCTTTCTAAAATCCATTATTCATTGCAATTTTAATTAAATCTGACAACGATGACAGATCTAGGTCGTCTGCATGATCATGTGAATGGCTGGCAATGTTTTGATCACCATAATTTAAAAAGTATGGAAGCACATACTTGTCATAAAAATTGCCACAATTTTTAGGTATTGCATTCATTTATCGTAGTGGAAGTGTCAGATTAAACAATGAATTGCTATAGCCTGTATTGTTTGTATTGAATTAGCAGTGTTTACCATTTCATTTCTAAAACAATACTGTGTTGCATATTAATTGATTTCAGTTTTTCCTTCTTCTATGGCTATATAAAAGGAACTGACAGACACACGATAACACACAAACAGACACACACACACACACACACACACACACACACACACACACACACACACACACAAATCAGAATAAAGTATTTTGCATAAAACCCTACCAAATTTGGGACATGTTGTCTCATTGCATTTTCAGACTGATGCCAAGTGCAGACGAGGGAAACCTTATGACAAGGCCAATCTTCTTCGTGCCTATGAAGCAACCCAGTCTGGCATGTCAGTATGTAGGGCAGCACGTACTTATTCAGTCCCAGAGTCTACTTTACGTGACAGAACAAGATGTAATGTTGCACTGGATGCCACTCCTGGGCCGGAGACAATCTTATCATGGGAAGAAGAAAAGCAGTTAGTTGAACATATCAGGTACATGGGTGATATAGGATACGGGTATACTAAAAGCAATGTTCAGCACATGGCTACAGATTACTGTAAGTCTATGGATAAAAATGTCACATCAGAGAAAGGCCTTAGTAGCATGTGGTTCTATGCTTTCATGAAGCGGTGGCCTGATTTGAAACTTGCAAAGCCTCAGAAACTTCAAATGTCTAGGGCAAAGAGTGCATCTAGAGAAGCAATAGATAAATATTTCCATGAACTTGGGACAGTACTGAAGCAAAACAATCTACTGGAAAGCCCTGAGAGGATCTTCAATATTGACGAGACAGGCATCAGTATGGAGCATGCACCACCAAAGATAGTATGCGCATCATCTAGCAATCCTCAAGCCGTAACATCAGCTAGATCAATAAACATTACTATCATAGCAGGAGCTAATGCAATCGGTAACAACATACCCCCTTTCTACGTATTCCCTGGTAAAAGATGGAATGACGAGTTCTTGAATGGGGCACCAGCAGGATCAACAGGAAGTATGTCAGAAACAGGGTGGTCAAATTCGGGCATTTTTGAACATTATGTTACTGAACACTTGGCAAAACATGCAAACATTAATGAGAACAATAATCAGTGCACCTTAATTCTGTATGACGGTCATAAATCACATTTATCTTTGACTTTGACTGAGTGGGCAAGATAGAGAAACGTGGCATTATTTGTCCTTCCACCTCACAGCAGCCATTTGACACAACCCCTAGACGTAGGAGTTTTTGGCCCATTCAAATGCCAGTATAACAAAGAATGCCAAATTTACCTGCAGAAAAACCCAGGTGTTTCTATCACCAAGTATGAAGTAGCCCAGCTTACAGCAAAGCCGTATTTAAAGGCTCTAAGTCCTGAAAATATTATCTCCGCATTTCGAAAATCTGGTGTCTATCCCTTCAATTCTGGTGTCGTCACCACTTCTCAGGTAGCACCAGCGACAATATATGTAAATGAAGAAAATCCAGCGCCGTCTGACATATCTGAATCCAAAGAGGATCTACCAAAAGCAAGGACTGAAAACTCTGTCTCAGCCATAACACAACCTGTTCATATCGATGACCTACCGCCAGAAACCCCCAAACCTGTAAATGACAAGACAGAAAAAATAAAGAACTTCTTCAGTGACAGAAAAATTACACAAGTCGTACAGAGACCGAAGAAAAGATTTATTCCCCCTTATAGTGTAACGGGTGATTTGTTTAAAAAATCAAACATTGTTTCACTGACAAACCAGGCTATGAAAAAAGAACAAACCAAGCTACAACAGCCCAAAGTGAAAAAGCCAACATCTAAGGGATCCAAGGGTAAAAGTCAAAAAGTCACTCAAATCAATACATTGAATCAAAACACTGAGAAGCCAAGTACATCAGGACTGAACAAAAAAGGAAACCCCATAGAATTAACATCTGACATATCATCAGAAAGTGAAATATCTGGGTCAGAAGAAGATAACTGCTGTGTCTGCAATAGGTTTCAGCCTGAAGAATTACAAAACTGTCACCAATTAGTCATAACAAAATGGGCTCAATGTGATTTCTGCTCCCACTGGACCCATCTAAAATATTGTTCTGAGGTCACAGTCATCAGAAGAGGCAGTGTGTTCCGATGCCCACACTGTCCCAGTAAAAACAAAAAAAAAATCATAAACCCGAAATTTGTACATATGTAAATATGTTAATTTTTATTTTCTGTGGATATTTCAGTGATAGTTAAACATTCAAAAACGTTCAGGATTTAAACACCTTAGTTATTTAATTGTTATGACCTGTTCAGACCACCATACAATGATTATTATAAATACCGCGAGATCACGTGACAATCATTTCAAGATGGCTGTGCAGTAGTGACAAAGTTCAGAGTGGGGTTTCCCTGCAAACAACTGGATGAAATGGAATGATATTTTCTGTGAGACTGACTTAGATATGAAGGTAAGAAATATTTTATTATTGTTTACATTCGTTGCGGATACTTTGTTGTTTTACCTTATCGGGCCGTAAGTACCGCGAGAATACATAGCACCGGCCTAAATTAATCAACAACAAGCAGATACCTTGAACAGTAATTTCCATGCAGAACAAGCCTGATCCATTCATATACCATCCTGTAGTTCTTGATTACTAAAAGCTTAGGATGCACGTTTTCTTTAACACTTATTTACTCTCCATTTTGCATCGTAAGAATGAAGACAACATGGCTTTGAAATCCGTGTCGGTACTTTATGACGTAATAAGAGTACAAAGCATGATGACGTCATAAGAAAACATAGGTAGCACGCGACCAATTATTGTAAATTAACCGAAAGGGGAGAGGCAAGAGTGCATGGCGGTTTTTAGTGGCCCGGCACAAGCATAATGAAAGTTCTGTCATCGTGCATCAACAGCGCGAGAAAACCTTTGTTGAAACACGGCTTTTCGCCTGTTGATGCACGGCTGTTAATACCTCTCGGCACTGCTTTTTATGCAATAACTGACCGTTCAATGGCGGTGCTTCTGGTGTTTATTACTGTTGACATTGTGAGCTTTTCATAAGTCTTTTGACTTTTGTTCCTTATTTAACTGGTGTTTAAGGGAGGATATGGAAACCCTCTGTGTCGGTCACTAATCATTTTCTTCTCGTTTAGAGGTAGAAGAGGCCACTAGGGATAAAAGGGTAATAATTGGCATGAATCTTGATTTATACAACCTTGAACATTTTATTATTGTCAATACAGCGCCATGATGGTGAACTGATATGTTATTTTTCAATATCTTGTGTACACTGTGCATGGAAACGTGACATACTGTACAGTTTCTATATTACGCTATGAAAATCTCCGTAGGCAGACATATTTATATATGTGAGAAGTATACATCTTACCACTTTCTACAATGATATTAATATAACCAAACTGTTAACCACTTGTAGAAAACACAAACAAACAAACAAAAGATGTATTGCTGAAGAATGACTGTTGTGAGCAGTTTAATCGCATATATGGCATAGCAGCACAGTGTATTTTGTTCAGACTTCTTTTTTTTTATATAGACTATAGAGCATGGTTGGAAGACATCACGCACTAATCTTATCACTGTTGTTTTAAAATCTGATAAACTGTTAGATTTCTTCTGGCTCAAGATTCTGGTTCAAGAACTTGATAGTCATGTGGACTGTCTCCTGTATCCCCTTGAGGATCATCTAACATATTATCTGTATTCAGATTATTTGGATTATCATAATCAGTAAACATGCCAGTTTGGTTATCATATTCATTCAAGCCATCACTTTCAACATTCTGTAGAGTTTCACTTTCAAATACAGGAGCTTCACAATTGTCATAGCTGTCTTCGTCAAACAGATCGTCATTGGCATTCATTTCATCATGCTCGTCATTGGCATTCATATTTTCATCATGCTCAATATTATTATTTTCAGTAGTATAATTTGCAGATGTTTCAATATGTGGATCATTCGTTTCATCGATGGTTGTATATTCATTGTTAAGTCTGCTGTCCTGATTGTCAGTAGTATCACTAATAACTGGATCTATTGCTGCGACCTCTAAACCATCATATGCTGCACTTTCATTCTTATTATCATTTAATCCTTCATATTCGTCCTTCCCAACTGATTGTGATGATGATGATGATGATGACGAGGTAGAGGACTCTGAAATGATAAAAAAAAAACATTATTGGAGGCATTACAGGAGAAAACCAACAATGTACTTCCGTTTCTCCTACCGCTGATTCAAGAAGGGCAGTTGTCAGTTACCGGCAAAAGTATGTGCACTTAGTACTGGTTAACCGCTTAAGAGATCTAAGCCTGCCCAGCAATAGTGTGGTTAGGTTAACTGACCATCCTGACTTGACCATATTCGTTTACGGTGGACGTTAAGCAATAAATCAATCAAAAACCAACAATGTGGTTGTGCGCCCAGCGCAGACTCAGATCAGCCTGGGCATCCGCTTAGTCAAACCAGTCTTTGCTGTCCGCATGGAGGTAGCTTAGACCTTTAGCTACCATTTAAGTGCTTAGCGAAGAATCTGATCAGACTGGGCAGATGCCCAGTCTGATCTGAGTCTGTGCTGGACGCACAACCACTTTCTTGGTTTTCTTGTGTGGCGCCTCAAATTTATAGTCATTATGAGTAGTTTCGGACAGCGTCAGACAGATGCGCATCTTCAATATACATGTACCTGCAACATTTGTGCAAATCGATTGCTGAAAAAAACTGTGGAAGGAGTTGATTATATAATCTTGTCATCCAGTATTAGCCACAACCCAAGTTTGAAAAGGCTGTAATTTTGTAAAAAAATTAACTGTTCTTCTTCAAAAAGGCACTTACACATCTTCAATATACCTGCAACATTTATGCAAAGTTTCAGATTGATTGCTTAAAAACTGTAGAAAGATTTAATTATACAAAACTTTTTTAAAGTGCGATGTTCGGACGGACAGAGACAGTCAGATGGATGGGGGTAAAACATAAAGCCCCCACCCCCTGACTAGCGTCACAGGGCATAAAAAGATAAAGCTGAGTGTCATTTTCTTCAGACTTTTCAACTTACTTCGTGATCTCTTCCAAGAAAGGCTACGAACTCCACCCTTCTGATTTTGTCTGAAAACAAAACAAAAAGATAATGACAAGGTACATTATGTAAAGATACATTTTGTCATGTGTAGATAGTGAAGACAAAAATAAGTCAAATCATCCATGTTGTCTTATCAGAATTTCCTGTTGGAGCCCAAGTATCTCAGAGGAATACACACTGGCCTGCAATGCTAGCTGCTACCCAGCGGGCACATGACGTCGAAATGACGTCAGACTGACGTCGATGCGACGTGATGTAGCCAGCGGGCACATGATGTCGAAATGACGTCAGACTGACGTCGATGCGACGTCATCAAGTCGCATCGACGTCAGTCTGCCGTCATTTCGACGTCATGTGCCCGCTGGGTAGGGACCAAATACCACAGGAGGCGCACTTCTGTTCAGTTGTAAGCTAGGTCATTGAAAGGGCAGTAAAACCACTGGTCATTTGACCCAGTCTTCTCTTTTCCCCAAAATAAGATGAAATGTTTGAAGAATAAAAAATATAGACTGATCAGTCTTAAAGGATAAAAACATAGACTGATCAGTCTAAAGAGAGCTACAAGCAGTAGATTGCTTGAGGGTTGTGCAAATATCAAAGGTTCAGACAAGTCTGTACATCTGCGGCATTCTGGTTGGAGCCTTTGATGCAAGCCCACACCATATATGAGCCGTGACACGACAAAACCAACAATTTGGCAAGTGCGCCCAGCGAAGACTCAGATCAGACTGGACATCCGCCCACTCTGATCAAAGTCTTCGCTTTGCGTTTAAAGGGTAGTTAAGGGCCTAATTAAGCTACCTGCATGCCCACAGAGAAGGCGCTGATCAGACAGGGCGGATGCCCAGGCTGATCTGAGTACATACCCCTTAAAGTTTGTAAACTGCTATGAAATAGTGCTACGATTTAGATGAACTACAAATACCTTTTCTTGAACAAAATAAATATTGCGACGCCAACTGCTACCGCTATTGCAAGCAGAACAAGTGCAACTGGTAGACCTATGGTCAGCCCCTTGTTGCTAGAGTCTTCACCAGTTGCTGCCATGGTAGGGCCTAAAACATAACAAGAATACCACAGTATAGTATTACCACACAGGTCTCTTCAGCTAAATATAGCGTTTAACCCATTAATGCCTAGTGGACTCTTCTATCTGTATATATTGGACGAGTCCATTTGTAATTTAAGGGCTGTCAGGTTTAGTTTATTTTTTCGATTTTTTTTTGTTTTATTTTGAGGAAAAATACCCGTTTGTTGTACGCAAAAAGTGTAGACCCTGATCGACGCCGCATTTGCAGCGTCTGATCTGGGTCTGGACTGTTTGCCTATATCCCATTTTTGGGGCACTAGGCATTTATGGGTTAAGATGCTTTGCTACAAAAATCAGGCCCGGATCCAGACCATCACGTACTGGTGGGGCTCTGGATAACTGGTGGGGCTGGGAGGTGCCGAAATGTATTTGTGTTGGACAGGGGACATGAAAATATGACATATTTATGGTTCAATTTCAAGAGATTTTTTTTATATATTTTTTCCTTGAAATATATTGTGATATCTCATTAGAATCGCCTCCCTGAGGCGATTCTAATGAGATGAAACAACATATATTTTGAATATTTTGATCTAACCACATTGGATATTTTTCTCAAACTGTCATATCAGATACTTCTTATTATCTGGAGGCCTACATATTGTATTAACACAGGCCAAATGGCGGGGCTGCAGCCCCAAAGCCCACCCCCCTGGACCCGGGGCTGATTTAAATGACATAAAATGCATATTCTTAGGATGAAGATATCATTATTTCCGTATACAGTCAACTCTCGATATCTCAAAGTCGGAGTTCATCCCAAACCACCGATATCTCCAGTATGAACAAAGCATCATATGAGCAGCGACATGAGAAAACCAACAATGTGGTTGTGCGTCCAGCGCAGACTCAGATCAGCCTGGGCATCCGCCCAGTATGACCAGACTCTTCGTATAGTGTTCAAAGGGTAGCTAAGGGTCTAAGCTACCTTCATGCGGACAGCGAAGATTCTGATCAGACTGGGCGGATGCCCAGGCTGATCTGAATCTGCGCTGGGCGCACAACCACATTGTTGGTTTTATCGTGTCGCGACTCATATCGATTGCAATATTTGGATACAGATTTGAAAAAAAAAAGTCGTTTGACTTTCTTCTGAATCCCATTTGCTTTGCATAAAATATTGTTTGGAAATATAAGTAAATGTATTAATGTTAATGCAAATAAAATAAAGTTTAAACCAAATTACTGATACCTCCGATTTTCTGGTCCCAGATTATTGAGATACCATGCAGTAGTTTGAAATAACAGAGTCAAAATGTTAAGAAAAAAATAGGAAATATGTCCAAATTATATTCTTTGATATAAGAGGATATAATTTTGATTTCGGCTAAGAAATAAATGCCGAACTATTGTTTGCTCGGAAATATTCTGACAGATTTTTTCAATGCATACACTTTCAAATAAAACAACCTGTTATTAGTAATTTTCATTTTACTCCACATTTTGCAAAAGGGGTGAACCTTTAAAGGAAAGACTTTATACATTGATGGGTACAGACTGAAAAATTTGGTTTCTTATGAACCACAACATAACCCAGGGCATGCTGCGCGCGTTTAAGACCGGTTTAAGCCCCTCAATCAAGTGACCGTTCAATGGCGGTGCTTCTGGTGTGTTTATTACTGTTGACATTGTGAGCTTTTCATAAGTCTTTCGACTTTTGTTCCTTATTTAACTGGTGTTTAAGGGTGGATATGGAAACTCACTGTGTCGGTCGCTAATCATTTTCTTCTCATTTACTTTGCTGTTATAGAAATAATTTATGAGCAAGCCTCTTCACAGGGTATAATCGATTCCGCTAATTTTCGCTTCCTGCAGAGACTGTACATCATATTTGGCTTCCGCCGAGACTGTCCGCGATCTCTTGCTTCCTGCCGAGACTTCTGTACTTGATAAATGGCTTCCTGCAGAGACTGTCCACGTGATTCTGCTTCCTGCCGAGGCTCTCGGCAGGAAGCAGAGTCACGCGGACAGTCTCGGCAGGAAGCAGAATCACGCGGACAGTAGTCTCTGCAGGAAGTAAGCGCTCGCGGACAGTCTCGGCGGAAGCCAAATATGACGGACAGTCTCTGCAGGAAGCGAAAATTGGCGCAATCGATTATACCCTGTGCTCTTTTGAGTCGGAGCCTTTGTTACAGGGAAAACCGACACCATACATGATAACCTAAAAGCTGTCATCCTTTGAAAACATGGCTGAAAACATGGAAGTATATTAACCCAACAGGCACACAACGTTGAATCAACATTGAATCAATCTTGATTCAACGTGATGACGTTGAATCAAGGTTAATTCAATGTCGATTTAACGGTGCGTGCCAAACGTTGAACCAACATTGGATTAACCTTGATTCAACGTCATGACGTTGAATCAAGGTTGATTCAATATTGATTCAATGTTGTGCGCCCAGTGATAATTCATTCTAGATTATACTAAACATACCCTTAATACACAGGTCCCCTGTGTAGCCGCCAGTACATCCAAATGTACATTTTCCATCGTCCTCTCTACAGACTGTCTGGTTACAGTGGTCGCTACATTTGGTATCACAACGTTCACCCCACCAGTTGCCTTCACAGCCATCGTAACACTTGCCTGTATTGTCACAGGAGACGCCGAGAACCAGCATTACATTTTGGTTGCAGTGCTCGCTACATCTGTCTTCGCAAGAATCTCCATAGAAGTTTGTTTTACATTTTGATAAACATTCCCCTGTTTCTCTGTCGCAGAGAAAATTTCCACAGTTCCGACAGGTCTCTGAACAGGTGTTACCCCAATACCCTCCTTCACAACCAAACATGCACCTTCCGTCTATCTTCTCACAAGTTTGTTTTTCTGTTTGTGTTATACAGTTCCTATTACATGTTTGGTCACAAGCCTCACCAAATTTGCCAATAACGCACGACACACACGTATTACTATTGTCCTGTAAGCAGTCTAAACAATTAGAATTAGAACACCTTTCATCACACTTCCCGCCCGACCATCCAGATTCACATCCTTTAGTACACAGTCCATTGTTTCTGTCACATGTACCTTGCTTGCACGTTTTGGAACATTCTTCACACGCAGCTGAAGCATCAGCATAGAAGCCATCTAAACATGACAAACATACGTTTTCGTCAGAGCTATCGCAGAGCTCACATTGGGAAACAAAACATGGAATATCGCAAGTTGGTCCAGACCAGTTTTCCTTACAGCCGTATGTACATTCACCCGTTGCAGGATTACACTTCGGGAAGGATTTGTCCTTGCAGTTTTCACTACAGTCTTCACAGCCTGTTTGGCCGGGATGTTTTCCAGCAATGCATTCGATGCAAGTAACCTTGGATCCGTTTTTTACATAACATTTCTCACAGTCAGTTACAGCAGAATGGCACGTCGTCTCGCATTTATCCCCATAGTATCCGTCAATGCAACTGAAACACAGCCCGTCTCTTGCACAGTCTCTATTTCTACACTGACTGCTACAGTCACTCTCACAGAAGTCACCAAAAGTTCCAGTTATACAGTCTTTGCATGTGCCATTAGTATAGCAGATATTGTCTTCACAGTCTTGACTACAAGGACAGCATCCTTCATCTCTTGGGTACCATCTGTCAGACGAACATTCAGAGCAAACTCCGGTATCTGATCTAGCAGTACACTCTGCTGTAGTACATTCACACCGCGCACTGTAATATGTATTTAAACATCCATTAGTACATTCGCCAGTAGTTTGATCACAAACGGAATCTTTGCAGCCGACGCTACATTCGTTGCTACATGTAGGTTGGCCATACCGTCCAGTAATGCACTCGGTACATAACATGGAGGTAGTACAACTTTCGCAGCCTGCTGGACACTGATTGCACGTATTGTCTGAGAGATAGTATCTATCACGACATGCTGAACAAACATGGGCGACCTGACAGTCCGCACAGACAGCTGGACAGGCAATACATGTAGTTCCTATTTGTTTGTATCCTATATTACAGCCGTTGGTACATATTCCTGTTACCTTGTCACATGTGGATAACTTACAATTACTATCGCAAGCAGTTGGACATTGCGAACCCCACTTACCGTCAACACAATCAAAACAGTGAGTAGCCGAAGAGCAAGTTCTGCATCCGCTAGAGCATCTTTCACAAGCACTGCCAACATCGATTGTGTACTTATAGTAACCAGTCGAGCATGTCGTCGTGCAGCCAAACGTTTTGTGACACGTATCTTGACATCCACCGCAGCTATGTTGACAACGGCTGCCAAATGTATTAATAGCGCAAGCTGAACAGTGAGAATTATCAGTACAAGCTGTACAGTCCGTTGGACATTCAAGACAGTCGCTGCCTCCTTTACTGGCATCAAAGTGTCTATAATAGCCAGCCAAACAACTTGAACACCCTGTATTTTTAGAACATGTTCCCGAACAAGACACGCAGGCGTTCTGGCAAGTATTTCCCCAATATCCAGTTCTACAGTGCGTGCAACTTAAAGAAGAAGAGCACCGGTCACAATTACTAGGGCATTTATGACACTCACCACCACTCAGATAGTAACCACTGGTACATCCTGTGGAACATCCGCTGGCTTTATAACAACTTCCGGCGCAATGAGCGCAAGAATACTGACAAGTAGTTCCCCAGTACCCTGATTTACACACGCTACATATACTAGAACTTGAACAGCTGCTGCAATGACTGGGACAGCTTTTACATTTACTACTACTCCTGTAATACCCATCCTTACAGCCCTCGCTGCAGTAGCCATCACTCTTCCGGCACATTTGTAACAAACAACCGGAAGGACACGAATGATGGCAGTAAGACCCATAATAACCGGTTTGGCATCCTTGGCAATTCTTGTCCGCGGTACAGCTGGTGCAGTGAGTACGGCAGGTGTGCTGACAGTAGGAGCCGTAATGTCTCGTGGTGCACTGTGTACATCTTGTGCTACTGGTACAGCGGACACAGTTGCTCGGGCACTTTCGACAGGAACTGCCGCTGGCGTAGTAGCCGGTACGGCAAGCTGATTCTGCAAAATCTGTAACGAAACAGATCAAATTTGGAAATAATACTTTGGTTTTATGATAATCAAAAATTTAACCTATCATATACATTTTCCCTCGAAACGAACTATTGGAAAATCGTAAATTTTCAATTCAATTTCCATTTCTTTATTAACAGAATTGGTAATTTGTTGATTCCATGCAACTCGTCGCAACAATTGCGGTATACCGGTATATCCCAGCGAACTACCCGGTGAAACAAACGTGGCGTAAAGGAATTATCAACTACAGGTAATTATTTACCTGTCACATGTCAATAATTTCATAACTGAATGAAGACACTGTTCATACGCTAAACGTATATACTCTGAAGTTTGTTGTTTCAATTCTCTTAACGACGGTATCCTCCAAAAAGGTCAGCGGAACGATACCATGACTGCACTTCCTGGCACCGAGTCCAGGAGGTGCGTACTGTTGCTTCGGAGTCCCAGTAGCTCAATGGTTAAGCGCTGGCTTCGGGGCTCGATTCTCGCTGGAGGCGGATATCATTGCAACCGTAAACGGGGTTCCGTTGCCCACAGCCTTTCATAATCACATCTCAATCGTTCTAGTATGACTGATATACTGTTAAAAAAAAAGACGTAAAATTGCATGTCATCTAGCTTCCCGTGAGCCTCATGGGGAACACAATTATGGGAATTGGACGTAAAAATTCTGAAGATGACTGAAGAGGCTAAGCAATATGATGTAAATTACATGGCGAATATTACCTAGAAAAAATGAAGAGGCTAAGCAGTAGCTTGTAAACAACATGGCAAATATTGCCTGGAAGGAAAAGACTAAAGATGCTAAGCAGTAGCTTGTAAGCTACGTGACAGATATTAACTAGAAGAAAAAGACTGGAGAGGCTAAGCAGTAGCATATAAACTTTATGGCAAAAATTATAAAGAAGAAAAGACTGAAGGGGCTAAACAATAGCTTGTAAACTACATGGCAAATCTTACCTAGAAGAATTAGACTGGAGAGGACAAGCAAAAGCTTGTAAACTACATGGCCAATCTTACCCAGAAGAAAAAGACTGAAGAGGCTAAGCAGTAGCTTGTAAACTACACGATGAATCTTACTTAGAAGGAAAAGACTAAAAAGACTAAGCAGTAGCTTGTAAACTACATGGCAAATATATCCGAAAAGAAAAAGGCCGAAAGGCTTAGCAGTAGCTTGTAAACTACATTACAAATCTTACCTAGAAGAAAAAGACTGAAAAGGCTAAGCAGTGGCTTGTAAACAACATTGCAAGTATTTTATAGAAGAAAAAGACTGAAGAGGCTCAACAATAGCTTGTAAACTACATGGCAACTCTTACCTAGCAGAAACTGACTGAAGTGGCTAAGCAAAAGCTTGTAAAGTACATGGCAAACCTTACCCAGAAGAAAAAGACCGAAGAGGTTACGCAGTAGCTTGTATATTACATGGCAAGTTTTACCTAGAAGAAAAAGACTAAAGTGGCTAAGCAATAGCTTGTAAGCTACATGACTACTCTTACCTAGAAGATAAAGACTGAGGAGCTAATGATTGGTTGTAAGCTGCATTGCAAATGTTACCTGAAAGAAGAAAACCGAAGAGGCTAAGCAATAGCTTGTAATCTATACTGAGCAAAAGTGAAAACGTTACTTTATAGAAGACAGTTTGTAACTAACACAATCATACCTTTTTTGCCTGGATATAAACATTTTAGTAACGTAAGGCATTCAGCAAGAGAATGTCTATAAAATTCTGAATCTCACACTCTTCATAACAGAGTTATCTTAAATCATTCAATGATAGCATATATTGTAAAGCACCAAATATGCGCATGCGCAGGCTCCGATTTCTTTGCTGCTCTAAAGCAATACATCCAGAGTGAAAGAAACAGCAAACAATACCTCACAATTGTATCTTAGAAAAACTAGGAAATTGAAGCTTTATTTTTCCATTTTTTTAATTATGTCCATTTGCATTAAAAAGTACTGTTCGTTTCTTCTTTGATTTATCAATTTTCTAAGCAAAATTTTTCTAGTTTTTTTTTAGTGCAATAAATCATGCACTTTACCTATTGTTAATTTCAAGCAAAATTATAACACTATGTGAGGAAACCACAGATTAATTTCTTATGCGAATTGCCATTGTGCACGGTTTCTTATTGTGTTTTCGAAGAAATAACTATATTTAAACACTAAATTTCAAAGACAGGAAAACACATATTGATGTGTGCTTTCCTTTGCGATATGTTTGGTATACTGGTTGTTTACCTAAGGCAAATTAAGGACAATTGTATCATGAACTCTTTTTTAAATCAAGTTTAACATGTAAAGTACATGTCAAATCTTGACTAGAAAGAAAAAACTGAAAAGGCTAAGCAGTAACTTGTTACAGCAACTACTTGGCAAAAGAAAAAGGCTGAAAAGGCTAAGCGGAAGCTTGTAAACTACACGGCAAATCTTAGCTGGAAGATAAAGACTGAAAGGCTAAGCAGTAACTTGTAAACTACATGGCAAATAGTACCTAAAAGAAAAAGGCTGAAGAGGCTAAGCAGTAGCTTGTAAGCTACATTGCAAATGTTATCTAGAAGGAAAAGACTGAAGAGGCTAAGCCATAGCTTGTTAACTACATGGCAAATCTTACATCTTACATGAAAGAAAAAGACTGAAGATGCTACGCAGTAGCTTGTAATCTACATGGCAAATCTTACCTAGAAGAAAAAGACTGAAAATGCTAAGCAGTAGCTTGTAAACTACATGACAAATATTACCTAAAAGAAAGAGACTGAAGAGGATTGGTTGTAAGCTACAGTGCAGTTGTTATCTAGAAGGAAAAGACTGAAGAGGCTAAGCAATAGCTTGTAAATTACATCGCTGATCTTACCTAGAAGAAAAAGACTGTACAGGCTAAGCAGTAGCCTGTACACTACATGGTAAATATTACATAGAAAAAAAAGACTGAAGAGGCTAAGAAATAGCCTGTAAACTACATGGCGAATCGTACTTAGAACGAAAAGACTGAAGAGACTAAGCATTAGCTTGTAAACTACATGGCAAATATTAAATAGAGGAAAAAGACTGAAGAGGCTAAGCTTGTAAATTACATGGCAAATATTACCCAGAAGAAAAAGACCGAAGAGGCGAAGACATGGCTTGTAAATTGCAAGGCAATTCTTACCTATAAGGAAAAGACTGAAGAGGCCAAGCAGTATTGTCAGCTTTAGATGACGTCGGGAGGTGCCGGGGCAATGGTCAGGCAGCCTTTGAACTTCTAACATTCTGAAAACATAACAACATATATATGGGCCGCGTCCAGCTGTAAATACCCTATTAGCCATACGTCACACTGGTCTGGCACTCAACACAGGAAAACGAAGACAACGTACAGGAAACTTGCTTTTTCCTGTCATCAATATAGTGCAGTCTCACGGACCTGAGTCTTCAGTGGGTACATATATGCCGCGTTGTTGGTTTTGTCGTGTCACCGCTCAAATGTAGTTTCTGCTTTGTTGTGACCGCATTCGATCATACACAACTTTAATCACTGATGCACTCACAAATGCTAAATGTGAATAGCATGGGATACAAATGGAATACAAAGATCAAGATTTTCATCGCAGCTGTTTAAAGTATCCAGGGTTCATACACGTCAGGGAAATGTCAGGGAAATTTAATTTTTTTCAAGGTCAGGGAATTGTCATGGAATTTTGTGTTGTATCAGGGAAAAACAAATTTTTGCTAAAATGTCAGGGAAATGTCAGGGAATTTTACAATTCCAGTCATGGTGGATAAAGAATAAATGAAAATGAATAGGGCAGTTTTCTTAACTTTTTGGACAAAAACACTGAATTATTTGATAGCTTAATTCTAAATTCCTTCTGAGATAGAAAACTGAAGGGTTTGGCACCCCTTGTCTCCTCAGCTGTGTTTTATTTCGTGTACCTGGATGACTTTTTTAAGTGATCCAAAAATACCACAACTACTTCAGAATGCTTTGATTATGAATGTCACAGTTTGTGGATTTACATGGCTTGTTTGCTGTACCTGGACCAGGTTTAAGAAAACTGTCATACTGAATGCCACTAATCATTGTCGTTGTTTTGTCCACATTTAATGTTGTGTAGGTACATGTATACATACAATTTCCTGTAAGTCTGACAGTTTGACAATCAACTGTAAGAACTAACACCATCATTCGATTTCATTTTCTCAAATTCCATGTTGTACATTGATTACTTTTCATTGTAACAACTACAAGAGAACTTAGCAGAGCAGTGGTCAGTAATATATTTCAAAACTTTGGAAGTTTATAATATATTCTAGACATTAGATGTACACAGGATTATAGTCAAATTTTATCAAAAAACTTTGCCAGTCTGCTGTAGCTTTTGCAGTGAGATATTCCACATCCAGCTCTAAAAAAAAGATAAAAATTGCTCTGCTTTCCTGTCTATACTGATTACAATATGGGTGGCTTGGGTTGGCTGTAGGGGGGTTTGGAGGCCAACATCAATCTATATGTTCTGCTTTTCTGTGCAGGTTGCACCTCTTGTGGGGAAGAGGGAGCTGGTTGCTGTGTTGTTCGTAATTTGTTTATTCCTGTCTTGTTTTCTTCATCTTTACTTACTCTTCCTCTTGGTGCCATTGGTTAAGGTTGGATGTAAACTTTGATAATGGCTTTTCCTGTGCATCTATTTTTATAATTTCCTAATAACAGCATGTTTCTCTGATGGGTATGGTTATGTCAGGGAAATTTGGATTGGCGTCAGGGATATGTCAGTGAAATGTCAGTGAATTTTGTTTTGTCCAGTCTGTATGAACCCTGGTATCATTGAAATACAAAATGACCTTCAAAGCTTCAGAATTTTACTTTATACTCAGCAGTGAATTCAATGCATATCTAGAACGAAAAAAAAGAAAAAAAAGTGATATTGTCTACAGTGAAAAAATATCGTCTCAATTTATATAGTGACTGATACGATTTATATTCTTTCACTGTAGCGAACCGCGGCTGTTTTTGACATCTTTGGGCTGAATTTCTTTCCGAAAAGGACTGAAATTTAGCGTTCTTGTCTGACATTATGCTTCGGACGTTAGCACGTACAATCATGCAAATGACGTCACTTTTTGAGCTGGAGTGTCGCTAATTTGCACGCGATGTGACTCCTACAGATGCTGCAAGCGGCTTTCTTAAATTTTATTCATTCATTAAAATGATATCATTAACAATTTTCTAGGTGTAAACTGTGTTTACTCCCAACACCCAATATTATACCCACTAAACGCGCTGAGATAAGCAAAATTAACGAGAAATGACTGGGTAAAAAAGTTATTTATGAAGCGGTCGATTTTGAAAACAAAAAGAAAATTTACTTTTTTTGGTAAATACCAAAAATATTTCATCTCATGTGTTGAAAATGTCAGCAATTTCACTAGTGCTACGCATCCGTGAAATTCCTAATATTTTCAACATTCAATGAAATATGTGACAGTGTCTGGCATTTTGAGCCTTATGGAGCGGAATTCGGAAATTTTGTTTTTAGCATTTTCATATTTGTTAGTGCTTCTAGAAGAGATTTCGAGGAGCACAAAGCAATAGCGCTAATGTTTACTGCAAAAGCAAACGAAATTCACACCACCCCTTTTTTGTTTTTGTTTCACTGATTGGATACATAGTAGCTGGATAAACGTTTATAATTCTGGTTTGTGACATCCCTTTTCAAAGACCTGTAATGCAAACATTCTCAAAAGAGCGTAGATGTAGAAAATTAAAGATGCCGATAGAAATGTTTAATCACTCTTTTCAGGTGACGCTTTGAAATTTATTAATCAGTGCGCGGCAATCCAATTAACTTTACGTGCGAATTTCATGACGTCACTTTCATTTCACGTTTCGTGACGTCAACGTCGCACCTCCACAAGGCTCAAAATCCCAGGCACTGTCACATATATTTGGTATTCACCTAAAAAAAAGTAAATCTCCTCTTTTTATGCTGATGACGTTAAACTAACGTTTAAAGTTTGTAAATATTTCTGTTTAAGAAATAGATCAGCTTTAGCAGTGAATTGTTGAGTAATAATAATTCACTGTTTGGAGGTCATTTATTAAGTAGATCATAACACGAGCGCGGGGCGCGAGTAATATATTTACTTACAAGTTACAACTGATCAACAGACGGTGAATTATTATTCAAGGATTCAATGCTAGAGCTGAACTATTTCGATTCGAACACTCAATAACACAGACAAAATATTCTTTTCATTCAAATTCTCCCAACCTACCTGCCAGCGCGTTCATGCTCCCGCCCATGTTCTTAACTGTATCTAAGATAATTTCATGTTTTTATTGCGATTTTAGAAAGAAAAAGAGACGTTACACCGTCTAACGTCTCAAAACGTCACAAAATTACGTGAGTAATTGCCAGTGACGTCAGCAATAAGACTCACTCGTCCGAAACAGTAGTAGTAAAGGGTGCCACTCTGGCCTCATCGTCCGGAGACTAAGTCCACAGCCTGGGGGAGTCTCCGGCCGGGATGAGGCCAGAGATGACACCACTTTAGTAAGCTTGAAAAGGCTAGTTTGAAATAACTTAGTCTTTTTCAGGGTAAAAGTCTATGTTAAATGGCATAGGAGATGGCTTAAGAGGCTATACAGTAATATGCGTCTGCTATGAGTCTCTTGGCCCTGTATCTCAAGACCTCACTATACCAGAGGCATAACTCTATAGCGTCAGTTGATGGTGTGAGTTGCTGTGGCATACTCTTGTTCATTCTGTTCAATTTCTGAGGCTTTACAGTAATATGCGTCTGCTATGAGTCTCTTTGTCCTGTATCTCAGGGCCTCACTATACCAGAGGCATAACTCTATAGCGTCAGTACTTGTTCCTTGGGGATTATAAAATCTTGTATCTCAAGATTTTAATGTTCTGGACTGAAATTATTTCTTACTAGCCTTCTAAAGTTTACCTGAAAAAATAACAACGACTGTATTTTTTCAATAACAGAACTTTAATTACCCCGCTAACGAACTAACTGACGATTGACAAAGGATTAGGGTCGTCCCTCTGCCATCGTTTACAAACATATTTACAACATCGTATACATTGGATATTTCTTTGATAAACAATTGGTATATCTTAAGCATTTACAACTTTGAATCCTATGTTCAAAGAACTGGTCTGGTGGCGTTATTGTCTTTTTCACTGATAAGTATAGTCTTCCATAATTCAAACTGAACCACATTTCAATGTCTCTGTCATTTTGGTATGGATCTTCTCCTGTTCCCATCAGGTTCTCGTGAATGGCCGTCTTCAGATCTAGTCCTCTGCTTAGCTGATGTAATATGTAGATACAATACATTCCACACACTTTACTCCATGGACTCTGAAGCATCTCTGTATTTTCTATCCACGTCTTGGTATTTCTTTGTATGAATGGTAGAATGTAGTCTTCAAATAGTGGCTGCCCATATGAATCGAAGTAAATCGCCTTGTCATCTTTGAAGTATAAGGCCACCCAATGTTCTCCTGGTTGGTCCGAGTCATCTGTATTAATGATGTATGCTTTCACATCCAGTGGCTTCTTCTGTGGCAGGAGATCCTTCGAGACTACTTTGGCGTTCAAATGCATAAGTTGAGACGCCTTTGTCAGAAGGGCCGTCAGTTCTAGCGTATTCATCTCTGTTGTAGGAGTCTAAGATTCTCAGTTCCCAGTATTTTTTCCAGTCTTCATTCATTGGAGAGCAGTATTGGTTTTTCTTCAGAAACATCCAGTTTTTATAGGCTTCCACGGCTTCTTCCGGCGTGAGATGACTCATGCCTCTTGCATCTCCAGTGTCTTTTAAGCCAAATTTTAGGCACAGTTCATGGTTCCAGTCTTTGATGACATCGTAGATGTTGAGACATTCTAATGCCGGTTCGTGATAGTGTAAGTCTCTTATCCAATCATCTCCGGCTCCTAGACAGAGCATGTGATTTTTCTGGCTGGGATGATCTATTCTGCAACCTTCACACTCGTGTTGAGCATATTCTCTGACAGCTATTCTCAGGTTCTTTAGCATCGCAAATATCAAAGCAGTCTTGTCCTTGCCAATAAATGTTTTTGGTGGTGGCACATCAAATTGTTCTAGCAGTTCTCCATTTTTATCACACACAGATCTGATCTTTGGGTGTAACAGCTGTTCGAGTTCGTCCTCCAAGGAACCAATTTCGTCAGAGTAGGATCCATGTAGTTGTTCGAAGCATTCCACTCTAAACTTCAGTTCTTGTTCTACGAAGTATCCTTTATTCATGGTCTCAGTAGTCTGTGATGACTTCTCTCAAACCGTTGATTTCTACCAGGTTGTCAAACTCTGCATATACTATGACGTTGATGGTCTTGACGAGTGCTTTTGCAAACTGAAGTTCCACTCGCAGGTTACCAGTTTTTATAGGATGTAGATGGCTCTGATCGGCTCCTTGGTCTGGCGTGAAATCGTATCCCCAGAAGCAGTATCCACCTTTGTAGTCGTCGTAGTCGATGTTACAATTCTGATTCTGATTTTGACTGCCCAAAGCTTGATACAGAGACATGTAAGATCTGAGATATTGATCTAACTTAAATTTCGGTTCAAATGGTTTTCCATAAATGCTGTGACCGTCACAACTCACTTCAAGTTTGCTGAGACCGAAATGTTGGAAGTTGAAAGGATTTGTGAGTAACGATCCATTGAATGTTGCATTATCTACCATGCCAATGAACAATCGCTTTGGAAGTTGTCCCTGAAACAAGTGGTCCTCGACTTTTGATCTAAGACCTGTGCCTATGGTAAATGTCTTAACTTCTACACGCCGTATGGGAAATTTCGCATTGTGATGTGCAATAGTTTGATTGAGATCATTGGCTATGGCTGGCAAAAGTTGAACATTGCGAACCGATAAGACTGCTGCATCGATCTTAACCATAACAGGGTACTCATCCTCAGACATGATACAAAATTGAGGAGAAGCTCGATTGAGACGAAGTCTTAATTCTATTCCATTAGGCAAATATTTTTCCTGCATGGCCAAATCTAGATGTAAACGACCTTGAAGTTCCATAGGTTTACTTAGTTTGAAAGGATTTATGCGGGCTGTTACATTGACATGACCAAAATCTTCAAAGTGACCAGGTTCATCTTCGTACCAAAATTCTGCAGCTTTAAGTTGATTGTCTTTCACATCAGATCCAAAAGAAAACAAGTTTTCAATGTAAGTCCTGTAGGGATACGTATCCATGTTACTCGTCACCAGTTTATTGTTAAGATATAGATCAATTCCACTAAACATACTGTGAAAGAAGTTGTTGGTGGGAGCAACTTTTTTATTAGCCTCAAGATCGTCACCATTTGCTCTCAAAATCCTGAATTTCAAGTACAAATAAGTTTGTGATAAATCAGTGTAATATTCCGTATGGCCTGGTACCACAAATTCGATGGGTGCATGATAACTGTCTAGTGAAGCTATTGGATGATAATCTATCCACTGAGAATCTTGCATGGTGGTCAGAGTTGGAGGAACAGTTTGCATGTCTAATTCAGACTTGCTACATTCACAAGATCCACTTTGCATCACTTTAGTCAAAAATATCGCGATCAAATTTTAGATTTGAATATTTTTTCCTTATGGCTCTGTTTACAGAATTCTTTCTACCTCTACCTTTTTGCAGTTTGTTGTGAACAGTTCGACGATTTGTCTTAGACTGAGTTTTTCTACGTTTCTGGCTTGATTTTATAGCTCCCGAAGCCAAATGATCTAAAGCAGATTTTCCCAAAGATTTTAAAGCTGATTTACCTCTACTTTTTAAAACTTGTTTGATATTTTGACCATCCATGATGTCGCGAAGTGCATGAATTCCTTGATCTTTGGCTACATGTTTGATACTTTGTAAACCTGCTTTTGCAACAGGTTTTAAGATTGGCATGACCGTTCTCAAGGCAGTTTTAAACATGGACCCTAAACCATAACCGTACTGTCTCGATACACCTCTGTAAACTGGAAAGTTATTTCCACCCGATCCATGTTGACACACTACACCACGAGTTTGGAAATACATTTTATTGGCTAATTATCTTTGAGTCTGAAATGTAACTTGATCAAAGACTTTCCCGTGATAAATGGAATATCTATTCCCGTATCGCCTTTTATACTTATGTGAACTTGATCTATGAATGATTTTGCCACTGGAACGTAATGCAAGTTGACAAACTCTTGATGAGAATGATGAGAGCGTTTTGAAATCTCAAATGGAACAACTCGCAGAATAGGAGCAGTTATGTCACCTACGTAAGTGTAACTGGCAATATCCGAATAAACGTACAGTTGATTATTAGTCGTGTTCAAATCTACTTCGTATCTAAAAGCATGTCTTTCGTTTCCGATGGGTCTTTCTGACATTTTTGGATTTATCCCTAATTTCTCCCCAAGTAGTTTTGGGAATAGTAGTCTGACGGTATTGGGATCATTGCAAAATATTTTGACACGTTTACTGTTGTTGCCATAACTCATTTCTATCTCAGCATTAGCTTTCTTCAGCATTTCTCCAAAACGTGTATTGATGATGCCTTGTATTTCCTGTACCAAATGTTGTGGGGAACTGTAATTTCCTTTGGGAATTTTCAACTCGAATTCTGCGCAAGTATTGTCTTCCGAACAATCCTCGCTCATATTCTCTACTCCAAGTGACTGAGCTAGTATTCTGTCGTAAAATCTCAAGTAGAAAAAATTGTTTTCATCCGAGATATTCATGACTTGAGTTGGTGTAATCATTTCTACCAAAGCAACTTCCCACTTTTCTTTTTCGATGTTGATGGGATGATCTAATCTGACAGTAAAAGAACTTTGTGTATTGTCAGGAAAAGTCGTCATTGAACTGTCACTTAACAATGTCAAATAAAACCCTGTCATGGTGCTTGTTTGGAAGTTTCTTCAAAACCACTACGTTTTCTGAATTTTAACCCTGGGGAAGGCAGAATATAACCGACAGAACTACTCAATAAAATCAACCACAATTCTTTATCGGGACTTTGAAGACTGATTTGAACTAGGGAAGTGATGATGATGGCATAAACGATAATGATTTGAGATAAAAATGTCAATCTATTTTTGGGTAATTTGGCTAAACTTTCAGAAGATTGCAAAGAATCCGTGTCCCTTCTTATGACTGAAGATTTAAAATTCATGTTCGTGTTTTTATACAAGATCGGATTCCAAAATCCAACTGTCAAATTTGGATGGATAGCCTTTCCAGTGAACTTTAATTTCTTTGACCCACTTTTTCCCAACTTTTCGTTTACGACGATCTAAGACAGATTCTATTTCGTAAATTTGATCTTTGTCCACACGTTGTAATTCTTGCGAATAAAAAGTACCTTTTATGAGTTCCCCGTCTAGATCTTCTATTTTATAGGTAACGGGACTCTGACTTTGTATGACACCCCTAACCTTAAACAATTCTTGCGTCCAGTTTGGTAAATAACCTTTTTCAAAAGTGCGTTTTGTTTTGTTGATGCGCACAAAATCACCCACTCTTAATTCTGGACTTGCAACTTTTTGCTTTTTGCCGTACAAAATTTGGGATACTTGAACTTCATTTTTGACATCGACAGATGCAGGCGTACGTTTAATGCTGCGATGATAAGCATGATTGTACCCGTGAACTAATTTTGGAAGTACGTCGACATATTTCAGTGTACGATTATGAGTAAAATATTTCCACATGCGACTTTTCAGAGTTCTTTGAAACCTTTCTACAATACTTGCTTTTGTTTCTGGATTTTCTGTCGTGAAAAAATGAATATTTTTAGATTTCAAGAACTTTTGAAACTCTTTATTTTTGAATTCCGTACCTTTGTCAGTTTGCAAACTTTTCGGAATGCGTCCATGTTTCAAAACAGATTTAAAAGCTTCCACCAAAGTTTTTCAAGATTTGTCTTTGATCGGTACAACCCAGGCGTATTTTGAAAATACGTCTATCAAACAGAGCAAGTAACGATATTTGTCGTTATATTTTGCCATACTAGATACGTCTGCCAAATCTCCCTGCCATTGATAATCTATTCCTGCCACCACAGTTTTGCGACGCACAAATTTTCTACGTATGGGTTTGTGCAAAGTGTAAGTTTGTTGTTTTCTTAACCAAGTTTTCACATCGTCAAGTTTGATTTTCTTTGAAATTTTCTTTGCTGCTTTATACAAAGCTTGCAACCCCGTATATCCGACGGGACTTTTAGGATCGTAATAAAGTTTTGATAATAATTTATTCATTGTTCATCATAAGATAACCATTTTCTGGGTGATTCAAACAGTTCTTCTTTTATAGGTTTGATAGAACTGGGTGTAAACAGTTCGTCTCTGATATGTTTTCTAGTGGCAGACAAACTTTGAGATAAGTCTTTCTTGATGTGTTTTCTAACCGATTGTGTAACGGGACTTGTTCTTTTTTTAAGAGTAGGCATGCGTCGGTGTTTGGTTTTAGGAGTGACATACTCTTCTTCATCTTCGTGCTGAAGAGGAGTACGATGCATCCATTCCCATCGTTTCTTATTTCCCACAAAATCTTGAGGCACGTTCATGTCTCTAAGAGCCTCAGCAAAAGGTTGCCAACCCCTGGGCTCAGTGTCTTTTCTCTGTCTTAAAACATCATTGACTAAATCTATGATATTAGACCCTGCAACCGGTTTGCCATACATCTTAACCGTTCCGTCTTCGTCCCAAGATAAGTTAGGATTATTTTCTAACCAAGATATCAATAATTTAGCTTTCTTTCGCATCGTGGTAGGAACATTATCAAAAATACGTTGATTAATTTTCGATTCAGGCTCTACGGGAAGAGAAAGTTTTGTTTCTGTCAATGCTTTGCGATGTGCCGTTTTAAATTTATGTAAAATTTGACCAAACAATTGAGATTTTTCTGCCTCTGACAAATCTTCGTTGGCCATGACCGAAGACAAGTCTCTTTGAAGACTGGCCGTCGCAGAAACATTTGGATCGGGTGGAAGTCTTGGTTTTTGAATTTGTTCTTCTTTCCAGCGTTTCATGTCTTCCCAAAGTTTAAATGGTACCACGGCCATTTTACGCCCTTCCATTGCAATTTTTTTACTGACCAAGAACAGATCCTAAGACTGAACCAAGCAAAGGTTTTAAAAGTAAACCCAGGAGTGCACCACCTTTCTGATTGAGAATTTTTTTCTTGTTTGCTAGTGCAACACGTTTTGTAGACAATAATCGAATATCATTCTTCCTAGAACGTAATTGTTCTTTCTGAGCTTTTGTGAGTTTGACATTGCCTTTTATAAGATTTAAACAACATTCCCCTACACAGTCTAATATCTCTTTTGGACAATCATTGACAATTTTTTGACGAAACCGATATGGAATGTTACAAAGTCCTTCCAGAAAAGGACCATACTTTTTAATCAGTGAACCTCTTTTCTTTTTGATATGTGTTCTTTTCTTACGTGCAGCCATGATAGCAGGCAAGAATTAAACTAGTAAAAGATCATGTTAACCAAGTCCTTTTATAGTGAAAGATTACGTTTAGCCAACATCTGTTTCATGGCAGCTTCAAATCCATGTTTTCTGGCAGTACGAAGATATTCGTTTGCAGGAGAAGAACTCCTTCGAGGAGAAGCCCTTAGAGGAGAAAATCTAGAAATTTCTAGAGCAGGTGATTTTGCAGCAGTGCGTCTTTCACCAATTTTTCTGAGACTAGAGTTGGGAGTAGAAAATTGAGTAGAAAATGGAGAAGGTGTTTTTGCAGGAGTGAATCTTTCACCTATTTTTCTGATACTTGAACTTGGAGTAGAAAATCGAGTAGAAAATGGACTTGGAGTTCTTAGACTAGAGTTTGGAGTAGAAGGAGTAAATGGACTTGGAGTTCTTGCAGTTGACGGTCCTGCAACAGGAGATGGAGGTTTTCTAGGTTTCTTAATTCTTACAGTGACAAACTTATCGTTCACTTTTATTTTTCTCCTTGATTTAGTCTTAGGGGATTTTTTCCTCTGAGTTTTTTTCTTTGGAGATTTTTTCTTGCCAGTTTTTTTCTTAGACTTTTTAGGACCTTTTCTACCCACTTTCTTTTTCTCAGAAAACCGTCTAAGTATTTTATTACCGTCCCAACGAATGAGAGATCTGATTATCACCCCACCAAAAAACCCACCGCCACCAGGTTTTAGAATGATTTCTCGTTTTGTATCTGCATTTACCAAAGGACTTGCTAGTTTTCTAACATCGTCTTTGCGTTTGTCCATGAATTTTTGAGTTTGTTTTGGTAATTTCATTTTATTTTCAGCTATTTTTCTAGCTGCTAAAGAAAACCATTTGATCATTTCCATCAACCCCGCATTAAGCAAAGTTTTTCTTTTGTTCGAATCATGCTCTCTACTCAAATTGTAGAGAGCCCTGATCAAGTTTGCCGATGCTTTTTGAGCCATGTCTGGTTTCATTCTGATCCATGTAAGACCAAACACACCATTTTATACTGAAAAATACACAACTGGACCTTGTTGATCCGATTTTGTATACCAGTTTGTAAAAATATCTGTTCTAAACCTCAAATGATTTGGTGTGTCTGGTTTTAAATCAATCAGTAAATAACCATGTGGCTTAGAAGTGGCATCGTTGAAGGCAGACATCAAATGTGGAGCTTGAAGTTGTTGCGCCAAAACTTTAATTTGCATTTTGTCTCTTGGACTTTGAAACAAAATCAAGTAATGAGCATTCAAACTGATGGTACGTGTCGATTTACTCTGCTGAAACAAGTTTTGTGTGATGTACACAACACTTGCATTTCTGTGATGACCTTTCCTCGTGAACCAAAGTTTAATTTTTTCTTCGTCTTTGTCGCCCAACATATCGTCAAAGACAATCAAGTGAGTTTCACTCGTGTCTGTGACAATATCGTCGTCGTCATTTGGAATTCCTAAAATAAATCTGATGTTTAAATCTTTGCGTTCTTGCAAGATATTGTACACAGGTTGCCATTCTTTGTAACACCACACGATACGTTGTGGTAAAATATCAAACAAGTCTTCTTTGTACTGAATCAGTTTTTTAACAAATTCAGTTTTTCCCGATCCACTTGGACCCGATATAAAAATATTAGCAGGATGTTTAAAAAACAAACTACCAATATTTTCTTCTTGAACTGTTACCGACATGATTGAAAGATAAAATGAGAAAGAATAATGAAAGACATGTGTATATATAACATAGTTTTATTTTTTACAATCAACAAATTGTTTTACTGACATTCTTTACAAATAATTTTTCTTACCGAAAACACTGTTTCACAACAGTCTCTGATCTGATTTTCTTTGGTTTACAGTACATATCCATACGGAACAGTTTCTCCACTTTTTAAAATCACACGTTTGTCATAAGTAAATCTATATGTCTTGGATTGTCTCTCAGTCGTAATTTTTCTGTCTTTATGTTTTCTTATACGGTGTTGATATTCCACAGATTCTTGAAAGTCCCTCTTGTCGCTATTCGCCCATTCCATCATGTTGTAGAAATGGATTACTTGTGAAGTATTGTAATCCAGGATCAGTCCTTTGACTTTACAGGTAGACTTGCGTTTCCCAGTATCGTGCTCCACATACTCGTAGCCATAATTCTTCGGTCCCATACCCACAAACTTGGTGATTTTCGCAGTAGGCAGTTCGTCTGTCCATTCGCCGAGTCTGTTGTTGATGATCTCTGGATTCCATAATTCTGGTTTGTGAATGTAGATGACAGAATCCGTATCGAAGTACAACACACGTTTGTCAAGTTGATGCAGGACACTGTATAACTTCAGTCTGGCTTGTGCTGTCACAAAGGATCCTACCACCACATTGCTGCAAGCATGAGGTTCTACAATCGATTCCAGATCTTCCCAGTTGACTAACAAAAACTCTTCTCCAAACACTTCGACAGTTTTCACTTTTTTCAATGGATTAGTCACCAGTTCAAAGTAGTCAGATGGATCTGACACATATTCTGTTTTGGTCATGTTGTCTCTCTGTGCTAATTTTCCCCACAAACTGTTTAAACTGATCTTGCTGATTCCACGTCGACCTTTGTTCTTTTCCACCTTCTCTAGTCTGATACCTTCTGCTTCGAAATAATCCTGTTTGAATTTGATCTTGTCCAATTCCGTCTTGCACCAGTCGGGATGTCCACTTGACTCTTGTTTAATCTTCAGGAAAGTATCGATATATCCAGCAAAGATTCCACCTTGTCCAGTTGACTTGTCGTACTGTGAAGATTGGGGAAAATGCCATATTTCGTAAACATCTTTCAGCTGGTAACCAAGTTTCATCGCCTCAAACAATTCGATGCTCACCCAAGTTCCCACTAATTCTCTGTCTTCTTCTCTGTCGTGCGTACATAACTTCGAATTGTCAGACGTCTCTGCACAACTTCTACAGAGTGGAAACAGTAATTTGTTGTTGCATTTGTACGGCAATACCGGATGATACAAGTTTCTGGGTGGTAACACTTTACATTTAATCAGTCCAAAATATTGATGTATATTGTCTCTGTCGATGTCTTCTTGTGAATAGATTTCTGGATGTCCAATAGGGAAGATTCCGTACTTGCAGATGTAAGGATAGAGTGAACACACGTCGATATACTTAATTTCCTCGTCTCCTTCAATTTCGTAGAATAGTCTTGTAGAATTCGTACGTCCTCCAAACAGTGCATCTCTGGGTTTGAGTGGATCCAAGTTGGTAAATTCTGCATCCACCATCTCCTTAAAATCTTTGTCGTCTTGATAATATTGGTCGTAATCGCATTCCCACATTTCTATCACTTGATACCCTGCTCTCTTCAATTTCTCGGTCTTCTCCACAGTCTGTTTGTATAGCTGGTACATCGTCTGGCAGTTGTAAGTATTGATCTTAGTTCTGTCTGGAAAATGTTTGGGACACCCATGCCAGTAACATCCATGGAACTCGTACACTGTTTCTTTTTCTGGATCGTACCCATCCACATAATGTCCAAAAACTTTCTGTTCACCACCATTCAACGCGTGACGAATTTGGATGTGATTCTTTCTAGCCACGGCTTGAATCCAGCGCACACCTTTGATAGAATATATCTTTTGGTTGGGATAGCCTTCTGGTGGAATGATGGCCACAGAGTTTTCAGGCATGTGATTCTTCCTCCATACTTGGGAACAAGCTTGAGCGATCGTGCATGCATTAGCAAAAGGATCCAAGTCGCTGATATCTATCGATTGTTTTCTAAAACATGCACAACCTCTCCTCAGGATATCTACATCGCTGCGACAGTATTCTTCCATTTCACGTCTAAAGTTAAAGACGGCACTGGATTCCACTTTCTGCTTATGCCATTCCAGGAAAGCTTCTCTGTCTTTGACCGACATCTGTCCAGGATTGTACATCTCCACGGGAAAGTAAGGTCCCACGTAATTCTGGTTGGCATCAACATTTGCCAAATGTGGGAAATAGCCTTTCTTCATCTCTGTCAATCCAAAGGTATCTGGAAAATTGGCTAATCTCATATGCAGAAAATGATACGAGTCCAAGAACTTGACTTTGGCAGCAGTCATCGTCACGATAGTATTTCCATTCATGATCACATCGGGCTTAAAAGTTCCATTTTCTAGTATGTAGCGTAAAATAAATTGTCCATCATATCCTCCAAAATTATGTGCAATGACAGTCACGCCTTCATTTTCTTTTCTAAATAACCAGGAACAGAAATCTGATAACGTATTTTCACCTTCAAAGATCATTTCTCTTCCAAACTGACTACAAATGTCACAATACTGATCTACAGGCAAATTAACGCAATGGTCACACGCATTGTTTGTGAACTTATTACAAATTTTACATGGGTGTTCAATTGGTAAATCCATTCACTGATCACACGCTCTCTGTGCAATACAAAAGTTGACAATATGTTCGCCAGAGTCTTGCTTGGATTCAAAGTCAAAAAATATAAATTGAGGTTGAATAACGGTACCTTTCTCTTCATCGATGATATCGTCCTTCTCGGCATCTTCTTGCAACACTGCGGTCTTGGGTTTGCACACGTAAGGTTGAATATAACACTGATGTTCGGCTTCAACAATCAGTTTACAAAACTTACATTTCTTCTGTCCTGGGCACACGTGATTTCTTTTATTTCCTATAATCCTATTTCCACACTTCTCACAATTATGCACAAGTTGACAAATAGATTTTTTCTGTCCTGCTTTGACTAATGTATGATTAGCAAAACAAGATGCACTATGGAATGTTCTCTTACATTTTGTACAGTACTGATTGTGTTCGTGAAGACATGGCGTTGCACTGTAAAAACTAGTACATCCATTCGAACAAGCATGATCCTCTCTGTTGCTAAATCCCTTGTCACAAAACTCACAATAGTAATGACATCCTTGAAATCCTTTGACATTGGTGATAGTGTCATAGTGATCTGTGCCATTGAAATAAATATGAACCACTTTTGTTTTGTCACCAGGTTTAAATCCAAGTGGAAACAATAATCCGTCTTTGGGATGCTGTGAATGTACTTTGATCAAATAATCAGGAGCTAACACAGTTTGAATTTTCTTGTATTCTTCAAATCCACAAGGTTGATTGTGAGGAATCTTAGCACGATCTAATAATTTCATGGCTTCTCTAGTTTGTAGTGGCCTGTCAGAATTTCTGATGTAATGCCAAGTCTTCTTCCATGAGTCAGATGTGTCCCTGTCGGCATGATGTTTTCCTACCACAACAGCTCTGGCCATACACATGACATCTTTGGTGTTGTTGATTTGAACGATACTAGTTTTCATCTTTCTCATATTGCGTGATTCAAAGTAAAGTCCATGGTGTAATGCCTTTCTTCCACTCCCAGTTGGTAACTTGGTGTGTGTCACTTCCAAACTCATCTGTCCATCGTTGATTTTAAAATCTTCATTGGATTGTAACACTTTCTCGATTTCTTGAGTCAAAGATTCCCCAGTCAGACTTGTTACATCTGTGAAAGGTACAAAGATCCCTAATTTCAGTCCGGGATGGTAAATGCTCATTCGAATCCTGTCATTGCCTTGAGCTTGAGAATGGGTCTTGATGTCATCCACCAGCTGTTGAAACATCCGAGGTACAAATTCCAGCGGTGATACATCTTCTGGAAATTTATTGACATCCACATTGTACACATTGGCTCTTGTTCTGAAACGTCTCGACTCACGTTCTCTAACAGGCTTGATTACATAGTACTGTTGGTAATCATCTTCTTCATCGTCCGAATAAATCACCATAGGTCTTTTTCTTGGTGGTGACACCTCATCTTCAGATTCTTCACTGTCGGAATAATCCACAAGTTTCACCTTCTTTGGCGGTGGTAACTCGTCCTCCTCAGAGTCTGATGAAGTGGGTGGGGTACGTATTCTCTTCCAATGTCTCTTTGGCATGTTGTCTTGTCACTGTTCAAACGCAGAATGTCAGGAGATCTGAATATTTGACTTATATATCCATCAGCACCAAGATTAGACAGGCGAGATACATGGTATATGACTTATCAGGTTAGACTACATGTTCTATGGAATTCTTGTGATACAGGCAAGATACATAGTATTTGCTTTAGCAGACGAGACAACAGTCTTATGGAATTTTTGTGGTACAGGCGAGACATGGGCTTTACGGAATTTTTGTAGTAAGGCAAGACAACAGTCTTAAGGAATTTTTGTGGTACAGGCGAGACACATACAATTCTTGTGCTACAGGCGAGACACTGAGCTTTACGGAATTTTTGTTATTTTGAAAAGAAGTGCAAGAAGAGTGTGCTGTTCAGCACCTTGTTCTTCCCCGGTCGGTTACCCTATGCCTGGGAAGCCCTGGCGATTTGAAGCCATATCTACATGATCACAAGTCCTGAATGTCGCTGTGGACCAGAGACCTGCCAGCGGAGGTTCAGTTTACTGGGATAGTGTCCCGACCCCTTAAGCCATAAGGCTTCTACTGTTTCACATGTAATCGATAGACTTCGCATCTGCGGGCCCAGGCGGTATAACCGTTGTGCACACCAGTTCCAGTCCAGTGGTGACCGGCAAACCAGCAATATTAATATGCGAGTTCCCAATATATATACCTAAACATAAACCAGTTTACTTGAGACAAGATTGGACATTTGCATATCATATATATCTTATTTCAATAAAGGTCATGTTACCATTTATAGTAACACATTTCAAAATATAAAAATTAATTAGAGAATAATAAAATCTACATTTTGGTGTTTATTTTATCAAAATCGGCCGAAAAATAACAAAGTTATTCAATTTTTCATATTATGGTGTTATTACAAGGGAGGTAAATCTGGATTGACTTTGTTAATTCTATAAATAGACAAAACAAGTAATAGCTTTCAATAAAAATGATAAGAATGAAAAGTGAATATGTGTATGGTATAGGAACTTTTGTTATGAGTATATTATATGTTTACTAATAAACTATTGAAACAACCCAAAACAACAAAAACTGTCGGGCATGCACTGCGCATGCGCGGAATTTGGAGGGTAAGAAAACTGTAATAACTCCAGATTGCCTCGACGGATTTTCATAATTCTTTTTTTATTGGAAAGAACAAGTCACCACCTACCAAATGAAATTAAAATAAATTGTCAAACTGCGCATGCGCGGAATATAGAGGGTAAGAAAACTGTAATAACTCCATTTTGCCTTGATGGATTTTCAAAATTCTTTTTTTATTTGAAAGATAAAACACAGAGCTGTCACATAATCTTACAAAATAATATGCCACATCGAGCATGCGAGAATCAAGAGATATATAATGTGTACATTTCATTTTTGCAGCTCATAAAGTTTCAAGATGTCTGAAGAACTAGTCGATCTGGGTGTGTTACCAACTGAAATTAGAAGTATAATCTACTCAAGGCTCGTCAATATTTCGAGGAAAAGTAAAAAGTTTAGAGACGAACTTCAACTGACGTGGTTTAATATGTGTTTTCAAAGAGCTCTGTCTTGCAAGAATTTTTACCAGAGCCTAGCACAGCTATTATATGACATCGATGGAATATCGAATCTTGACCAGAACATGAGATTATACTTTCACAAACGCATGATGGAAGTGTTGAAGGATACTCATTCTAGACATGACCGATGGATCTTTACGATTTACAATTTCAACAAGGAAACATGTGAACAGTTTTTTGAAAACTTGTTTCCTTTCCATTATGACATTTACGTACATGGAAAAATCGTGAATGGACATCTGACTGGGCTTCTAGTATTCTTTCAGAGTTTAGCATTTTTTTACTACTTACCATTTCTTTACCAGTTAAATTTTCCTGCACCTATGAACGATTTGTTATTATCAACCTGGGAAGAGCATATAAACAGTTTGCATGGTTGTGATGTGTCATTTGGAAACAGAGACGCATATGAACAAGTTATCGAGAGTGAAGAGAAATTATTACCACTAAGTTTTCCAACAGTCTATTCAGACTTTCTACTTGGAATAAAACAATGAACGTGATCAAGAAATCTCCTGCAGTATCGTTAGGTCGAATTTTACAGTTTGACATTTATCGAGGATCACTTGAACACACGCTATCCTTACAACCTACAAGTTCAGAATTTCTGAAGTCAAAAGATGGACTCAGAACGTGGTTGGGACGATATGAAACATTCATGACCTTTCGATAAGCCATGTGTGAAACAGCTTTGATCATGAACACTATTTTAGACGCATCGCCTGTGAAGTATAAGCAATGGCTACTTCATGTGGCAAACAACGAGGACGTGGTTACTTACCTTTGCAACGTACTCAAAGATGTTGAAGAGGCTTCGAGAGAACAATCTATGGATATCGACTCAACAACAACAACAACAGAAAATATGGAAATTGAACAGGCATCACAGGAAGAACCAATGGATATTGACATGGATGAATTGACTGCAAAATTTGAAGCTTTGACACTATAAAGTGGAACTGTTTGTCTCTTGCAAAATCATTTATCTTACGGCAAGCATGGAGACAAAGTGGTTTGAAATTCCTCTGACACAAATTCTGAGATTTAGACCTTACAGAAAATTACTAGTTTGTGTTTACATACTGCATTCACATAAGAACATTACTTTAGATGAAATTCAGATGAAATTAAACACAGAAGAATATTTCAAAGATTTTAAAAGACTCTGGTGTTCGTGTGCGAAACAGGAATTATCAGAGGAGACGGTCTTTACATTTGACAACTGGAAACTTCATGTGGCCAACAATTCAAAAGTGATTGACTATCTACAGTCGAAGACAAGGCGTATATAAGGACTACAACTAGATCTGCGAGTCATTTCAGCTCTGACTTTCAAACTGTCAAGATGGAAAGTAAACCTATGGATCCAAGACTTAATAAATACAGTGATGACAACAGTATTTATTATCACTGCACAGCATTGAAGAAACTTTTGAAAGAGAATGACAGAAAATTAATTCAGCCATTGGAAATTTCACTAAAAGAACAAGGCCTGTTGAAACCGCCCTATGGTTATTGCTACAATTGTGGGTCGGTGGATCATTGGACTGCCTCGTGTACCGAGGAGAAGAAGAAAACTACTACAAATAAACCACCCAATGGGAATTGTTACAACTGTGGTTCACCTGATCATTGGACTGCCTCATGTACCGAGGAGAAGAAGAAAACTACAAAGAAGCCACCGTATGGGACTTGTTACAACTGTGGCTCGCCTGATCACTGGCTACCCTCATGTCCTCATACCGACTTACAAGATGAAAGCTCGGGATCACCACAACCGGCCGAGAAGTCAGAAACTACGAGGAAAAGACGCCATACTGATGATGACTCTGATGTACCCAGTAAAAAGAAGTCAAGAACCGCTTCACCAGAACCGACAAAACCTACTGCTAGACAACATAAGAAGAAGAAATACTGCGTTGTGTGCAAAGAAGACACTCATATGATGAAAAACTGTCCTGAAATAGTGAAAAACTAGTGACTAGATAAGAGACCTAGTGGATAGACAATATCTAAACGGTATTGTGTGTCTACTGGACAGTGACTACTATTGTGTTCATAATGGATTAGTTTTCATAGTTACATGTAAGTTTGTATTCAATAAAATTGTTTTTAAAGTATTTGTTTTTTGTTATTTCATAAGGTTACTCTTTAAACGAAAGAGTTGGGTAGCCCTGAAAAGGGCTGTTTGGGTGTTCTAAGTCTTCACTTACTGTGAAGACTTAGACACAGGTTTTACAATCCCCACAACAGGATTCGTCTTGGATAAGTTAATCCCTCTCCTCCTCATAAATACTTCAAACCCCATCTTATTTTGCTGCCTTTCAACTTCTTTCCAGTCTTTCTTCTTAAAAGCTTTACACAGTCGGCTGAGATCAAAAGGGATATACTTTGACAAACCCATATTTGAGAATGAAGTTGTTAAAGGCAGTTAAATATATATATTGACTCATGGCGGACGTGAAAGAGAGCATAGTCTCTTGACCAATCAAAACTATGCAAAGTAGTTATGGGGTTTTATGCAACAATCAACAAAGTATTTCTTTCTGATAAGTTGTGGTGGCCCTGAAAAGGGCCGTTTTGAGGTTTTAATAAACCTTTCTATGAGCAGGGACACCGCGAGGGCCTGCCACCACAAGCTGGACAGCGTACTGACCAGCTCGTGTACGTCACCGTCCTCCCTGTTGGCAAGTAGAATGGTGGCTGGTCCGCCTCCCTCTCCCAATCTTCACCGGATGGCCGTTCTTCAGGCTCTTGCTTCACTTCTTCGGGCTCTTGCTTCACCACAGCCATCTGTCTGTCGACCGTCACCATCCTTCTTACGATGCCTATCAGCTCTACGAGCCTCTCTGCACTCTCCATCACAGACCTAGTCTGTGCCTCCAAAGCATCGAGATATTCGTCACTCAACATCTTCTCTGTTTATTGCATAAAGACAATGTGACAAAGTGGGTCAGTGTTCCAGTATTTATTCTCTCACCACCGACGTGAAAGAAAGCACTTTTAGAAGTAGGTCAATCCGGTCTTGGGAGTATAAAATGACACTGACCTACTTACAACTTCAGTCATGGAGCCACTACTGACCTTAGACGATCTTATGAAAGAACCAGACCTTCTATCGACGGCAATTAATACAATTGCTACTGATGGATCGTTAACTCAACAACAACAACCGAACGTGCAGACCTATTACTACCACCCACAGCAATCACAACTGCAACAAACACAGCCACAGGTGTCACAGCCAAAGACGGGAGCTGTAGAAGTCTTGCTCAAAGAACTCAATGATCTCAAGAAAAGAGTACAGCAGTTAGAGGACCAAAAGCAACAACGTCCCATGGACTTAAATCCGATCAGAATACCATTAACTATAGAAGTAATGACACCAGAATCGTCTGTGACAGTACCAACTCAAAATGGACTTGGGTCGCATAGCAAGAACATAGATAATTCAAAAAGATAGAAGAAACAATAGATTCTTCTTAGCTATAACCACAAAAAAACAGTCCTTTTCAGGACTACCAATTACATCAGAAAGAATACCCTACTGATTGCCCTAATACTAAGGAAGCTATAGAGTTATGCCTCTGGTATAGTGAGGTCTTGAGATACAGGGCCAAGAGACTCATAGCAGACGCATATTACTGTATAGCCTCTTAAGCCATCTCCTATGCCATTTAACATAGACTTTTACCCTGAAAAAGACTAAGTTATTTCAAACTAGCCTTTTCAAGCTTACTAAAGTGGTGTCATCTCTGGCCTCATCCCGGCCGGAGACTCCCCCAGGCTGTGGACTTAGTCTCCGGACGATGAGGCCAGAGTGGCACCCTTTACTACTAACAGTGAATTGTTGCAGAATAAAACACGGAAACTTTCCATTGCTTCTATAGGCGCACTGTGCTAGAATTGCCCATAAAATGCCACAAACAGAACCTAAAATTCCAGGTTAAAGCGTGTGTTTTTTTCTTTCTTTCTTTTGCGAAAGAATAAATGAATAATGATATCGTTTATGTATGAGACGAAACATTAATTTTAAGTCATGTTTCTTGAGTCGGTCAGTATAATTGCAATAAAGGTTGCAAACCGCTTAATTTTAAGTAGAAAGATTGCTATAGTTACTAACTGAAGATGCGAGGAATAGATCTTATGGCCCCGCTATTACTACTTATACGAATAGGCCAACTAGAAAATGTACCTCACAGCAAATGCAAACACTAAAACAAAACCGTAATTACTTAAAAAAAATTCTAATGTGAAAATTGAACTTTCTGGCCTAGTGGTGGGCTAAATTACCCTCCATTTATCCTGATATGACAAAAATATTGTTGAAAAGTACGTGATGTAGCAAGTCGTCCATCTCTTGTTTTTCAACAAACGATTAATAGTATAAATCTGCTATTATGTGTGGTTGTGTAGCTGAAACGTAAGTCGCAGATCGTTTTATATTACCGGGTCATGTTAAGTAGGACGACACAGTCAATGATCTATGGGACAAGGGCCCCACACCTTTTGTGTGTGGCATAAAATGTCAGGTGTCTACATTGACATGGTTATTATCAGTAAGTTACAGAATGGTTTGTCCGTCTGTACATACGATATTTCACTCGCTTATAATTGTTGGTTATCTTCCTTACATGCCAGCGAGTGTGTCCTTAAATTTTTAACACTTTTAAAAAGCGCCAAATATGAAAACAGTTGAACTGCAAACTGTGTAGATCCAGATGAGGCGGCTCATCATGAGCCACCTCATCCGGATCTACGCTGTTTGCCCTCTTTTTTTTTTTTTTTTTGAATTCTCAATGTGATGCAGCTTGTACGAAACTGATTTTTTAACTAAATTTTGCAGACGTTAATTTTGTCGTCTGCTTGTTTGGCGCTTTTAGGGTTAAACTTACCTGTTTCATATGAGGGAAACCTCACCAGGCGGAAGTTGTTTTACGATATATTCAAGCATAAGAATTCCATATTCCGTTTATCTTGTTCATCGCAAGGAATGAGTACAGCACAAGGTGGCAATTGTGTTAGGTTATATTCAAGAATAAGAATTCCATATTCCGTTTCTACTTGTCGAAATTGCTTAAAATGGGTAAAATACAACTCCAGTCCGAGTTGTTTACTCGGGCGTAATATTACGAAATGTGTGTCATTTTAGATATTTTACCTGCTTACAATCGATACTTGCGTGACAAGTTAAACATTTCACGTATTTACTATTTTGAAAAATTGTACACAAATAACAAAAATAGTGAGAAAGAAACACTTTCGTGTCACGTAAATTCACCCGCATGATCTATCAGAGAGAGAGAGAGAGAGAGAGAGAGAGAGAGAGAGAGAGAGCAGTAGCAATGGTCCCACCAATGTTCAGCATAATCATATAAAACCGGCTGCTGGAGTAGCTTGCAAACGTAGTAATTATCAGGCCGTAGTTATCATGGTTAAGTCTATAATACAATCGACATCCATATTTGGGCAAGGAGGTTACCTTAACATCAGTGTGCCTTGAAAAACAGATTCGTATGCAAGATCACTGCATTTGAGACCTAAAACGGTCGAGTTCTTTATGTTTTGAGTACTGTGGGCTGACATCAAAGCCCCTTCAAAAGTCGTTTCTTTGGTTAATATGGAAAGCTCGGGGGGGAGGGGGGGGGGGGGTATGGTGTGTGACAAAACTTTATGTCTATAAGGGTCGAATAGCACTTTTTGATTTTTTAATAAACTCCCTGGTTATTTTATATTTTGTCAAAAAAGAGGAATACCTGCCGTTTGTTGTCATCTTTTTGACAGTCACAGGCAGCTCCAGATGTCTGTCACAACTTTTTATCGGTACCTCCGCCGGAGGTACATGTAATAGTTTACCAGGCGTGTAATAGTGGCGCTTTAAATAAAAAAATAAATCATACTCAGCTGTAAGAGGGCAGAGAGTGCAAGGCAAAAGTATTGTTCACAGGCCTACTGGACCCAAGTTATATGCAAAAATATTCCTGTTTGATGTTTGGGGAACCATTTGCTAGTATGATTTGAGTGTCTTTCTGCCCAGCAGGCACATGACGTCAAAATGACGTCCTACTGACGTCATTACGTCACATCGACGTCAGTACGACGGCATTTTAACGTCATATGCCTGCTGGGTGGGTGGGTGTTTATTGTTACCAGAATCAGAATTGTTAACTGGTGAGACGTCCAAAACAATCATTCAACTAGGATCTGTGATCAGGGAAGCTAGTCCCTAGCCCTTACAAGATAAATAAATCCTCTGCACACTCAGTGGGGAGTTCGAATCTATAATAATCTGGGGAAGAAACTGCACTTGTAAATGTTCCAGCCAATGGGATTTAAAATGCCTGAGAATTCTGCCTCCTGGTACGTCTACTAGGGGAAGCAATGTTATTTGTGGATATACTGGCTGCACCTTTCAGACCTTGGTAAAGCATTATGAGTCTCCTATTTTTTTTTTCCTTCACATTTTCAGAGATTCCCACCGAAGTTCTCTAGAATGCCAATCATGCTCCCAGTTTCATAGATGTAATTGTCTTTTCACAAATCTAGCCGCCCAGGTGAGAGTGTATTTTGGGTCCCAAACTGAAGTACCATATTCCACGACTAGAACACCAGTCTCGTTTAGGCTGACTTTTTAATGTCCTGTGGGCACGCTGCCAAGTTACGTCTAGGAAAACTAAGGCCAAGGGTCCTATTAGCCTCTGTACAAATATTGCTGATATGTGTGTGTCATTTCAAATCGTTGGTAATGGTTGTGCCAAAATACTTGGTTTTCTCGAAGTTACCGAGGACCCTAAGATAAAGGAAGCATTGATTTGCTTGATCCGTTTGCTTGGAATCTGCTTTATATTGCATTTGACTGATTGAAAACTCATGCCCCAGCTCCTTGTCCAACACTCTAAACGGTCTTAATTCTCCTGAAGTTTCACAGTATCCTCATTGTATCCGATTTCACGATAGCAAACCCAACCGGCAGCAAACTCTTAATTCTGAGTCACTATCTTCTGTAATGTTACAGAAGATACTGACTCAGAATTAAGAGGGGTTTTTTTTGCTGAGGGCTACGCTTCTTCTTTTCCCAGTAAGTGCAGGACTCTCTCTGGAGCATTGTCACAATGTGAATATTTACAACGTGTACCTGAGGCGTGGTTAAAAACAGTTAAAAGCCGGTAAAGATGGATAAAAACATTCCTGCACTGACTAGAAGTGACCTGGCAGTCCTCCCTTGAAGGTCTCCAAGGTAGGCGCTCTTACGATGGACTCAGGTAGCTGGTTCCATAGGCGTATTCCTGATAGAAAGAAGGAGCACCGGTATGCATCGAGCCTGCGAAACGGAACAAGGTAACGCATGGAGTGACCTCGTGTGCTGAGAGCTGCTGGACGAAGAAGCTGCGCGGCTGGGATGTCAATAAGACCATGTGTGATCCGATACATCATCAGCAGCTTGGCCTGAGTGCGTCTTTGCTGCCAGGTTTCGTATCCAAGGTCGGCTATCATGTCCGAAACACTACTTGTAGTATGGTAATCCCCTGTTACAAATCTTGCCGTGCGTCGCTGGACAGCTTCCAACTTGTTGATGTTGGTCTGGGTGTATGGATCGCATGCCGTTGATGCATACTCCAGGGATGGTCTGACCAGACTTTGGTAGCATTGTGCTTTAGTGTGACTTGGACACCTGGACAGGTTCCTCCTGAGAAATGCTAAGCTGTTGTTTGCTTTCTTTGAAACTTGATTCACATGGTCGTTCCAGGAAAGAGTGTCACTTAGGGTTACACCAAGGTACTTCCCAGACTTCACGAAGGCGAGTTGGTGGCCGTGTATATATGAAATAGGAGCCTGTTATCTGGTTTCTTCTCTTGCTGATTTATGATGACCTCGCATTTGGACGGGTTAAAGGACATGTGCCAGTCCTCTTCCCATTTCTCTAAGGTGACTAGGTCCTTCTGAAGGGCGCGATGGTATTGCTCACTTTTTATCCTTCGGTATATTATATGTAATTTCTATAAATAAGATATTGTTTAAACCAAGCAATAATTCTAACATCCTATTCTCAGCAAAGTTTCCAAACAAATGATTGGTGAACAGCATATGCAGAGAGTTAATCCTGTTGACGATATATTATTACGCAAATTTCTCTTCCAACTTGGTCCTTGACAAATCTGCATTTTTTTAACAAAATGTATTGATATGACTACAGCAAGCGTGTGCATGACGTTAACTGACGTTACACCAATGCCATTCCAAACGTCATTTGGTAGCGTCTTCAAAATGGAGGCGCCGCAGGCAGACATTGACTATTTCGGAGTGTTTTCCGAATATAAGACAAAGAAACAGGTAATATTATAAGGAACGGGTTACCTTTGAGGGAATGGTGGTTGGAGGGGGTGGGAGCGGGGGGGGGGGGGGGGAGGGGAGGGGGGATTTATCGATGTGTAATCTCCGGCGAATCCCTCACGAACTTTGTTAGTGATTCGCCAGCGTTTACACATCGATTAAATTGAAAGGCTTTATGTCAAGTTTGTGCCGCGTTCTGCGGCGTCTAAACAGGATCTGCACTATTTGCATATGCCCCAAAAACGGGTTTCCATTGAGAGGGTTAATTCTGTTTCACCAGTGTCCAGTTGTTCCAAGCATCGTTAGCCCAGCGAAATCCTTATACAAGGATTCGTTGTCTTCTGCTCATAAAAGCAAGTGTCTTGATGAGATTATGCAGTGCTACCAATTTTTTTTTGCGTATCATACGTTCGAATTTTTAATGTCTCTTTAACTAACAAAGTTATTTGTTATGAGCAGTTGGGCCTTGTTAATTAATACGCAACTGACATTACTCTTCCATGCATGATTCGTGAGCTTTCGACCGAATCCTTTTCACAAAAATTGTACTCTGAGTGTATATAACTTGTCATGCGAATAAAATATTGTTTAAACCAAATCCGGCTGGAGGAGGAATTCTTTCCAACTGTTTTATGTTTTATTTAACTTATATATGTATATATTTCTTTCCTTTGTGCTTTGAAGACGGAATGTTGGATCCGCTGATTACATTAGTTCCCGATCAATCTCTATCTTTTCACTTTGCATTGCACACAGCCTTTCATTACCCCCCCCCCCCCCCCCCACCCCCATCGTCCTGATATGACTGAAATACACGGTTAAAAAGACGTAAAATCTCAATCCATCCATCCATCTATCCATCCATCCATCGTTGTTAGAGTAAGTGTGGCTCAAGCAGGCACATGACATTGAATCAACATTGAATCGATTGAAAGTTGGTTCAATGTTGTGCGCCCAGAGTCCTGTTATTGTCAGTATGCTGTTCCACTTTGTCGTCTGTGCTTTTCGTTTCTTTTTTCTTTCTTTTTCTTACGGTGACCTGGGTGGGCTGCTCTTTGTGGATTATTTTGCTTAATACATCTCTACTTTTTGATGTTACTATTATTCCAGTAATGATCTAGTTTGGCATTTCTCCTTCTTTTTGGTGCCTTGTTCTTTTTACCTCCTAGCAGCTGACCTAATTGATTCCTTACTGTCAGATGTATAGGTACACATTCGGGTTTTGGGGCGGAGGGTGGGGTGATGGGGGGGGGGGGGGGGGCGGGGGAGGAAGCTTGAATTTTTTACTTCTTTACAACGTGGGTAACAACTTTTGTGAGTTCCTGTTTGCTCCTTTAGAGAAAGTAGCAGTTGAGAAAGGTACTCTTGTCGTGAAGGAAAAAACATTGCTCCAAGGTGGTGTCTTCTCATAAAATAAAGACTTTGCATGTACAGAAGAGCAGCACAAATCAAAATTGACACAGCTGCCTCTGCCGCCATATCCCCAGCCCGAATGCGTATCTGATAACCCAAAGTAAATTTTCTAGGACTAGAAAATTAAATTCGAGATATCAGTAATAAGAAATCGACTTTGACTTCGAGCTATCGAGAGTTGACAGCATTGAACCACATCTACCAGTTTGTAAACAGAAATCATTTTAAATTTTATTGACAGTAAAATTAAAAATGTCATACGTACATGATATAAATTGACATAATGACATGGACAAAGAAGTCTATTTGCAACAACCGAGATCCTCAAAGTACTACAATCATTGAATCATGCAAGGGTCTATGTCCACAATTCGTTGCAGCCAGCTCCTGGCCCGGAGGTTATAAAACTTGAGTACATTCTTGAACTCAAAATAAAGCACACTGATTAAACTCAAAATAAAGCACCCTAATTGGCTGCTTCCGAGCACATGCTCGGAAGCAGCCAATCAGTGTGCTTTATTTTGAGTATGTGCTCGGAAGCAGCCAATCAGTGTGCTTTATTCAGTGCGCCTTCACCAGATAACATGTTTTTTGCAGTTACATTTTTTAGCCATTTAACTGCTTTTAACCAGCGAAATATGTCCTTGTTTATACACCTCATAAAACCGGACTCGTTTCTATGTTGTACCAAAAGGGTCAAAAGCACCGATGCGGGTCGACCCGTATTTTTGACACACCCCTGAATCTTCTGAACCATTAAAACCAGATCTTTTGTGATACACAAAAATATTTTCCCTTTAGTTTTGTTGACTTGTTAACACTTCAGCCCAACTTTTGACCGCAACACCTTTCGTCGGAATATAAATTCATCACAATATTATTACTATAAAATATGGTTCTGAAATTAATCATTCTTTTTTTTACATACAGTTGACTCTCGTTACCTCACTGATATCTTAAAGTACCCTCTTCTATCAAAGAAAAAAAATTGACACATTTCTTATTTTTCTTTACATTTCGACTGGGCTATTTCAAACTACAGGTATCTCAAAGTACATTTTCTGCGACCAGAAAATTTACTTTGAGATGTCAGTAGTTTGACATCGGCTTCGACCTAGAGATATTGAAAGCTGACTGTACAGAACCACAGTTCTACAAGTTTGTGAACAGAAACAGGTAACAATTCTTTTTTCTCAACGCTTTTTTTTTATTTTATTAACGCCAAATTAAAATGGTCAACGCACGTGGTATAAATGGACATGGACACAGCAGTCCATTTGCGACATTCAATAACCCGAACAACGCTACAATCATTAAATCATGCCAAGGTCTTAGTTTTCAACTCGTCCGCGGCAGCCATATACCAAATATGGCCCGGCTGTGCCTTTACCAGAAAACACATTTTTGAAGTTTCTTTTTAGAGTCCTCTTCTTTTTACCGGCTTAGTGTGTCCTTGTTCTCAGTTCACAAAACCGGACTCGTTTCCAATTCGAACCCTTTCATATATTCCTGTATCGTCTTAACCTTTTTATGCGCCTTAAAGCAGACATTAAAGTTTACGTCTGCAAATGAGCCACGACACGAGAAAACCAACAATCTGGTTGTGCGCCCAGCGCAGACTCAGATCAGCCTGGGCATCCGCCCAGTCTGATCAGAGTCTTCGCTGTCCGCATGGCCGTAGCTTAGACCCTTCGCTACATTTTGAGCACTTACGGAAGAGTCTAGCCAAACCAGGTGGATGCATAGGCTGATCTGAGTCTGCGCTGGGCGCATGACCACATTGTTGGTTTTCTCGTGTCGCGGCCCAAATATTCAACAAAATGTTTCATCCAAGCTATATCATAGTGATAGGACAAACACCCCCCAGACGAGGTGGCCCACTATAAGTCGCCTATTCTAGCTCTACACTGTTACAATTTCAACTGTTTTCATTGTTTGGCGCTTTGTCACCTTTTAACAGTTCAGGCGCGGAGGTTATAAAACTTGAGTACATTCTCAAACTCAAAATAAAGCACACCTATAGGCTGCTTCCGAGCACATGCTCGGAAGCAGCCAATCAGTGTGCTCCATTTTGAGTTTGAGATTATACTCAAGTTTTATAACCTCGGACCCTGGTCAACTTTTGACCGACGCAACACCTTTCGTCTGACTATAATTCAACAACAACAAAAAAAAAAAAAAAAAAAAAAGCACACAGGGGCGAAAGAGCCCCTTGGATTTCCCTCCAGAAATGTCATGAAATTACCACAGCTTCTCTGACCACAGGTTTAACCCATTCACCCATTAAGTGCCCAAAATAGGACATAAACAAGCAGTGAACACCTATGTGGCGGCGTCTGATCAAGGTCAACACTATTTGCATAAAATTTACAGCAATTTCTATGAAAGTGATCAAAATTAAATGTACCAGACACCCCTAAAGTGATGAATGAATCCATCCAATTTTTATGGATAGAAGGGTCCCCTGGCTATAAAAGGGTAAAGGCGTATATGTACAATGACATGCTTTCCTCCATTTTTTTACACAGGAGAACAACTTTGGTGACTTCCTGTTTGCTTCCCTGGAGGACATCGCCCTTCTGAAAGGAGATCTTCTCTAAAAGGGAAGAAGTTGGGTCTCTAGAAACAAGTTCTTCCTTTCGAGAGTACACCTCAGTTAAGAATGGAAGCTAAAATGATCGTTGCAGTGTTGATTTCCTCGAAAGGTACCTATTCTCCTTCCGAAAAAAGGAACATACATGTATTCCTTCAAAATATTTTATGTCTACATGCCATCAGTTTTGTTATTCTTGTCTCTCTCAGCGACACTATTGACAGATGGTAAAGATTATTCAGATTAGCGGTGCACTCGGCTCAGCCACCATATGCACCAGATATTTGACAGGTTCTACAACACATCTTCAGAAAATACTCTCTGTCACAGAATCGAAATTTTAACACCAACGGACAGTAGGCGAAGTTATAGTTGTCGACACATTCTGCAAAACAAGAAAACGGAAATGCAGGTTTCAAATTTTAAAAAATTAATTTGCTGTACAATTCACTTTATAAGCGAATAACCCGACGGATCTGCAAAACTGATAAGTTTACTGTACTTCTTCCAAGACATACCACTCTCTAATAAACGCCCACTCCTTTTTTCTGTTAAAAAGTGTCCAAAATTTCACCATATTAGCTTTAGACAACCAAAATATGACATCACGACACGAGAAAACCAGCAAAGTGGTATGTTCGCCCAATAAAGACTAAGGTCAGCCTGAGCATCCTCCCAGTCTAATCAGAGTCTTCACTTTGCGCTTAAAGGATAGCGAGGGGTCTAAGCTAACTCCATGCGGACAGCGAAGACTCTGATCAGACTGAGTGGATCTAATATGAGTCTGCGCTGGACGCACAACCACTTTGCTGGTTTTCTCGTGTCGCGGCTCATGTCATTCGTTGCCCAAGTTTTGTTTCCATAATACCACGTATCCATAGGACTTCGGAACTTTAACGCACCCAGGGAGTTTATTAGAAGAAATACGATTATATGGCAAGTTCTGAAGAGGCTCTGATGAGCTCTGAGCTGATCAGGTCTACAGGATTACAATCCGATTTTTTTTTATTTATTTCGTTCTAGCGTGTTTGTTTATTTCCCCCAAGAGACTTTTACTTTCAGATTCCGATCGGCGACCTTTAGTCACGTGCATACCTTAAATGCTAAAACCAGACTGCCCCTGCACAATCTTCATTATTCACTTTTTATGTTCCTCGGAGTTTATCGATTATGATTTGAAAAGGGAAGACTCATCAGACTGCGCGGATGAACTTCACCTATTCAATGTTAATTCATCAAAGTTGTGTGCCCAGTCGGACATGCATATTGTTCCCGGTTTTGAAAGAAGAAATAAAGAAAACAACCATAACTGTCACCTTCAATCGCTGTTATTTCTTCCTCACAAGACATATCACACCTTCTGGCGTCCACAGGTCTGTCTGTATCCTCACAATCATTACTCGGCTGACCGTCATGGGTTCGACATTGAACAGATCGCCTCTCCCAGGCGTTATCACAGTCCCCGGCACACTGAAATGAAGGCGCCGGACACTTATGTTGAATACTTTATCACATCGGAATACACATGATGACGTATCATTAGCAGTAGCATTTATTCTCTTGATACTTTGAAGCCCAGTTACTCAGTAGGTTAAGCGCTGGCCGGTTGATGTAGCAATCCCAGGTGCGATTCCCAGGGGCCATATTCATAAACCGACTTAAGTGGTTGCTATGCTGTTGCTAAGGCTAAATTTCTTTGAAGGAGATTCCCTACAACTATGAAATTTGCTCTGGAGGAACAGTCTTACAAAGACTGTTCCTCCAGACAAAATTTCATAGTTGTAGAGAATCTCCTTTATAGATATTTAGCCCTAGCAACAGCATAGCAACGACTTAAGTGGCTTTATGAATACGGCTTCAGAGGCGGAAATCTTTTCAATCGTAAACGGGGTTCCATTGCACGCAGCCTTAAATTATTTTCTTCTGACAGAATTACTGTTGAAAAGGACGTAAATACACAATCCATCCATCCATCCATCCACTCACCTTGATACCTTTCTTTAAAAGCTAGGGAGCTATAGATACAAAATTTGTACCTGCAGCCGTCTATCGTCGAACAGGAACTATATTGAAAGATGAAAGAAGTGTAACCAATGTTAGGCATACTTTTTCCGTAGCCTAGTGGCCGTAGGGTCAGTGGGGATTAGAGGCCCACTGTGTCTTAAGACAGCTTATTAAACGCGGAGCCCATTCCTATCCTTTCGCTGCCTTACATTCCCCTGATTCGAAAAAGGCACCCATTTACTAGTAGTTTGGTACGCATTTTTCTAGGCGCCGGATGGCCGAACCCGGATTTCAACCCGCGACTTTCTGCACCATAACCGGGCGTCTCTAATCACTCCACCACGGCGCCTCTCTTAAGAGTACATTTCCGTACCCTATGTAATGGGGGTCAGGGAAAACAGATTTTGATTAGGGAAAACCCAAGATTTTGTTTCTAACTCGGAGTGGCAACCCTGTATCCGTTATAATCATTCTCACTGCATATAAAATAAAAGTTCTGTTAAAAGTGTAGTGATCGCCTCGCTGAGGAAGAGGGCTTATTTGCACGGTGCATAACCATATCGGACGCTATCTGTGAAAATCTGCGTTACTTGACTCTATCTGTGAGTGCTACGGACTCTATTTGTTACTTGCCATTGACCCTTCGGCGATTCAGTCGAAGAAAAAGGGACAAAACGTGTAAGTACTGGGTTTCATGGTTTCTACGGAACACATACCTTATTTTTCCTAATATTTCCGTCGATATTATTCAGCTAGCGATGTTCAGTGCTTGTCATCAGTGAAATCAAATGCAGCGTGATAGTGCAGGAGCGTACATGGCCCATGAAAACAAGGAAAAACTTAGTGTTTTTATTTGTAGGTAATGATTTTTGTCCTTAATTTACGAAGATAATTAGGTTCTTGATAATTTACACATCTCGTTAGGTGTATAAATAAAATCTTTACGTTAATATCAATGTTTAAAGGACACCACCCATTATTTTCAATGTTCCGGATTCTATTTGTGTCTCCAAAATATGTAATTTTATGCCAACGGACAGATGTTGTCCTCAAGGCAACGGACTACACTTGTGAGCAGCGGACCTTACTTGTGATGTTTTTTTTTTTTTTTTTTTTTTGTTTTCTTTTCAGCCAAAAACGTCTTAAAATATCAAACTTGTGGTTGCATCAGCCAAAACGGCTGTTGAAAGGACATATTTTCAAGGGAGGGAACTTTTGTGTCTTCATTGTTTGCTGTTTTGATAGTATAACGTTCTTAGAAGGCACATGCAAGCATGGGTACACTGATTTATGGCCACGCTAATCAAAACTTCTGAGGGCCATGTTTTCTTGAGGCCCGGCTGATTGACAGAACACAGACCAGACAGACCAACAGACAGACCAGTGACAGACAGACAGACAAACTGACAGACAGGGCGGTGGATACGTGCGTTTTCGTGGACTGCATCATTACAAAACATGCTCTGTGCACATGCTGACATCAAAGCCTGCAAATCAGCCTGCACATCCGCGCAGTCTGATCAGCGTAATTCTGTTCGCTGCATGAATAACAACAGGTTTGTAGTCGGCCAAAGGATAACTTCCAACCAGCTTGGGTGACTCCGTAGACAGTTGTGTGAATAGGCTAGTCAGAGCTCACAAAGACACGTTTACTCAGGTGCTGAAAAAAAGTAAGCCCTAACATTCTCCGAGAATGCAAATAGATTTTGAAATTATCTAATACGGCCCTTCAACCGTGTTTGCATGAAAAACTACACCCGGGTGCAACTTTGCACCCAGTTTGCACTCTGGACGTATTTTGTCCATATAAAAAGGTGTTTCAAGTAAAATCAGGACTATCTGTTTACAACTTGGCCACCTGATCGAACCTCTGCCCCTATTTGTCATAAGGTAATCGTATCGGTTACAGTTAATAACCAAAACTTCCGAGGTTATTGTTCCGCAACACAAGACTGACGTGGCTCTGTTTTCCTTTCCTAACATAAGCCTAATGCAGGCATCTGACATGAATAGCACGTCATATCGTCGACTTGACACAATAAAGACTTCAGTGCATAATAGTGTTATTGTATGTTGTTACATCCAACGTCGTGTTACCGCTGTTAGTCTATGTGGAGCAATGATTGATTGATTTGTTGCTTAACGTCCACGGTAAACAGCTATGGTCATGTCGGGACGGTCAGTTAACCTAACCACACTATTCCTGGGCAGGCTTAGACCTCCTAAGCGGTTAACCAGTACAATGAAACGCCTCGTTTGTTCTTCATCCAGATTTTCGTGTGTGTCAGAATGAAACTCAATTTCAGCATAGGCCTACATGTCGAATATAGTTCATGGACGGATATTGATACATGTCAGAAACCTTTTGTCGGCAGAAGGGTTACCGGGAACAATAACAAAATATGGATCACAATCTGTCTATCTTTATATGCCCTTTCAACATTTAAAAAAAGGTTTACTTTTAATATTAAAAAAAAAATATATATTTTACCGGCTTACCTGACACCTTTTCGAGCGACTAAATGTCTAGGGCGAAAAATACTTTAAGTCGGAACACGCACTCCCAACGACCGACGACGGTATGGCTCTGGCTTTTTGATAACTGATATCTTTCGTTTTACGGATAACTTTGTATAAATTTCCCGTTAAAGATCATCTCTACTTTTAAAGATAACGGTTCACTCAAAAGATGTTAAGGAAGTTGACAGTGCTCTCCATTTATGGGTTTCTTTGACCTAATATCATGCATGTAGTTACACCAACCTATAGATGTTGTTCATAATAAACCGCAACTCTAGGTGTCCGTCAACGTTTGTACTTATAACTATTCTATTCATCCTGTTCTATTCCATAACCTTACTAGGTCGTTGGGGCACCACAGATGACTTCGAAACAATCCCTTTCCATTTTGTCCCGTCTTCAGCTGCCCTAGCCGAGCTGGCAAAATCCATTCCTGTCCACTCCTTGATATTGTCTTCCCACCTCCTCCTCCGTCCACCCCCTACCCCCTTTCACTGTGCCCTGAAGAATTATCTTTGCTAAACCAGAAGACCTTGAGGCGTGGCCAAACCACCACAGCCCCCGCCTCTCGACCAGCGTCAGGAGCCCATCATATTCTCCAATGGCTGTTTGAATCTTCCTGCAAACCTCCTCATTGGTTATATATGGTCCTTGTGCGAAATGTTCAGTAACCTTCGGTAGCATCATCTTTCAAAGGCCTGCCTTCTTTTCTCTTACTCTGCTGTCAAGGCCCACGATTCACAGGCATACATAAATATGTAAATGACAAGGGAGCGCATAAGTCTCACCCTTGATCCAAAAGACATGTCGCTATCTCTCCAAATTGGTTTCAGCTTGGTAAGAGCTGAAGTGGCTTGTGCAGTCCTTGAGAGAACCTCCTGTTTCGAGCCATCATCTCAGACAACTGGCCCAAGGCATTTGAAGCTACTTACAGTACCCAGCTTCTGCCCTTTTACTTTGATCTCCCTCTGGATGCCATCTGCTCTGTTCGTCATCAGTTTGATCCTCTCAGCACTAATCTCCATCTTACACCTTGTGCAGGTTTAGTCGATACTTTCAACTAGAGCCTCTAGTTACTGCTCTTCCTCTGCTAGAGCGTCTATGTCATCGGCAAATCACAGATTGGCAATGTCTCTGCCACCCATGCCAACCCCCGGCCACGTTCTTCCAGAGTATCAGACATGATCCGTTCGAGTAAAATGTTGAAGAGGGTGGGTGACAGAAGGCATCCTTGTCTTACTCCAACTGTTGTTCTGAACCATTCTCCTGTGCTGCCATTGATCAGGACTGCACTTGTAGCCTTGTCGTACAGCTGCTCAATGGTACGAACTAGACCTGCACCGACATTGCACCTCCGCATGGTGACCCATAAGGCTGCATGCCATACCCTGTCAAAGGCTTTTTTGAAATCAATGAAGACACGGCACAGATTCTGCTGATGTTGGAGATACTTTTCACACAGGACTCTAAGGCTGAAGATCTGTTCTGTGGTGCTCCTTCCCGCTCGGAACCCAGCATGTTCCTCAGCGATTATCTCTTCGGCCTGTGGTTTAAGCCTGTTCAAGATGACTTTCAGCATGACTTATAACTGCAACTACAAAAATATGTATACGCGCGTATTGAAACGTTGATTCATTTCTTCGGCTTTGAGGTGACCTAAACCCTCTAAAAAGTTTTAAAATGTGTGCAAGAAGAGGAATCAATCAATTATGAACGATATCTAAATAGAAATTTGTCTCGTGTTGATATCATTTTCGATCACTAGACAGATGTAGGCCCATGCTTCTGAAGCACAGATAGTTTCCGATGATATTGGCAGATAGAGTCCTGTGTGACGCACGATTAGCCGCTGATAGAGTCTGGTGCCGGGCGCATATAGCATCCGGTGCCATTGTAAAAGGTAAAAAAATCCGATTTTCTTCAAAAAGGAGATATTCTTTCAACTCAGAGCCTTACAAAATTTTCAATTCATTCATTAGCGTCAAACTTATCCAACCGATCTGTTTTCTTTCCATTGCGTTCGCAACTGATCGGCGTTCAAAGTGGACACACTCTTCAAAATTGTCAAATCTTGATCTTCATTCCAGCTTGTAGACTCGAAAGTAAATACGAATTAGTCATAACAGCTATAGATACTGGAAGACACAGATGTCTGATGTTCCGTGTACCTTATGCCCAATAAGAAAATGTGCTGTTTACAATTATATTAGAGTTTATTTACACCCACCCTCACCTGGTTTTTCATTTTGGGACGGACAGAGTCCTAAACTAACGCAAATAGACTCCGAAATACACAGATAGAGTCCTGTTTTCACAGATAGCGTCCGATATGGTTATGCACCGTGATTTGGGCTTGTTGATTTGCGGCGTTTCGATATTTCGCTGGCACGTTCGGTATAATTACTTGGATAAAACCGAGTAATACCCGGGTATTGCTCGAGTTTATTCAGGTAATAATGCAGAAAGTGCCCACTGTATACTCTTTGGTGGCATACTCATCCTCTAGAGATGCGTCATTTGAAGGCCACGATCTGTAATTGTAATCACTTCCTTGCCACCTTTATTAATAGTTTGCTTGCAGATGTATAGCCAACGCAAATAGCTACTCTGAATAGATTCTGAATGAACAGACCTTGAAACAACAAAAAACATTATACCGTATACGCAGTAATTTTCGCGGGTTCAAATTTTCGCGATTGAGGGACAAAAACATAAACATAAATTTTCGCGATATTTGATTTTCGCGGTTACAACATGCGCGAAAAGCAAAACTACGTCTTTTTCACTTGAGCCAGTTCTTTAATTAACCTGCGGCAGGGCCGCCGCAGGTTAATGAAAGAACTGGCTTTTAAAAGTGAAAAGTACCAGCAATTACCGAAGCAAACAGAAACAAAATATGAACACTGTGTCTGCAGGAAATAGTTTGTAATAATTAGTAAATTATTTTGCGATTTTAATATTCGCGGTTTCTAAGAGACCGCGAAATACCGCGAAAAATGGAACACCGCGAAAATTATCTTGCATACGGTATGTACCTAATTCAACGCACCAGTTTAAACCACATGAAGGTGACCGATAAAGTCCTGTCTAATTAAACGCCAAACAATAGCACAGAAGCATACAAACCTCACTCCATTCGTGAACAACCCATGTAGGTTTTGGACATGCCCTCTTGACACACGTTGCTATTGTAGCAGGTTTCCTATTGGCTTCACATTCGTTGTCGTCTAGATACATTTCCTTGTCACTGGTCATACAGTACACGTGGCGCACCATTTCGCCACGCCCACAACGCTTTGAACACTAAAACAAAATTATCGCAATATGTTAAATACTTTACTCGCAGTGGACACGCCCACAGGCTTTTAGCTACGTGCTGTGAAACTGCATTTAAAATCGCCCAAAACAATCATAAAATATGGTAGCTAAGGACAAAATATGGACGTATTCTTGGAGGTTCATTTGCACTGCGTTTGTGGCTTTTGGTGTCTCAAAACGATGACTGCAATAGACAGAGAATGCCATTTTAGCTGTATGAGTATCCAAAATTTCTACGCGAACTGTCGTCAGAATATCTCGCATACCTAACAAAACGTAGCAATAACAAATTATATTTCTCCAAGCTTACTTCCAGGAGCTAGAAACTATTTGTCAGACATGAATATTACACCCCATGCGTCTTGTTATGTCTACTCCGTCTAAAACATAGAATTGTAGAATTATCGGTATATGAAAACAAAACCATTTGAGCCGCGACACGAGAAAACCAACAATGTGGTCGTGCGTACAGCACAGACTCAGATCAGCCTGGGCATCCGCCCAGTCTGATCAGAGTCTTTGCTGTCCGCATGAAGGTTGCTAAGACCCTTAGCTACCCTTTGAGCACCAAGCGGAGAATCTGATCAGACTGGGCGGATGCCCAGGCTGATCTGAGTCTGCGCTGGGCGCACAACCACATTGTTGGTTTTCTCGTGTCGCGGATCATTTACAGACAATAATATGCAAAGATTATGCGTAAATAAGAACATTCACCAAGATGCACGTTTAAGGTAAAACTAGGCCAGTAGAACTTCATGAGTCTTTTGTATTCTGGAAAAATCCTTTAAATATACAAGTGTCTCAAAGAAATATATCATTTCCTCTAAAACTCATATATAATATTACTTTTACATGTTCAAATCTTTAAAGTAAGGCTAGTGACCTAACATTTTTAAGGAATACAAAAATGATCTGTTAAGGCATATTTTTCTTTTTGTAGATAGCTTTGTGCCCACCCCCTCCCCTGCACCTCCCCTGCACCTCCCCACCACCCCACCTTGCTACAGACCTCATTTTTATTATTTTCTATTTTGTTTATTGCCTTGTTGTTATGTTTGATACTAGTTCTATCAGGCATTGATCACCTTGTAAGGGAAGACAGAGATCGTTGTTTTGTTGTTCGTTATCTACTCACGTGTATGCGACGTGAGTCATAACGTTTTTGTTGGCAATCATTTCGGGATAACATTATTATCCCTCAAACAAACATAATTGGGCATCGGGAAGCGGATTTAAATGAGGAGCGGATTGAAAATAAACGTGAAATATTTCAGAACTAACACATTTACTGAGTTACCTGAGACGCCACGACAAAACAAACAAAGTGGCATGTGCGCCCAGCGAAGAATAAGAACAGCCTGGGCATCCGCCTAGTCTGATCATATTCATCACTTTGCGTTCAAAGTCTAAGCTACCTCCGTGCTGACAACGAAGACTCTACTCAGACTGGGCAAATGGCAAGGCTAATCTGAGACTTCGTCGCGAAGTGGGCGTACACACCACTTTGTTAGTTTTGTCGTGTCGCGGCCCATCTACAGTGGTATACCTCTGTCCAGTCCTCGGCCACCCAGATGGCGGGGCAATTTGCCCTGCGACACAGACGCTCTGAGAGTGGTCTCTGGGTCTGACACTCTGTGTCGTCCAGGATAACCTCTTCATCTTGCTTGATCAACTGTTTACACACCACAGTTCGAGTCTTACGGCCACCTCCACAAGTCTGGCTACATTTACTCCACTCCCCGATGTGCCAACTGAAACAATAAAGCATTAGTACATCGAAATAGGACGCGTATGTACATAAAACCTCAGGCATACTAAACTGAGCCACATCATGTGACTTCTAACAATGTGGCAGTTTTGTCATGTGATATTCAGATCATCCTTCTTATTCATACAGGGTAATCAGGGGCCGTATTCATAAAACGACTTAAGTGGTTGCTATGCTGTTGCTAAGCAAGGTTGGCCGGGAAATACCGGTGGCGGGAATTCCCAGTGGTAATTACCGTCCTGGGAAATACTCTAAATTTGGCCAAAGTGGGAAATACTGTGAAATATGAAATTTTAGAGCTGTTTTTCTTAAAATATTCTGTCATATTTCCTTAAATTTAAGTTGATAGCTCTTATTTGTTATCACTTATAGGCATATCATGCAAATAAGGTTGTAAATTCCAGGACTGGTCCATGCTAGAGGACACAGCAGATGATTCTTGGTTATGTCAAAGGCTATAATTTCAAAGATAATTGCCTTTAAAATTCTTTTTTAATAAAAAAAAGCAGACTGTCAAATCCCTTCTTTAATCACTTAACAGTGGTGTTTCAACACTGTATTTGTAAACACAAGATCTTATTATCACTTGGGTCTCATGCAACTATATATACTAAACTGACAGTGCTGCATGGACACTCCCAAGATTTATGTGGTGGCCAAAAAGTCTAGCAGGCCAAATTTTCAGTGGCCCAAAATTATCTACTAGCTGAATATCCAATGGATTAAGTATTGCCAGACTTATAAATTTGGGCCATTAAAGTTCAGAATTTCAAGATTTTTGGTGGCCCCAGCCAAAATTTGGGCGCATTTGGCCATATGGCCACTGGCCGTTTCCAGCACTGAGTTACTGAGCTGCGGTTTTATCTGGTTCAGGGGTCATCATAGGGTTCTCAGACAAGGAGAAGTTTTGCGACATTTTCTGAATTTCAGGGACAGGTTTTATTCCAAATTTTGGATTTTCTATACATAATACACTTCGACTTCTCACCCAGCTCAAAATGGGGAGAAAACAATCAGCATAATGGGATAATTTCTCCCACTAGGCTGACCCTTGCTGGTTTATCACTGCTAAAGACTAGAGCTTTCTGCAGAATAACTTAATCTGTTCTTAAGTTTGATCATACCAAAATATGACAGAGTTAACCTCGTGAAGGTTTTGAAAGCTGGGCACAGATTCACAACTTCAACAAAAAGAATGTGTACTCCAGTTTCTTGCATGTATCACTGAGTTTGTCACCTGACTAATAAAAACAATGGTGTGTGGACATTGTGGTCAAAAGGTTACCTGATGAAGTCCTGTAATGTCTTTTTCTTCCCCAAAGGGCATCTCAAAGGAATATATATCTTATTGATTAACTATGCTTCCTATTGTAAGTAATGACCAAATACACTGAAGGTGTGAAAAACAGTTTGTCTTTATTTAACTGTCAGGTGACAATTACTGGAGGTACTTTTAATCTCAGTGTTTTATAATAGCTTACTGATAGACAGAGACAACTGTACATGCAAACTCATCTTTGGACAGTTCGTATAAGAAAATAATTTGATTGTATATGCAGATCTAGACAATACTTTACCTGTACTCTTGTTTGATAATTAAAAAAGGGATGTTTAATTATTTTTGCTATGCATATATAGTTTTATGGCTGTTATAATGCACATATAAAACTTTCTAGGTGAAGACAGACCAATTTCCCAGTAATTACCGGGAATTACCAGTAATTCCCGGGAATTACCATTATTTCCCGCCGTCCTGGGAAATATGAGTATTTCCCGCCTTTTTGCCAACCTTGTTGCTAAGGCTAAATTTTTTGAAGGAGATTCCCTACAACTATGAAATTTGCTCTGGAGGAATGAATGAATGAATGAATGTTTAAGTTATTTATAGACGCTCAACCCTGGTAAGGGCATATAGCGTCTAAACGTCAGCAATTTAAAACGTTTCTATAAGACAAAAAACGATCAAATGTTTAAAGTATTATGTTACGTCCAAATGATAAAAATGTTATGTACAATAAAAGACTAGATCTTGTTAAAAAGTCCAGCTTCCTTTAAAAAATTAATAATTTGGATAGAAGAAACTTTGCTAAAAAGCTCGGTTATGGTTTTAATGTTGTAATGTTTTGAACGAATATGGTTAAAGTCAATGCATGACACAAGAAGATGTTTGATAGTAATGACTTCATTGCATGGTATGCAAAATGGTGCAACCTCATTATTTAATAAAAACGAATGTGTAATTCTGGTATGCCCTATTCGGCATCTGGTAATGACAGTCTGTTCTTTTCTATTTGATAGTATATTGTCCTTGCTGTGAAAATCTGGTTTAATTTGTCGGAGTTTGTTATGAATTTGATTATCCGATTAGTTTGACACTTTGATTTGATATATGTATTAATTTGAGATTTAAAATCTGAGTGTGGAATTCGGAAGGTACTTTCTGGTAAATTTAAAGCCGTCTTGGCCTCTTTATCGGCCAGGTCATTTCCACGAATATTGACGTGACTAGGGATCCAACAAAATACTATTTCCTTTGATGGTAGTTGAAAAATTTTACGAAATATTTGTTGTATTAATGGGTTAGGGTGATTAACATTTTTTAGTGATGATAAAACAGAAAGAGAATCTGAGAATATTATAAACTGATTGTTTTCTTGAACTGATATTTGATTGAGAGCAAGATCGATGGCTTTAGCTTCTGCTGTAAAAATTGAGCTGCCGTTTGGTAATCGTATGGTTTCTGTGAAAAGGGGAACTTACAACCGAACATGCAACTTTATCTTCTTGTTTTGAACCATCCGTATAGATTGTGGTATGGTTCGGAAAACTAGATTTTACTTGTAAGAATTCTAATTGAATAAGATCAGGGTTTGTCTGTGACTTTTTATTGTGATGTAATGATAGAAAGACCTTTGGAGGTTATAAGGTCCATGGCTCGTGAACAGGTAAGGAAAATTTCTGAATGTTTTTAATGTCAATATGCGAATCGACAAGCAAAGGTTTAATACGCAAACCCAAGGGTTTGATGGATCTCGGTTTGTTGTTATAAAATATTTCATAACGAGGATTAAAAACACAATCGTAAGCTGGATTCTGTGGGTTTGCAGCTAATTTTGTAACATATTGCAGAGACAATTTCTCTCTTCTGGTATATAACTTAGACGGTTCATTTGATTCAGCATAAAGACTTTCTACAGGAGATGTTCTAAATGCTCCAAGAGCAAGGCGTAAACCCTGATGATGGATGGTGTCGAGACATTTAAGGTATGATTTTCGTGCCGAACCATATACGACTGAACCATAATCGAGTTTAGATCTTACAAGAGATCTATACAAATTAAGAAGAATAGTACGATCGCCTCCCTGCTCTGGAGGAACAGTCTTACAAAGACTGTTCCTCCAGGCCAAATTTCATAGTTGTAGGGAATCTCCTTTATAGATATTTAGCCTTAGCAACAGCATAGCAACGACTTAAGTGGCTTTATGAATACGGCCCCAGATACCTAACTGTTGGCTCTATAAATTGGGTCACTTCCATAAATGGCCGATGTGTCAAGCGATCTCTGATCAGACTGCACTTATTTTCAGTCTGATCAGAGCCTTTGCTTGTCACTGTCAGAGAGTAGCTTTTCCCCCCTAGTAGTTTTTCCCCCCGGAAAAATGACTATGGTTTTTCCATAGTAGAATTTCCAACCGGAAAAATGGCTATATAGTAGAATCCCCCCCCCCCGGAAATATGACTATATAGCCAATTTTCCCAGGGGAAAATCTACGAAAGGTTTCTTTTTGCATAGCCGTTTTTCCCCTCTATAGTGGATTTTCCCCCTGGTAATATGATTGCAGAAAAACACGCTACACATTGGAATTTGCTCCTTCTTCAATCATAATAGTGGGGTGAAACAGAAATACGAGTATCTGTCCGTAAACTATCGATGGATAACAGATGCTAGAACCGCATGCATGTGTTCATCAGTCTGTCTTATTTTTGTTTTTGGGAAAACAGGTAGGCATTTTGCTTTTCCATGTTAGCCAAAAACAGCTATGAGTGTACGTTGTTATGTGCAAAAATTTGTACAATTGTGTGTTTGTACAAGCGTTCATCTGTGCGTGCGCGCAGCAGAGTGCCTGGACTAGTTTTCGCCTTCCATGCAGGAGTCGTGGGGTCGATTCCCATCGTGACACACGTCCAATAATTATTGTCAATGTAATAAACTGCATGTTAAATCAAACATGACTGGATGAAACACCCGTTCGTACATCTTTCTGTAAGCTTGCATGCATATGTGACCTATATAAATATCTGCGATGGGAAGAAATCACACCTTCCTCGTTTCTTAAATTAGTAATTATTGATTATTATAAAAATATGGTTGCTAAATTTGCATATTGATTTTTTGGAATCAACCCCGTTTATTACCTTCGTTGAAAAACTGATGCATGTCTAGTGCGATTAAATCCGTGAAATGTCTCTGTTCCATTACGTTCCGTTTCGTTCCGTTCCGCAAAATACCAATAGCCATACAAAATTCATTAATAGTCAATTTCCCGGTGGGGGAAAAAGACTATGGGGGGATAGTGGCTCTATGAGGTCCGGACAATCCACTATATAGTCGTCCTTCCTATAGCCAGTTTTCCGGGGGGAAAGGGGGAAAAACCACTCTCTGACAGCCACCAATGTCACAGTGTTGCAAATAACATGATATGACTCATATGTGATATGCACATGTCTAGTTCATCTTGCGTGTATGCGCTGTCTTGTTTGGGAATGTGCTGTTAATGGTTACTCTGACTAGAGTGTGCATCTGCACAGCCACATATATAAACAAATGCAGTTCGCATAGACGTAGTTTGCTCATGACGCATCTCACAGTGAAAGAGGAGCATTTAAGAATCAATCCATGGTTAACCTACTAAACAGTTAAAGCTAAACACGCTAAAATAATACATTGTGATGTAAGTCGAGAAATAAATTGCAAAGAAGGATATTTTATCTTCTCTTTCACCCTGTAGTTATCAACGTCTTTTTCCGAGGTGAGATCAGGTGCACCGACTCCATTCCCACCCACCCACCCAGGAACCTCAACAGCTATGGCCCAAGACAGACGATTAGGAAAAAGATGTCTAATGCATTGAGAATTTGTAACAAGCCAAATCAATTAGTAGTGAATCATAGTGTCCGTATGTTGCTCAACGAAGGATCATTGCTGCTCAAAAAGGGCAAGTTGACTAATGATAAATGAGGTGATCCCGTTTGTCCTTCAAACTCCACCAATGCGTTGTATGTAAGAACCTCCGGTATTCTTGTGTCATCTGTCTGAGAATATCATTGGTTTCTGAGAGACCCGGAGCAACATAAGGCTAAACGAATGTTTCGGTTTTTATGTAGGAATCTGATTAATGTTTTTGCATGATGTATGTGCTCGTCAAGAATCAAACGCAATGTGCAATGTTAACGCGGAGCGATTCCACTGCGAAACGGAAGGCCGTCAAAGCCAATCACTTGTGTCGGATCTTTCTTCAACTGTGTTGGCACTTAAGTGCGACACGACCGAATCAACAAAGCAGATTCGGTGTTCAGACGCCTTTGATTAATTTTCTTGTAACTGATCTGCTAAAACATATGCTGATGTGAGTAATATATGTCTCGAAAATATATCGCAAACACCTACTGATAGAAATAAAAGTGGATAATAAACTGATCACTGACAAAATTTACTAAGCTAAATCTCTTAAAAATTTGTTCTGCTTTGCTCTCTCGAAGCAAGGTACATATTTATATAAACGCGCTAGCGAGTTTTATCTTTCGAATTCGATCAAGAAGCAGAGAAAAGTGAATCTCACTTGTTTACGGAGAGTTACTATTCAACCTGTCATTTCTGGTTTATTAGGCGTGGAATTTGCAGTCGCGGGACAAAACCTTGCAGAACAGTTGTACATCATAAAATACGTTTTATGGCCCATCCGAAAGTACATGAGCTCCAAGGATTAAGGGCTTATGGAATATATAATGAGATGACTGTGAGGAAATAACAATCCGGGCCTGAGCTGGATTCGAACCCATGATCTCTGGATTAAGACGAGCCAGATCATCTCACAACCATTAGAGCGGCTACTTACCCAGGAGGGCATGGCTGTGTATTACAATGTCTGAAATGATGGCTTGGCTTTGGCTGAGGAAAACAATAGCCATCATCAACCAGTGTCTCTCTGTACTTGTGGACACACACTGCAGTGGACGTGCTGATACCTGTAGGAATAACCAGATAGTCAAAACTAGAAATTAGCTTTGTGAAACACTATGCCCCCAACCATATGCTTTCTAATAAAGGTGTCAAACTTTAGAATGGCTAAAACTGAAAAGGAGTTACCATGTCTTTTCTAAAATATTTATCTCATCAAAAAAACAACTTCCTACGTCACGTGGTTCAAAAGCTGACAAAATGCCAAATTCATACACGGGACATAACTCCATCAAAATTTTATGCAATTCTCCCTTAACTCAATCAGTTAATTTACTCTCCATATCTGATCAGTATTCCAAATATCAAGGCCATAGCTAATCCTTTTTAAGATATCTTGCTAACAAGGTATTCATCTCATTTTTTGAAAGCGGCATATCTCCAAAAATGGGTATAACTCGGAAAAGAAAAATATTTTTTGTCAACTATTTTTTTCATGAGGATACATTTACGAATTTTCAAAATCTTATGCCCAGTGGTTCTTCAACCCAGAAGCTGCATAAGTACTGAACATCAGGGGAAATAACTCCGTATTAATGAATGCCGATTTACCTAAACTATTCTCAAGTATTTAACTTATCAAGAACTACTACTATACCAAAAACAGCTTCCTACCTCTAACGGTTCAAAAGTTTGAAAAAATTCCTAATTCAAACAAGGGTCATAACTCCACCAAAATTTTATGGAATTCTCCCAAAAGTTAAGCAAATAATCTACTTTTCATACCCAATCAGTATAACAAATATCAAGGCTACAACTACAAATCCTTTTTGAGAGTCCTTGCTAACAAGATATTCGTCGCATTTTTTTTTAAAAAAAGGGCATAACTCCAATAAAAGCATCGCAAACGACTGCGTGATACCCCGCCACTGTAAACTTTTTTCACACACCGATTTTTCCAGATTTATTTTTTCTCTGTATAACCCCAAAACCTCATTGAACACGGATAAAAGTCTTTGTCATGATAGGACACTTCATTACTCTGATCACTTACAATAAGCTTCTGATAAATCACTTACCAATCTAATCAAATACAATTTTAGTGATTTTAAACATGTGGCCATGGGGCAGGGGCAGACAACCCCTAAAGGGTCAAATTTTAATCACCACAAGAAGCTTTTTATTACTTCTATCATCAGATGTTGATTTCTGAAAATCTGTTTCACCCGAATTTATATAGATTTTATCATCATTTGATGCATGTATATAGCCCGGGGACAGGGGAGAGAACTCCCATGGGGTAAATTTGAGCATCACTAGAGGCTTTCATCACTGATCATTTGCTGTAAGTTTCAGAAAAATTGCTTCAAACTCTGATTTTATATGGAGTTTTTCATGATTTTATACATGTATATAGCCCCAGGGCAGGGGCAGATAACCCCTGATGATATAATTTCTGTGCTCATACAAAGCTTTTGTTACTTTGATCATGTTTGTGAAGTTTCATCATGATACTCCAAGTAGTAAAGGAATTAGAGGCCTGAAACCATTTTTTGTACATTGACAAGTGCCATAGTACATCTGTCAGAAATAATCGAAATTCGCCCATTAACAATCCCAAGCGAGACATTCTTGGTAGAAATGCATGTGCAAAATTTGAAGGAAATCCGTTGATAAATACTTAAGTTATTGAACGGAAACGAAGTGCGGACAGACGGACAGACAGACGTACGTACGTACTACGGACGGACGGACACACGGACAGCCAACGTGAAAACATAACACCCCGCCACTAAAGTGTGGCGGGGTATAAAAAGGGTATAACTCAGAGAAGAAAAAAAATACGTGTGAACTATTTTTCCATGAGAAAATTCATATATGAAAGTTCAAGACCCTAGTTGGCACGGTTCCAAAGTTACAGCAGGCATAAAAAAGTGTGACGCACGCACGGACGAACAAGCTAAAAGCAATATGCCCCACCGACTTGTTCAAAGTTGTGGGCATAATAAAGAGGGTTATCAGCTATGGCAATATCAGCTTTGAAGTCGTGTGACAAAACAGGGCATATTCGGAACAAGCATGGCTACATATCTGAGTTTTGTCAGAGTTGGGCCGACGTGAACGCGGAAAACATTTTCTTACAAGAAAGTACCAGAAAGTATAAAATAAATAAAATATACCAACAATGGTAACAGTACCCAGCAGGCACATGACGTTGAAATGACGTCGTACTGACATCGATGCGACGTGATGACGTCGCATCGACGTCAGTATGACGTCATTTTGACGTCATGTGCCCGCTGGGTAATATGAATGACGTTAACTTTCTCTTTGAGACACTGTGAGTGTATTCAATTTGCTCTTTTTATCGAGGTACATGTAGATGGAACTCTAATCCTGTCGTGCTTACAGAAGTCTATATAAACGTTTTCACCTACCTTTCCCACAAGAATGGGAACAATCTGCCCAGGCGGAATGTGTCCAGGTATACAAGGTAACGTTGTGGTTGCCTGCGAAGGCAGTGTAAGGCATACTGTACTCGTACTGAACACCCTGGTTGTCTTCTTGGAGAAGCAGCTAAAACGAATCAATGGAATTGAAAAAGTATAGCATGCTCAAGTTGAACATGGAGGAAAACTCATAATATGATGTCAAATGTTGAAAGAAAAAAAAGACATAATCATTACAGTACCTTTAGTATACACCAACATGCGTGCATTTTGTTGCTTCTTTGCAGTTCATTGTCTATAGCTTATGAGAAAATAAGGATTTTTGTCAAGGTTCTAAGTAACTGTGGATGTAGGAATCGATAACAATGACTATACCAACAATTTTATCACTTAATTTTGCACTCTTTTTAACTGCAATTCTGTTCAACACCTCACCTCAGACAAAACAAACATAAAATCAAATATTTCTTCTAAACCATCAACCTGTCCATTTTCATTTGTGGACTTATGCGTACACCTACTTACCATAACGACCAAGTTCTCACTGGTTGGTCCAACTGCTCTCATGATTTCCGGCGCATCACTCTGTCTCTCGTAGTGAAACACCGTACCTGCAACTGTAAACTTCCGCGGCCAGTCTATTGAGAAGCGTCAAGTTGGTTACTTATTCCCTATTCCCTATTCCCGATTCTAATAACCCATATAGATATCGGTACTTTTACGTTGCGACATTAAATACTCTTGGAATATTAATCTTTTCCCTAGTCTGTAGTTGTCTGTCTGAGTACACCTCTACTCAGTCAGGTTGTTTGTCCGTCTGTCTGTTCGCATGTATTTGCTTTCGCATATGAAAAGGGTATATCTGTTCACTTCGAATTCTATCAAGCATCGCCCCAAAAACTTCATGGAGATTATACTTTTGTTTTGTTGTGCCTGTCCATGCGTTCCTTCATTATTTTGTCCGTCCTTGCGTCTGCCTGTCCTGGAGGTATCCTGTCCTTTTAGTCTTTTGTCTTTACAGTGATAGCAAAGCAGGTGTGTAAGTTAACTAAGGCATTTGGAGGAACATATTGGTGCAATTACTATAATACTATAACAGGCTGTCGTTGTTGTACATCGATGCGATCTTTTACCGTATGTGTATGTCTGTCTGTCCGTCTGATTTTGTTCGCATATACATGCAAGTATATAAAATCAGCAGCAAAACGTATAGGATGTATCGTTGTTACCCTTTTGGAAGGGTTTTCGTGGTCCTGAGAAGCAAACAGGAAGTAACGGAAGTTGTTTCCCTTTGGAAAAATGGTGGCGAAAAACATGGAACAGTACCCGTGCACTTTATGGAAATACTGCTGTGTCCGTCTAGGTATGTATCTGTGTAACCGTCCGTCCGTCCGGTTTTGTTTGTATTTATGCAGATCCAATTAGCAGTAGCTAGTAGATACAATTTTTTGTATGCACAAAGACACATATGAGCCGCGACAAGAGAAAACCAACAATGTGGTTGTGCGCTCAGCGCAGACTCAGATCAGCCTGTGCATCCACCCAGTCTGATCAGAGTCTTCGCTGTCCGCATGAAGGTAACTTAGACCCTTAGCTACCCTTTGAGCACTTAACGAAGGGTCTGGTCAAACTTGGCGGAAACCTAGACTGATCTGAGTCTGCGCAGTGCGTATGACCACATTGTAGGTTTTGTCGTGTCGCGGCTCAATATGGAGGATATAATATGAAGATATGAAGTAATTTCACTGAGCCAATTTTGAAAAAAAAATATTTAAAGTTTTCTTCCATATGAAATGAAGTGAAATAATGTTGACGATTTCACCCTAACTTTAAAAGTGAGAGGGAGTTTTGAATGATACATTCTTTTGCGTGCATGAAAACACAATTATGGAGCATACTATATGTCATTGAACATTTTAAGGAATTTCACTGAGCCAATTTTGAAAAAAAAAAACATTAAAAATTTTCTCCCATATGAAATGAAGTGAAACAATGTTGACGATTTCACCGTAATTTATAAGTGAGGGTGAGTTTTGAATGACACAATCTTTTGCATGCGTAAAGACATATATACGGAGCATGCGATATGAATATTTTAAGGAATTTCGCTGAGCCAATTTTGAAAAAAAACAACATTAAAAGTTCTCTCCCATATGAAATGAAGTGAAAGAATGTTGACGATTTCACCGTAATTTTATAAGTGAGGGGAGGTTTGAATGATACAATATTTTGCATGCGTGAAGACGCATATACGGAGCATACGATATGAAAATCTTAAGAAATTTCACTGAGCCAATTTTGAAAAAAAAAATGATTTTTTTATCTTCCTTATTAATTTACGTCAAACAAAGATGACGATTTCAACGTTATTTTATAAGTGATATGATATGAACATTTTAAGGAATTTCACTGGGCCAATTTTGATAAAAAGAAAAATGAAATTTTCTTGCATATTGATTTACGTGAAACAATGTTGACGATTTCACCGTAACTTTATAAGTAAGAGGGAGTTTTAAATGAAACAATCTTTAGCATGCGCTAAGACACATATACGGCGTATATGATATGAACATTTTAAGGAATTTCACTGAGCCAATTTTGAGGTCCCATATTAATATACGGTAAACAATGTTGTCGATTTCACCGTAACTTTTAAAGTGAGAGGGAGTTTTAAATGATACAATCTTTTGCATGCGTGAAGACGCATATACGGAGCATACGATATGAAAATCTTAAGAAATTTCACTGAGCCAATTTTGAAAAAAAAAATGATTTTTTTATCTTCCTTATTAATTTACGTCAAACAAAGATGACGATTTCAACGTTATTTTATAAGTGAGACGGAGTTTTGAATGATACAATCCTTTGCATGCATAAAGATATATATATGTAGCATATTATATGAACGTCTTAAGGAATTTCACTGAGCCAATTTTGAAGAAAAAAAATATAAAGTTTTCTCCAGTATGAAATGAAGTGAAATAATGTTGACGATTTCACCGTAATTTTATAAGTGAGGGGGAGTTTTGAATGATACAATCTTTTGCATGCATAAAGAAACATATACGGAGCATATGATATGAACATTTAAAGGAATTTCACTGAGTCAATTTTGATAAAAAGAAAAATGAAATTTTCTTCCATATTAATTTACGTGAAACAATATTGACGATTTCACCGTCACTTTATAAGTGCCAGGGAGTTTTGAATGATACAGTCTTTTGCATGCGTAAAGACACATATACGGAGCATGCGATATGAATATTTTAAGGAATTTCACTGAGCCAATTTTGAAAAAAAAAATTATTAACTTTTTCTTCTTTATGAAATGAAGTGACAGAATGTTCATGATTTCATCCTAAAATTATAAGTGAGAGGGAGTTTTGAATGATACAATCTTTTGCATGCATAAAGACGCATATACGGAGCATATGATATGAACATTTTAAGGAATTTCACTGAGCCAATTTTGAGAAAAAAAAATGAAATTTTCTTCCATATTAATTTAGGTCAAACAATGTCGACGATTTCACCATAACTTTATAAGTGAGAGAGAGTTTTGAATGATACAATCATTTGCAAGTATAAAGACATATATGTGGAGCATATGATATGAACATTTTAAGGAATTCACCGAGCCAATTTTGAAAAAAAAATAAAAGTTTTTCTTCCATATGAAATGAAATGAACGAATGTTGAAGTTTTTATTCTAAATTTATAAGTGAGAGAGAGTTTTGAATGATACAATCTTTGAAAAAAAAAGCATTAAAAGTTTTCTCCCATATGAAATGAAGTGAAAGAATGTTGACGATTTCACGGTAATTTTATAAGTGAGGGGAGTTTTGAATGATACAATCTTTTGCATGCGTGAAGACGCATATACGGAGCATATGATATGAACATTTTAAGGAATTTCACTGAGCCAATTTTGATAAAAAGAAAAATGAAATTTTCTTGCATATTAATTTAGGTGAAACAATGTCGACGATTTCACCGTAACTTTATAAGTAAGAGGGAGTTTTAAATGAAACAATCTTTAGCATGCGCTAAGACACATATACGGAGCATATGATATGAACATTTCAAGGAATTTCACTGAGCCAATTTTGAAAAAAAAAAAAAATGAAATTTTCTTCCATATTAATTTACGTCAAAAAATGTTGTCGATTTCACCGTAATTTTTTAAGTGAGGGGGAGTTTTGAATGATACAATCTTTTGCATGCGTAAAAACGCATATACGGAGCATATGATATGAAAATCTTAAGGAATTTCACTGAGCCAATTTTGAAAAAAAAAATATTAAAAGTTTTCTCCAATATATTAATTTACGTCAAACAATGTTGACGATTTCACCGTAACTATTTAAGTGAGACTGAGTTTTGAATGATACAATCTTTTGCATGCCTGAAGACGCATATACGGAGCATATGATATGAAAATCTTAAGGAATTTCACAGAGTCAATTTTGCAAAAAAACAAAAAAACATTAATTTTTCTTCCTTATTAATTAACGTCAAACAATACTGACGATTTCACCGTAACTTTATAAGTGAGGAGGAGTTTTGAATGATACAATCTTTTGCATGCATAAAGACACATATACGGAGCATATGATATGAACATTTTAAGGAATTTAACTGAGCCTGTTTTGAAAAAAAAAATATTAAAAGTTTTCTCCCATATTAATATACGGCAAACAATGTTGTCGATTTCACCGTAACTTTTAAAGTGAGAGGGAGTTTTGAATGATACAATCTTTCGCATGCGTGAAGACGCATATACGGAGCATATGATATGAAAATCTTAAGGAATTTCACTGAGCCAATTTTGAAAAAAAATGGATTTTATCTTCCTTATTAATTTACGTCAAACAAAGATGACGATTTCAACGTTATTTTATAAGTGAGACGGAGTTTTGAATGATACAATCCTTTGCATGCATAAAAACATATATATGTAGCATATTATATGAACTTCTTAAGGAATTTCACTGAGCCAATTTTGAAAAAAAAAATATTAAAAGTTTTCTCCAGTATGAAATGAAGTGAAATAATGTTGACGATTTCACCGTAATTTTACAAGTGCGGGGGAGTTTTGAATGATACAATCTTTTGCATGCATAAAGCAACATATACGGAGCATATGATATGAACATTTAAAGGAATTTCACCGAACCAATTTTGATAAAAAGAAAAATGAAATTTTCTTTTATATTAATTTACGTGAAACAATGTTGACGATTTCATCGTCACTTTATAAGTGCCAGGGAGTTTTTAATGATACAATCTTTTGCATGCGTAAAGACACATATAGGGACCATATTATGTGAACATTTTAAGGAATTTAACTGAGCAAATTTTGAAAAAAAAATAAATAAAAAGTTTCCTCATATATTAATTTACGTCAAACAATGTTGACGATTCCACCGTAATTTTATAAGCGAGAGGGAGTGTTGAATGATACAATCTTTTGCATGCATAAAGACACATATATGGAGCATATTATATGAACATTTTAAGAAATTTCACTAAGCCAATTTTGAAAAAAAAAATTAAATATTTTATTCCATATGAAATGAAATGAACGAATATTGACGATTTCACCCTAAAATTATAAGTGAGAGGTAGTTTGGAATGATACAATCTTTTGCATGCATAAAGACAGATATATTGAGCATATGATATGAACATTTTAAGGAATTTCACTGAGCCAATTTGGAAAAAAAATATTAAAAGTTTTCTTCCATAGGAAATGAAATGAACGAATGTTGACGATTTCATCCTAAATTTATAAGTGAGAGGGAGTTTTGAATGATACAATCTTTCGCATGTATAAAGACACATATAAGGAGCATATGATGTGAACATTTTGAGTAATTTCACTGAGCCAATTTTGAGAAAAAAAAATATATGTAATTTTCATCCATACTAATTTAAGTCAAACAATGTTGACGATTTCACCGTAACTTTATAAGTGAGAGGGAGTTTTGAATGATACAATCTTTTGCAAGCATAAAGACATATATATGGAGCATATGATATGAATTTTTAAGGAATTTCACTGAGCCAATTTTGAGAGAAAAAATATGAAACTTCTTCAATATTAATTTACGTCAAACAATGTTGACGCTTTCACCGTAAATTTATATATGAGAGGGAGTTTTGAATGATACAATCTTTCGCATGTATAAAGACACATATAAGGAGCATATGATATGAACATTTTGAGGAATTTCACTGAGCCAATTTTGAGAAAAAAATATGTAATTTTCATCCATACTAATTTAAGTCAAACAATGTTGACGATTTCACCGTAACTTTATAAGTGAGAGGAAGTTTTGAAGGATACAATCTTTTGCAAGCATAAAGACATACATATGGATCATATGATATGAATTTTTTAAGGAATTTCACTGAGCCAATTTTGAGAAAAAAGATATGAAATTTTCTTCAATATTAATTAACGTCAAACAATGTTGACGATTTCACCGTAACTTTATATATGAGAGGGAATTTTGAATGAAAAATCTTTTGCATGCATAAAGACATATATATGGAGCATACGATATGAACATTTTAAGCAATTTCACTGAGCCAATTCTGAGAAAAAAAATATGAAAGTTTCTTCCATATTAATTTACGTCAAACAATGTTGACGATTTCACCGTAACTTTATAAGTGAGAGGGAGTTTTGAATGATACAATCTTTTGCATGCATAAAGACACATATATGGAGCATATGATATGAACATTTTAAGGAATTTCACAGAGCCAATTTCGAAAAAAAAATTTAAATGTTTTCTTCCATATGAAATGAAATGAACAAATGTTGACGAACTCATCCTAAATTTATAAGTGAGAGGGAGTTTTGAATGATACAATCTTTCGCATGTATAGAGCCACATATAAGGAGCATATGATATGAACATTTTGAGGAATTTCACCGAGAAAATTTTGAAAAAAAAAAATATTTTCTTCCATATGAAATGAAATGAACGAATATTTACGATTTTACCCTAAATTTATAAGTGAAAGGGAGTTTTGAATGATACAATCTTTTGCAAGCATAAAGACATATATATGGAGCATCTGATATGAATTTTTTTAAGGAATTCCACTGAGCCAATTTTGAGAGAAAAAAATATGAAATTTTCTTCAATATTGATTTACGTAAAACAATGTTGACGATTTCACCGTCACTTTATAAGTGCCAGGGAGTTTTGAATGATACAATCTTTTGCATGCATAAAGACATATATATGGAGCATACGATATGAACATTTTAAGGAATTTCACTTAGCCAATTTTGAGGAAAAAAAAATATGAAAGTTTCTTCCATATTAATTTACGTCAAACAATGTTGACGATGTCACCGTTACTTTATAAGTGAGAGGGAGTTTTGAATGATACAATCTTTTGCATGCATAAAGACACATATATGGAGCATATGATATGAACATTTTAAGGAATTTCACTGAGCCAATTTTGAAAAAAAAATTAAATATTTTCTTCCATATGAAATGAAATGAACGAATATTGACGATTTCACCCTAAAATTATAAGTGAGAGGTAGTTTTGAATGATACAATCTTTTGCATGCATAAAGACACATATATTGAGCATATGATATGAACAATTTAAGGAATTTCACTGAGCCAATTTTGAAAAAAAAAATATTAAAAGTTTTCTTCCATAGGAAATGAAATGAACGAATGTTAACGATTTCATCCTTAATTTATAAGTGAGAGGGAGTTTTGAATGATACAATCTTTCGCATGTATAAAGCCACATATATGGAGCATATGATATGAACATTTTAAGAAATTTCACAGAGCCAATTTTGAAAAAAAAAAATATTTTCTTCCATATGAAATGAAATGAACGAATATTGACGATTTCACCCTAAATTTATAAGTGAAAGGTAGTTTTGAATGATACAATCTTTTGCATGCATTAAGACACATATATTGAGCATATGATATGAACATTTAAAGGAATTTCACTGAGCCAATTTTGAAAAAAAAATATCAAAAGTTTTCTTCCATAGGAAATGAAATGAACGAATGTTGATGAATTCATCCTAAATTTATAAGTGAGAGGGAGTTTTGAATGATACAATCTTTCGCATGTATAAAGACACATATAAGGAGCATATGATATGAACATTTTGAGGAATTTCACTGAGCCAATTTTGAGAAAAAAATATGTAATTTTCATCCATACTAATTTAAGTCAAACAATGTTGACGATTTCACCGTAACTTTATATGTGAGAGGAAGTTTTGAAGGATACAATCTTTTGCAAGCATAAAGACATACATATGGATCATATGATATGAATTTTTTAAGGAATTTCACTGAGCCAATTTTGAGAAAAAAAAGAATGAAATTTTCTTCAATATTAATTTACGTCAAACAATGTTGACGATTTCACCGTAACTTTATATATGAGAGGGAGTTTTGAATGAAAAATCTTTTGCATGCATAAAGACATACATATGGAGCATACGATATGAATATTTTAAGGAATTTCACAGAGCCAATTTTGAGAAAAAAAATATGAAATTTTCTTCCATATTAATTTACGTCAAACAATGTTGACAATTCCACCGTAACTTTATAAGTGAGAGGGAGTTTTGAATGATACAATCTTTTGCATGCATAAAGACACATATATGGAGCATATGATATGAACATTTTAAGGAATTTCACTGAGCCAATTTTGAAAAAAAAAATTAAATATTTTCTTCCATATGAAATGAAATGAACAAATGTTGACGAATTCATCCTTAATTTATAAGTGAGAGGGAGTTTTGAATGATACAATCTTTCGCATGTATAAAGCCACATATAAGGAGCATATGATATGAACATTTTGAGGAATTTCCCAGAGCCAATTTTGAGAAAAAAAATGTAATTTTCATCCATACTAATTTAAGTCAAACAATGTTGACGATTTAACCGTAACTTTATAAGTGAGAGGAAGTTTTGAAGGATACAATCTTTTGCAAGCATAAAAACATATATATGGAGCATATGATATGATTTTTTTAAGGAATTTCACTGAGCCAATTTTGAGAATAAAAAATATGAACATTTCTTCAATATTAATTTACGTCAAACAATGTTGACGATTTTACCGTCACTTTATAAGTGCCAGGGAGTTTTGAATGATACAATCTTTTGTATGCATAAAGACATATATATGGAGCATACGATATGAACATTTTAAGGAATTTCACTGAGCCAATTTTGAGAAGAAAAAAAATATGAAAGTTTCTTCCATATTAATTTACGTCAAACAATGTTGACGATGTCACCGTAACTTTATAAGTGAGAGGGAGTTTTTAATGATACAATCTTTTGCATGCATAAAGACGCATATATGGAGCATATGATATGAACATTTTAAGGAATTTCACTGAGCCAATTTTGAAAAAAATTTAATATTTTCTTTCATATGAAATTAAATGAACGAATATTGACGATTTCACTCTAAATTTATAAGAGAAAGGTAGTTTTGAATGATACAATCTTTTGCATGCATAAAGACACATATGTTGAGCAAATGATATGAACATTTTAAGGAATTTCACTGAGCCAATTTTGAAAAAAAAATATCAAAAGTTTTCTTCCATAGGAAATGAAATGAACGAATGTTGACGAATTCATCCTAAATTTATAAGTGAGAGGGAGTTTTGAATGATACAATCTTTTGCATGTATAAAGACACATATAAGGAGCATATGATATGAACATTTTGAGGAATTTCACTGAGAAAATTTTGAGAAAAAAATATGTAATTTTCATCCATACTAATTTAAGTCAATCAATGTTGACGATTTCACCGTAACTTTATAAGTGAGAGGAAGTTTTGAAGGATACAATCTTTTGCAAGCATAAAAACATACATATGGATCATATGATATGATTTTTTAAGGAATTTCACTGAGCCAATTTTGAGAAAAAAAATATGAAAGTTTCTTCAATATTAATTTACGTCAAACAATGTTGACGATTTCACCGGAACTTTATATATGAGAGGCAGTTTTGAATGAAAAATCTTTTGCATGCATAAAGACATATATATGGAGCATACGATATGAACATTTTAAGGAATTTCACTGAGCCAATTTTGAGAAAAAAAAATATGAAATTTTCTTCCATATTAATTTACGTCAAACAATGTTGACGATGTCACCGTAACTTTATAAGTGAGCGGGAGTTTTGAATGATACAATCTTTAGCATGCATAAAGACACATATATGGAGCATATGATATGAACATTTTAAGGAATTTCACTGAGCCAATTTCGAAAAAAAAAATTTAAATATTTTCTTCCATATGAAATAAAATGAACGAATGTTGACGATTTCACCCTAAAATTATAAGTGAGAGGTAGTTTTGAATGATACAGTCTTTTGCATTCATAAAGACACGTATATTGTGCATATTATCTGAACATTTTAAGGAATTTCACTGAGCCAATTTTGAAAAAAAATATTAAAAGTTTTCTTCCATAGGAAATGAAATGAACGAATGTTTACGATTTCATCCTAAATTTATAAGTGAGAGGGAGTATTGAACGATTCAATCTTTTGCATGCATAAAGACATATATATGGAGCATACGATATGAACATTTTAAGGAATTTCACTAAGAAAATTTTGAGAAAAAAATATGAAATTTTCTTCATATCAATTTACGTCAAACAATGTTGACGATGTCACCGTAACTTTATAAGTGAGAGGGTGTTTTGAATGATACAATCCATCGCAAGTATAAAGACATATATATGGAGCATATGATATGAATATTTTAAGGAATTTTACTGAGCCAATTTTGAAAAAAAAAATTAAAAGTTTTCTTCCATATGAAATGAAATGAACGAATGTTGACGATTTCATCCTAAAATTATAAGTGAGAGGTATTTTTGAATGTTACAATCTTTAGCATGCATTTGAATGTTACACTCTTAAGCTTGCATAAAAAGACATATATTGAGCATATCATATGAACATTTTAAGGAATTTCACTGAGCCAATTTTGAAAAAAAAATATTAAAAGTTTTCTTCTATAGGAAATGAAATGAACGAATGTTGACCATGTCACCGTATCTTTATAAGTGAAAGGTAGTTTTGAATGATACAACTTTTTGCATGCATAAAGACGCATATATTGAGCATATAATATGAACATTTTAAGGAATTTCTCTGAGCCAATTTTGAAAAAAAATATTAAAATTTTCTTCCATAGGAAATGAAATGAACGAATGTTGACGATTTCATCCTAAATTTATAAGTGAGACGGAGTTTTGAATGATACAATCTTTTGCATGCATAAAGACATATATATGGAGCAAACGATATGAACATTTTCAGGAATTTCACTGAGCCAATTTTGAGAAAAAAAAATGAAATTTTTTTCCATATAAATTTACGTCAAACAATGTTGACGATTTCACCGTAACCTTATAAGTGAGAGGGAGTTTTGAAATATACAAGCTTTTGCATGCATAAAGACACATATGTGGAGCATATGATATGAACATTTGAAGGAATTTCACCGAGCCAATTTTGAAAAAAAATATTAAACTTTTTCTTCTTTATGAAATGAATTGACAGAATGTTCATGATTTCATCCTAAATTTATAAGTGAGAGGGAGTTTTGAATGATACAATCTTTTGCATGCGTAAAGACGCATATACGGAGCATATGATATGAACATTTTAAGGAATTTTACTAAGCCAATTTTGATAAAAAGAAAAATGAAATTTTCTTCAATATTAATTTAGGTCAAACAATGTCGACGATTTCACCGTAACTTCATAAGTGAGAGGGAGTTTTGACTGATACAATCTTTTGCAAGTATAAAGACATATATATGGAGCATATGATATGAACATTTTGAGGAATTTCACTGAGCCAATTTTGAGAAAAAAATATGTTATTTTCATCCATACTAATTTAAGTCAAACAATGTTGACGATTTCACCGTAACTTTATAAGTGAGAGGGAGTTTTGAATGATACAATCTTTTGCAAGCATAAAGACATATATATGGAGCATATGATATGAATTTTTTAAGGAATTTCACAGAGCCAATTTTGATAAAAAAATATGAAATTTTCTTCAATAAAAAAAATTAAAAGCTTTTCTTCCATATGAAATGAAATGAACGAATGTTGAAGTTTTTATTCTAAATTTATAAGTGAGAGGGAGTTTTGAATGATACAATCTTTCGCATGTATAAAGACACATCTAAGGAGCATATGATATGAACATTTTGAGGAATTTCTCTGTGCCAATTTTGAGAAAAAAAATATGTTATTTTCATCCATACTAATTTAAGTCAAACAATGTTGACGATTTCACCGTAACTTTATAAGTGAGAGGGAGTTTTGAATGATACAATCTTTTGCAAGCATAAAGACATATATATGGAGCATATGATATGAATTTTTTAAGGAATTTCACAGAGCCAATTTTGATAAAAAAAATATGAAATTTTCTTCAATATTAATTTACGTCAAACAATGTTGACGATGTCACCGTAACTTTATAAGTGAGAGGGAGTTTTGAATGATACAATCTTTTGCATGCATAAAAAACATATATGGAGCATATGATATGAACATTTTAAGGAATTTCACTGAGCCAATTTAGAAAAAAAAATTTAAATGTTTTCTTCCATATGAAATGAAATGAACGAATGTTGACGATTTCACCCTAAAATTATAAGTGAGAGGTAGTTTTGAATGATACAATCTTTTGCATGCATAAAGACATAGATATGGAGCATATGATATGAACATTTTAAGGAATTTCACTGAGCCGTTTTGAAAAAAAAATATTAAACTTTTTCTTTTTTATGAAATGAAGTGAAAGAATGTTCATGATTTCATCCTAAATTTATAAGTGAGAGGGAGTTTTGAATGATACAATCTTTTGCATGCGTAAAGACGCATATACGGAGCATATGATATGAACATTTAAAGGAATTTCACTGAGCCAGTTTTAAGAAAAAAATATGAAATTTTCTTCAATATTAATTTACGTCAAACAATGTTGACGATTTCACCGTAACTTTATAAGTGAGAGGGAGTTTTGAATGATACAATCTTTTGCATGCATAAAGACATATATATGGAGCATACGATATGAATATTTTAAGGAATTTCACTGAGCCGATTTTGAGAAAAAAAAATATGAAATTTTCTTCAATATTAATTTACGTCAAACAATGTTGACGATGTCACCGTAACTTTATAAGTGAGAAGGAGTTTTGAATGATACAATCTTTTGCATGCATAAAGACAGATATATGGAGCATATGATATGAACATTTTAAGGAATTTCACTGAGCCAATTTTGAAAATAAAATTTTAAATATTTTCTTCCATATGAAATGAAATGAACGAATATTGACGATTTCACCCTAAAATTATAAGTGAGAGGTAGTTTTGAATGATACAATCTTTTGCATGCATAAAGACACATATATTGAGCATATGATATGAACATTTTAAAGGAATTTCACTAAGCCAATTTTGAAAAAAAATATTAAATGTTTTCTTCCATAGGAAATGAAATGAACGAATGTTGACGATTTCATCCTAAATTTATAAGTGAGAGGGAGTTTTGAATGATACAATCTTTCGCATGTATAAAGACACATATAAGGAGCATATGATATGAACATTTTGAGGAATTTCACTGAGCCAATTTTGAGAAAAAAATATGTAATTTTCATCCATACTAATTTAAGTCAAACAATGTTGACGATTTCACCGTAACTTTATAAGTGAGAGGAAGTTTTGAAGGATACAATCTTTTGCAAGCATAAAGACATATATATGGAGCAAATGATATGAATTTCTTAAGGAATTTCACTGAGCCAATTTTGAGGAAAAAAAATATGAAATTTTCTTCAATATTAATTTACGTCAAACAATGTTGACGATTTCACCGTAACTTTATATATGAGAGGGAGTTTTGAATGATACAATCTTTTGCATGCATAAAGACATATATATGGTGCATATTGAGTTATTTGTTTTTATCAGGCAATGGCACGCTGGGTGTATACGCGAGGCCATGCTCATTTTCCCTAGTTCTTGCTGTACTAGGAAAGAAATTTATGTAACTGCATGTCTTACATTCGCAGAGAATAAATCTCAAAATGAATATACATTGTTTCTTTGTTATTCAAGTGAATCCAGTCAGCAAATTATAGCATGGAGGAATACACAATGTCTAAAGGCTTTTAAGTCAACAGTAAGCTATAGCAGCAAAATGTTCAAGGATAAAGCTATAGAGAACAATAATTCATTCATTCTTTGGGTAGTGTGTTGTTGGGGGCAGTCGGGGTGGGGGCGTGGGCTTGGGGAACTTCCTGATTTGCTAAGGGGTGGGACACATTCTGAAAAAAATGCAATAATGAGCTTGTCTGGAGCATTTCTCTGTAAGAATTTTGGGCGGGGAAGGACAAACAGAATTTGGGCAATGAAAGGGAGTGCAGATTGTAGGACCCATAGCCCTCTCACAAGTAATTATGGAATTAGCTTCCTTCGAAATATTTGCAAAATAGGCTTCTCAGGATCATATTTCTGGAACTACCAATTTCAAAGGAAATTGTACAAAGCTTGACATATAGAGGTCAGTCAGAATTTATTGCCCATTCTATGTTTTGCAATATACGCCTGTCCGAAGCATACCTGTATGTGTTGAAGAGACCTTCGTTCACAGAAACCTATAATATAGGACCGCGGAATACAAGGACCTTGACTTTATCGTAAGTAATTACGAGGTAATTTTCTCCACATATTTTGGGAATAAGGAATACTTAAAAGCAATATAGTATTTTGCATCCTGTTATAGTAGTTATTAATACAACTTTTTCTTGACAATGAATTTGAATATAGAATTAGAAATAAGAATGTGGAATTTGATTGAATCGGTTGCTGACCATTGCCATTTCTTCTACTTTTTATTAGCTCGCCTGAACGAAGTTCAGGGAGAGCTATTGTACTACCCTCGGCTTTGGCGTTGGCGTCGGCGTTGGCGACGGAGTCTGCGTTAGCAAAATGTTAAAGTTTTACGTTAAAGTTTTTATGTGATGGGCAAGGCGCTGTCAGCCGAGCTATCTTGACCCGGTGACAGGTCTTGTTAAAATTCGTCTACTTTTTCCCACGTTATGCTCTAGACATAGTTTCAATGGGCATTAACGGCGTTGAATTAAGATTAATTTTTGATTCGGATGCATTGCTGTTTGTCTCTTTTTGCGATACATGCACACTTTATGATGTTTTACTAAATGCATCTGATACTTTTCAATTCATTATGATTACGGATTAAATGGATAGATACCAATAGATACGGACTGGCCATCAGTAGCATCCGCAGAATCCGTATATGTGTGTGTGACTGGGGCATTACCGAAGTTATGGGTCATGTCAGGGTCATTGATGAGGCTCTAGTAATCGTAACCTCGAAGTATGGCCCATGCTCCTTCTCTTGAATGTGTTTAGTGTTCTGTGCTCATGAAGGATTATATTTTTATTTAAATCTGTATACCTGGATCCAACTTATAAATTGGGTAAAGGTAAAGGTTTCCTATAGCCTAATGGCCGTAGGGGTGGTGGCATGTGGGAGGAGGAGGATGGGGGTAGGTGGTTAGTATCTTGGGCATAGCATATGAAAGACGAAGCCAATCTCTCTCCTTTCGCTGCCTTGTCCTTCCCTGATTTGAAAAAAGATAACCATTTACTGCTTGGTCGACATAGATATTTAGTCGGCAGTTGATAAAGTTATCCTTCAAGAACACTGCACACATTCGAAAGAAGGTACACGGACCATACTTCGAGAATTCGGCTACTCAAACCGTTTCAGTCACCCTGATATGATTTGGTTACAAAAACCAGAGAAAGCATAATGTAATTTCTTAACTTTGATGAGGCAGTAAATTCAAAGACTTATTAGTACCATAAACGGCCTAAAAGAAAAAAAAGCAATAATCTAGAGTATAAATCTAAAACCAATCAAAAAATTTTGATTTCTCAGAATATTTTCTTGACCTCAAACGAAAAAATATATATATAATCTGCACTATAGATGACCTAAGGGGACGTTTTACGGTCGCCGAACGGCACGACACCAGTGGCATTGAAGTGAAATAGAAATCTAAAAGAGTTCATTAAAGAGCACAGAACACATTCGAAAGAAGGAACATGGGCTATCTTCGAAGTTTCGGCTACTCAAGCCTGACCAGAAGATATTTATTGCTTCATTTCACCAATAAACTTTGTCCTATATTGGACTACTAATTGGAATTAATAAAAGAATTACTTTGTCCTATATTGGACAACTAATTCGAATTGAAAAAACGTCAAATAAGTTAAAGAAATGATGGCCCTACTTTTGCCATTGGCAAGTTCATGAAAAGATGGCCCCACTGTTACAAATAAGAAGCATACCATCGCACCATAACTGCACCATACGTCACTGTTTGCCCCCCCCCCCCCACACACACACACACACCTACTGGTGTTGCTGCCGTGCAGGCGCCTCTCCAATCCACCCTGTAGGTATCTGTCAGGATTGAAACGCAAGCATTTTGTATTGAAGCGTTACTGTAGGAAACAGTCCGTTACAGTACACCGAACGAGACCCGTAACTTCCGTAACTAAAGATAACGATCCGCATGAAACCGTATCGGTCCTTAACTTGGAGTGGGACTGCGGAATGATAGGTTCAATAACGGATAAGATACGGAATAGATACGTATGCGACATGGATTAGATACGGATAGATGCGTTTAGTAACGCACCATTACGGTTTACTCATCCGCGCCCGAATTTTGAAACTGTTCAAAATTTCGACGCGGATCCTGCTGACTCTGCGGATATGATACGGACAGTTACGGACTCTGCGGATCTGATACGGGTCCATTACGGATAACACGGATAGATACGGACGGGCCATCCGTAGTATCTGCAGAATCCGTATGTGTGTGTGTGACTGGAGCATACAAGAGTAGACACAGCTGTAGACGGCGCAGTTAATCTTTTCTATTCTTCTATCCGCTAGGCATGCGCAACAGTCCGTATCTAAAGGTATTTATCCGCATCTAAAGGTTACAGAAGGTAACAGAAGGTTAGTAGTTCGTACCTATCTGTATCCATCCGCATTTATCGGTAACTATATCCGTAAATTCGTTAAAATATGAATAGGCCCCGCCCACAAATTCTGCGGATAAACTGAGAATTTTATCCGCAACTATCCGCCCTAACCGTAATGTGTGTGTGTGACTGGGGCATTAGTCACAGACACTGATTACGGATTGGTCGGATAGTTGCGGACTTTAAATCCACACAATTTGTGGGTGTGGTGTCTCTCCATATCGAATCCGTATGGTATCCGTGTGGTATCCGCAAGGTCAGCAGGATATGCCACCAATTTTAAAAAGTTTAAATATTCAAGCGCGGAAGAGTTAACCATAATGATCCGTAACTGAAGGCATTTATCCGCATTTAACCATATCTAATCCGTATTTAATCCGTATCTCGACCTATCGTTCCGCGGTCCACCCAAAAATTTTGGACACTTACGGTTTCATGCGGATTGTTACGGTTAGTTATGGGTCTCGTTTTGCGTATTGTTATGGACTAATTCCCCAGTCATATTAGCTATTCGCAATTATCCTCACCAAAACGTATCTGTCTGTATCGGAGTGAAAGTTATCCGTATAGAAACGTATCTGAAGGTAAAAGTCCTTAAAAACACTCCGAACCAGACCCGTGACTGACCGTTATTGACCGTAACGATCTGCGTGAAAACGTATCAGTCCACGACTTGGGGTGGTCTGTTGTATTTCAATTCTCGTATCGACGTTCTCCATGCACCTCAGAGGAACGAATCCATAGCCGAAGTAACAGGGCGCCGAGCGTCCGCCGTCGTCCTCGTCGAAGTCGTTGATAGCCGCGGCCATAGGGAGATTCTTCCTGGAAACACACATCACTCTGGTATCTTCTTTCAGGAACAACGACCCTTGTTAGGGCCACACTGTCGATACATCTTAGCCGCCACGTGACTGGGTTGCCACGTGGCGTTGCCGCTCCTTCACTGCGTCGAGTTGGGGTGGGCCGCGAAATGATAGGTTTATATACGGATTAGATACGGATAAGATACGGATTTGATGCGGATTATATGTGGATGAATACGGATGAATGCCTTCTGTTACCTTTTGTTACAGATCAATACGGTTTACTCGTCCGCGCCTGAATTTTGAAAATTTCAAAATTTGAAATCGGATCCTGCGGACCCTACGGATACGATACAGACAGTTACAGACTCTGCGGATGCGGTACGAACGTTTACGAATAACACCGGACAGATGCGGATGGGCCATCCGTAGATGCGATACGGATCAGTACGAATAAAACCGGACATATACGAACGGGCCATCCGTAGCATCAACAACATCTTTCCGCATCTAGAAGTAACAGAAGGTAATGGAAGGTAAGTAGTACGTAAACATTCGTGTCATCTCATCATATCGATTTAAAGGGAAAATATCTTACCGCCGACATCTGCATGCTGGTAAATCAGCATGAACCAGGGGAGTCATATTATAAGCTATATTTCTCCTTCAAATTTAATGGCATTCATAAATACCTTCCTTTACAAGTTGAAGTAATGTCTTTGGTTACGTCGTTTTCAAATTCTACCTTTCATAGTTAAATTTTATGTCTCCAGAATTCCTTTTAGAGACACAGTCAATTTTCATTAATTTTGGTACTTTGAATTCAATATATTCTACCATATCTCTAGAACAAATAGATGACTTCTTACCAAACTTACATGGTTTCACCGTACGGAGAGTGCAAATTGTTGATTAAATTTTGGTGACCTTGACCTTTATTCCAAGGTCACAGTAAGACTTATAATGTCAATTTTAAGTCAAGTTTTGACCATTGTCTACACATTAGCTCCTGAATTAGTACGAAATTATGCCCAAAAAGTGGCCTAAATTAAACACTATCAGCAGTTAGAGCACTAGTTATGACTAAATGGCCATGACACCATGATTAAATGGCCATGACGTCATCTTCAAGGTCAGGTCAAGGCTAGACTAAACGGAGTTTAATCATAGATTTCACACAATCAGTCAGCAGAAATGTACCAATTCTGAGTGTTTTCATTTGAAAATCATTGTTTAATGTGCACAGAATGACCTTGACCTTGGTCTGAAGGTCTGTGTTAGCCAAACATTATGAAACAGAATTGGGTTAAACTTAAAGGTTATAGAAAAGTCTGTTGTGAAATAATGAACTTCTGAATGTATTGGTGACCTTCAGAACAAGGTCAAGGCCATTATATGCATATTAAGCATTGGTTTACAAATAGAAACATATATATATGTTAAATTTCTGATTACTAGCTGTGTGAGATCTTTGATTAAATTCTGTCTAGTCTAACCTTGACCTTGAAGATGATGTCATTGCCATTTGATCACAACCAGTGCTCTAACTACTCATAATGGTTAATTTAGGCCACTTTGGTCATAATTTCATACCAGTTCACGAGCTAATGTGTAGACAATGGTCAAAACTTGACTTAAAATTGACATTATAAGTCTTACTCTGACCTTGAAACAAAGGTCAAGGTCACCAAAATTTGATCAATATGATCGATAGTTTGCACTCTCCCAACGGTGAAACCAAGTTAGTTTGGTAAGAAGTCATCTATTTGTTCTAGAGATATGGTAGAATATATTGAATTCAAAGTACCAAAATTAATGAAAATTGAGAGTGTCTCTATAAGAAATTCTGCAGACATAAGATTTTACTTTGAAAGGTAGAATTTGAGAAAAGATATCACCAAAGACATTACTTCAACTAATAAAGGAAGGTATTTATGAATGTCATTAAATTTGAAGGATTAATATAGCTTATAGTATGACTTCCCTGGTTCATGCTGATTTACCCCATCCACTTTAATAACCCCATTATTCCAAAAGTCGTGCTTACGGAGCTTAACCACTATTGATTCAGTATAGCAGACACTATAGACTAATCATCAGCTGAAAATAAAACATTTTGCTCTTAGGCAGAAAAAGGGCCTTATAGGCACCCCCTTTGCTCAGCGAATGTTTTTACAAATTCTCTGATCGTAAACTCAATATACATGTCTTAAGAATGAAAAAGATTGTATCATTCAAGTTTCTCTCTAACCGCTCTCCTCCTGGTCAAATGTTCACTTTTACCTGAACTTTTTTATGAAGAAGATAAACTTTTCAGACAGTTGCTCAAAATAGGGTCAGTGGACCTTCCCAAATTATTTTGGCATGATGTACGCCATATACATGTCTATAAACATGCAAAATATTATATCATTCAAACTCCCTCTCATCGATATATTTATAGTCAAATCTGCAACATTTCTGGCTTTGGTTAATATACAAGAATATCTTTTCAAATATTTTCTCAAAATTTGCTCAGTGGAATTTGTTAAAATGTTTCTATATTTTTTTAACTATATATGTTTTTAAGCGAACAAAAATATTGTATAATTCTCTAGATCCTTTTACTAGTCTAGCTAAGTCAAAGATTCAGTACCATTTGGTTTTTACTAATATATACGATAAAAAAAGTTCTGAAAAGTAAGATCCGATCCTTTGGAAGCAAGGAATACATCATCAAAAACAGAAAATAGCAGACTCGGTTTAATTGACTCTATTCATGACCAGTAATGAAATGTGCGACACCAGCCACGCCCTGTAGCACCGGCTTCAGCGGAACTCTATTTTCAAAATAACTAAAATGAACTCAATGATCCCAAAGAACCAGAAATATATAATCTGCCCTATAATGATGTACGGGGAGACGTTTTACGGCCGCACACTTTGCAAAAATTTTCTCAAAATAGGTTCAGTGTTTTTTTCCACTTTTTTTCTTATTATAACCGCAATTATTATGCCTATAAACACGCAGAAGATTGTATCATTCAAACCTCCCTCTCATCGATATATTTGTAGTAAACTTTCAACATGTTTGACTTTTAAAAATTTATTAATATATTTATACAAGAAAAAACTTTTCAAAGATTTACTCAAAATTTGCTCAGTGGAATTTGTTAAAATGTTCGAATAATATTCTCACTATACAGGTTTCTAAGCGTGCAAAATATCGTTTAATTCGATACATTTCCTTCCATTAGTATAGAAAAACTCAAATCTTCATGATTATTTTACTTTCACTAATACAGAAGATAAAGTTAGCAAAACTTTCTTCATAAGTGGCTCGGTGGATTTTTTCCATTTTTTGTGATTATATACCATATATATATGTCTATAAAGAAGCAAAAGATTGTATCATTTAAAACTCTCAACGATATCTTTATAGTCGATTTTTCAACATTTTGACTTAAATAAATATACAAGAAACACTTTTCTTTTTCTTTTTTTAAATTGATCCAGTAAAATTTGTTCAAATGTTCAATAATAATCTCGCTAAACCTGTTTTTAAGCGTGCAAAAATTGTATCATTCGATGCTTCCTCTCACTACTATAGTTAAAGTCAAATCTTCAACATAATTTGACTTTTATTAATATACAAGAAAATATAGTATCATTCAAAATTCTCACTCACCGCTATTCATAGAGTCAAAGCTTCACAAAATTTGACCTTTAATGGATGAGTAAATGATTGCCAAAACTGTATCATAATTGGCTCAGTTTTTTCTTTCAAATATTCTCAGCATAAATTCAATATACATTTCTCCATTGATACCAAATATTGTATAATTCAAGTCTCTCTCTAAACGCTATACTTATAGTGAAATATTCACTATTATTTGACTTTTTGAATATTGTAGATAAACATTTCAAATATATTCTCAAAAAAGGCTCAGTGGAGTTTTCCGATTTTTTCGTATTATGTACGAAATATACATGACTATAAGCAAGCAAAACATTTCATCAGTCAAAACTCTCTCTAACCGATATATTTATAGTCAAGTCTCCGACATTTTTGACTTTCATTAATATACAAGAAAAACTTTTCAAATATTTTCTCAAAATTTGCTCAGTGGAATTTGTTGAAATATTCAAATAATGTTTTCACTATATAGGTTTCTAAGCGTGAAAAAGATTGTTTAATTCAATATTTCCTCTCCCTAGTATACCTTAATTGAAATCTTCAACTAATTTGACTTTTACTGATAAAGAAGATAAAGTTTGAAAAAAATTCTTCAAAATTGCCTAAGTGGATTTTTCCAATGTTCTATGTATAATGTACGCACTATACATGTTATATACTTCATTTAATAATGAAGAAAAGTTTCATATTTTTTTTCAAAATTGGCTCAGTGAATTTGGCTTATATACATGTAGTCATATAATATGCTCCATATATGTGACTTTATGCATGCAAAAGATTGTATCATTCAAAACTCCCTCTCACTTATAAGGTTACGGTGAAGTCGTCAACACTGTTTGACGTAAATTAATATGGAAGAAAATTTCATATTTTTTTCTCAAAATTGGCTCAGTCGAATTCCTTAAAATGTTCAAATCGTATGCTCAATATATGTGTCTTTATGCATGCAAAAGATTGTATCATTCAAAACTACCTCTCACTTATAATTTTAGGGTGAAATCGTCAACATTCGTTCATTTCATTTCATATGGAAGAAAACGTTTAAATTTTTTTTTCAAAATTGGCTCAGTGAAATTCCTTAAAAATGTTCATATCGTATGCTCCATATATATGTCTTTATGCATGCAAAAGAGTGTATCATTCAAAACTCCCTCTCATATATAAAGTTACGGTGAAATCGTCAACATTGTTTGACGTAAATTAATATTGAAGAAAATTTCATATTTTTTTTCCTCAAAATTGGCTCTGTGAAATTCCTTAAAAAAATCATATCATATGCTCCATATATATGTCTTTATGCTTGCAAAAGATTGTATCATTCAAAACTCCCTCTCACTTATAAAGTTACGGTGAAATCGTCAACATTGTTTGACTTAAATTAGTATGGATGAAAATTACATATTTTTTTTTTCTCAAAATTGGCTCAGTGAAATTCCTCAAAATGTTCATATCATATGCTTCTTATATGTGTCTTTATACATGCGAAAGATTGTATCATTCATAACTCCCTCTCACTTATAAATTCAGGATGAAATCGACAACATTCGTTCATTTCATTTCCTATGGAAGAAAACATTTAATATTTTTTTTTTCAAAAATTGGCTCAGTGAAATTCCTTAAAATGTTCATATAATATGCTCAATATATGTGTCTTTATGCATGCAAAAGATTGTATCATTCAAAACTACCTCTCACTTATAATTTTAGGTTGAAATCGTCAACATTCCTTCATTTCATTTCATATGGTAGAAAACATTTAAATTTTTTTTTTCAAAATTGGCTCAGTGAAATTCATTAAAATGGTCATATCATATGCTCCATATACGTGTCTTTATGCATGCAAAGGATTGTATCATTCAAAACTCCCTCTCACTTATAAAGTTACGGCGAAATGGTCAACATTGTTTGACGTAAATTAATATGGAAGAAAATTTCATATTTTTTTCTCAAAATAGGCTCAGTGAAATTCCTTAAAATGTTCATAACGTATGCTCCACATATATGTCTTTATGCATGCAAAAGATTGTATCATTCAAAACTCCCTCTCATATATAAAGTTACGGCAAAATCGTCACTATTGTTTGACGTAAATTAATATTGAAGAAAATTTCTTATTTTTTCTCTCAAAATTGACACAGTGAAATTCCTTAAAAAATTCATATCATATGCTCCATATATATGTCTTTATGCTTGCAAAAGATTGTATCATTCAAAACTCCCTCTCACTTATAAAGTTACGGTGAAATCGTCAACATTGTTTGACTTAAATTAGTATGGATATAAATTACATATTTTTTTTCTCAAAATCGGCTCAGTGAAATTCCTCAAAATGTTCATATCATATGCTCCTTATATGTGTCTTTACACATGCGAAGGATTGAATCATTCAAAACTCCCTCTCGCTTATAAAGTTACGGTGAAATCGTCAACATTCGTTCATTTCATTTCCTATGCAAGGAAACTTTTAATATTTTTTTTTTCAAAATTGGCTCAGTGCAATTCCTTAAGATGTTAATATAATATGCTCAATATATGTGTCTTTATGCATGCAAAAGATTGTATCATTCAAACTCCCTCTCACTTATAAATTTAGGGTGAAATCGTCAACATTCGTTCATTTCATTTCAAATGGAAGAAAATATTTAATTTTTTTTTTCAAAATTGGCTCAGTGAAATTCCTTAAAATGTTCATATCATATGCTCCATATATGTGTCTTTATGCATGCAAAAGATTGTATCATTCAAAACTCCCTCTCACTTATAAAGTTACGGTGACATCGTCAACATTGTTTGACGTAAATTAATATGGAAGAAAATTTCATATTTTTTTTCTCAGAATTGGCTCAGTGAAATCTCTTAAAATGTTCATATCGTATGCTCCATATATATGTCTTTATGCATGCAAAAGATTGTATCATTCAAAACTCCCTCTCATATATAAAGTTACGGTGAAATCGTCAACATTGTTTGACGTAAATTGATATTGAAGAAAATTTCATATTTTTTTTTCTCAAAATTGGCTCAGTGAAATTCCTTAAAAGATTCATATCATATGCTCCATATATATGTCTTTATGCTTGCAAAAGATTGTATCCTTCGAAACTTCCTCTCACTTATAAAGTTACGGTGAAATCGTCACCATTCGTTCATTTCCTTTCCTATGGAAGAAAAGTTTTATATTTTTTTTTCAAATTGGCTCTGTGAAATTCCTTAAAATGTTCATATCATATGCTCAATATATGTGTCTTTATGCATGCAAAAGATTGTGTCATTCAAAACACCTCTCACTTATAATTTTAGGGTGAAATCGTCAATATTCGTTCATTTCATTTCATATGGAAGAAAATATTTAATTTTTTTTATCAAAATTGGCTCAGTGAAATTTCTTAAAATGTTCATATCGTATGCTCCATATATGTGTCTTTATGCATGCAAAAGATTGTATCATTCAAAACTCCCTCTCACTTATAAAGTAACGGTGACATCGTCAACATTGTTTGACGTAAATTAATATGGAAGAAAATTTCATATTTTTTTCTCAAAATTGGCTCAGTGAAATTCCTTAAATTGTTCATATCGTATGCTCCATATATATGTCTTTATGCATGCAAAAGATTGTATCATTCAAAACTCCCTCTCATAATAAAGTTACGGTGAAATCGTCAACATTGTTTGACGTAAATTAATATTGAAGAAAATTTCATATTTTTTTCTCTCAAAATTGGCTCAGTGAAATTCCTTAAAGAATTCATATCATATATTCAATTATATATGTCTTTATGCTTGCAAAAGATTGTATCATTCAAAACTCCCTCTCACTTATAAAGTTACGGTGACATCGTCAACATTGTTTGACGTAAATTAATATGGAAGAAAATTTCATATTTTTTTTCTCAAAATTGGCTCAGTGAAATCTCTTAAAATGTTCATATCGTATGCTCCATATATATGTCTTTATGCATGCAAAAGATTCTATCATTCAAAACTCCCTCTCATAAATAAAGTTACGGTGAAATCGTCAACATTGTTTGACGTAAATTAATATTGAAGAAAATTTCATATTTTTTTTTTCTCAAAATTGGCTCAGTGAAATTCCTTAAAAGATTCATATCATATGCTCCATATATATGTCTTTATGATTGCAAAAGATTGTATCCTTCGAAACTTCCTCTCACTTATAAAGTTACGGTGAAATCGTCACCATTCGTTCATTTCCTTTCCTATGGAAGAAAAGTTTTATATTTTTTTTTCAAATTGGCTCTGTGAAATTCCTTAAAATGTTCATATCATATGCTCAATATATGTGTCTTTATGCATGCAAAAGATTGTGTCATTCAAAACACCTCTCACTTATAATTTTAGGGTGAAATCGTCAATATTCGTTCATTTCATTTCATATGGAAGAAAATATTTAATTTTTTTTATCAAAATTGGCTCAGTGAAATTTCTTAAAATGTTCATATCGTATGCTCCATATATGTGTCTTTATGCATGCAAAAGATTGTATCATTCAAAACTCTTTCTCACTTATAAAGTAACGGGGACATCGTCAACATTGTTTGACGTAAATTAATATGGAAGAAAATTTCATATTTTTTTCTCAAAATTGGCTCAGTGAAATTCCTTAAAATGTTCATATCGTATGCTCCATATATATGTGTTTATGCATGCAAAAGATTGTATCATTCAAAACTCCCTCTCATAATAAAGTTACGGTGAAATCGTCAACATTGTTTGACGTATATTAATATTGAAGAAAATTTCATATTTTTTCTCTCAAAATTGGCTCAGTGAAATGCCATAAAGAATTCATATCATATGCTCCATATATATGTCTTTATGCTTGCAAAAGATTGTATCATTCAAAACTCCCTCCCACTTATAAAGTTACGGTGAAATCGTCAACATTGTTTGACTTAAATTAGTATGGATGAAAATTACATATTTTTTTCTCAAAATTGGCTCAGTGAAATTCCTTAAAATGTTCATATCATGTGCTTCATATATGTGTCTTTATGCATGCAAAAGATTGTATCATTCAAAACTCCCTCTCACTTATAAAGTAACGGTGACATCGTCAACATTGTTTGACGTAAATTAATATAGAAGAAACATTCATATTTTTTTCTCAAAATTGGCTCAGTGAAATTCCTTAAAATGTTCATATCATATGCTCCATATATATGTCTTTATGCATGCAAAAGATTGTATCATTCAAAACTCCCTCTCATATATAAAGTTACGGTGAAATCGTCAACATTGTTTGACTAAATTAATATTGAAGAAAATTTCATATTTTTTTCTCAAGATTGGCTCAGTGAAATTCCTTTATAAATTCATATCATATGCTCCATATATATGTCTTTAGGCTTGCAAAAGATTGTATCATTCAAAACTCCCTCTCGTTTATAAAGTTACGGTGAAGTCGTCAACATTGTTTGACTTAAATTAGTATGGATGAAAATTACATATTTTTTTCTCAAAATTGGCTCAGTGAAATTCCTCAAAATGTTCATATCATATGCTCCTTATATGTGTCTTTACACATGCGAAAGATTGAATCATTCAAAACTCCCTCTCACTTATAAATTTAGGATGAAATCGTCAACATTCGTTCATTTCATTTCCTATTGAAGAAAAGTTTTAATATTTTTCTTTCAAAATTGGCTCAGTGAAATTCCTTAAAATGTTCATGTAATATGCTCAGTATATGTGTCTTAATGCATGCAAAAGATTGTATCATTCAAAACTACCTCTCACTTATAATTTTAGGGTGAAATCGTCAACATTCGTTCATTTCATTTCATATTGAAGAAAACATTTAATTTTTTTTTTCAAAATTGGCTCAGGGTAATTCCTTAAAATGTTCATATTATATGCTCCATATATGTGTCTTTATGCATGCAAAAGATTGTATCATTCAAAACTCCCTCTCACTTATAAAGTTACGGTGACATCGTCAACATTGTTTGACGTAAATTAATATTGAAGAAAATTTCATATTTTTTTCTCTCAAAATTGGCTCAGTGAAATTCCTTAAAGAATTCATATCATATATTCAATTATATATGTCTTTATGCTTGCAAAAGATTGTATCATTCAAAACTCCCTCCCACTTATAAAGTTACGGTGAAATCGTCAACATTGTTTGACTTAAATTAGTATGGATGAAAATTACATGTTTTTTTCTCAAAATTGGCTCAGTGAAATTCCTTAAAATGTTCATATCATATGCTCCATATATGTGTCTTTATGCATGCAAAAAGATTGTGTCATTCAAAACTCCCTCTCACTTATAAATTTACGTTGACATCGTCAACATTGTTTGACGTAAATTAATATAGAAGAAACATTCATATTTTTTTTCTCAAAATTGGCTCAGTGAAATTCCTTAAAATGTTCATATCATATGCTCCATATATATGTCTTTATGCATGCAAAAGATTGTATCCTTCAAAACTCCGTGTCATATATAAACTTACGGTGAAATCGTCAACGTTGTTTGACTAAATTAATATTGAAGAAAATTTCATATTTTTTTTCTCAAGATTGGCTCAGTGAAATTCCTTAAAATGTTCATATTATATATAATAAATTCATATCATATGCTCCATGTATATATCTTTATGCTTGTTTGACGTAAATTAATATAGAAGAAACATTCATATTTTTTTTTCTCAAAATTGGCTCAGTGAAATTCCTTAAATTGTTCATATCGTATGCTCCATATATATGTCTTTATGCATGCAAAAGATTGTATCATTCAAAACTCCTTCTCATAATAAAGTTACGGTGAAATCGTCAACATTGTTTGACGTAAATTAATATTGAAGAAAATTTCATATTTTTTTCTCTCAAAATTGGCTCAGTGAAATTCCTTAAAGAATTCATATCATATATTCAATTATATATGTCTTTATGCTTGCAAAAGATTGTATCATTCAAAACTCCCTCCCACTTATAAAGTTACGGTGAAATCGTCAACATTGTTTGACTTAAATTAGTATGGATGAAAATTACATGTTTTTTTCTCAAAATTGGCTCAGTGAAATTCCTTAAAATGTTCATATCATATGCTCCATATATGTGTCTTTATGCATGCAAAAAGATTGTGTCATTCAAAACTCCCTCTCACTTATAAATTTACGTTGACATCGTCAACATTGTTTGACGTAAATTAATATAGAAGAAACATTCATATTTTTTTTCTCAAAATTGGCTCAGTGAAATTCCTTAAAATGTTCATATCATATGCTCCATATATATGTCTTTATGCATGCAAAAGATTGTATCCTTCAAAACTCCGTGTCATATATAAACTTACGGTGAAATCGTCAACGTTGTTTGACTAAATTAATATTGAAGAAAATTTCATATTTTTTTTCTCAAGATTGGCTCAGTGAAATTCCTTAAAATGTTCATATTATATATAATAAATTCATATCATATGCTCCATGTATATATCTTTATGCTTGCAAAAGATTGTATCCTTCAAAACTTCCTCTCACTTATAAAGTTACGGTGAAATCGTCAACATTGTTTGACGTAAATTAGTATGGATATAAATTCCATATTTTTTTTCTCAAAATTGGCTCAGTGAAATTCCTCAAAATGTTCATATCATATGCTCCTTATATGTGTCTTTACACATGCGAAGGATTGAATCATTCAAAACTCCCTCTCACTTATAAATTTAGGATGAAATCGTCAACATTCGTTCATTTCATTTCCTATGGAAGAAAACTTTTAATATTTTTTTTTCAAATTGGCTCAGTGAAATTCCTTAAAATGTTCATATAATATGCTCAATATATGTGTCTTTATGCATGCAAAAGATTGTATCATTCAAAACTCCCTCTCACTTATAAATTTAGGGTGAAATCGTCAACATTCGTTCATTTTATTTCATATGGAAGAAAATATTTAATCTTTTTTTTCAAAATTGGCTCAGTGAAATTCCTTAAAATGTTCATATCATATGCTCCATATATGTGTCTTTATGCATGCAAAAGATTGTATCATTCAAAACTCCCTCTCACTTATAAAGTTACGGTGACATCGTCAACATTGTTTGACGTAAATTAATATGGAAGAAAATTTCATATTTTTTTTCTCAAAATTGGCTCAGTGAAATTCCTTAAAAAATTCATATCATATGCTCCATATATATGTCTTTATGCTACCAAAAGATTGTATCATTCAAAACTCCCTCTCACTTATAAAGTTACGGTGAAGTCGTCAACATTGTTTGACTTAAATTAGTATGGATGAAAATTACATATTTTTTTTTCTCAAAATTGGCTCAGTGAAATTCCTCAAAATGTTCATATCATATGCTTCTTATATGTGTCTTTATACATGCGAAAGATTGTATCATTCATAACTCCCTCTCACATATAAATTCAGGATGAAATCGACAACATTCGTTCATTTCATTTCCTATGGAAGAAAACTTTTAATATTTTTTTTCAAAAATTGGCTCAGTGAAATTCCTTAAAATGTTCATATAATATGCTCCATATATGTGTCTTTATGCATGCAAAAGATTGTATCATTCAAAACTACCTATCACTTATAATTTTAGGTTGAAATCGTCAACATTCCTTCATTTCATTTCATATGGTAGAAAATATTTAATTTTTTTTTTCAAAATTGGCTCAGTGAAATTCATTAAAATGTTCATATCATATGCTCCATAAAGTTACGGTGAAATCGTCAACATTGTTTGACTTAAATTAGTATGGATGAAAATAACATATTTTTTTCTCAAAATTGGCTCAGTGAAATTCCTTAAAATGTTCATATCATATGCTTCATATATGTGTCTTTATGCATGCAAAAGATTGTATCATTCAAAACTCCCTCTCACTTATAAAGTAACGGTGACATCGTCAACATTGTTTGACGTAAATTAATATAGAAGAAACATTCATATTTTTTTCTCAAAATTGGCTCAGTGAAATTCCTTAAAATGTTCATATCATATGCTCCATATATATGTCTTTATGCATGCAAAAGATTGTATCATTCAAAACTCCCTCTCATATATAAAGTTACGGTGAAATCGTCAACATTGTTTGACTAAATTAATATTGAAGAAAATTTCATATTTTTTTCTCAAGATTGGCTCAGTGAAATTCCTTTATAAATTCATATCATATGCTCCATATATATGTCTTTAGGCTTGCAAAAGATTGTATCATTCAAAACTCCCTCTCGTTTATAAAGTTACGGTGAAGTCGTCAACATTGTTTGATTTAAATTAGTATGGATGAAAATTACATAATTTTTTCTCAAAATTGGCTCAGTGAAATTCCTCAAAATGTTCATATCATATGCTCCTTATATGTGTCTTTACACATGCGAAAGATTGAATCATTCAAAACTCCCTCTCACTTATAAATTTAGGATGAAATCGTCAACATTCGTTCATTTCATTTCCTATTGAAGAAAAGTTTTAATATTTTTCTTTCAAAATTGGCTCAGTGAAATTCCTTAAAATGTTCATGTAATATGCTCAGTATATGTGTCTTAATGCATGCAAAAGATTGTATCATTCAAAACTACCTCTCACTTATAATTTTAGGGTGAAATCGTCAACATTCGTTCATTTCATTTCATATTGAAGAAAACATTTAATTTTTTTTTTTCAAAATTGGCTCAGGGTAATTCCTTAAAATGTTCATATTATATGCTCCATATATGTGTCTTTATGCATGCAAAAGATTGTATCATTCAAAACTCCCTCTCACTTATAAAGTTACGGTGACATCGTCAACATTGTTTGACGTAAATTAATATAGAAGAAACATTCATATTTTTTTTTCTCAAAATTGGCTCAGTGAAATTCCTTAAAATGTTCATATCGTATGCTCCATATATATGTCTTTATGCATGCAAAAGATTGTATCATTCAAAACTCCCTCTCATATATAAAGTTACGGTGAAATCGTCAACATTGTTTGACGTAAATAAATTGAAGAAAATTTCATATTTTTTTTTCTCGAAATTGGCTCAGTGAAATTCCTTAAAATCTTCATATCGTATGCTCTATATATATGTCTTTATGCATGCAAAAGATTGTATCATTCAAACTCCCTGTCATATATAAAGTTACGGTGAAATCGGCAACATTGTTTGACGTAAATTAATATTGAAGAAAATTTCATATTTTTTTATCAAGATTGGCTCAGTGAAATTCCTTAAAAAATTCATATCATATGCTCCATGTATATAACTTTAGGCTTGCAAAAGATTGTATCCTTCAAAACTTCCTCTCACTTATAAAGTTACGGTGAAATCGTCAACATTCGTTCATTTCATTTCCTATGGAGGAAAAGTTTTAATATTTTTTTTCAAAATTGGCTCTGTGAAATTCCTTAAAATGTTCATATCATTTGCTCAATATATGTGTCTTTATGCATGCAAAAGATTGTATCATTCAAAACTCCCTCTCACTTATAATTTTAGGGTGAAATCGTCAATGTTCGTTCATTTCATTTCATATGGAAAAAAATATTTTTTTTTTCAAAATTGGCTCAGTGAAATTCCTTTAAATGTTCATATCATATGCTCCATATATGTGTCTTTATGCATGCAAAAGATTGTATCATTCAAAACTCCCTCTCACTTATAAAGTTACGGTGAAATCGTCAACATTGTTTGACTTAAATTAGTATGGATGAAAATTACATTTTTTTTTTCTCAAAATTGGCTCAGTGAAATCTCTCAAAATGTTCATATCATATGCTCCTTATATGTGTCTTTACACATGCAAAAGATTGAATCATTCAAAACTCCCTCTCACCTATATATTTAGGATGAAATCGTCAACATTCGTTCATTTCATTTCCTATGGAAGAAAAATTTTAATATTTTTCTTTCAAAATTGGCTCAGTGAAATTCCTTAAAATGTTCATATAATATGTTCAGTATAAGTGTCTTTATGCATACAAAAGATTGTATCATTCAAAACTACCTCTCACTTATAATTTTAGGGTTTAATCGTCAACATTCGTACATTTCATTTCATATGGAAGAAAATATTTAATTTTTTTTTGTCAAAATTGGCTCAGTGAAATTCCTTAAAATGTTCATATCATATGCTCCATATATGTGTCTTTATGCATGCAAAAGATTGTATCATTCAAAACTCCCTCTCACTTATAAAGTTACGGTGACATCGTCAACATTGTTTGACGTAAATTAATATGGAAGAAAATTTCATATTTTTTTTCTCAAAATTGGCTCAGTGAAATCTCTTAAAATGTTCATATCGTATGCTCCATATATATGTCTTTATGCATGCAAAAGATTCTATCATTCAAAACTCCCTCTCATATATAAAGTTACGGTGAAATCGTCAACATTGTTTGACGTGAATTAATATTGAAAAAAATTTCATATTTTTTTCTCTCAAAATTGCCTCAGTGAAAGTCCTTAAAAAATTCATATCATATGATCCATATGTATGTCTTTATGCTTGCAAAAGATTGTATCCTTCAAAACTTCCTCTCACTTATAAAGTTACGGTGAAATCGTCAACATTGTTTGACTTAAATTAGTATGGATGAAAATTACATATTTATTTTCTCAAAATTGGCTCAGTGAAATTCCTCAAAATAGTCATATCATATGCTCCTTATATGTGTCTTTATACATGCGAAAGATTGTATCATTCAAAACTCCCTGTCACTTATAAATTTCGGATGAAATCGTCAACATTCGTCCATTTCATTTCCTATGGAAGAAAACTTTTAATATTTTTTTTTCAAAATTGGCTCAGTGAAATTCCTTAAAATGTTCATATCATATGCTCAATATATGTGTCTTTATGCATGCAAAAGATTGTATCATTCAAAACTACCTCTCACTTATAATTTTAGGGTGAAATCGTCAATATTCGTTCATTTCATTTCATATGGAATAAAATATTTAATTTTTTTTTTCAAAATTGGCTCAGTGAAATTCCTTAAAATGTTCATATCATATGCTCCATATATGTGTCTTTAAGCATGCAAAAGATTCTATCATTAAAAACTCTCTCTCACTTATAAAGTTACGGTGACATCGTCAACATTGTTTGACATAAATTAATATGGAAGAAAATTTCATATTTTTTTTTTCTCAAAATTGGCTCAGTGAAATTCCTTAAAATATTCATATCGTATGCTCCATATATATGTCTTTATGCATGCAAAAGATTGTATCATTCAAAACTCCCTCTCATATATAAAGTTACGGTGAAATCATCAACATTGTTTGACGTGAATTGATATTGAAGAAAATTTCATATTTTTTCTCTCCAAATTGCCTCAGTGAAATTCCTTAAAAAGTTCATATCATATGCTCCATATATATGTCTTTATGCTTGCAAAAGATTGTATCAATCAAAATTTCCTATCACTTATAAAGTTACGGTGAAATCGTCAACATTGTTTGACTTAAATTAGTATAGATGAAAATTACATATTTTTTTTCCTCAAAATTGACTCAGTGAAATTCCTCAAAATGTTCATATCATATGCTCCTTATATGTGTCTTTATACATGCGAAAGATTGTATCATTCAAAACTCCCTGTCACTTATAAATTAAGGATGAAATCGTCAACATTCGTTCATTTCATTTTCTGTGGAAGAAAACTTTTAATTTTTTTTTTCAAAATTGGCTAAGTGAAATTCCTCAAAATGTTCATATGATATGCTCAATATATGTGTCTTTATGCATGCAAAAGATTGTATCATTCAAAACTACCTCTCCTCACTTATAATTTCACGACGAAATCGTCAACATTCGTTCATTTCATTTCATATGGAAAAAAATTTAATTTTTTTTTTCAAAATTGGCTCAGTGAAATTCTGAAAATGTTCATATCATATTCTCCATATATGTGTCTTTGTGCATGCAAAAGATTGTATCATTCAAAACTCCCCCTCACTTATAAAGTTACGGTGACATCGTAAACATTGTTTGACGTAAATTAATATGGAAGAAAATTTCATATTTTTTTCTCCTCAAAATTGCATCAGTGAAATTCCTTAAAATGTTCATATCGTATGCTCCATATATATGTCTTTATGCATGCAAAAGATTGTATCATTCAAAACTCCCTCTCATATATAAAGTTACGGTGAAATCGTCAACATTGTTTGACGTAAATTATTATTGAAGAAAATTTCATATTTTTTTCCACAAAATTGGCTCAGTGAAATTCCTTAAAAAATTCATATCATATGCTCCATATATATGTCTTTATGCTTGCAAAAGGTTTTATCCTTCAAAACTTCCTCTCACTTATAAAGTTACAGCGAAATGTCAACATTGTTTGACTTAAATTAGTATGGATGAAAATTACCTATTTTTTTTTTCCCAAAATTTGCTTAGTGAAATTCCTCAAAATGTCCATATCATATGCTCCTTATATGTGTCTTTATACATGCGAAAGATTGTATCATTCAAAACTCCCTCTCACTTATATGTTTAGGATGAAATCGTCAACATTCGTTCATTTCATTTCCTATGGAAGAAAACTTTTAATATTTTTTTTCCAAATTGGCTCAGTGAAATTCCTTAAAATGTTCATATGATATGCTCAATATATGTGTCTTTATGCATGCAAAAGATTGTATCATTCAAAACTACCTCTCACTTATAATTTTAGGGTGAAATCGTCAATATTCGTTCATTTCATTTCATATAGAAGAAAATATTTAATTTTTTTTTTCAAAATTGGCTCAGTGAAATTCCTTAAAATGTTCATATAATATGCTCCATATATGTGTCTTTATGCATGCAAAAGATTGTATCATTCAAAACTCCCTCTCGCTTATTAAATTACGGTGGAATCGCCAACATTGTTTGACGTAAATTAATATGGGAGGAAACTTTTAATATTTTTTTTCTCAAAATTTACTCAGTGAAATTCCTTTAAATGTTCATATAATATGGTCCCTATATGTGTCTTTACGCATGCAAAAGAATGTATCATTCAAAACTCCCTGGCACTTATAAAGTGACGGTGAAATCGTCAACATTGTTTCACGTAAATGAATATGGAAGAAAATTTCATTTTTCTTTTTATCAAAATTGGCTCAGTGAAATTCCTTTAAATGTTCATATCATATGTTCCGTATATGTTTCTTTATGCATGCAAAAGATTGTATCATTCAAAACTCCTCCTCACTTATAAAGTTACGTTGAAATCATTATTTCCTTTCATTTCATACTGGAGAAAACTTTATATTTTTTTTTCAAAATTGGCTCAGTGAAATTCCTTAAGAAGTTCATATAATATGCTACATATATATGTATTTATGCATGCAAAGGATTGTATCATTCAAAACTCCGTCTCACTAATAAAATAACGTTGATATCGTCATCTTTGTTTGACGTAAATTAATAAGGAAGATAAAAAAATCACTTTTTTTTTTTCAAAATTGGCTCAGTGAAATTCTTTAAGATTTTCATATCATATGCTCCGTATATGCGTCTTTACGCATGCAAAAGATTGTATCATTCAAAACTCCCTCTCACTTTAAAAGTTACGGTGAAATCGACAACATTGTTTGCCGTATATTAATATGGGAGAAAACTTTTAATATTTTCTTTTCAAAATAGGCTCAGTGAAATTCCTTAAAATGTTCATATCATATGCTCCGTATATGTGTCTTTATGCATGCAAAAGATTGTAGTATTCAAAACTCCTCCTGACTTATAAAGTTACGGTGAAATCGTCAGTATTGTTTGACGTAAATTAATAAGGAAGAAAAATTAATGTTTTTTTTTTTTTTTTTTTTTTTTGCAAAATTGACTCAGTGAAATTCCTTAAGATTTTCATATCATATGCTCCGTATATGCGTCTTCAGGCATGCAAAAGATTGTATCATTCAAAACTCACTCTCACTTAAATAGTTACGGTGAAATCGTCAACATTGTTTGACGTAAATCAATATGGGAGAAAATTTTTAATATTTTTTTTTTCAAAATTGGCTCAGTGAAATTCCTTAAGATTTCCATATCATATGCTCCGTATATGCATCTTCACGCATGCAAAAGATTGTATCATTCAAAACTCCCCCTCACTTAAAAAGTAACGGTGAAATCGACAACATTGTTTGACGTAAATTAATATGGAAGAAAATTTCATATTTTTTTTTTCAAAATTGGCTCAGTGAAATTCCTTAAAATGTTCATATCATATGCTCCGTATATGTGTCTTAGCGCACACTAAAGATTGTTTCATTTAAAACTCCCTCTTACTTATAAAGTTACGGTGAAATCGTCAACATTGCTTCACGTAAATTAATATGCAAGAAAATTTCATTTTTCTTTTTATCAAAATTGGCTCAGTGAAATTCCTTAAAATGTTCATATCATATGCTCCGTATATGCGTTTTCACGCATGCAAAAGATTGTATCATTCAAAACTCCCCTCACTTATAAAATTACTGTGAAATCGTCAACATTCTTTCACTTCATTTCATATGGGAGAAAACTTTTAATGTTTTTCTTCAAAATTGGCTCAGTGAAATTCCTTAAGATTTTCATATTGCATGCTCCGTATATGTGTCTTTACGCATGCAAAAGATTGTGTCATTCAAAACTCACCCTCACTTATAAATTACGGTGAAATCGTCAACATTGTTTCGCTTCATTTCATATGGGAGACAATTTTTAATATTTTTTTCAAAATTGGCTCAGTGAAATTCCTTAAAATGTTCATATAGTATGCTCCATAATTGTGTTTTCATGCATGCAAAAGAATGTATCATTCAAAACTCCCTCTCACTTTTAAAGTTAGGGTGAAATCGTCAACATTATTTCACTTCATTTCATATGGAAGAAAACTTATTACTTAAATATTTTTTTTTCAAAATTGGCTCAGTGAAATTACTTCATATGTTCATATTATATCCTCCGTATTGAGCCGCGACACGACAAAACCTACAATGTGGTCATACGCACTGCGCAGACTCAGATCAGTCTAGGTTTCCGCCAAGTTTGACCAGACCCTTTGTTAAGTGCTCAAAGGGTAGCTAAGGGTCTAAGTTACCTTCATGCGGACAGCGAAGACTCTGATCAGACTGGGCGGATGCCCAGGCTGATCTGAGTCTGCGCTGAGCGCACAACCACATTGTTGGTTTTCTCTTGTCGCGGCTCATGTGTGTCTTTGTGCATACAAAAAAATTGTATCTACTAGCTACTGCTAATTGGATCTGCATAGATACAAATTAAACCGGACAGACGGACAGTTACACAGATACATACCTAGATGGACACAGCAGTATTTCCATAAAGTGCACGGGTACTGTTCCATGTTTTTCGCCACCATTTTTTCAAAGGGAGACAACTTCCGTTACTTCCTGTTTGCTTCTTAGGACCACGAAAACCCTTCCAAAAGGGTAACAACGATACATCCTATACATTTTGCTGCTGATTTTATATACTTGCATGTATATGCAAACAAAATCAGACGGACAGACAGACATACACATACGGACAGATAAAAGATCGCATCGATGTAAAACAACGACAGCCTGTTATAGTATTATAGTAATTGCACCAATATGTTCCTCCAAATGCCTTAGTTAACTTACACACCTGCTTTGCTATCACTGTAAAGACAAAAGACTAAAAGGACAGGATACCTCCAGGACAGGCAGACGCAAGGACGGACAAAATAATGAAGGAACGCATGGACAGGCACAACAAAACAAAAGTATAATCTCCATGAAGTTTTTGGCGCGATGCTTGATAGAATTCGAAGTGAACAGATATACCCTTTTCATATGCGAAAGCAAATACATGCGAACAGACAGACGGACAAACAACCTGACTGAGTAGAGATGTACTCAGACAGACAACTACAGACTAGAGAAAAGATTAATATTCCTAGAGTATTTAATGTCGCAACGTAAAAGTACCGATATCTATATGGGTTATTAGAATCGGGAAAAGGGAATAGGGAATAAGTAACCAACTTGACGCTTCTAGTCTATTGTCCAATCGCCGTTGATATAAAATGGGCCATTTTCACTTTTCAAAGCTGCGATTTTAAAGAAATATTTTAAAAATACTTGGCTTGAAACAATATATAATAGCTGAATGAGACAATTAAACCTAAGGTGTCCAGATTTCAGAACGTAGTCCTCTATTCTGCGACAATTAATAATGGACATACATTACCTCGTCTCGCAAACGAACGCATTTCAAACACAGGTTTATCGGAAAATTATAATTTACTGAAACTTCTCGTTTTTAAAATTAAGAATCGCTAAATCTCATCTGTGCATCAACCATTAAAGTAAATCTGAAAATTAAGGTCATTGTAAAATGACAGATGACTAGATGATTGTGTGATTTACGACCCTGTCTGTGATATTTCCGTTTTTCCGTGAAATAAATGTTACAAAAAGCTGACGCTATTACCGAATGTGCACCTACCTAGGTAGTTAACAGATTCATAAGCCTCCTGAATCTGTATATGCATGGCCCCTGTCGGAATCTTTAATATCTCTTGGTAAGCTGCAAATATAGCAAGTATAGCTTTAAGATAAATAAAAAAAAATGCTTTACCGATAGAAATTAGTTATTAATCAGTAAATGCCAGCCCAAGCCTATTTCCTGAAAGCTTTAGAGAAAATGTATACTGGTTGTTCCCGTAGCAATGTAAATGAGCATGTATATGGTTGAAATAGACAATAGCTAAATCGTGTTTTTTTTGCATGTTTCAGTTAATTGCAAAAAGACTCGACGGATTCACATTCTTGGTTGATATCTGATGTGCAATCCCGACGTGGTCCTTTGTGCGTGCCTGATGGACTGGAAGCAAACTTCAAACAAATTGTTCAAAACTTGGTACCAATACATCAGGCGCTCGCGAGGGCTTAAATTGTTACATCTGATTTCAATATTTAGATGTTCCGATCTGAAAGTATTCTTCACCGCTTTGGCGGGAAGAACAAGTGAAATATAATATATATTTTGGCCCTATCCTTTAAAACGTCTTAGAAAATTGGAGTCGATTTATATACGAATATGTTTAAAATTTCACTTTATATATGAGAGCAGCAAATATAGATGCCATTATCTAAGATAATGGCATCTATACTTACTGCTCTCTGATAAAGTGAAGTATATATCTATGTATCTATCTATCTCATACGAGCGCTACATGTATGTGAGACCGCAATATTCACAGAACGCATTTTTCACACGTGTGACAAATCCGCTCGCATTTTTCACACGTGTGACAAATCCGGTCGCATTTTTCACAGAATTTGAACGCATTTTTCACATATCTGTGACATTTGCGTTTGATATATACCATGAAAACGCAATTTTCCGAACGCATGTGTCACAGAGTGCACTTGTAATTAGATTTTCAGCAATTTTTATTGAGGACTAAGAACTCTTTACACTTGGTCTGTCCGAGGAAACCAGTATATTTTTAAGTAGCCTAAATGGGTCGATGATTCATGACTGTAATTTCAGCAAGCTCATGTACAATTTCCAAGAAATAGCGATTCAGGTATATGCCGTGAACTTATTTGGTAATAACACTTTAGGCATAGAGATAACATGTAATACGTAAGCAATATTACCATGGAAATTGCCATTTGAACTTTATGATAATAAAGTGCATGACCTTTGATTATATAAAACAGAAGCGCATCGGGCTCGGGAGATTTGGGATTAAGATTTTGGCTTTTGATTGGGTTTAAGGTGTAACTAGGAAATCAAGAAGAAGCAACAATGAATTTGAATTATTATGAACCTGGGTAGTTAGTTGTTGCGGAAATGTTAACTTTATTAAACTTAGAAAACTATACGATCACTTGACTTATCTATAAAGATGGCTTGATAGTGTGACAGTCATCTTTCTTTTGATGCTCGTGACCAGAATTTCTTCTTATTTGGGACAATTTATCTTGGACATTAGTGATAACAATGATTTGGACTTTTCTATGGACAGTTGTGAGGACACATAACATTATTGGACACCTTAGTGAAGGACTTCCAATTCTATTTCATGTCAGCAAAGACTTGGAAGCAATCCAAGGTAAGGCCGTCTACTGGTTTTACTTATGCACATCATGCATGACAAAACAGGAGGTTGACAATATGTATTAAATGTCCTTGCATGTTCAGATGGATGAAATCGGTGTCCATTTTGATTTGCATATTAGTTAAATTACAGCTCCTCGTTTGTAAGGTGTTTGTGTATCTAGGCTATTGTTAAGGGAGACAAATTAATTTTAGGATTTTTCATTGAAGATATAACTTGGTTTTATTTGACCTTGGGTATGTTTTTGCGTCTTCTTTTGAAATTGGTTAATTTATTCGGCATGATTTCTGTAACATTGGCTATGGTCCAAGGCGCTTCTAGAAAATCTTTGGAACTATTTTTTTCTAGGGTTGTGATTAGGTTGGTGTTCTGCCAAAGACACAGAGCAGCTTACGAAGACTTAGGTTGGCGATATGCCATTATTGGGTTCATATAAACTTGGTATTTCGGTATGAATGTACTTTGTGTTTGTGACCTAACTTTATTTCGCTGTGTAGAGATATATGATTGTGTGAAGCTTTGAATCATTGCTTCATACATACATGACGTGTGTTCTCTGCAACTTTCGTTGTTAGGTGTGTTTGAATGATTAAAAAGAATTATTTTCAACTCTTTCCTGTTAGATTGGTGTTGACTTTTGTCAAAGGTTAAGTTTACTTTAGGATGTTTTTTCCTGCACCAATATGAACTGGCACTAAAGAGTTGCATGTTGCATTGAGTATGCATCATGAAATGCGGTATAAGGACCATTATGTTGATGTCAGCTTTGAGCAGCTGGTGCGTTTGGTTCGCAGCATCAATTAATGCATATGGTACCTTATGGTTTGGCTATAGGCCAAGGGTATAATTGTGTTGTATGAGTTAAATTTTGAGTAAGGTTACTTTAACCTGAATGGGCAAAACAAGGAGAGCTAGGTCAAGGTTGATCTGTACTTATTGTTGACTTTTGTATTGTGTTGTACTTTTGAGGTTGTTGGCACTTTTTACATTTGGTACATTATTGGGCAGTGTTCAATCTTTTCGACTTCTTTTGTTTGTTTTAGATTTGCATTTCGTTGTCACATATGCAATGTGGGCATATGATGTTGCCAAGCCTCTATGTTTTGCTCATGTTTTGTTGTGTTGAGTTTTTTCCAGTGAAGGCCAATCCAAGGAAGCCTTTCTGAAGGTTAGGGAGCTGACAGAGATCAGAGGACCTACATTTTGGTCGAAGATGGTTAAATTTCCATCACTCCCGACATGAGGTAACGACGAGGGGGATAGGATATCGTCGTTGGATTACGTTTATGGACGTAATTATGTCATGGTGACACGAAGAACTTTTGAAGATGCCTCGAGCTGGCATTTCGAAGGGACTTGAGACTACAGAGTTGGTGACTTGTAAATAAAGAGTGACATGTAGAATATAGTTTCCCAGTATGGACATATGTAACCGTATATAACCAGTGTGTCATATACAGAGGACATGTACATAGTGTGCCTTAGTAACATCGAGAAAATATTTGCTTGAACTTTTATTTTCAATAAAACTATGAAACCGTGAGAACTTTCTTATGCTTACGTCAGAGATTAGCTGCATCGTAATCAATACTTCAGATAACCTGTGAATAAATTCTGGGAAACTCTCTATTATTCTGCTTACCTGTATGGAAACTTGCCAGACTTTCTCCTGAATTAAACGTTACCTGGACACATTATATCTTTTATGTGGATATATAATACTCAAGTGGGAGATACCGATCTAGATACCTGTATCATGCTGAAGCAGCAGTATATGTTTAATGCAACATGCGTCGACAATATGGGAAGATATGTTTTATCGTTGGGACAGTTCTTAATCCTGAGATAGCTGCCAGAATTTGGGACTGTCGGTACAAAACGTCAAGTATAACAGGCATTCAAGACAACCGTGCCTGTGTGTCATATTCTAAACAACCGTATGACACTTGGGTGGACTGAAGGATAAAGACTGATGGCAATGAAGAATTCTAAACTTTGACAGTGCTTAAAACTTTCAGAATGAATTTAGTTATAGTCCGACTTTGTTAGTTTTGGGAATGTTCATTCATATTTAATGGACTTATTTAGAATAATATAAGAATAAAGCAGTGAGCAGTTGGCTAGAACAATGACTTTCAAAGTGTAATAAACATTTAGAGTAATTTTAATGCATGCTTTTAGAATTTTACTTATTCGCTATATTATTCGTGGAAGACTCGGAATTGTTCTTGTTTAGTAAGAAATGTAAGTTTCTATAAGAATTCAAAAGTACCATATAAGAATTCAAAAGTAATATATAAGGCAATTTAAAATTTGAAAGCTATAAAAAATTCCATAAAATCTTAAGAAGGGAAGGTCTGTCACAGAGTGCACTTGTAATTAGATTTTCAGCAATTTTTATTGAGGACTAAGAACTCTTTACACTTGGTCTGTCCGAGGAAACCAGTATATTTTTAAGTAGCCTAAATGGGTCGATGATTCATGACTGTAATTTCAGCAAGCTCATGTACAATTTCCAAGAAATAGCGATTCAGGTATATGCCGTGAACTTATTTGGTAATAACACTTTAGGCATAGAGATAACATGTAATACGTAAGCAATATTACCATGGAAATTGCCATTTGAACTTTATGATAATAAAGTGCATGACCTTTGATTATATAAAACAGAAGCGCATCGGGCTCGGGAGATTTGGGATTAAGATTTTGGCTTTTGATTGGGTTTAAGGTGTAACTAGGAAATCAAGAAGAAGCAACAATGAATTTGAATTATTATGAACCTGGGTAGTTAGTTGTTGCGGAAATGTTAACTTTATTAAACTTAGAAAACTATACGATCACTTGACTTATCTATAAAGATGGCTTGATAGTGTGACACATGCAACACCCCAAAAACATGACAAAATATCACAAAAACGCAATTTTCACTTCTTGATATTTTTATAACCCTGAAATTATGAAAGTTATGGTGGACGGGAAAACGGCAGAGTAAACAAAAAGAAAACTAGAAATCTGCTCTGCTCTTCCGCGCAGAAGGTCGCAGTTGGAGTCGCCAGTCGAGTCACGACTGAAACATTGACTCTGTCATCCCAGCAGTAAATGGGTATCTGTTCCGAATCAGGGAAGGTTAAAGTCTACGAAAGGAGAGGAATGGGTCCCCTCTTTCATAACCTGTGCCTATGATGCTGTAGGCTCAAACAATTACTGTCCCTACGACCACAAGACTGTGGAAAACCTTTACCTTGTTTGTTTTAATTCACATATATGCTAATGACGTAGGCTGTAGTGCACAGGTTCTAGTACTAACTGTTGGGCGGTATCATAATCCAGCGAGAGGAGACCTTGCGGTATTATTGTGCAATATTAGGCATTTCCAATAGAATAAATGGGAGGAAGCTTCTTAACAGTCCTTTATGCCGCTTCAAAATTAAAGGTATTGGTATATTCAGTTGGTTGTTCATATTTATCTTCACTGCAGCTGATGTTCGTGCCGTGTGGCGGCCGTAAAACGTCTCCCCGTACATCATCAGATGATCTACACAAGCTTAAAGTAATACCTCAAAAATCGAAACCCAAGTTTACATACCTTTTCCCGCAAATTGTTGTCCATGTAAACTCCCTTAGAGCCAAAGGCTCAAAACAGTTGGGGTTCAAACTCGTAGTTGGAAAGGGCAAACAAATCATTCATTCTCATACTCCCTTGCCGTATGTGTGAAAAGTGCGTTTCTATTAAAAATCGCTACAAAATCCAAACGCATTTGTCACACTCGTAAAATGTGAAGAATACGACCGTATTCATCAGACACGTGTGAAAAATGCGTTCTGTGAATATTGCGGTCTCTCAGCGCTATCTTATATGCAATTTATGAAGCAAGCCTTCAGCGAGTCTGATGACAAGTAGAGTTTAGATTCTGTCCTGTATCTGATTAGTTTTCCATGCACTTTTCTTGCAGAAAACTAGTAATATCATCGACAAATATTAAGCTGACACGAATGGCATCATAATAATTACATGGCGACCTACCTAAATGACAAGTTACGTGTAATCATATGGTCTTATTGTAACGACGTCATGCCACTGCTTATGGCGTCAGTAAAATGATAAATAAAAGTAGTAATTGAAAGAATCGTACCTCCTTTAGGCAGTGACTTGTCAACCATTCCAGATATTGTAGTACAAGAACTCCCGTCCCCATCACACACCCTACATTTGTCTTCAATTGCCCGAGATCCCAGTTCACCATCACAGCCTACATGCTGAAAAGAAACCAATTGGGGGATCGGGCAAAGGTCCTACCATGAAATTTATTAAAATTAGGACACGTAAGGAGGCTCGTTTTTGTGTCCAGTCATTATGCCAAGGGCTCTCTTTTTGTGCCATTTGATTTATCAGTGTACACACTTAAGACAATTTATGCGCGTGGCAGTGCAATAATTTCTATTCTATTCTGTCTATTCTCTTCTATCCCATACCCTTAGAAGGTCGTTGGGACACCGCAGATGACTTCGAAACAATACCTTCCCACCTTATCTGTTTTCAGCTGCCCTAGTTGAACTTGCACTCTTTAATATTGTCTTCCCACTGCTTCTTCTGTCTACCGCTTCTTCTTTTTCCTTTCGTTGTGCCAAAATAGCATTTCGGTGTTATGAAATTATTGCCAATGGCAATAATTTCATAAAGCCAAAATGCTATCTTATAATAAAGACAATATTATTACAGTTCTTTTTTTTTTTTGCATTATTCAACCAAAACTTTCATATCAAAATGCTCGCATTTCTTCTTAAATTTTGTAGTTGTGAATCTCTGTATTTTCATGCATTTCGATGCAAAAAACTTTACTTCAAAGGATCACTGAAAAGTGACTGCTCTACATAGTAGATTCCATAATAGCTGTAAATGGCAACATTGACTGTACTCACATGACATTCTCCATTTATACACATATTCGGTCTGTCAGGGAAACATGGAGTGCCGTCTATGACTTTATTGGCTCTCTCAGTGTAGAAATTGAAGCCTATTGCCATACAATTTAAGGCGCATGGTTTACTTTGTGCTGAAAAAGAACAGGGGCCATATTCATAAAGCCACTTAAGTCGTTGCTATGCTGTTGCTAAGGGTAAATATCTATAAGGGAGATTCCCTACAACTATGAAATTTGCTCTGGAGGAACAGTCTTTTCAGACTGTTCCTCCAGAGCAAATTTCGTAGTTGTAGGAAATCTTCTTCAAAGAAATTTAGCCTTAGCAACAACATAGCAGCCACTTAAGTCGTTTTATGAATACGGCCCCAGATCTCAAGAGACAGGGGTACATCAAGTCGGGCATATAACAAAACCGATAGTTTATAAAAGTAAAAGTGATTAAAATACCTAACCCATAAGTCCAAACTCATAAACCATAAATATTTATTTAGAAACAAAGACACGGACCCAAAAACAGAGGCGTGATCAGGTGCTCACGATAATAAGCATCGCCTGCCTACAACAATACACCCGCCATATTTATGTGGGATAAGTCAGTGAAAATGAAAGTCGCACAGAAGAGGTTATGTCTACCAAACCGCTATATCGCAGCTGATGTAAATTGCCAAGCCGCTAATGAAGGCAAAGATGTATCACCTTGTAACATACATGTAGTTGCACTCAAATGCAGCTTATTTGAGAGGGTTACACACTCCAACCTCCTTGTGAAGAAAGAAGGTAGGGTACGTCCATTGCCAGGAAACCCGCTGCATAACTCGATACTAATTGCATTTGACCTACACGCTTAAAATCAAAAGAAATTATCAGAAAAATCTAAGTTCTGACACAGATAAGCCTAACCAAACAGTGCAAACTCAGATGCAGCTGTTCCTAAAGGAGCAGTCTGCTAAGGGTCTAAACTGTTTTTTCATTCCATCTCCATCTTTTGGACGCATAACTGCATTGTAACAAACTAAACTTTGCCATTTTGGCACAATCACGGTAATTGTTCTAGCTGTCACAATTTTTAGATTTTTTATGGTAGCTTACCACCAGCAAAAGGAGTCCATTTGAAGTAGCGTCCACGGAAAGGTATTGTGTTATAAGCCTCACACTGGACCTTCCTGAAGTCCTCAGCATCTGGCGGACACGGCTGCAAAAATAATACATTCTACTTATATAATAATAATAATGATAATAATAATAAAATGATAATAATAATAGTGAATAACAAAAATAATTATAATGAAACGATCAAAAGCCAAACCTCGCTAAATGAAATATTAAAATAGGCCAACCTATTTATTTTTATCATAAGTAACTAAGAAAATAATTATCTGGGCTTTTAATCATTTTAGCGGAAGGAATAGCAACACAAAACAACGTTTTCAATTTTGAAATTTATACAAAATTTGACACATGCTGATTTATGATAGGTGCCACCTTAGTATCAAAATTGTTGTTGACATAAAGATTTCTTAAAACGTTAGACTTGTAGTCATGTCTTGACAAATTTATGTACCTTTGAGTTGCAGGATCTGTAGTGTTTTCTATCTCCAACACAGTATTTCCCACCGTGAGCAGGTCTGAAAAACAGGACACAAATCAACCATTGATGACGAACGGATTCTTCTAACTTATGAAATGAATGATTCCGTGCATCATTTTAGTGGTGTCTGGTAAATTTTCACTTTTAATTCTTTTACAGAAATGCTTGAATTTGAAGCAATCAGAGGAGACCCTGATCAGACGCCGCGGTATGCGGCGTCTGACCTGGATCTGCACTGTTTGCCTGTTTCCCATTCATGGTATGAATGGATTAAAAACGCTGTAATGAGGTTTAGCTGTATTCAGAAACAAGAAGACTCACATTAATTTGAGCATACCATATAAACGGCCCGCCTTTGCTATCTCTAAAGCGTTTGTAGAATTTACTCAAGCAAAATCACAAAGTTTGGTCTTATGCTATTGTGCTTGAGCACCTGTTTCCTCAAGTTTTTATTGGTATGTTGAACATCGATAATACTCACTTCAGCCTGCGGAAGTCCGGGCTGATTGTATTCACATCCCAGGTTAAGATCTAAGCAAATTTGCTATCATGTGAAAATAACATTTTTTGCGCCTGGCCTACCGGTTGCAGAACCTCGGCTGAGTAAAGTTTGCATTGTGAGTTTGAAGTGTTACAGAAAAGATTTGCAAAAATGAAAAATGCATCAGTTTAAGGTGGTGATTTATGGTAAATGTAAAAATCTGCTTAAAACCATAAAAAAGTAATGTATCTCCCTGAAAGTTAGCAGACTTCTTATTTTTGTTGTTCTTTACAGTTAAGAATACAAAATAGGCGTACATGCTGCTTAAAAAAGTGTTTTTATAAGGAAAGATCAAAGGTTAATTTTCTGCGAATAAATCTGAAAAAATAATATTGTTATTGAAAATTTACGTAGTGCTGAAGGTGCATTATTGCATAATGAAGAGCGTCCTAGCAATTATTTATTCCAGCTCTTTCTCAAATTGTAATGTAGACCAGATGAAAACGACAGCTTTTTCTCAAATGTTCAACCATGTAAAAAGTAAATGTACACTGGACGCATTTACTAAACATAGGGTAGGCAAGCATACCTATGTTAACACCTACAGTATAAATAATACATTACTGACATGATCAGTGGTGTGTAGATGAAATTGTTCAACCTTGTTAAAATAGTCTCACCTGTCTCACCTGTGTGTTTTGACAAAAAAATTTGGACACAGACTGCATTTTTTTTCATCTGCTAAGCCTGATAATGTGTGAAAGAGTTTGAAAAAATAATTGCTAGGACGCTCTCCATTATGCAACAAGGTACCCTAAGCACTAAGTATATTTTCAATAACGATATTATTTTTTCAGATTTATTCGCAGAAAATTACCCTTTGATATTTCCTTATAAAAACACTTTGAACATTAACAAATGCTGCATTGGAACTCTAAGTTATGAGAAACAACATAAAGAAGGCATCTGCTAAGTTTTGGAAAGGTCAGTGTTATTTTGAGTATTTTAAGCAAATTTTTGTCTTTGTCCCAAATCAGTGATTATCACCACCTTAACAATAAAGATGTCATAATTATCTCCTTTATATTTTCCGTCTAACCTGCTGTTTAGTTGAATAACATGTGGTTTCATTTAGGGAAACCTTCCAGCTACCATTTGTACTAACTTTTGAAGTAAAAAATCTAAATAATATCTTAGTGTATGAGAAAGGTAGTAACCAAGAGCCTACTTTAGCAAAAGTCCTATCACCCCTGAGGATAAAAAGACATAAATCTGAGATTTTGCGTCTGCGAAGCAGCCGTTGACCTATGTTTGTGGCTCGTCTTGAACTTACTTTAATACTTTAAAGTGAATGGGTATACCTCCATGTTTTACCATCACTTGTACGAAGGGGAACAACTTTTGTGACTTTCTATTTGCTTTCGTGGGTGCTGAATCCCTTCCAAATGGGATCAACTCTTACAGAAATAAATTTGCTCCCTAGGAGCAAATTTATTTCTGTAAGAGTTAACCTTAAAAAGACGAGAGATGGGAAAATGAAACAAGAGGCCCACGGGCCACAAAGCTCACCAGATCTCTAGCTCAAAATTGCCACCACATATATGTACAGCCTCAAAATTGATGTCACATCTGTACAGGCTAAAACAAAATATACTACTGCAAAGTCTCATTCTGACAGTCTGTTGACTTGATAACAAAATGTATGATTTTTTTTCCACAAAAAGGATAACTTTCAAAGGATTTTTGCTATTTGTTCCTTTTGGTTGCTATGACAACTGATCAAAATGAGCAGTGTGCAGAAAGAACATAGAGCTGTTACAAGACCATTCCAGGAATATTTCTGAAAATGTTAGGTCAGAATATCTACAATGGCTTGGCAATAAATTCCATTTTTTGTTTTTTCCATCATAAGTTGCCATACCAACCATGTCCTTTGAACAACAACCATAAAAAACATAAAATCTGTAAACTCTAATATGATTCATATGTCTATGAAGTCTGTGCTTCATAGGGCATATGGTTACCAAGGAGATAATTTAAGGTATTTTTCTGTTGATTTTGATTTCCATGGCAGCAAATAAAATGACCAGTGAGTATAAAATCATACAGCTGATAGAAGACTACTGAAGGAACATTTCTGTAAAAGTTTGTCAAAATATCTGCAATGGCTTGGCAAGAGATGCCAGTTTGTGCATTAAATTTCTTATATGATGAATACTTCTGTAAAGCCTCAGCATCAAAGAGCTTGTGCTTTCTGAGAATATCATTTTTAATTATATTTTTTTCCAGTTTTTGCATTTTGGTTTCCATGCCAACCAAAAAAATGAGCATTTAGCCAAAAAACATATGGCTGATAGAAGACTTCTCAATAAATACATGTATTTCTACAAAAGTTTTGTCAAAATATCTGCAACAGCTTAGCTGTAAACGCCATTTTTCAATTTTCCCCATTATAAGTCAATGCAACACTAAGTTGCTATAGCAACCAAACATAAAAAACACAAACTCTCAATCTCCCAGCCCCAGGATGCTACAGATGAAATCTGGACCCAAGCTGCCCGATGGCTTAAGAGGAGATAATTTTTTAAGTATTTTTTTTTCATTTTTGCATTTGGTTTCCATGGCAACCAATATAAAGAGCAGCAGGCAAAAATATATAGCTGATAAAAGACTTCTCAAGGAACTTTTCTGTAAATAATTTGTCAAAATATCTACACTGGCTTAGCAGGAAATGCCTTTTATCAATTTTCCCCATTATAAGTCTATGCAACTCTATGTTGCCATAGCAACCAAACTAAAAAGCTGATTTTCATATAAAACACAAACTTTCAATTCCCCAGCCTAAGGATGCTACAGGTGAGATCTGGGACCCAGCGGCTTAGTGGCTTCAGGGGAGATAATTTTTTAAGCATTTTTTTTCCATTTTTGGCATTTTGGTTACCATGGCAACCAATATAAAGAGCAGTGGGCCAAAAGATATACAGCTGATAGAAGACCTCTCAAGAAACAATTCTACAGAAGTTTTGTCAAAGTATCTGCAATGGCTTGGCAATAAATGCCATTTTTTAATTTTCCCCATTATACGTCAATGGCAAGTCTAAGTTGCCATAGCAACCAAACTAGACAATCGATTTTTATAAAAAACAAAAAACTTTCAATCCCCCAGCCCAAGGATGCTACAGATTAAATTTGGGCCCAATCGGCTTAGTGGCTCCAGAGGTGATGTCGTTTGAAAGTGCTGACAGATGACGACGACATACGACAGATGAAATACGACAGACGCCGACAGACAGACGACGACGACGGACAACTGCCTATCCTATAAGCTCCTCCGGAGCCTTCGGCTCTGATGAGCTAAAAAGGCAGAGTTGCGTCCCTTGAAAGCGTACCCATTCAAATAAATGCCTGTACTTTCATATCAATGTAGGCAAAAAGCAAAATGTATTATATTTGAACAAACTTGGGATTGTTGCATAATCTTTCTTGTGCTGTAACACCTCCTCCACAAGTTCTGGAGCATTCTGAGTAACCTGACCATGTACTCCACCCACCGTCTTCAGGAACAGGTCGGAAACTGGGAGGCCGGCATGCCCTGGAGTAGCAATGCTGAAAGGGCAAAATGAAAATTGTAAATATTGGGACACCTAAATTAATTACCGAAATTATCCTAAAATGGAGCAGTTTGGTTTTACAAGGCAGTAATGGGGCCAAAAGTTGCCGATGGAGTGAAAAATATAGTGCAGATCAGACAGAAAGCTCCTTTAGCGGCTGTTTGATCTGGGTCTGTACTAATTGCCTAGACCTATCTGTACTTTAAAATGTAACAGTAATCAGTTATAAGGTAAGAAATATTGTGATGAGCGACGTTGTCTGTGAGCTGTCTTTTCGTTCTTAGAAATATTTTCAACTGCTACAGAGCGTTGATGAAATAATAAAAAATGCAGCAGAATGATACGAAGTTGTTAGCGTTGAGTATTCTCTGATGCTGAAAAAAATTTGCAATGTGTAACCCTAAAGGTATCTTTCATGAGTGTGAGGTGTTTGACATCAAGTGGTTTGCCGAGTAATGTCGAACAGTGCTCCTAAGAGATGGCATGTTATATTCGCACCTCACACCCATGTTAAATATTTTTCAAGCATCTCTTCCGATTTACAAATTAGAACTCTCGTAAAGCAAAGAGATCAAAATACCACGGTCAGCTTTCCTCATTCTGGTGCACAGATAATGTTGCATTATTTTACACCTACCCCGTTTCTCCGGGTTGAACCGATAGTACACGTCGTTCCGTCGCTGGCCGGAATACTGTTGGTTACGCATTGATTCTCTTCATTGGTGCACCATAACTCTGTGCACAGCTCCTACAAAAAAGGAGAAAGCTAAAAATGAATGGGTATACCGTCCACCGGGAAATGGGAGGGGGAAGGTGGGGACCGCCATCAAGGTGGCCAACGTACTCGAGTCAAGATCGTTACTACGAGGCCAATTTCAATGCCGTAAAAGCAGTTATCCCGTATTAAGGTCATTCATCTGAAGCAGCTGTTATCGGTTAACGCATTGAAGCCATTTACCAGGACACTATGATGTCCAATCAAATCGCTCACGGTTATTACGACGTCAGTTCGATGTCATGACATGCGAGCGACTTTCGTGCATCGACGGATGCTCAAAACAGGTTCATATAACATGTCAGCGGTCACTGTAAACGCTGAAGTATCAACCACCTTCGACACTTCAGTTCATATACAGAGATTATTATGTTTCAGTTTTCATATCATACCAAATATCAACCAGACTCTCATATCAGCCCGAGGCCGATGGCCCTTGGACTGATATGGATCAAAGGTTGATGTGGGAAACGATGTGGAAATGCTATATCATAATCCATTTATTATACATGTTACTTTTGTTAGAATGCACGTGTAGAGAAACAATTATGCAATGATATGGAAACGGCCTTATGCATCTCAAACATTTTCTTCGGTGCTATTACAATCTTCAGAACTCCGTTACCCCCTTGTAGGCATGATCATTTTAGTAAGATACCTGTATGTGCTAAGACAGTGCGCGTTATAACGTCCATGTTCAACTCCAGAACTCCTGTTAAGAAAATGAAATGCTTATAACTCCATTGTTTCTTAATGAATCGATTACCTTTGGGTATCCTTTTCTTCATACTTTGATCCTATCAACAAAATGTATAGTTACGAGTACGCTTTAAAGTCGTAACCGTTTTGGTTCAAAACATTTTGAGACTTATACTGTAACTGTCCTGTAAGTTAAGTGTGACACTTCCGGGGTACGAAATGGAGGTGTGACTTAGCGCGCCTGAATGATGTGAAAGTTGATATGAACATGATTTCAAAGCTGTTTCGCAAAATCTGTGTATTAACTAGTAAACGTATGAAGAAAGCTTTAACTGCGCGTGCCAAATGTTAATTTATTTGCTGCAATCTTTGACATTGTATAATAACGATTTACTAGATGATTTACCGCCAGTTTGCAAGCTCTTGAAGTGTTGTGGAACTGCAGACGACATTGTTCGTCTGCTCCGTGAGTAACAGCAGCGCTGGACACTGGATAGTCTGACTGATGTCTGTTTTGTAAGGACTTCTCCAAACAGCTTCCTCTACCGGACCTACAAAGGTCGAAAACTAAACAGCGTAGAGACAACTTATGGTCTACTTTTTTGTTCGTGAAAACTGTCGAAACTACGATTAGAGAAACGAGATGGTACTCATGCAAGACGAGTTCTATCATCAAGCTGTCGAAACAAGCAAGCATTTTGAGATCAATATTAAGGTAGATAGATACTGAATAAAAATATTGATGGGGCATTATATACATTTTTACACATTTTCCTTTTAAATACATGTCTCTAGCACATAAATGCACTTTCATTTCTGCAAATCATATAATCTATAGTAAAGGATATTTGAGACAAACTGGTAAAAAATACATTTATCTTGATAATAAGTATATTTGTTAATATTTAAAAAAAAATGCAATAAAATTGAATATCATGAAAAACGTGATAAAAGAGGCTCAATCGATGTGGCATGCTTATGCATATTATTTTAGTAAAACTTACATTGTATGATACAGAATAAAAAACAAAACAAAAGCATTTCACCGTTTCGTTTCCTAGAAAAACAATGTTTAAGTTCGAAAATATGCCCAAAACAGACTGCCCAAATTCTGCACCTGCTGCAAGCACAGCCGGTCCTTGCCCTGTTATTTATTTTCCTGTTATTCCGGTTTTACCATTGAGTAATGCCTACTAAAATGCGCTGATGGAACGGAAACTGTGAAGACCTTGATCATTTTGGTTCCTAAGGAACTGTCTGATCTCGGTTTCCACTGTTTGTATAGACCTATCTGCCCAAAAACTTAGGAACTTTACGGTAGACATTGTAAGTGTGTGTATATACTCCACAGTTGATCGATTTCACCATGAACAATAACTCTCTTTTGATTAAACAAAGAAAAAAAAACAGTTATTCTGTATCTGAATACCTGAACCCTCAAAGTGCTAAAGAGCGGGTGACAAAATTCATGTCTGCAATATCTAAAAAAAATACTTCGTCCAAGCTGTATCATTGAGAATTCAAAGACTAGAATGCAAACAGTGTAGCTCCGGATGAGGCAGCTCATGATGAGCCGCCTCATCTGGATCTGCGGTGTTTGAAAATTCAGCTAGATCGTTTTTCGTTTTTGCGGCTTAAAGCAGTATTTCTGCCCAAATTTCATATTTTCTCCAAACCTTTGTATAAACTTTTCTGCGCAAGTAAAGCCATTATAATTCCATTCACTTCAGGGCTCATTTACAAACAGGAATGATACTTTTGGATTTAGTGTTAGCCTGTTTTATTTTTGGTGGACCCCACAAAAAATAAATACACACTGGAGCATGTATATTGTCTATGTAACTAAACTCGGTTTACACTAAATGAGCATATTTCCATTACCTAAGAGTGTTTAAGCTTTCTAAAAGGTCATAAAAAAAAATAAAAGTCATTTTAAACAACAAAAGGAATGGGTCATTTTGAGAAGTTATATTGCTTTAAGTGTTGATAAGACAAGATGATGGGTTTCAACGCGAGTCTTACAATTTTGATTCGGTAGACATCAAAAGGACAGTGTTTCAAAAGTTTTCGTGTGTGTGTGCTTTTTTTCCCTATTGGTTTTGAGAGCGGGATGTGGGATTTGATTAATCATTGCCTATCTTTTTACTTTAGAAACGTGGCAGTTATGTTAACGATCCGAAAGGCGCCATGCTTAACTATTTGTGATTAGAAAAGCACTATATACATTTTTAGATAAATAAATACAAATGTCTTACTCGAGAAAATCAGTTATATACTGTTTACTGCAGTTTGACCAGAGAAAAGGGTTGGTATCTTTTGTTAGTCTGGCTGCCATAATTCTTGCTGGTTCCTGTCCTGGAGTACCACACAGGTTTCCGGCTCCGTCGTGCTGCATTCCAAAACTGTTGCAAATGAGAACGAAATCCATATTTGAAATAAAAACAAAAGAGAGGGTTTAATGTAAGTATACAGTTGTACCTTATTTCTCTATAGCAAACCGGGTGAACGATCTTAATTCTGTAAAAGTAAAAGTCAAAAAGAAAAGCACTGTTTACCATCAAATAGTTGCTTCAACAGATAAACAGACCTGGCTATGGTTACAGTCGAAAGTTTTCCGTACATACCTCCTAACAGCACTGAACATTACTCCTAACAGCACGGGCACTTCGACAGGTAAATGAACTAGGTTGAGATTTTCCGAACAAGAACTCCTGGCATAAAAAATATGAAATAAGGAATACAGTGAAAACAACTTGTCGAAAGAGGACACTGACACTCTGTCTTGCTGGTTATCAATGTCAGTTTGGTTATGAGCTCTCATTTGCATTTCTTCACAGTCTTTCTAATCTGATTTTGTAGGTTTTCTGTGCTGAAACACTGACTCAGTTACAAAACGCTGTGAAATGATTAGGCATATCTGTCACTGTATTTAACAGTTTTACTGTATTATATAGAGGATATTTGACTTTTTCAGTGTAAGATCGATTTTTATTTCACCGAATGAACACCAAAAGCAGTATTTTCACGAGTGGCGAAGCCACGAGTGAAAATACCACTTTTGGTGTTCATGGGTGAAATAAAGATTCATCTTACACTGAAAAAGTCAAATTTTCTATTTCTTTTATGCTTGAAAATCGCAATAATTCTGTTTATTCAAGAGCGTCATCCATCACGATAGAAACACAACTTTTTTTCTAGCCGTTTTGCGTCAAATTTGATGTTTCCTGTGTGTTTATTGGGTAGGATATTGGTTGTAAACACAGTTTGCAACTGAAAAATAGCTTTAAATATCATTTTAATGAACAGATCTCATAAAAATTGCCAAGAAAGAATGCCTACAGGAGACTTAGGCGGCCTGACGTCGCGTGCAGTAACAATGTTACGTTGGCGCCTTAAGTGACGTCATTAACGTCGTAATGACGTGGAAACATGCGTGACGTAATTTTTGTCAAGCCAGATAAGATTTAGACAATTAATCAACAAAAAATTTGAGCCTATTTCACAAAAATCCTATTTCTGAAACAGTGAAATCGAAAGTGATAATTTCACTGTTTGAAACAGTGAGATTATCAGTTTCGATTTCACCGAGAAATCTCTATAATTCATTGAAAAGTATAAAAGAAATAACGATTGAAAAAGTGCAGATACTAACCAAAATATCAAAATGCTCCCTAGGAGCAGTTTAAACTCCTCTATATAAGGATATGAGCCGCGACATGACAAAACACATAAAGAGGCATGTGCGCCCAGCAAAGACTCAGATCAGCCTGTGCATCCGCCCAGTCAGGCCAGAGTCTTCGCTGTCCGCATGGAGCTAGCTTAGACCCTTAGCTACGCTTTAAGCGCACAGCGAAGCCTCTGATCGGACTCGGCGGATGCTCGGGCTGATCTGAGTCTGCGCTGGGCGTACGACCACTTTGTTGGTATTGTCGTGTGGAAGCGAAAACAAAAATGTTGTTAAATGTCTTAATGACCACGGTATTGCCTAGCAGGCACAAAAGGTTGAATTAACGGAGACTCAATGTCATTACTTTAAATCAACATTGATTCAATGTTGATTCAACATTGTGTGCCAAGTTCGTGCAAACTGACGTCCTATTAGCTGGATGTAACATACCATGCTTACTTATTTCATATCACATGCGTGTAATATTTAAGCCACTCCATTTAATAATGACGTCCAATTAAGTGCTTACACGTACACTCCCATTAGGCACACAACCTTGAATCAACCTTAATTCAACCTAGATTCAACGTCATGACGTTGAATCAAGGGTGATTCAAGGTTGATTTAAGGTTGTGTGCCCGGTGGGCTAGCTGTTGCTTACTTATGTCCTATCTCATGGGCTATAGTAAAGGCTGACGCAAGCCCAATGTCTTCGTTGATACTACAACTTCTTTCTTCTTCACACATACCAGCCACGGGTGCCAGACCTTTAAAAAAGAAACGAAACTGTATGATAAATAAGAGTCGGCCCTTACACGGATAACAGCTGACCTTACACGTGTAACAGCTGACTTTAGACGTGCAACAGCTGACCTTGCACGAGCAACAGCAGAGTACCGTGATGATCGTCGAACGTGTCTGGAAGTATCCCAGCAGACACACAACGTTGAATCAACATTGAAATACGACGTTGAATCAACACTGAATAAACGTTGATTCAACGTTATGGCGTCGAATCAACATTTATTCAATGTTGACTCGGCGTTGTGTTCCCAGTGGGATATTCACATACAGCATGCCAAGAGAATCCAACTGTACATACGCAGTTTCATGATGAGAAGTGTTTCCCGGTCAGACACTAAATAGACCTTGTATATTAAATTTTCAAACTGTGCGTGTACTGTCAAACGGTGCACGTGCACTGTCTTGTATTGACATGCCCAAAAGACATGTTTCCTCAAGATGTGGCTCCAGCCGAACTACACATTGTGGAAGAACAAGTGAAGAAGGAAACCCTGAATTTAATCTATATGAATATTCAACTATATCAACAAGCACTGCCTTGCAGTCAATGAACTGTTATGATTAAAATCTTAAAGAGTTCTTTCAAGAGCAGAGAATACATTCATCAGAAGGAGAATGGGCCAGACTACGTAGTTTCGGCTAATAAAGCCTCATCAGTGACCCTGACAATATCTGGTGACAAAACTAGAGAAAATCATACTGTTATTTCTTAATTTTAATTGGGCAGTCGATTCAAAGACTGATTAGTATCGTATGTCTCGCATGTATACTATACATGTATTTCAATGTTGATTTGCAGCAAAGTACATGCATTATTCAATTACCTTGATGCCGATCACTCTTATGTTTCATGTGTTTATATTCTGATGTGCGTTGTGAATATTGCATGTCGTTATGTGTGTGAATACTAATTAGATATTACCTAAGGTTCCACACGGTTTGTTTTTATAGGTACAGATATCATATCTGAAAAACAAAAGAACAATGTCATTGCATTTAGTATGTATATCAAGATAATTAACAAAAAAAAATGTTACCGGGTGTACATGGTCTATGATATATCAACATCTTTAGTACACGTACTGGCTGTAAGTGCGCTGATGGCAACGTTTGCACTGGAACTCTCTCAATCAGCCCATTTATATTGGTTTAGTTGATTTACACTTGTTACCGATCTTGGAAATTTCACGCATAATAAGTGCTGAATGTCAATTGCAAGTGTTGATTTCTGGTTAGCAGAAAGTCAAGTAAAATGCATGCAGAAAATGAAATTAACATGACAAATCTATTGACTGAAAATCTAGAAATGGCTTGCTATTGTAATTTTTCCTAATCACTGTTAATAATTAAGACATTGGTCAAGAGCTCTCGGGCTTGTTTTTTTTATTCGATCATTTTAGTCTCCTGCTCGACAAGCCTCGCGTGAAAAATAAGTCTGAAATTTCCATGTCTCAGTCTCACCCTGTTCAAAACTTTAACCCATTAATGTAGAATGGATTCTTCTACCCTTATGAAATGGATGATTCCATTCATCATTTTAGGGGTGTCTGGTAAATTTTCCCTTTTGATTCTTTTATAGAAAATCTTAAATTCTAAGCAATCAGTGGAGAACCTGATCAGACGCCGCGTTATGCTAGGCATGAACGGGTTAATTAGTGTCATTTTATGGCAAAGTTGAAACCCACGCTATTTGCATTGATTTGCATTTATCTTAAATATTTAAATGGTGAAATTCAATTAATAAAATAAATATCATATCAAATTTGAAACTGATGTATTCATTTCCAAGGAAAAAAAAAGAAAGAAAATTGAGGCATTTACATACCTTGTCATGAGAACAGCATTGTCATGAGTCGCGTCTGCTGATTGGTTGAGACGATTTTGCCACTTGCAAAAGCTGTCCAATGACTTATCAGCGTGATGACTAATAGTCAGGTTCACCTGCAATGATATTTCATGGACGGATACTCAGCGCCAGATGTGTGCAACTATGGTTACGGACCACTGAGCCACTTGGGGAACGTCGCTACGAGAAATGACATAGAACAGAACATGATATTTCATTTAATTTCTGAAATCAGTGTATCATGTTGTAACCTTCTGGAGACCTCAGACTGTAGAGATTGACGCACATCTTTTACTGTTGCTTACAACAATTCCAACACTGGACATACCAATGAACGAAATTCATATATTTATCACTAGCTGACATTGAATCGAGGAAGAACACTACTAGCGTGTCTACAAGCATAGGGTAATAGATGCGACAAGAACCTCACGAGTTGCAAGCGTCTTTGCACAGAACAGTTTAAAGGCCATCAATAAATATCTACATTAATCTGTGTAAGCGTTTTCAAGTTTGCACGTAAAAGGCCTCATTTAGATCTGCAATACAACAAGGGTAGCAACTCTGCCGTTTTCATATTAGCCTCCATGATCTTTTCTCTTTGAGAAATAGTATAGCTTCTAGGTCAATACTTCTTTTCTTGCAAAAATAGAAAGGGGGTCAAGGTCAAAAAGGAAACTCCTCTAAGAGTAGACCCCTTTTTGAAACGGTTTTATTATCTTGAAAAGCAGAAGGACTTCACAAAAGTTGTTTCCTCAGTCGAACAAAGGATCCAAGAAGCATGGAGATCTATCCATTCATCCTAATTATTGAAGTGACAAGGGCAACAAAGCAGCAGTGGGACTTACCAGATCTTGAGTCAGAACTATCAGCTTCGAGACGACTATATTGATATTGTTTCCTATACTCGGCTCATTATACAACTTAGCCACCTGAAAACCAAAATAAAGACTCGATATCTCAAAGTCGTAGTTCATCTCAAACTACTGATATCTCAAAGTAAATTTTCAGGTCCCAGAAAATTTACTTTTCAACTACTGATATCTCAAAGTAAATTTTCTGGTCCCAGAAAATTTACTTTGAGATACCAGTAGTTTGAGGTATTACATGTAGGAGTTGAACTGTAAATCAAAATTAGGAAACGTGTCCAAACATTATTCATTGATATAAAACGATATTTTGAGATATCGGTGTTTGAAATAACGAAAGTCAACTGTAACAAACACGAAGCCTTTTATTCCCAAGGCTTTAAGGACAAAATTTTGTTTCCATATGCATGAGATATTGTCATAATAATAATAATAATAAAAAAATAAGCAAGGCTTTCTGCTTGTGCATTTTAAGGTATCCTCTGATAAAAATTCCGAGTGTTTTTGTGAAGACAGTCTGCCACACGAATCAACCACAGATACCCGGGGTCAGTAACTTTTGCGTTTATGAGCACCTTGACCACTAACCTTAGTCATAATATAAAACTTGTATTAATTAACACTTCTGGACAAGGTTTTAAAAAGGACCCTATTCACTATCAATGCTACCTTAAAGGTAGCATTGATAATGAATAGGTTTTTTTTAAATCTTGTCCAAAAGTTTAAATACAAGTTTTGTGATTAAGAGCAGTGGCCAAGGTGCTCAGAAACGTGAAAACTATTATATGCAAGAGATCATTTTGGACCAGAATGGCTATACTGACCCCAGGTATCTGTGGAATCAACTGCTGTAACATCGCCAATAAGACCGCTTACTCTGACCTGAAAGTGTGCATTTAAGAGAGGAGTCCAGTTATTTTTGTCATGCACCACACCTGGTATGAGTGTTCGGAATTGGTGCTCCGGATAAAGTTTATACATGAACATGTTATGATGCAAATATTTGGTAATGGAATATTTAGGTATTGAATATTTAAGTAATAAAAATGTACTTACAATATTCATAATTGTTAACACGTAAGGCTCCAATAATTGTTTGGTTTTATGGTATTCTAACATCATTTTGTCAATCACAACTAGAGTTTCAACTGTCCTTTCTGGCATACGAACAGTAACATCTCTTTTACGCCGGTAACCATCATGTGACCTATGTTCGTTCCTCACGTGCAGTGCATGTCTTTGACTTTTCCGATACTTTGCCGTTGATGTACCACCGTCAAATACCTTTTTTGGCATCAGTTTGAAGATGAGATGTTGTTTATGCGTGTCATTCAGTAACTCTTCAAAGGAGTTTGGCAGATCTTCCGTGCCATTTGGAATATCCATTGCTGGAGTGGGTTTCCATGGCGATCGATGGAGTAGCCAGGGCATGCCAGACCAACGGTTATCGGTTTTACGTGGATCTGAAAAAATTGCCAACAATTTAGGAACAATCATACCGGTGAGCAAATGGCTCAACCAGCTGTCAGAGCCTGCGAAGTTATTATGCTTAGGTGTATGGATGCATCTAAAATGTTTTTCTATGGGGCGCGCTTTTATATCTGGGACCGTTTTCATAAAGCCACTTAAGTGGTTGCTATGCTGTTGCTAAGGCTAAATATCAATAAAGGAGATTCCCTACAACTATGAAATTTGCTCTGGAGGAACAGTCTTTGTAAGACTGTTCCTCCAGAGCAAATTTCATAGTTGTAGGGAATCTCCTTCAAAGAAATTTAGCCTTAGCAACAGCATAGCAACCATTTAAGGCGTTTTATGAATACGACCCCTGATTTTTTGATACCCATAATTCGTTTTTGCATATCAAAATTTCAATGTATGGTTTGCTATAACCCGGGCAGTGAGGTGGTCTTCCGACTATCACCGAGTCTCCTAGGATCTGCTTGTCTGAATACCTACGACCGGGTTGCCGGCCTAGTAGGTATGCTAAAATTATGTTGGAAATCCTAAACTATTTTTGAATATCCATAATTATAGATATCCGTTTTAGTGAGCCAGTCTCTGTGAATACCGGGCTTAATGACATAGAAGTTAAAATTTAGATAACTACATCAACTGAAAGTAACAGCTTTCCTGAACGTTTCCTGAAAATTTGAGGGGGTTACCATTATTTATTACGAAGATATGTGCTTTAGAATCAAACAGGTAGAGCACTTTCTTTTTATGACGCTATTAACGTCGTGCAAGTATGTTTTGACGTCAACGTCATAACGGTCGTTCGTACGAGCTTTTGGTGCGTGCCAGGCTAAATAACTCGGACAAAATGTGTGTTTGCTCATGTTCAATGTGAATGTGATAGTACACGTAGGATAATTTGTATGTTTCAACATTCTTTTACAAATTACAGGCCTTTGTTATGGTATACCATCTGTTTTCAAGGCTTCGGGGTTACCCCAGATTAAGCGTTGCCATGGCACCATATGTCATATTTATAACTGATTTTAGTCTGAATTCAAAGGTGTTATAATATATTTCAACGACTAAGGTATTTTCATTGAAATAAAGAGAGGTCAGAAAAATCAATGATAATTTTGGCGTTTTTCAAACGTAAACAACGTAATTATTACGTAATGTCTTTAAGCCCGGTTTTCACAGAGAACGGCCCATATTCGATTTGCGGCTTTTGATTTTTTGGATATCAATAATTCGTTTTATGGATATCTATGATTCTATTTTTGGGTTAAGAAATAATTTTTCCTTATCTGTGAATTATTCCTGCTTAACACATGTTGTAGGAGGGCAGATCACGAAATAATACTTCACGACTGCCCGATAACACATATGTTATTCAGCGATAATTCACGGGTAAGGAAAATTATTTCCATGCTTACATTAAACAGATGAAAATGCAAGTAATTTACTATGTTTTCTAAAGGACTATTTTTGAGGCGGACGTCAACAGAAGCATACGAGGGGCGTTCGAAAAGTTTTGCAAATGGCCTCGTAACTTTGTGTAAGGGCATACTGGGTACACATGCTATGCATGTACTGAATGCACTACGTTTGGTCTTTACAATGATACCAAACAAATTACAAAGGCTCTTTTTCTTACTGACTTACAATGCAGTTTGTTAGGCCCCAGTCATACCACTGGGTTAATTTTACATGTCAAATCTTTTCAGTGTTAGGCCCTTAATTCGAATATCGTTATAAATACAAAATATATCTTTGTCAACTGCATGTCCATCGTTGCCTACATTATCCATACAAAAGTTAGAAGGGTGGCACTGTTATCGAGTCATTCCTTGCAACGTAATGCGCAATTCTTACGACGCTATTAAAATCGACGTCAACGTCATTTTAGAAAGATTGTAGCAGTTTCATATTTTGCATTAATTTGAATTTATTGACAGATTTTATCTGATCCATGCAAATGCTCTTGCTGACAGATTTCGATTACTAACAGACTTATTTTCATAATAAAATCATAATAACTTTAGTAGAAAGGGAGAATTTGCTATAACATGAAATACGGTTAATACATATTCACGGGACAGTACTGAACCTAGTTTAAATATAATTTCCGCCATATTTACAGGACAATATTGTCTGGATATTGTCTTAAAGCAGAATTTTTTTTAAAAAATCAAAGACTGTTCATATATGAATTACGGCCTACTAAAGTAGAATTCTGCAGTGCCTGTAGGGTATACCTCTTTCAAAGAAGTTAAAAACTTGTCCTGTTAAGAAAATATAGGTGCGTTTGCAAACTTTTGTAGGCATAACATAGTTTTATGTGTTTTTGCTATCAGTAATTCTGTCTTTATAGTCGTTATCAAGAAATTACGCCATTTGCAAATCTTTTCGAACACCCCTCGTATGTCTACATTCGACGTCGTCAAGGCGCGATATTGGCACGTCTCGACATCAGCAACGTGAATTATCACAAATTTTCACACGACGCCGCTTCCTATGCGTTTAGTTGGGAACACGTTAACGTTATTTTGATATCCTTGGATATTCGATTTACGTCTTGATTATGTGATATCCGAAATTCGATGTACAGTCTTTCATTTAGTTGTAGAATTGGAAAGGATAAAAAGGATGACATATTTGTCCCAAGACAGAATCCAGAGCATTATACAAACGGACTTAATACTACCTTTGCATTTTCCCCGTAACCCAGCAGGCACGTGACGTTAAAATGACGTTGTTCTGACGTCGATGCGACGTAATGACGACGTCATTTTGTGCCTACTTGGAACTCTGCAACTTGCTATCAGCTCCTGATTGTACATTTGTGAATAAAGTACTGTTAAAACATACTAAATGAAAATTGAATTTATAGTATGTATCTGTCACCTGCTTTACTGTTCTCAAAGCAACTTACGAATTAACAGTTTACAGTAAATGGGTAAACTTTCAGGGGAAGCGATTCTGCCATTTCAATTTTTGCCTCCATTTTCAATGGGAGTCAACTCATAAATGAAAAAAATAGCCCCCCACCCCCACCCCGATAAGATTAAACACATTCTGTTTTGAGTGGCCCCAGATTTGGAAGCGCTTCATCATTCATGGATGCAAATGGGACACTGGGACACCATAAAAGTTGCCCCTCACCCCACCCACTTTAAAATATGGTGGAAAACAAGTAGATGTATCCGTAAATTTTAAATGCCATAAATAACACTGGATATTATGAAACCAATATAATGAGTGGGTTGTAAACTTTGGAAAAAAGACCTTTTGACAGCCTAAAAATACAGCGCCATTAGAGAACAAAAACATAATAGGGATAACCATAGATAAAGTGTGAATTTCGAACACAAGGGCACAGCAGGAAATTGCCGGTGTCAAACAGTCCACATTTACCTTCTTCAGAGAATCAGGTCGGTCGTATAGGACTTAGGAGTAAAGGCCTCCCATCGTGCATAACGCCAAAATGACGCTGTATCAAAGTCGGTGCGACGTCACGATTTCATACTGACATTGCTATGATGTCAATCATTATTTTTTAACTTATTCGATACTGCTCTTAAGACCAAGCTATTTATTTATCGTTTATATAGAAAACAGAGACCTATATTGCTTACACTCACAGAGTTAAGATTAAAAATCTTGGTTTAAAATACTTCATTTTTGTAGTCACTGTAAAAAACTACATCGTTTGAAGTGGTTTAATTGGCAAATTTTTCCTCCTTTTATGGGAATCATTCCGAATCCAAAAAGGCCTACTTTTTCCCAGTTTTGTAAATATTTTCCTAAAAGTAAAGAATAAGAAATCTAAAAAATTTTTCCAGTCATAAAGGGACAGGAAGCTTTTTAAAATCTTTGTTAAAAGCACAAGTTTGTCAAAAAAATAGAAAAAAAGTGTTACACAAATGGAAGGCATTCCGCACGTGACCTACGCCATTCGGTATCAAAACACCTTTTCTGTTTTTGGACAATTAGCTTTTTGGAATACAAAAGAAATATTTTTATGGTTATAACTTTCCCCTTCAAAACGTGCCCCATCCCCAACTGAATGTTGTAGATATCGCTTACATTTTGATCAAACACATCGCAATTTCAGGCATAACAAATCAAGACCACACGAAACGGTGTATATATTTCGAGGATTTGGTATGTGCGACCTGATGACGTAGGTTGCAAGAGGTGCAATTTACTTTAAAAATACGGTAACAATATAATGTTCTAAATGTAAAGTTTACCTTTAACTCCACAATGAGACTGGGCATTTGGAAGTTTCAAAGATGAACGTTTGTAAACAACATGTGGGTGGCCCTGTGTTTCTATGGTGTTAGTATGATTCCACAGTGGCTCAACAAAATAGTCTTCATCTGCGGTTGAAAAAACTCCATGCTGAAAAAATGTAGAAACAACAATTAGACGTTTTATGCATCAAAATGTAACAAGAAAACCACATGAGTCTGTCTAATCTATATCTGGTAACTGATATACATGGTGTCTACATGGCAGCAAACTCACGCATTTTAATTTCACAAATGCAAATTCTAGCCGACAGAACTGATGGGAAGTCTGATTATGCCTTGGGTTACAAGACCTGGGTCCGAGGTTAAAAAACTTGAGTATAATCTCAAACTCAAAATAAAGCACACTGACTGGCTGATTCCGAGCATGTGCTCGGAAGCAGCCAATCAGTGTGCTTTATTTTGAGTTTGAGAATGTACTCAAGTTTTATAACCTCCGGGCCAGTATGAAACTTTCTCGGTCCAGAGAATACTCTTGGGATGCATACCAAGTACCTCTCCTGACTCAGCAGCTATGAAGCCTTAACGAGTGGGTAAGTTGCATGCTCTAACGAAAAATACACAAATAGATAAAAACGGAGAAAAGAAAACTAGACAGCGCAGAAAGGCATCAGGGGACAGTTTCGCATTTGGCAGTGACGATTTAGAGAGTATTTCAGTACAGGGGTCCAAAAAGGCGTGGTTGTTGTTACAAATTGAAATCTATGAATATTTTATACCAATTAAGAGTTTTAGAATAAACAGTTGTGTCAGCTGAAGTGAAATTCGAGAGTAAAATTCTAGCTCCCATGTTCTTTGTCGGGTCAAGGTCACGGAGGTTTGTACAAATAGCAGTTACTGTAGCTGATTTCCCTGTTTCTTTCATTGAGGATTACTGAAAAATTTTACTGGTTGTGAGCATGTTTGCTATTTGTTTTCATGGTTCTCATTTACTGATGCAGGTGCCTGAATATGTATTAGATGCTGGTGTTTGATCCATAAAGTTTTGCAGTGTGACAAACTGTTGTGCAGTCAGGGAGTTTTATGTTTAAAATAGTGGGTGGGGTACACGCAAATTCATGACTGACAGTTTATGCACAACTATAGATGGTTTCTTTATGTCATGTTCAGAGTTTTTTCTCATCATTAGAGCACTTTGTGACAGTTACCATATGCCCTGGCTGATACAGGTACATGCTGTTTAAGTTCAAACATTGTAAGGAGGGTCGGCCAGAAAAACACTATATTTTACTGTCCCCTGATGGCAAAGAGTTGAAAGTGGATATGACTGAACACCGTCGATTTGCGATTTAATCCCTTTCTGTAATGCTTTATCCATAAAACCCGAGAAAACGCAAAAAATAAAATGAATAAATAAATGAATATAAAATACATAGAAAAACTGTTTACTGACCAATCCATAGCAATTACTTATAGCTGCTGTAGATAAATATGGTTCCCGGCTTTCTCCGACATAATAACAATTGGACACTGGACCGGAAGTCTCTGAGAGGCCAGTTTTGTCATAATATTCAACACTAAACTTAGGTGAAAGTAAATGAGTATTAAGTGTGAGATCAAAGTGAAACTCTTTCCCGAAAACAGAAAACCTGTAAAATATTCTATATTCCGATATATCTGAGTCTGTGAGAATCTGTCCTTGCTGAGGAACGGCTCGTTTTGTTCTGGAATGGCGGGATAGCTTCGGAGAAGTTACGTCATAGCTTATGAACTCTCCATGTCTGGACACAAGTTTTGGTATAATCATTTCGTATTCGTTAATTCCTTTGAGCAAATAATCTGCAAAACGAAAGAAACATAAAAATGTTACAATGAAGCTTGACTTTCGGTAGCCAACTCTTTCAGAGTTTGCACCCTACGGCCTGTTGCGCCTATTTGAACTCGTTAAGTACTAAGTATCATCAATTTTGATTTTTGTCAGTTTCCTTCTTTCCACGTTTTCCCTTTCTAACGTTTTTTTCTGTCAGACGTTTTTCTTTGGGTTTTGTTTTGTTTCTTTCTTTCTTTTTGTCGTTTATGCAAGCTAACAGTTCAGTATTTTACTATTACTACGAGCCCTGATATGGTAAAATACTGTCTTCAGACAACTGCAACTTCGCATTCATAGTTGAGCACTGCCTTTGAAGTATTATTTTACTGGCTAAGCACATTGCAGGTTTTATTTCGACATGGTTGTTAGCTCAAGTGACTCATTTCCAAATGATAGAAAGAAATACTAAAGTCTTTTGTTGTTAAATAAGACGTTAAGTCTTAATTATGTCTTGGTTTATCATGCTATTTCTGCAAATGAGTTTAGAATAAGTTCAAATTATGTATTAATCTAAAATTCTGGAGCAACTTAGAGTTTGATATCAGAACAACTTTATTCATTGTTTCTGTAAATTGCTCATATTTTCCTGCTTATATAAGCTCCAGCTAAATATATGTGGAGTTTATGGATAACTTTCAAGCTTTCAGGCTTATATAATTTACTTTCGACTAATTTATCTAATGAATAATTTTAGAATCTTTTAAATTTTTTTTTAATTATTTTTTCATTTTTTTCATGCTTATATAAACTCCAGCTAAGTCATATGTGGAATTTATAACTTCTAAGCTTATATAACTACTGATTTATCTAATGAATGCTTTGAAAATTAACTAATTTGGCTAGTTTGAATGGTTTGAAACTGTGACTCTCTTTGCAATCAACCTCTTACCTGTTTTTCTCTGCCTATCAACACTGTCAAGATATGATTCCGAATTAATAATGACTGAAACAACTGTGGCTAAGTACATTGACAATACGCAAACTCCATACAACTTGCACATAATAGAAATAGCCTCTGTATCAAATATAATCCGAAAGCAAATATCAATTTCTACATAATGTAGTACAATCCAGTTCCAAAGATTTTTGTCTTTTTACTCTTTTTTGAAGCTTATATGTCTTTCAATTACAATTCCAATGCGTTTCTCCAGTTATAGAAATATATTCGCGGAAAACGAAATGCAAAACAAAGGAACCACGCGACTTGATTTACCACACTCGCGCCTCTGACTTCTATAGTTTACTCCCATTGCGGTTTACCTGTTTAATAGATTTGACCTGATATTGTAATAGTAACCTACTGAACCCTCTCTCACGCACTGTAATTTTAATTTCAACAAATTCACCAGATCAGCCGATAATTAGCCATTACAGCAGGTGCTTCCTCGGCGTGATTACGTCACACTCTTTGGCGCGCGCAGTCGGAATCCCTCGCATAGCTCGTTTCAGCACCTTCGGCAAAATTTCAAGGTGTGAGTTATTCAAGACTTATTGAGCCGCACTATGAGATATCTATAACATCTACAACGAGCAATGCCCCTGATCAGCCTGTAAATCCGAACAGCTTGATCCACAAATTCTGTAGATAGATAGTATTAATACATGGAAGGATGACTGGCGATTTTACGTCCTTTTCAACAGTATTTCAGTCATATAAGGACGATTAAAGGCTAATACTGAAAAGCTGTGTGCAATGAAACCCGGTTTACGTTTGGAAAGATTTCCTCCTCCCCCCACCCCCTGTGTCTCTCATTCTTTCTTTCTTTCTTTTTATATATACTGCTACACCCTCTTTTCTGAGTATTAATTATGAGCAGGTGTACTTTTGTGCACTCCGGTGTTGCAGGATGAAAGCCTACGTATAGCCATGTAGCTATAGAAGGGATCTTTAACCTGCACAGGGGATGACTCTCCCTGCGTAGGGGGGCTCCAATTAACGTCCCGATCCGAAGGACGGCACACTTGTTAACATCATCGCTGCAAATGATTCTAGAAAAACTCAAAACCCGGGAGCGCTTGTTACGCAGACCAGCGCTTAACCCACAGAGCTACCGGCGCTCCTGTAATACAACAATAGTAATAATAGATATAATTATAAAAAATATCCTAATATTGAAGATACTCCTAATGACAATAATAATAATAATAATAATTATAATAATAAAAACAACAACAGTGTCTTTAACTAATTGTATGCCAACGTCACTTTACGTTTATGTTGTATATTGTTTGATCAAATGAGCGAACGTTTAACACATTAATGCCTAGCATCTCATTGACATGACAAAGATAAACAGTACTGAACGCGGCGTCTGATCAGGGTTTACACTTTTTGCATAAGACAAAGGATATTTCAGCATAAAACAGAATAAAAATTATAAAACTAAACTAAAACCTGACATCCCTTAATTGACAAATTAACTCATCCTTTTAATAAGGAAATCTTTTTTACCCGTTTCTGCCCAGACTAGTCGTCCTCTGGACAGAAACGGGTAAAAAGTTTTGTTTGAAAAATTGTTCTCAGAAACAGAAGCGCACACTCTTACAGTCTTTTGATTACTTTGATAATTAATTTCACGCGTATTATAACTACCAGACATGTATCTGGTACGAGCACCTGGTATAGATGCCCACTGGAAATCAAATTTGGCAGGCGAGCAAGTGAGGAAGTGCCTTCCCACTGGGCACACAACGTTGAATCAACATTGAATCAACGTTGATTCAACGTCATGACGTTGAATCAATGTTGATTCAACGTTGATTCAATGTTGTGTGCCTGCTGGGTTATTATATTAGCTAATAAGAATTGCACAGAGAGCATTTTACGACTGCAGGAGAAAGAATTGAACTCTTTACAATATCCGGGGAAACAGCGGCTGACTTAGCGACGCCCCTCTGTCAGTTTGTAAAGAAAAGTTAAGTTAATATCAACGATCGTGGTCTTGTGTATATGAGGGACGTGTTTTCCCGTCTGTTTTTATAATCAGTTCCGACATTCTTTATCAGCTTCTTTTCTAATTTTTCAGATCATTTGACCGCAAATTCGCTGGCGGTCAGTTATCGTAAACAAGTAAAATAATGCTTCCCTTTGGACGCTCAGCTAGCTTACAGGAAAACTGTATATGATCTAGTTCAGTTCCTTTCCAAATTGGATCCAAGTTGAGCCATGTTCATCTAAGTGGGTACTTAGATGCTTAACCCTTTTTTAGACCAGATACCCGTTTTGGGGACATATGCAAACAGTGCTGACCCAGTTCAGACGCTGCAAGACCTTCCGTCTGATCAGGGTCTACACTGTTTGCTTACAGCAATTTCTATGCAAAATACAGTAAAAGTGAAAATATTCACCAAAAACCCTTGACCTTACAAATGGAGTAGGATGGACAAGTCCAGTGGTCAAAAAAGGGTTAAAGAATATGGCCAAATTCATGAACATCTAAACACAACTTAGGTGGACTCGGTTCAGTTTGGATTCGGGTGAGGACTGAAAAACGGATATGACTTTTCTATTTGACGCAAACTGACACCTTATAAACATAATCGATCCTTTAACGGCGGTGAAAGAGGCACAAATTCATCAGATGTCCGGTTTAAAAATCATGTCATTTATTTCTAACATTGAAACATCGATTGATCATGCTTCTACTGCAAACTTCGCCTTATAACAGGGATATAACACAATGTGATATCATGTCACTTAAGAACTGCGCTTGCGCGAATGATATCAGGCAGTGCCTTAGAAGCAAGACCTAACGACGGTTGGCTCCATACTTACGATGACCGTGATAACCACGATCGACTGGTTAAATGACGTCACAGACAAAACTGCATTTGCTTTTCATTTGTTTGACAATGCATGGTAAATAGAAAACCGTGTAAGTGTCTTAAGCCGTGTTCATGTGCACAATTTGCACCCCGAGTGTATTTTTTGGCCATGAGAACGGTGTTTTAAAAATTTGCACCCGGGTGCAAATTTGCACCCGTGTGCAAATTTGCCCCTACTTCCGAGGTGGTGCAATTTTATTTGCACCCGGGTGCAAATTTGCTCCCGGGTGCAAATTGTGCATATGAACGCAAATTGTTTCAATTCTATACATTTTGATCGGGGATTTTGATATTTGGCAGACCTTTTCTATGACGATCCTGTATAAACATCTATAAAAAATAAATTTTAAATTGTCTTTATCAAATTGAAGGTCGAGCTGTATATTATGGCTGAAAAGACATCAAAATTAATGAGAGTATTATTTTAGTCAGTCTTACGCAATATATCTTAACTTGAATGGGTACCGTCCATCGCCACCCCCTCCCCCTTGTCAACCTCCTGAATTTTCAGGAAGGCTGCTAAAAGGTCGTCAACGCAAACCAAGCAAACCCGTTTCACACATTCAATCATATAGACTTGGTTGAGGAGGATCCTCTGACGTCCCAGCTAACCAGCTAAATAGTACACGCGAGAGGGAGTGCACTTCCTCTATAGGTGAGGAAGCTTCCCTGGTGCAGAAGAAAAACTGTTCCCCCCCCCCCCCCCCCCCCCCCCCCACACACAACCAACAATGGCGAGACTTAAAATCGAGGCCACGTCTACGTACATGTGTAACCTGGGCTGTCGGAGGGACGCAAATTAAAACAAACACAGTTAACACCATCGCCACCATTCCTTTATAAGTGAGTTCGGGAATCGCTGATATTATATGAGCTGCGTCACGAGAAAACCTGTCTTCGGGGTTTCCTATCAGGTCCGACACAAACCCTGCTGTACAATCACAGAAGATGGCTCGAGGCTTTAAATTCCGGAATCAGGAGAGGGATTTTACTATCCTTGTAGCAAAACTAAAGGCGTTGCTTAGTTGCGCTGATCTGTGGCTATGTTTTTGCACATGCCAAATGCAGGTTTATTCATGACGCGTTTCATATGATAAAATAAGTTTAAAATTCTAATTATGAGCAGCCTCTGATTAGTTCAAATGCGTGCAACTAGTTTACAGTGCAAACATTGCTGCTGAGAGAATATTAGATTAACAAGAGGTTTGTATGTAGTCTGCATTGTGAACATCATCACACAAGGATTTACCTCTGTGCGACCCCTTCAAGGGGGCTTATTAGTTTGCAGCCAGTGTGTGGGGTGGGGAGGCTTGGTTGGGTTGAGGAATGTAATTGATTGAAATACAATCATACGAATGGATATGGTTTTCATGTCAAATTATATGAAAATCATGACTTTCGGGCTTGGCCTTTATATGAATGGAGTGTAAAAGTTTCGGGCGCACACCCCGCCATAGCAAAATCAAGGACAACACCCCCCCCCCCCACACACACACACACACGATAAAGAATTATTTTCACATAGAACATACAAACACAATTTCTCCTAAAAACTGAATACATTGTGTTAAATCTAAAATCAAATCTATGTGTGTATGGACACAATTTATTGGCATATGAACGCGACATGAGGGGGTGCAAATTTGCACCCGGGTGTAAATTTGCACCCGGGTGCAAATTTGCACTCGGGTGCAAAATGTGCACATGAACACGGCTTAATATGATACCAATTTTATCAGGCTCGACAAGAAACACGTAGGAATGGCTTGGCAGGCCTCTCTTTTCTACGCTATTCTGATCTCTCGCCGCGCCTGATAAACTTGATCTCTACGTCATGCAAATGAAACTGACATGGTTTTCTCTTTAACTCGGAGGATTCGGTATTGAAGTGCATTCTTAGATATTTAAGTGAATGTAAAGTCTTATTCTGCTAAGTGAAGGCATGCAATAGTGCAGGGATGGTAATTCGAGGATGTTTGTCCTTGTATTTAGAAATACACACACACACGCACGCACGCGCGTACGCACGACGCACGCATAAATCGGAATCTCTTTTTTTCATGAGAACAATGCTGTTGACTAGTTCTAGTTGATTCGGATTCCTAAGACCATGTTGTCCCCTCAGAGAGAGAGAGAGAGAGAGAGAGAGAGAGAGAGAGAGAGAGAGAGAGAGAGACAGAGAGAGAGAGAGAATCTGGGCAGAGTAGGTTGATGGCGAGCCTATCAGCTATCATACTGGTCTGATTTAAGTATTTTCTCCTTTAATCATTAAATTTTAGAGCTTGACATTTAACAAGGAAGTGCTGACTGACGTGTTTCTGGGGAACAATTTCATAGTACTGGGCACACAAGGCTGAATCAACCTTGAAGCAAACTTGATTCAACGTCACGACGTTGAATCAAGTTTGATTCAAGGTTGATTCGACTTGTGTGCCTCCTGGGGAGGGTCCACATCATGTTGATTATGGACAGCTCTATTGCTCCAGAGAATATACGTGCCAGTAAGCAGCCAAGTGGTACGAGATTTTCTTTACAGAAATGGACTCGATGATTCTTTAATATGGAACTAGAAACTGCACTATAGTGATGTGCGGGGAGACCTATTACAGCCGCTACACGACACTTAAATTTGCAAAGCTACAAGAATGGGCTCAATGAGCTAAAAGGAAACGAAAATAACCAGAATTTTTTTTTGAATTTATACCCTCTTTCAAAGTGGCTCTGATTTGTTAACGGTTTATTTTAGTTTAATTTACTGGTTACCTAGTTACAACTGAAATTTTGGATTTCTATCAAATTAAAGGCAATGACCCGTGCATAACTGATTCCGTTCTAAATACCATGCCTCATCAGCACGGCACTATGATGATACATACATATATCCAGTTTCAAGAAATTTCATGCACTGGTACCTTAGTTGTGGCTTATTTGTGTATTTTAGATAAAATCAAGGGCAGCAACTCATGCACTACTGCTACATTGTGGCAAAACTAAAATATGCACTGTCGTGTTATCTCGATACATAACTGTTTTCTCTAAGTTGTGACTCAAGTTGTTGATTTCAAAGCGATTCAAGGGAAATAACTCATGCATTATTGAGGCGATTCTGACAAAACATGACGTGCATTACTGTATTATTTTAATAGAATTCCATTTATTGATTATTATGAACAGAAATTTGGCGCCAGGCGTGTGCAACTATGGTTACGTACCGCTGAGCCACTAGGGGAACGTCGTTACGAGAATTGCAACTACAACAATGATCGATTACTTCGAAACAATCGACTTTTGTTGGTGGTTTTCTCCAGGTACTCCGGTTTCCTCCACCAGTATAGGACCACAAACGCGCCAACATCCGTGCCATCGAGAGTATTTAAATAAATAAGTTCGCGTCAATCGATGTAAAATAAATAAAGTTTACAATCGAATTTGTCAATTTTAAATTGATTCCACTTCATTCAATTTCTTTGTACGATGAATAGAAAAAGCATGGAGATCAACCAAAAAGCTATATAAATGGTCCCACTGCTCTAGCTAATAGCGATGTAAAGTCATGTAACTTGTTATCATGAGTGTAAAGTCATATAATATTTTATCATGAGATACCGCTGCAATTATTTCCACTACAGTTTTGCCATTGTGAATCACCGCAATAGGCTAGAGATACAGATTTAACGTCATTTTCTCATAAAAAGTGTTGAAAATCTTTTTGAGTCATTTAATATACCTACCATAATGACCTACTTTCGATATCACAAAACGGGTCATTTTCAGCGAGTCTTTCTATAGGTGGCACATGTACATGTAAATAAAAACATGGTCAGTAATATGTTAAGACGGAACTCAATATTTGAAAATAAACACAGTGGCCAATATTTGGAATAAGAATACTTATTGGTTACAAAGTCCTAATATTTAAGATATTTACGTTACGGTAACGCCTACGGGCAAGATCGCTTGAAAACAATCAGTATTTTCAAATCCTCTCATATGCAGAATTCTTTTCAAATGCAGTTTACTTTGGGACCACTGAGTCCATTTAGAGCCAAACAATGTTTAAACTTTTTTAATCAAGGAACTTATGATTTCGATCGCATGGAAATTATATTTAAACATGATATACTTTTAAAAGTGCATTCACATACGTATTGCAATTTTATGAAAAAAAAATCATGATGTTTCATTGTGAACAAAACGAAATCAAAGTATGAAATTCGAACAGCAAATTAAACGGAATGAATGGGGCTATCCAAGGTGAAAACCTCTCTAAACGTAGGCAAAATGCGTATGCTTATCAAGCATGCGCAGAAACCTGGGTTCGAGGTTACAAAACTTGACAATAATCTCAAACTCAAAATAAAGCACACAGATTGGCTGCTTCCGAGCATGTGCTCGGAAGCAGCCAATCAGTGTGCTTTATTTTGAGTAGTTTGAGAATGTACTCAACTTTTATACCCTCGGGGCCTGGTTCACAGTGTCCTCTGGCAATAACTTGGCAACACGGAATTTGTTCAAAGTATAACCAGTCTTCGTTGCACACTTGCGCATGATGTTCTTGGCTTGTGCAGTTCGCTAAACCCACCACGAAGCTTTACCATGTCCACTGGTCATGTAATTTCATTTATTTCAAATTCAATTAATTTGGTAAATACTACGCTAACACACGTAAATTTCCATTAATTGATAGCATTTATTGCCTACAAATTTGTAAATTAGCGACAGGAATGTTTATAGTCGCTTTGAAATGTAAAAATTTAAGGTAAATACTGAATTCCTTTGATAGATATGCGACATTAAGTGTGAAAAGAAAACAGACGTGTGTATAATTTTGTAATAACAAAGTTAGTGCACTTTAATGATGCAGCCATTTGGTGTATTACCTCTCCTCGCCATCGGGGCAAAATGCAGAGGATAGCCGGGCTAATCGGAACACCGCTCTGCCAAGTCCGTGAATCAACCTCGGCTGTATATTACGGGACTTCTTAAATCATGACTATTGTTAGGATCAACGACATAAACAACGATGGCTGCGACCATCGCACCGAGTAAAATAATAATAATAAAAAAGAAACAAATGTATTTTTCTGTCTAGGCATCAATAATTAATTATTTTGTTTTGCCAACATTAAAGCAACAAATGAATGCCTGTTCAATGGCTGAATAGGTCGTAGGATGGAAATTAATTATCGTTCGGAGACATAGAGAGCTACGTCTTCGGCGGTTACTTGTTCCGACGAACAAAATGTTGCATTTTGCAACATACGTCTCCGCTGCACATACACCCGAGGTCTGATTCGTGGAATTGTCTTGGGCTAAACTGCAGTGGTTTTATCTTGTCGACATAGCTTTGTCGGGTTCTCTGCCTCAGCAAAGGTTCTCCGGATAGTCCAAAACCAAGAGGTTTTAGCAGGAAATCGACAAAAATGTCTCTCCGCTGCAGAGTGTGAAGAAAGAGAATGTCTTGACTAGTCCCCTTGTCTCCGACAGCTGTGGTTAAAACGCACGGGAATTTTGCGCTTAATTTACGACTGAATAATACACGGATATGCAGACCTGATTTGAGCCGCGTTGCGAGAATACCAACAAAGTGGCTGTGCGCCCAGCGCAGACTTAGATTAGCCTGGGCATCCGCCGAGTCTGATCAGAGTCCTCGCTATCCACATAGAGGTAGATTAGCCCCTTGACTACCCTTTAAGCGCTCAGCAAAGAGTGTGACCAGACTAGGCGAATGCCCAGGCTCATCTGAGTCTGCGTTAAGTGCACCACTACTTTGTTGGTTTTCTTGTATCGTGGCTCATTTATTTCTGATCAGTGACACTGGTTAAAAAGATAGAATGTTGCTGGCTAGAAGCTAAATCCGTTTTGATTTACGAGTAAAGTTCGCTAATAATGGTACGAGTAAGTTCGCTAATAATGGGAGAAAAAGTAATCCGCAATTAGACAGTGCACATGAGATAGGTAAATCTAACCCATGGAGTCAGAATTATTTCAACCAGGGACTCGGTAAGCCTGGTCCCTGGTTGACATTCCGACCCCTTGGGTATGGTTTCCATTTTTTATATGAACACTAGGACCGGCTACCATGCAGAAGTACAATATCAATGCAAATCTAATTCACGCCATTTTGGTACCTCTATGACAAGACTATAAGTGTAGTTCAGATGAATGACAGAACGGGAGAATTGTTTAGAACAACAGTCAGAGTTAGGCAAGGATGCTTTCTCTCACACTCCCGCTTCAACAATTTTTTTTGAAAAGATTATGCCAGATATCCCGGAAGAACATGATGGAGAGGTAAGGATAGGCGGCAGAACTATTACCAATCTGCGGTTTGCCGATGTCATTGACAGCTCTGTCTGAGGAAAAGTAGGAACTAGAAGCCCTAGTTGAAAAGCTCGACAAAACCTGCACAAAATGTGCTAAGAAATTTACTTATGACAAACAGCGTCAATAGCATCCAGATGAGATCAAGGTAACAGTTCAGAAGTTGGAAACGGTTACACGCTTTGAATACTTTGGAGCAATAGTCTAAGCACCTTCGCACGCCAAGGGTATAAATCTACGTTGTTTCTTACGTACGCTTTGCCAACGGACTATTCACAAATTGGATTTCCCGCAGCGTCGACTATGGTTAAATGTTTACCGTCTACACTGTAAAAATCGCGCTAAGCTATAAGACACAAGTGGTTACATGTTTAGGTGTAAACATGTTTAGGAATATGTCATATAGCTAAACATGTACACATTTTCTATTATTTTCCCGGACGAAGTCTGCTAAACACGTTTTATTCTGTTACGCGTTTCGGATGAATCCATTCTCTCTTTCCCCGTTGAAGAACGAAAAAAAAGAGACGAAACTGTCGACAGAGGAAACATCGATAAATATAAAAGACAAATCAATTAACCGCTGCAAGATTCCCACTACAGTTTCGTCATTGTAAATGACCGTGATTAGCCAACATTAGGGAAATTAAGATTTTTAACTTGTACGGGTACGTATACCTCTGGCAATGATTGATGTACATCAATAACTGCAAACTGTCTACCAGTTAGAGGTAAAGTCTAGACGTAAACTACTGAGGCTGTTTGTACATTTTATTTTCGTGTATCGAAGTTGAGAACATACATTTGAAAAATCGTTTAAAACAGTCATTTGGAAATCAGTGAGGCGTAAGATATGTAAATTTAGGTTTGCATTAAGGGTGTCACGGCAGTACTTGATGCCGTTATCTCCACACTTGTAAAGCTAAATAGATGGATGATTTCGGCCTTTTAACAGTATTTTAGTTATGTCCAACTAATTAGGGAAAATGTGAAATAATCCAGACGCTAGAAAAGAAACATGATCCCAACTGGAATCAAACCCGCAACTACTTTGAGGAAAGAGATACATTATGCAGAATTTCAGACCTGAGTAATGGTCCGATTTATGAAAGAATGCTTGCTTTTGCCTCTTCATGTTTGATTTCTGCTTACTATAGTGAGCCTTTTCACTGTGCGAATGAGATGCAAACATTGTAACAACTAAAAATTCAAATATGTTTAACAGCAAAATCGTATTGTCCATTTTGCTGCACGTGGAAAACGACGTGCAAAACCAGCATGTACATACAGTGCCGCCAGTCAAGCGTTTCACTTCAGCAGTTTTACTATAACATATTGATCCTCGTTGAGTAAAGATAAATCGTGCAGAATTTCAGACCTGAGCAGTGAAAATAAGCAAATTACGAGAGATGATAAACAAAATAAGTGGACTTTTGCTGTAGAAATTTTATTACTTATAGTAAACCCGTTAGATTTGCACTAAATAAAGATTCATCTTTCATTTATCCAGTGATGTATTTAATTTACCGGTCTAACTTCGGGAACTTGTCTATATGGGTCGTCATAGTAACCTTATGACGGTTCTGCGGAGCACGGTAAAAATTTGCCTTATTATAGGTCTTCTACAAATTTTAAAAACTGTTTACACTTTCTAGTTCAGTGGTGGTAAGGTTTATTCACTGAATAAGGGTTGTCACACCTGTCTGATTTAGCATGCTATGCATGTGCAGTCAATGCACTGTTCAAAATCTCTTACCTGGCTAATTGTGCGTAGATACATGCTTAGAAGCCATGCATCCTATGACTCCTTAAAAAGGCCAAATTCTGAACTCCGTGATTCGAATGCTAATACTCTACTGTTGAAATATTTGAACTGGTTTCTTAACTCAAACTAGCTATTTGTGGAAACTGGACTTAAAAACAGCTATTCAGTACATATGCAATACTGAAGGTCTTGAGAAACAGTTTTCAAACTATTTATAAGAACTTGTTGACTGGCTTTCGCCATGGCAGTTTAGGCTTTGCAGAGCTGATGCTTATTAATATATCTCTTTGCATAGACATCATTGGATTCTGATATCTTTCCCTCTTCATCTTATTCATTTTACTGTTCACCATGCACATGCATATACTTGGATTTTTACTTTAAGTGATATAAAAACACAGGTGTGAATGTGGTCTTCCAAGCAAATAAAGTTCCAAAATGATCTGTAAAACTTGCACCACCTCACTAAATATTGGGACAGGAATGTCTGGGCAACACTGTAGACCAACATCAGACTGTTCAGGGACTGCAATAGTATTTCCCATTCTGCCAGCACCTTTGTGCCAAATTGATGATAGTCAAATAAGTGAAGCTTCTGGTAAAATCAACTCAATTTAGGTTTACAATGGCATCTGCTGCAGAAATGGCTTCTGTCAATATTAAAACTGCTATGATAAGGTATGATATCATAAGCAGTCAGCTGTAGCAGAATAGCTTTAAATTGTGCTAAAATGGGCAGTCAACCTTAGCAAAAAGTGGACTTGTCGGTTCCGCATCAGACCTGTTCTTAAAATTTGTATAAGAGCTATAATACAATTTTTTCTTTTCATCTTTTGGCTATTTCTAATATTGGCAATAGAGTAAAATTTTTGACAATTGGTATGCTATTTTGTTATGGTTTCCGCCTTTCACTGTGAGCGAATAATGGCCGTCAACAACTGTTATGCTTGCATAAGCAGCGTAAGATATGGTTTGTGGGTCATACAAGGGCAGCAAATTGACGTCAAACATTATACCGTGTGTTTAGTGCAAGCTCCAGATTTTGTATACAGTTGTAACAAAAATGAGGGCAGAATCAAGGAACGGTTTTAAATGATCAAATTTAATATTATTTGATTCTTGTATGATAGTTTTATATGATTTTGATACTGATTTTGAAGGGTGTATTACTGCATTTAGACATACAACCCAAAAGTAATGGACGTTGACATGGTATTAAAAACAAAAGTTCGACTTGGATTTATGAACCAATAAATATGAGAAGGGTAAGCCTTTAAGTTCTTCAAACCAATTATATTACATGCAGACATGCCTAAAATTGGTAAAAATCATGAAACATCTGCAAAGAGGGTGTTAGGTTGTGAAAACAGAGAAACAAGAGAACCACAGCAATTTTAAAACAGGACAAAAATTCAAACGTCATTAATGTGGCGCTCCGCTGTAGCTGTACCTACCTAATACAAAATAAAAGAAAATACTTATTTTTCATTGAAATTTCTTCTAGCTAAAAAATCAATCTTTTCTGGGGTATGAGAAAAATTACTAGATGAGTACTTGCATTACCTTTACCGCCACAGCAAAAGTCTACGTATTTTTTTTATCATCTTTTGTATGGGGGTTAAAAAAGTGTATATTTTTTTTTTGCCTCGGATTTATTTTTTACCGGCCTCAAAATATCACGAATCTTCTAACATAGAAAAGAAGACATAAAGAAGACAGCTGGTTTCAAATAAAACTAGACAATATGAGTACGTCCTAAATGTTTTTTTTACATGACTTTGACATTTCAGTCTTGGCTACCTTAACGACATGCGAGATTTGTTCCTGTCTGCCTGTGTGTCTGCCTGTGTGTCTGTCTGTTTATATGTCTATCTGTCCGTTAGTTACACTTTTAGGGATCGAGTTTGCGTTTTAAGCTCCTTTCACAATTTCAAATTGGATTGTTTTAAACTTTGAGCTCATATTTGGGTACATAATGAATTATGCCCCCAACGCCTACTTTAAATTGAAGAGTGCATAACGCGTTCCTCGGGTAGAAAACAATAGATTGGATGAACGCCCCTTGTATACCAAAATGTTTGACGAGAACAAGCTTCCATACAATCTGAATCGAAAGACTGGCTACCAACACATATGACAGGAGCCAGTCTATAGACTTGCAAGCCTATATGAAAATTGTATTTCAGCTACGCTGACAACTTTCTCGTTAGTGTTACAACAATGGTCTTATTGCATTACTGTCATGTATGCAATCCAGGTTCAGTTCCTAGTCTAAGTAAAGTATTTTTTTTTATTTTTTTTTTCATTTCGTATAATTTTTAACATGACTTTACTGGAGGTCTGCGTAAAAAAATAAAAATACTGGCCAAAGTTCTTACATGTGTATCAGCTTCCTTAATTTCGCAACTTTTCGTAAAATGAGCTGTTACCATGACAAAACCAACAAAATGGCATGTACGCATAGCAAGACTTAGATCAGCCTGGGCATTCTGAACATTCGCCCAGCCTGATCAGGCTCTTCGCTCTGTGCTTAAAAGTAGCTCAAAGTCTAAGCAACTTCATTCGAACAGCGAACTCTCTGAGCAGACTGGGTGGATGCCAAGGCTTATCTGAGTCTTCGCTGGGCGCACATGCCACTTTTTTAGTTTGTATTAAAAGTTATTTCTACATGTGCCCGGATATGAGATATGCGGTTATGTCAGACATACATGTATTAACTAGCAAAGTTTTGATAAAAGAAGCCGCTCAGTATTTTTGTTTAATTTGAAGAGGAAGGTGGAGGGGGTTGATGAGAGGGGGTTTGGGGGATGGGGAGGAGGGGTTGGTATATGTATTCAAATGTGCCCTAGGGACGTAATGCACGGAATTCTGCTATGAACGTTTTAGCGCGACATTTCGAAGCGAAGACATGCTTATGCAATACCTTTGTGTGCTTGTACGTGCGCCTCTGAAAAAAATTCACCTGTTGCATTTAGCTCAGTTTCTAAGTAACCACAAGGGTAAGAGTCTTCACACTTGCTCCATAGATGCAAATGGGGAAGCAACTGATAGCAGGGATGCATATCGGGCCATAGACTACATTTCACGGTCAATTGAAAAAAGAACAAAATATTTAGCTCCGAAGAGGAATAAAACAGAATAAACGACCAACATTGGTGGAGTAGACTTCCTTTTATTGATCAACTAGTTTCGGTAAATTAATACCTTCTTCAGGATATTTAGCTGTTGTGGTTAGCTCAGTTTCTTAGTAGTCGTAAAGGCAAGAGTCTTCAAACTTGCTCCTTAGATACGTCTGAGGAAGATCTACTGGGAGCAAAGATGCATATCGGACCGAATCGAACATGATTCTTGCGATAATGACTCAGTGCGATCCGGTGTTTGACTTCAAACTACCAGTAGGTCACAGTGACCTGTATTTCATCGTCCAGTGATTCAACCTCATATTTTATAACACCTTTTCATTGATTAGCATTATACATGTACTTGGGTTCATGGTTTATGCTGATACTGAGAGTGACATCATACTTATTTTAGGACTGTTTGACTCACATTTCATGGTCCAGTGAATTTAGGCAATATCTCAAACACTGTTTTATGGATTTGCATCATACTTGGGTAAATGCAGTGGGCTGACACTATGAGAAGCCTTATACTAATTGAAGATCAGTGTTACCTATACTTCATGGTCCAGTGATTAAAGCCATGCAGTATCTCTTAAACTTATTTTATTGCCTTGCATTATATACTTGGTGTAACGGTATATTCAGAAATAGTGATTGGCGTCAAGTCACACCTAGGTCACTGTGACCTCTATTTAATATTACGTTGATATTGTCCTGTCTCTGGCAAAATTTTAGAAATCTGAATTATTCTTAGGAAAAATGTTTATTCTGACACTACAGTTGATCTCATTTTACTTGGCCGTATTGTCTATATTAAGGTCGCCTGTTTAAGTCAAGCTCTCAGCCGGGCTGCGTGGCACAGTCGGTAGCGTGTCTGACTCAAAAGCCAGAGGTCCCGGGTTCGGTACCTGCTCCGGTCACTTACTTTAGTTTCTCCTTCCGCTGATTCAAGAAGGGCAGGTGTCAGTTACTGGCGAAAGTAAGTGAATTTAGATTTTAATTAGTACTGGCTACCGCTTAGGAGGTCTAAGCTCGCCCACTGAGCTTGCCCAGGAATATTGTAATTAGGTTAATTGACAGTCCCGACCTGCTCATAGCTGTTTACTGTGGACGTGAAGCAAAAAAAAAAAAAAAAAAAAAAAAAAAAAACAGGTCAAGCTACAGCAAAGTCGAGCTTTGTTGTCTTCGGCAATTCTTGAGATAATAGTATGTAACCCCAAATTATCAGAATATATTTACATTCTTGGTGTATTTAATGAAAAGCCCTATAGTAAACCATTGGAACGTAATGTAGTTTACATTCCAATAATTACATTGAGACACGCGACGTCAATGACGTAAAGATAAACAATGGCTCTCGATTGGACGTTAGCAACGTCATGACGTCATGCATGCCGTTCTGCTGTTAGCAGAAAAAATGCGTGTACATGTTTTATTGCTTCAATTTTAGCGCTTATATAAGATTTTTCATGAAAGATTTGATTGAAACGAATGTAAATATAAGCAATTAACTTAATTTTTCTGATGTTTATCGAAGTGTAAACTACATTGGGTCACTAGCAAAGTTTACATGAACCCCTTCGGGGTTCATTCACTTTGCACGTGACCCAATGTAGTTTACACTTCGATAAACCTCAGAAAAATGAAATTCATTCCTTAAATGAATATCATAAAAAGTAAAAAGCATGGCAAGTTTATTTGTTTGACAGGTGACGAATATTTCAAAATTTTGGCAAAGCAAAGTCAGAAACTTTCTTTGGCATATTCACAATAACTCCTGTCTAATAAAGCTTGTATAAAGATTCTTTGATTTTTGGATGGATAGATGGATGACATGCGATGTTACGTCCTTTTCAACAGTATTATAGTCATATCAGAGATGTTCCAGATAAGAGTAACGTATAACGTTATTTACCGTATTGACGAAAACCAATACGGTAACTACCTAAACGATGACTACGGAGGCTTCTAAGTGATGTAAATGTGTGTGTATTTGACGCAGACCTCTGCACTTGGAATAAAAACCATTTCGCCTCGCTATTATGTCCATACGTGCGGATTTTACCACGATAACTTTATTTTCATTAATGTTCGCGGAGACAAAAATTCACGGTTTCGCAATTAAGGCATATTCAAGGGTATTAAAGCCCGTGTATTCCTTATGTTTTCGTATTATTCCTTCATAAATCATCGCGTTCGCGGGCATTTAAGTATGCACTTTTCTGTTTGCCGCCAAAAAATGAAAATAAATAAAATGAAAATTACTACACTCGAAAATTTTACCGTTACATTATTTGCCTAAAATGTCCGCTAGTCTCCTTGATACTGTTTTCAAACATTACTTTTTAAGGTACCTGGTTCTTGTATGGTTTATCAGATTGAAGCCCTTTTTTTCTATTTTTGAGAATCTAACCCCTAGGAAACATTTTAATCCGTGTTTAAACGCGAAAATAAGATTACGCAAAATTTTATGGAAACACAGCATTCAATAACCCAGAAGCATGTTTTTTTTTGTTTGTTTTTGATTTTTGGCGTGTGACATTAAACAAGTTTGATGTACCCAGTTCGTGGCCTTAGGACTAGGTGGACGGGACGGGGTGGGTAGGGGGGGGGGGGGGCAGGGCCGGGCGGATAAAAAATTAAAAGAAAATAATCTGACATTTAACTATAATGGCCCTAAAGGTGTTGGTCTAGAATCAGACCTTCGTATGTTTATTTATTATTATTATCATTAATAGTAGTAGTAATAGTGTTTGTTTAGTATTACCTTTTTAACCTGTAAAACCATTAGATTTCGTGAAATTGGTCCGTTTGTCCGCCTATCTGCCTGTGTGCATGGCTAAAACAATCTTACCTGCCTAGCAACTGAACCTATTAACTTGGGTGCTTCCGAAGCCATGACAGGTTTCATTGTTCTCGCTGTTTGCACAAGGGACGAAGGTACGATCACTGTTTCATCTCTGCTTCCTCAGCGTCTACATAATGCCCAACCATCATTATCATATGCTATCCTATTCGAATGCATGGAAACGCTAATAAATACCGATTTTCTTATATTTGTTCAGGAAAAGTGTGTGTGTGTGTGTGTGTGTGTGTGTGTGTGTGTGTGTGTGTGTGTGTGTAATTGCATTGGTATAAAGGGCTTTACTGCTCATAACTAGTATACACCCCATATAAGTACATGCTCTGCTGTTTACAGATTAACAACAATAATACAAATACATGTAATTAAATAAATGAAATGAGTATAAAATTAAATAAATCCAAATAAACTAAATACACTAATTGCACACAGCGGATGGCCTGGTCTGACTTGATTCATTGTTCGCCTTTGATGCACGTGTCCCAGGTTTGACTCCCATATGTCCAATCATTTTTTTTTTCAATCCAGTAAACAAGGAAGCCCGAACCCAGTGTACCCAATACCGGAACAAACGGTATCACGATGTCGGTCGGAAGTGCGCAGATGCAGGTCATTGGTGGAGTCCGCTTTATCAAAAATGCAAAATTGTGCATATGCATGCAAAACGTAACACAGATTGAGAAAAATGTGTCTGTTATGGTTTCGTACCCATGAACTGTGGCCTGTTTATATAAGTAAAGCTATTGACTTTTAGGCGCACTTTATATAATTGTATTGTCTACGCCTCGCTGAGAAAATATGCGCTTTAAGTTTTCTTACCGACGCATCCGAGTACAATTTCACTTTTGTTCCACATTTCACACGATTTCATCGGCCAAATAACGCGTATGTCAAAATTTAGCCAATAATATCAAACATCAAGGAATTTTTAATCTGCGCTTTTCCTGTTGTACTGCCCTGCGTTAATACTAGCACTCTGTCAGATGTTAATTCAAATTGTTTCTCTTTGTAAATTTACAATAGAAATTTTATCGAAAACAGACACATATATTCAAAACTTTATTTTTTTCAGTGTACATATCTACATATCGAATTTAAAGAATCTCAGTCTAGCATTTCTCGCGGAGAAGATTTTTTAAACTTTTGATTTCTACTTTCGGTTTAATACACATAAACATTGAATCATCTTGGTAAGTGTTTTGGAATCATGCTCCGATACCCACGGCATCATAAATCTGTTACTATAGCAACTAATAATTCTAACTGATGTCAAAGTGACGTCATGTAGACGCCCGAAGATTCTGACAAGGTACTAGGCATAACAGTTGGTAATTTCATAATATCTCTGACGTCACTGGTATAGGAGCATGGCAAACAGTGTCGCCATGCTCCACCAATTTTTTACTGATATAACATACTAAAATTCTTTAAACAGGAACTTCAGACTTTTTTAAACAAACAAATATCCTAAATTCATTTAATTCTTTGTTAATTGTGTCCCACATGCGAAACATTTGCTTCTGCGTATCCCACACAGTAGGCCTAATTCATTTTTCAAAAGGAGTTAATTTCAGTAATACACCCATAAACTTCAACAAACAAGAGGGCCAAAATGTCCCTAAATCGCTCACCTGAGTTTAAGGTTGTAATTGTTAAAATTGTATGTGTTGGAGAAATTTAGCTAGAAGGCAGTAAATGACGACTGCCTTGGAATTTTAGCTTCAAGGAAGTAACCTACATTCAACTGCCTTTTTTTAAAATCAGTATGAGTTAAAGGACCTCTAGGCAATGCTGCATACCATATTCCAAGCATCTGAACGCTGTTCTGAAAGATTTTTAAGTACATTTTATTTTCTAACTCAAAACCCCGCAACATGCCACAGAGCCGTTTTGGACCGTGAGACTGCCGTTGTGACAGACTTAATAGAGGTACACAAGGCAATGCTTCACACCAAAATTCAAGCAGCTGAGCCTAGTTGCTCTGAGGAAGAAAATTTTTGAATACTTATTCTATGTATTTCTGTGCTTCAAACCCAGGACCCCCTGAGGCAGGACCATTTTGGACCGTGGGTGTTGTTCCATTTGACCAAACTTGGTAAAGGACCACTAAGCAATGCTACATACCAATATCAAGCACCCGAGCCAAGTGTTTCTGAAGAAGATTTTAACATTTTCCAGTGTATTTCTACGGTTCGAACCACTCCCTGGAGCGTGGCTATTTTAGATCCTGGGGCCACCAATTGAACAAACTTGATAAAGAACCACTAGGCAGTGCTACATATCGAATTTAAAGAATCTCAGTCTAGCATTTCTCGCGGAGAAGATTTTTAAGTTAATTTTATTTTCGAACCCAAAACTACGTGCCGCAGGACCATTTTGAATCCATGCCTAATACCAAATTTCAAGTATCTCGGCCTAGGGGTTTTGCCGAAGAAGACATCTGAATAGTTTTGTATGTATTTCTATGGTCCAAACCCAGAAACCCCTGGGGTAGATGCTGAGGTAGACAAACCCTGAGGTAGACCCATGGACCTCTGTTTGAGCAAACTTGACAAAGGATAACCCGGCAATGTTACATACCAAATTTCAAGAGCCTGAACCCAGTGGTTCTGAAGATTTTTGAATATTTTTCTATGTATTTATATTGTTCAAACCCAGGAACCCCTGGAGCGTGGCCACAAATAAACGAACCCACATTGCTAATGTCGAGTCCGTTTGGCTTTAGTGCAATCTGCACACATCCGCAGTGTTGTCCGTGCATCTGTACCTTTGTTATCACGTTTCCCACACTGTAATTCGGTTTTCTAAAAGTATTTATTTCAGTCCATACGCCCATTAAATAAACCCACATAGCTTCTGCTAGCATGTCTGGTCTATTGGGCTTAGGTCCGGGATGAAAGACCGACAGTATATGGCGTTAATTTAGGTAATAATAATGATGGTGCATATATTTGTCAGTAAAACAGGTCGCGGCTGTCATCTTTTCGGGCAGGTGACCGTTAGCCAAGGACCGGATGTTGTGATGGGGGATGCTTAGTAGCTGAGATGCGCGACACCTGTCAGAAAGTGGTATAGGCGTGTGGCGTAACCTAGGTCGCCGCGACCTACTTTCTAGAATGGTAGGGTGGATGACATGTAAGAGTTTGGTATAGTATTACACTTTTGGGATGCAAATGGACAGAGACAGAAATGTACTTACAGCCTGTCGGAAAAGGACATGTTCACCAGTGTTAAAATGAACTAGGTTGCGGCAACCTATATTTCGGGTATGTGACCTTTAGTTGTGCTTCAAATGCTTAAACTCCATCACAGAAACCGATCTATCACTCGAGATCACTTGTTCGGACACTGGAAGACCGCAGCGACCTAGTGAACTATGCATAGTTTTCTCACCATCTCCTTTGCATAGCAGACACTAGGTGCGTCAAAAAGAATCAAACTCCCTCAAAAATTCTACCGACTGAATACAGGAAAAAGGCATATACTTCATTGCTCCGGTTTCAGGTTGAGTACGTTACGGCGATTTACTTTTTTGGATAAACCACCTGCAGTGGTTGGTGTGTTTGGGATATAAAGGGGTTGAAAGGGAGAAGGTCGATATTATATGTGCTGCGACACGAGAAAAACTACGAAGTGGTTGTGCGCCTAGTGCAGACTCAGATCAGCCTGGGCATCCGCCCAGTCTGATCAGGGTATTCGCTGTCCGCATGGATGTAGCTTAGTCCCTTAGCTACCCTGCTACCCTTTAAGCGTTTAGCGGAGGCGCTGATCAGACTGGATGGATGCCCTGGCGGATCTGAGTCTGCGCTGAGCGCACAACCACATTGTTGGTTTTCTCGGGTCGCGGCTCATATTTCAAAAGTCATGTTCACATACGCACAAACGGACGGACGCAGCAACATCAAACAGATGTCTATGCCTCGCTCACAAATTCGGCTTGACATGAAATGAAACTAACACACAAACCGCTTTTACTTATTGGTTTTATACTTCTATGCTTCCGTAGTTTCATTTATCGGCAATAGCGTCAATAGCGTGATTAAGGTTATACGTAAACCTTATCTGGAACATCTCTATCAGGACGATGCAAAGATGATAATGAAAGGTTGTGTGCAATGGAACCCCGTATACAATTTGAATAGATTCTTGCCTCCAGCAAGTCTCGAACACGTGACCGCTAGATCAGCAGGCCAGCGCTTTACCTACTGAGCTGCCGGGGCTCCCGATTAATGTTTTAGATTATTAACAGTGCGACTATGCCAGTCTTGGCCATGCACTTAATTGGTAGATGTAGATGTTAGCCTTTACAAAAAAGCAAATAAGTGAGTTTCAACCTGTCACTAAGTCCGTAGATGTGTTGGAACGCTTCTTCGTACCATATAAATCAAGGAGTCCCGGTAGCTCAATGGGCTAAGCGCTGGCCTACAGATCTATCGGACCCGGTTGGAGTCCCGCTTGAGGCGAGAATCTGGCATACAGTAAACAAGGTTCCATTGCACACATTCTTTCATTATCACCCGCCCATCGTCCTGATATGTCTGAAATACTGTTGACGTAAAGTCGCAAGTCATCCATCCATATACACTATATACAGCGGTCGCTACATGTATAGATTCTTTTGTGCACAGGAGTTAGTTTTCTTTTCCATGCTCCGAGCGTACAAAATCAATCACTGATTCAGTAAGGTAATTAATAAAAATCCAGATAATTCTGAAATAGATCACACCGGCTCTACAATTAATTAGTCCTTCACCACTCCAGATGGCAAACAATGTCGAAAAGACGTCATATCAGAGTCTACTGAGTATGTTACGAAATGATATTATGAAGCCCTGTCCAACCCTGAAGATGGCGAAACGGTCGAAACGGCGTTTATACGTTATTGTAACGCCGATAAACGGCCGATTCGCTCAAAAACTTCAATTGCTGGGCCCATACCTGATAATAAATTATTTGTTTCTTTGGTGTTATATAAATGTTGGCAATAAAGGAAATAAAGCCTTCGGTGGAAAAAAACTTATTTTACCAGATCCGTTTGAATGAAAAGCTACTTCCGTCTGATTTCTCGGACATTAAATCCGATATTGGAAAACAAGGTTCGACCATAGGTTGTTCAGCAGATCGGTCCCAAAACGGTTTGTAATTTTGAAAATACGCAAAAATATGAATACACGAGCAGCTTGCATTGATTATTAGAGAACACTTTTTAAAAACTGCTATCGTTTATTATAAAATAATAAATTAAAAAAAAAGCGCGATAAAATTTTTGTGACAACAAATAAAGTAACGCCGGTTAAAACGTTTCCAGAATTACCTGAAATTAAGTTTCATTTTTATTTCAGCTGAATTACACACGAGTTATGGTGCTGATTTTTCCCCTATTGCGGTTCTATTTTGAATACCTAGCTTGTTATATAAATGAATTAAAAAACCCTTCCTGAAAACTTTCTGACCAAAACATGCAGAATAACTCGACAGGCTTTTTTTTATCTATCAGAAAAGTGGCATCTAACATGTCACAATATGCGAATATAAGTGCAAGTATAACCAAATAGTAGTATACTGTGTTCATAGTCGCGATTTCAAGACCTCATCTCAGATAATACCACTTTGTCTGCGCGAATAAGGGCATAGTAAACGAACACTTCACAATATGTTCTAAGTTCTTTAAGAATAAAAAACGTTCCGCTATGAACATTAAATCTGAAATTGTAAAACAAGGTTCGGCAATAGGCTGTTCAGCAGATGTGTCCCAAAATGGTTCGTACTTTGAAAATATGCAGAAGATATAAACACACGAGCTGCTTGCAATGGTTTTAGCGAACACGTTTAAACACTGAACATTATCGTTCATCATAAAAAGATAAATTAAAAACACAGAATAATTTTTTTCTGACAATTCATAAAGTAACGCCGGTTAAAAAGTTTTCAAGATTATCTGAAATTAAGTTTCATTTTTATTTTAGTTGAATTAGATATGGGTTAGATTGCTTATTTCTTGCCTATTTTCACTTTTGCTTCTTACATGTAGGTTCCAGCAGCTCAGTTCCTTGGCAGGAAATTCCAGGTAGTATCTTAATAATCGTCTGTTAAACTAGAAGCCTAAAACAATTAATTTTATGGTTAAAACGAATACATAACTTTACAAATCCACAACTGTAGAAGCTTGTGATCTCCAAAGCCCTACCACCAGGTTTTTAACAAACCATTCCTAGCACTCACCGTAATGCAAACTGTAGAAATGTAAAGGATGCAATACAACCACCATAATTTGACATGTATGATATTTGACAGTTTATGGCTAACCTCTGTATTGTCAGAACAAGCTAGACACGACAGATTCAAAATGGAAACAAATAATTTATTACCGGGTATGGCACAGCAATTGAAGTTTTGGAGCGAATCGGTTGTTTACCAGCGTTACAATAATGATTAACTAGCGTTTCGACCGTTTCGCCAGCTTTAAGGTTAAAAAGGGTGGATATTTCGCCGGATTTAGTGTTGGACAGGTGGATAAATCTATGCTTCGACGAAAAACATGCACGAAAAAAGTCGCAGTTTCCGTTGCACTGACTTCTCGACCAACCCAGTATGCATTAAAATTTGAAGTTTCATTACACCTGCTAGTATAGTTACAAAGACCAGCCCATGCACCTATCGAACTCATTACTACCTCTCTCTCTCTTTCTCTCTCTCTCTTCTCTCTCTCTCTCTCATCATCATCATCACATCTCATCGTCCTGATACGATGAATAAAGTACTGTTGAAAAGGACGTAAGAAAAAGTTAGCCATCCATCCCTCTCTCTCTCTCTCTCTCTCTCTCTCTCTCTCTCTCTCTCTCTCTCTCTCATCATCAAGATCTCATCATCATCTCATCGTCTTGATACGATAAATGACGTACTGTTGAAAAGGACGTAAGATATCCATATATCCCCTCTCTCTCTCTCTGTTATTTTTTTTTCTCTCTCTCTCTCATCATCATCACCATCTAATCGTCCTGATACGATGAATGAAGAAAGTTCGAAGACATTACAATATTGCTAATAACTGCAGAAGTTACATTCATTAAATCTTAAAACTTTACAGGTTTCAAGAACTAGTCAATATTAAAGAATCCACAATGTAACAACCTTTACAACCACTCTTATCGTTATAAAATTAGCAGTTCATACCCAAGGTGTCAAAGTGGCCTGCTATTTATTATGGATTTTACGCATATAGGTGTGCCATATTAAACTGCTATTTATTCTTAGCCATCAGTAAATCTTCATTTTAAAGCTTACTTAAATGATAGAAACTAAGCCAAACAGTATTGTATTATATACAGCCTGTAAGGAATCGTAGACAACATGGACATTTTGACAGATGATTCACTGACATGAAAAAGCAGATGAGCCATTAATATTTTACAAAGGAGGTGGGAGTAATGAATCAAAATCTGAAATGAAACTTGAAATCAAAAGTTGACATAATAAGAGGAGAATAATGAAAACATAGCATAACAATCTGGTCTGTCCATCCATAGTTAATTCTTAGACCCCTGATACAGATATAATAACATATAATACCAACTTAACTCTGTAAACAAAAACAAATACAAATCAAGTATGTCTCACACCTAGGCCACAATGAGGGCTCAAAGGGGACATAATTTGGCAAATTTCAAATAGTGGAAAAACTGGGATTTTGCGGTTCTTTGGAACAAGTTTTGGTAAGTTTTGCAGAAGATGATCAGAAAGCAACCAATATACTTATAACCAGTAATATACCAAATTATATAATCAAAAAGAAAATGGATGGAGAAATTAATATTTGAAGGTCAAGGTCAAATTAAGCAAAGTTCCTATTTCTAAACATGGAAAAACTTGGATTTTTTCATTTTTTGTCCTAATTTTTGTAAAGGTTAACTGAATATGATAAGAAAACCACTGCTATATTTGAAAAGAGCAACATGCTTTTTAATAAAGCAAACCATAAAACAGATCCAGAAATTCAAATATGAAGGTCAAGGTCAAGCACAACAAAAACTCCTATTTCAAAATGTTGAAAAACTCGTAATTTCTCATTTTATGTCCCAATTTTTGTAAAGATTAACTGAATATGATAAGAAAACCATTGCTATATATGAAAAGAGCAACATGTCATTTAATGAAGCAAAACATAAAACAGATCAACAAAATCAAACATGCAGGTCAAGGTCAAGCACAGCAAAGCTCCAGTCTCAAAATGTTGAAAAACTGGGAATTTCTCATTTTATGTCACAAGGTGAACTGAATATGATTAGAAAACCATTGCTATATTTGAAAAGAACAATATATCATAGAACGAAGCAAAGCATAACACATATTTAAAATTCAAATACAAAGGTCAAGGTCAAAATAAGCAAAGCTCCTATTTGCTAACATGGAAGATTTTGGATTTTCTCATTTTTCGTCCATTTTTTTGGTAAAGAATAACTGAATATGATAAGAATGCCATTGCTATATTTGAAAAGAACAATGTATCATTTAATAAAGCAAAACATAAAACAGATCGAGAAATTCAAACATGAAGGTAAAGGTCAGGCACAACAAAGCTCCAATTTCAAGATGTTGAAAAACTGGGAATTTCTCATTTTTTGTCCCAATTTTTGTAAAGGCTAACTGACAATGATAAGAAAACTAGTGCTATATTTGAAAAGTGCAATATATCATTTAATGAAGCAAAAAAAAAAAAAAAAAAAAAAATCAACAAATGCAAATAAGAAGGTCAAGGTAAAGCACAACGCTCTGATTTCAAAATGTTGAAAAAGTGGGAATTTCCTTTCTTGTCCTAATTTTTGTAAAGGTTTACTACATATAGAAGAAAACCATTGCAATATCTAATAGAGCGTCATATTTAATGTAGCAATACATACAACAGATCAACAAATTCAAAAATAAAGGTCAAGGTCAAGCACATCAAATCTCCGATTTCAAAATGTCGAAAAAGTGATATTTCTCTTAATTTATTTTTACCAATGTTTGTAAAGATAAAAGACTTACATACTCAATATTTCTATTAACTTTTGTATTTCTCACAAAAGATTATAATTATCCTAGGCGTGATAAGGATTGCTATTAAAAGTTCATTTATCTGCCAAATTTATGATTTGTGAATGTCACTGAAAAAAGGAGAATTTAGGAAAATACACAAAAAGAGCGCCATTAGCGGATCGCCCTTCCCGCCAAAAATGAAGATTGGATACGCCCAGCAATCAAAGTTAATCAGGTTAAAGTTATATCATGAATAATTCTAAGCCCGTTCTTTCATCGAATTCAGACAGTTATTGGCTGAAAAATAACTCACGTGCACAGATTAGAGGTTAATGCTATTGTAAAGTTATTTACTCCACCAATCATAAAATTCAAAACATGCTTGCAGAAACGCCTGTGGGAGTCAATCAATTTATGACGACAAAATATTCGTGAATATTCAAGAAGGGCATGCATTGATATATCGTCCCTGCTTCCGTAACAAATATGTTTTCGCTGAAGATTAATTGAACAACTCTTAATTATGTTGCATACAACTAACCAGTTTCATAATTTTGTGATTATTTCGTAATGAAATACGAGGGGGTATACCTTTAACTGAGTATGATAAAACCATTGCTATATTTGAAAAGAGTAATATATAATTTAATGAAGCACAAGATAAAACCGATTGTAAAATTCAAATACAAAGGTCAAGGTCAAGAAAACCACAGCTTCCTATCAAAATTAGGAGAAAAGTGAGATTTTCTCATAATTTATACCAAGTTTTGTAAAGGTTTACTGAATATGATCAGCAATCCATTGCTTTATTTCAAAAGAGCGCTGAATCATTTGATAAAATACAACATAACATAGATCAAGAAATTTGAACATGAAGATCAAGGTCAAGATGACAAATGTTCCGATTTCAAAATGAGAATAAACTGGAAATTTCTCATACTTTGTACCAACTTTTGCATTTTTTTTTTAATATAAGATGAAACATTTACTGCATTTTAAAAGAGTCACATATCAATTAATGAAATATAACATAAAAGAGATGAAGGAGTTAAAATATGGAGGTCAAGGTCAAAATTACTTAAGATTCCTTTTCAAAATGTTGAAACACCCGGATATCTTATATAATGTACCAAACTTTGTAAAAGTTTTTGACCCCACATGATCCAGTTTCAAACTTTGTCTAGATTCCTTAGAGATAAACATTCTGACAAAGTTGCATGAATATCGAACCAAAACTGTGCCTTCTAGAGTGAACATAAGGTCTCCTAAGATTTGACCTAGTGACCTAGTGTTTGACTTGACACAGCCCACTTTCAAATTTGGTTTAGATTTCTTAGAGCTAAACATTCTGACAAAGATTCATGATTAATGAATCAAAACTGTGCCTTCTAGAGTGAACACAAGGTTTTCTAAGATTTGATCTCGTGACCTAGTTTTTGACCTGACATGACCCAGTTTCAAGCTTGGTCTAGATTTGTTGGAGATAAACATTCTGATAAAGTTTCAATGGAACAAAACTCTGTCCTCTACAGTGCACTCAAAGTTTTTCTAAGATATAACCTAGTGACCTAGTTTTTGTCCTGACATAACCCAGTTTCAAACTTAGTGTGGAACTGATAAAGATTAATGTTCTGACAAAATTTCATTAAGATTAGATCATAACTGTTTCCCCTAGAGTGAACACAAGGTTTTTCTAAGATTTCTTGTAGTGACCTAGTTTTTGACCCGACATAACCCAGTTTCAGACTTGGCCTAGATTTTATCAAGATAAACACTCTATCAAAGTTTCATAAAGATTGGATCAAAACTGTGCCCTCTGTGTCATTCAAAGATTTAATTCTATTTTTAGCTCTGGCGGCCAATCTTGTTCAGTGGAGTGGAACCATTTTAGTAATTTTGGTTCAGGGCTATGAGTGGTTTAGGGCTATGAGTCGAGCATTTCTGTGAAATTATTTTGAAATCGAGCCATTGGCTTGAGAGGAAATACAGTTTAAAGTTGTTTTTATTTCTATTTTTAGCTCTGGCAGCCATTTTCTTCTGTGGAGCGAAACCATTTTAGCATTTTTGGTGCAGGGCTATAACAAAAACATTTGTGTGAAATTATTTACAAATTAGCTCACTGGTCTAGGAGATGTCGTTTGAAGAAATTGTTGATGACGGACGGATGGACAACGGACAAATATCGATCACAATAGCTCATCCTGACCATGAAGTGCTCAGGTGAGTTTAAAAACTTATCAAAGGGAGGTTACTCCAAAACTTAGTAAGGAGGAGCAACCATTCTTATATGCGGCACATTATCTTGTGATAATGCATAGTGCTATAAAGTTTCATTAACATATTCCAAACAGTTACAGTTATGGTATGCTCAAGGTTAGTATACATAAAAATAGCCTAAAACACTAAGCAAAGGGATGTACTCTGAAACGAAGGGAGAGCAACCATTGTTATACACAACACATCATTGGACCTTCATACACATTGCAAGCCCTTATAAATTATTTTTGAAAAAATAGGGAAGAAGTGTTTATTTCAGTGGGGGCATTTAATAGGATTTTAACGGTAAAGAAATAACCATGAATTTGTAAGAAAGAGGATGCATGTGACAAGAATATCTGGACGGCTTATAGAAATGCGATGTAGTTGGTATGACAGCCAGGTCATGTACAACCTTGTATAAGCCTTGCAGCTCAGCCTTCCCTGTTCTAGTATCATAACAAAAAAATTGTGGAATACTATGTTGCACCTGTCTGCACCTTTGTGGCATTAAGAAAACGATAAAAAAACATCATTCTGACACATATTTAGTGAAAATACATTCGGCAGTGCATGACCTTTTTAGCCCCTCACACAAAGAAGTTTTGAAGGGGACATAGGGTCTGTCCCGTACAAGCGTATGTACATACGAGGGGCGTTCGGAAAGTTTTGCAAATGACGTAATTTCTCGGTAACCACCATACAGACAGAACTTCTGATTGCAACAACACATAAAGCTATATTATGCAAAGAGAATTCTGCAAACAAGGTGCATTTTTTTAAAAAAGGACGCATTTTTAACTTCTTTGAAAGAGGTATACCCTAAAGACACTGCAGAATTTTACTTTAGTAGGCCGTAATTTATATATCAGCAGTCTTTGATATCTTTGTTAGTTAAAGACAATGCCCAGACAATGTTGTTCTGTAAATATCGCGGAAATTAGTTTTAATCTGGCTTCCGTACAGGGCCGGGAATATGGATTATCCATACTTTATGCTGTAGCAATTTCTCCATTTCTACTCAAATTTGATGATTTTGTAATGAAAACAAGTGTATTAGCATTCAAAATATTGTCGGCAAGAGCATTTACATGGGTCAACGAAAACCTGTCAACACATTCAAATTAATGCCAAAAATGAAGCCTCTGCAAGCTTTCAAAAATGACGTTAACGTAAAATTCAATAACGTCATAAGATCTGCGCATTGCTTTGCAAGGAATAAATCGATAACAGTTGCCACACTTCTCCTTTTTGTATGGATATTATAGGCAACGATGGACAAGCAAATGACAAAGATTAATTTGGTATTTACAAGGATATTTGACTTGAATGCCTAACACTGAAAAGATTTTACATATAAAATTAGCCCAGTGGTATGACTGGGACCTATTAAAATGCGATGTAACTCAATAAGGAAAAGTGTCTTTGTATAGTGTTTGGTATCATTGTAAAGACAAAATGCAGTGCTTTGAGTACATGCATAGCAGTTGTACCCAGCATGCTCCTAAACAAAGTCATGAGGCCATTTGCAAGACTTTTCGAACTCCCCTCGTATGTCCGTATGTATGTTCACCTTTTGTCATCGCTCTAGTGACCTCATTTATTAATCCATTTAAATTAAACTTCACGCAAATATTGGGCATGACGTTACCTCGAATGATTTCGCGTTCTAGCATGAGGGGTTCAAGGTCAAGGTCACAGTGGCTATTTTTAGAAAAACTTTGTCATCGCTCTAGTGCCTTCATTTATAGACCAAGTTCGATTTAACTCCACACAAGTGATTAGACTTATTATAAGTATGACAATATCTTGGACAAGTTCGCATTTCAGTGTTCTGGGGTCAAGGTCAAGAAAAACTTTGTCGTCGCTCTAGTGCCTTCATTTATAAACCGATTTCAATTTAACTTCTCACAAGTGATAAGTATGACAAAAATCTTGGACAAGTTTGCGTTTCAGCATTCTGGAGACAACGTTAAGGTCACTGTGGCTATAGCGCCTTCATTTATGGACCGATTTCGATTTAACCTCACACAAATGTATAGTATGACAATATCTTAGAAAAATGGCGTCTCCGTGTTCTAGGGTCAAGGTCACAGTGGCTATTTTTAGAAAAACTTTGTCATCGCTCTAGCGCCTTCATTTGTTGACCGATTTTGATTAAACATCAAACAAATGTTAAGTCTGACAATATCTTGGATAAGTTTGCGTTTTAGCATTCTAAGGTCAAGGTCACAGTGGCTACTTACAGAAATACTTTGTCATTGCTCTAATGCCTTCATCCATGGACTGATTTTGATGTATCTTCATGCAAATGTTGAAGATGACAATATCTTGGTCAAGTTTGCGTTTCAGCGTTCTCAGGTCAAGGTCACGGCTATTTTTAGAAAAATTTTGTGATCGCTCTAGCACGTTATTTATGGACCGATTTGGAGTTTACTTCACACAAATGTTAACTATGACAATAATTTGGACAATAGTGCGTTTTATGATTCTAAGGTCAAGGTCACAGTGGCTATTTTTAGAAAAACTTTGTCATCGCTCTAGCGCCTTGATTTGTGGACCGATTTTCATTAAACTTCACGCAAATGTTTATCTGGCAATATGTTTGGTAAGTTTGCGTTTCAGCATTCTTAGGTAAATGTCAAGGCCACAGTGGCAAATTACAGAAAAACTTTGTCATTGCTCTAGTGCCTTTATCCATGGACCGATTTTGATGTAATTTCACAGAAATTTTTCTATGACAATACCATGGTCAAGTTTGCATTTCAGCATTCTAGGGCCAAGGTCAAGGTCACAGTGGCTATTTTTAGAAAAAAAACTTTGTCATCGCTGTAGCGCCTTCATTTATGGACCGATTTTGATTTAACTTCACATGCTTTTGATACTATGCTTCTTATGATACCAGGAGAGAGGCGGGGGAGGGGGCGGGGCTCTAACTCTTGGAGATCACTTCATTGTTTTCTTTCATGGCTTCCTAAGTTTGGATCTCTCTAAATGCCAGCAATCATAACATATTTTGTGTATCTTGCTCTCAAACACTATGTCAAGTAATCCGTACATTTCGGCAAATAATTGAAAAAAAAATGATGGCAAAAATTAAGCAAATTAATAGAACTTCAAGTATTCTTAATGGCGAGTGTTGGGTTTCATACACATTGACATGAATAATGTTGCTTTCTCAGAATATGCATCAGAAAAAAAAATCTTCAACCACTTTTTGCATACATTATGCTTATATCTACAATAATATATCATGAGAATAAAATTTTATGTAAACCCAGATAGGCTGCACTAAAATTTGGTGGTGGTTTTTAAGTATGGGTGCTAGAGGTGTGTTTCGTATCATGCCGGGCGTATCAGTTTCTATTGACTTGACCTAATGAAAGTTCTATGTTTTGAACAATTAAAAGAAAATCTTCAGCCAATAAAATATCCTTAATAAATAAACGTTGTTAAGGGTTCACCACAACAACCCATCTTTCTTTCTTTCTTTCATTCGTCAGACTGTTCAATTATTGTTTGTCCCCTTTATTTCAGTTTGTTGCTGTTTTTGGTGTAGCTAAATACAGTAATGAATATCTATTTTCAGAACGAAACTTATTGTCACAAAAAGTCTTTTATTTCTTTACATATTGTAAATTTCTCAATGTCGTCAAACAAAACTGTCGAGGTTTGGTAAAAAAAGTCGAAACAGTAACAATCAAGGAAACTAATCTCAGTTAATAAAGGTATAAATGGAAATAACCGATAAAAATTTCCCGGTGGCGAGACACCCTTTGTCTTAAAACTAAATCTGTCAGAAAAGACTTTCATACCATAAATAGTTCATACAAACACTCATATATAAAAGCATAAAAATCTAGAATAAAACTTTTATTTCTCAAAGGTCGTCAATAAAATTTCCAGTGGTGGGTTTAGAGCACAGGTGCTTGTGCAGCCGGTGCGGTTCATACTCCTTCTTAAGTCATCAACCACCGGCTTTTCAAAAAGTGTACCAGAATGTTTAAAACAGGATTTACAGAGATCCTTGATTAAAATAGTTAATTCCCACGGGTTATGTCTATTCTCCTCCAACTGCCATGCTGGATTAGAAAAATACATTCATGAAAACATTTCATTACAATCAAACCTGCACTTGTGGTCACCTCTATTAAGGGGTCATCTATCTTAAGCAGCCACATTTTCTGGACCCCTTGAACCAAAATACCATGTAAATGAACCTGTATTAAGGGGCCACCTGTCTTATGCAGCCAATTTTTGCCATTCCCTTGGGTGACCCCTTAAGACAGGTTCGATGGTATTTCCAGTCGGACGATTAATGATGCAGCTATCTTATATGAATTGACCTGTAGACACAAGAATCTCTTGATTTCTGATGGCCTTGGCCTCGACGAATCATTCAATGCGAATGGTATAAATGGTATAAACTATTCACAAACATTAAATGAATTGTTTACCCAGCAAGCTTCAGCAAACATAGCATAAAGCCTACGAAAATTGCTTATAATCGACGAAAATTCCTAAATATTGACATAGAGCTCGGACAAAAATACGTGACCTTGACTTTGAATGGTCCTTCTGATTCAGATGATGTATCATAACATTAAATGCAATTTATGCATGACCAATTAATAATGAAATCAAGAACTGTCAGAGTTTGTAAATGATCATAATACATGATACAGAGTTCATTTGTGTCATAATTTCGTGGATGTTTGTGACCTTGACCTTGGCACTGCAATTTCCTTCAACCTGAATTATGTCACAAATTGAAGCACAGTTACTGTAAATTGTATCTAGACTGTTTGTTACAATTACATAATTCATCGAAGGAGGAAAAGATCATAATTTTCATGTAAAACATGCTATTAAGATTTCTGGATTTTGGTGACCTTGACCTTGAAAACGTGTTGCTCCTGGATAAACTAGTGTTGCTGTGATGATCAGATTTATAATGTATAATAGTTCTTTGCGCTTAAAACCGCCTTTAGAACATAAAAATTGATATTTATTCCAATAAATGTCGAAAAAAGGCATTTAAATATATTTTTTTTTAGCTATTTTAACATTGACCATGACCATTTGATTTGAATTTCTCCATCCAGTTTTTTTGATATTTTACTTTTACATATATTGTTCTTTATGACCATACTACTGTTTGTCTGAACATCTTCTGTTAAACTGTCCAAAATCTCTGCCGAAAGAGTGTATTATTGCATTTTTCACAAATTTGATCAAATGCCAATTTTCCCCTTTTTTGGGCCTCTAGTGTAAGAAACCTATGCGAAATTTTGTCACCAACTTTATATCATTGTGCTTTGCCATCTTAGTGCTTCGATATTAAAAACATTTCTTTTCCAAAACGTTTCTGTAGAGACGGGAAAATAACAAACAATTTTGTCAATTTCCCAGTTTTTATCTTCAATTTTTTCTGTCATCCTCCCAGAACAAACGTTCTGCGTTTCCATGTCAACGAAACATAAAATGAAGATTTCAACGCCGTTTATGGTGGTTTTGCATCAAACTTGATATACAGACAAAACATTACTAAAATCCTAGACATAGCGTAGCCAACGTTTTATGATGGTTACAGAGAATTGATATTAAGATGCTGATCTCTAATGCAGATCAAAAGTTTACCTTCACCATTAGTCAGCCCTGCAGAGTGTGTGGCCATGGCAATGCAGATTTTCTCGTCATTTTTATATTGAAAAAGTATTTATATATTGCATATCTTTGGTAGTGCTTCCTATATTACATTTACAAAGTTTTGCCAAAGTTATACCATTATTAAGCATTCAGTGTAAGTTTAAATAATGTCTATGAATATCTTAACACCCTGTACCGTGAAAAGGAAGTAAGATATCCATCCACCCTCTCTCTCTCTCTCTCTCTCTCTCTCTCTCTCTCTCTCATCAAATACAACAAATACAAAAATAGAAATCTATTGGCGTATAATAACATAAATAAATTCTCTAAAGACAGCGCATATTGACAATTGTGCTGTTCGCAGATACGCTATCTGTTTGCCAGAAGCGTGTCTACCTAAAAAAATTCATCATTGGAAACATAGGCACAAAGAACGACATAGATCATCTTCGCAAACCAAGGCTACTAAGTCCACCTTGTTCCTTACGTACCTTTAGCCGACAGCCTGTTCGTAAATCAAATTTTCCATTGCGCCATTTCATTAGATGCGAGCAATTTCCATCGCATCCAATCAAATTATCCTTAAAAAAAAAAAAACAATATGCATAATAGGCGTGCTTGTCGATAGAAAAATAGAGAGGATATTTGACTTTTTCAGTGTAGAATCGATTTTTATTTCACCGAATGAACACCAAAAGCAGTATTTTCACGAGTGGCGAAGCCACGAGTGAAAATACCACTTTTGGTGTTCATGAGTGAAATAAAAATTCATCTTACACTGAAAAAGTCAAATTTTCTATTTCTTTTATGCTTGAAAATCGCAATAATTCTGTTTATTCAAGAGCGTCAGCCATCACGACAGAAACACAACTTTTTTTCTAGCCGTTTTGCGTCAAATTTGATGCTTCCAGCGTCTTTATTGGGTATGATATTGGTTATAAAGAAAGTTTGCAACTGTGAAATAGCTTCAAATATCATTTTGATAAACAGATCTCAAAACAAAATGCTAAGAAAGAATGCATACAGGAGAGTAAGGCGGCCTGTCGTCGCGTGCAGTAACAATGTTACGCTGACGCTTTAAGTGACGTCATTAACGTCGTAATGACGTGCAAACATGCGTGACGTAAATTTTGTCAAGCCAGATAAGATTTAGCCAATTAATCAACAAAAACTTGAGGCTGTTTCACAAAATTCCTATTTCTGAAACAGTGAAATCGAAAGTGATAATTTCACTATTTTAAACAGTGAGATCATCAGTTTCGATTTCACCGAGAAACCTCTATAATTCATTGAAAAGTATAAAAGAAATAGAGGATATTTGACTTTTTCAGTGTAAGATCGATTTTTATTTCACCGAATGAACACCAAAAGCAGTATTTTCACGAGTGGCGAAGCCACGAGTGAAAATACCACTTTTGGTGTTCATGAGTGAAATAAAAATTCATCTTACACTGAAAAAGTCAAATTTTCTATTTCTTTTATGCTTGAAAATCGCAATACTTCTGTTTATTCAAGAGCGTCAGCCATCACGACTGAAACACAACTTTTTTTCTAGCCCTTTTGCGTCAAATTTGATGCTTCCTGCGTGTTTATTGGGTAGGATATTGGTTGTAAACAAAGTTTGCAACTGAAAAATAGCTTTAAATTTCATTTTGATGAACAGATCTCATAAAAATTGCCAAGAAAAAATGTCGACAGGAGGCTTAGGCGGCCTGACGTCGCGTGCAGTAACAATGTGACGTTGGCGCCTTAAGTGACGTCATTAACGTCGTAATGACGTGCAAACATGCGTGACGTAATTTTTGTCAAGCCAGACAAAGATTTAGACAATTAATCAACAAAACATTTGAGCCTATTTCACAAAAATCCTATTTCTGAAACAGTGAAATCGAAAGTGATAATTTCACTGTTTGAAACAGTGAGATTATCAGTTTCGATTTCACCGAGAAATCTCTATAATTCATTGAAAAGTATAAAAGAAATTGTGTTAACCGTGAACTAAAACAAAAAAAAAGTGTAGATGGTCAAGATTTAGGTAGTTAATCAATGTTGTTGAACAATTATGCGATATTTTTGAAAACTGTGTTTTGCAGCAGGTGTTCTTATCGGTCTGAAAATAACATGCACCAAGGAGAGCAACTCGATGCAGCCAATAGGCGGCCGACTTTCGAATAGGCCGTCGACCAAGGGTAGGTAAGGAACAAAGTGGACGTAGTACCCTTGGACAGCAAACATGGACATACAAAAATGCAGAGACGTTTACGGGCCTGGAGTTTTCGCTTCTCAGTTGGAAAAAAAGAAACTGTGGCAAATATTGGCGAAGCTAAAGCCGTGTTCATGTGCACGTTTTGCACCCGGGTGCAAAAATACACCCGCGGTGCAAATTTGCACCCCGGGTGTATTTTTGGCCACGTGAACGGTGTTTTAAGAAAATGCGTCCGGGTGCAAATTTGCCCCCCTCCGGTGTAAATTTGACCCTATTTTTGAGGTTGTACAATTTTATTTGCACCCCGCTGCAAATTTGCCCCCGGGTGCAAATTGTGCACATGAACGCAAAATGTGTTTATCAGTATACATTTTGATCTAGGTTTTTTTTTTGAAAAATGACTGGCCTTTTTTTATTACTATCCTGTATAATCCGATACAAAAATAAACTATCATGTGACTAGAAATGTGTCCATAGGACATAGATGCCCCCCCCCGCCTAGTGCCTCGAGTAAGATGGCGCCTCGATTAAGTTACAGGCACTTGTAGAATAACTAGGTTCACAGAGGCAGACTTGTATAAAATAGATGGCAAATCAGGGGACAGGAAATATCGGTCAAAAAGACTTATATTTCTTTTGCAGTCAGTTTCGGTTTAATACGGGTCCATAGAAATACCGGAACAAGGCAAAACACCGGAACGCACCTGTAGTTACCGGAACGCACTATAAATATAGTTTTTCCTTGACTTATGTGTGGTTTTAGGACCGGAATATTATTGTTTTCATAACTTAGTGGATAATACATTAGGTTTTCAATTAGTGGATAATGTATCAGGGTTTCAGTTGCGTACATAAGTAACAGAAAAAATAACAGGGTTTACTGGTTAAAAAAATATTAAACATACAGTGCAACATGTTGCAAGGAGATCGAAACTTGCCTGAACAAAAACAACAGCAAGAAAGCATACCAGCTGGTGAAGGATCTAACTTCAGAGAAACAGGGTAGATCCACAACTATCCAGGACATGTCTAGGAAATGCCTTACAGAAGAACAAGAGATTCTCTGCAGATGGACAGAATATTGCTCAGAATTATACAACCATGAGACTGATGGTGACAATACGGTTCTGGACTGCAGTCAGCCCCCAGATGAAGATCAACAACCGATCCTTCGTGAGGAAGTTGAGATTGCAGTAGCAGCACTGAAGAAGGGAAAATCTGCCGGAGTTGATAATATACCAGCAGAACTTGTTCAAGCTGGAGGGGAGACCATGATTGATGTTTTAACAGATATCTGTAACAGGATCTGGAGAACAGGAGAATGGCCTACCCCATGGACTCAGTCGCTGATTATTACTCTCCCTAAAAAGGGCAACCTACAGCTTTGCCAGAACTACAGAACCATCAGCCTCATCAGTCATTCAAGCAAAGTCATGCTGAAAGTTATCTTGAACAGACTTAAGCCACAAGCCGAAGAGATAATCGCTGAGGAACAGGCTGGGTGCCGAGCAGGAAGGAACACCACAGAACAGATCTTCAACCTTAGAATCCTGTGTGAAAAGTATCTCCAACATCAGCAGAATCTGTACCATGTCTTCATTGATTTCAAAAAAGCCTTTGACAGGGTATGGCATGCAGCCTTATGGGCCACCATGAGGAAGTACAATATCAATGCAAACCTAGTTCGCACCATTGAGCAGTTATACGACAAGGCTACAAGTGCAGTCCTGATAAATGGCAGCACAGGAGAATGGTTCAGAACAACAGTTGGAGTAAGTCAAGGATGTCTTCTGTCACCCACCCTCTTCAACATTTTTCTCGAACGGATCATGTCCGATGCTCTGGAAGAACATGACGGAAAGGTTAGCATAGGCGGCAGAAATATTACTAACCTGCGGTTTGCCGATGACATAGACGCTCTTGCTGAGGAAGAGCAGGGACTAGAAGCTCTAGTTGAAAGTCTCGACCAGACCTGCACAAAGTATAAGATGGAGATCAGTGCTGAGAAGACCAAACTGATGACAAACAGCGCAGATGGCATCCAGAGGGAGATCAAGGTAAAGGGGCAGAAGCTGGGTACTGTAAGCAGCTTCAAATACCTTGGAGCAGTTGTCTCAGATGATGGCTCAAAACAGGAGGTTCTCTCAAGGATAGCACAAGCCACTTCAGCTCTTGCCAAGCTGAAACCAATTTGGAGAGATAACAACATATCTCTTGGATCAAAGGTGACACTTATGCGCTCCCTTGTCATTTCCATATTTCTGTATGCCTGTGAATCATGGACCTGGACAGCAGAGTTAGAGAAAAGAACGCAGGCCTTTGAGATGAGATGCTACCGAAGGTTACTGAACATTTCGTACAAGGACCATATAACCAATGAGGAGGTTCGCAGGAAGATCTAAGCAGCCATTGGAGAATATGATGAACTCCTGACGCTGGTCAAGAAACGGAAACTAAGGTGGTTTGGCCATGTCTCAATGTCTTCTGGTTTAGCAAAGACAATTCTTCAGGGCACAGTGAAAGGAAAAAGAAGAAGAGTTAGACAGAAGAAGAGGTGGGAAGACAATATCAAGGAGTGGACTGGAATGGATTTTGCCAGCTCAACTAGGGCAGCTGAAGACAGGACAAGGTGGAAAGGGATTGTTTTGAAGTCAGCTGTGGTGCCCCAACGACCTAGTAAGGTTATGGGATAGAATAGAATAGAATAGAATAGCATCATGTTGATAACTATTTTAAAATCAGGTCAGTTTCAAGAATGACCGCGGTCCATTTCGGAATTCCAAATTGGACAGCTCAATTTTGAGATAGGTCGTTGTCGCAACCAAGTGTCAAAATTACGGTTGTGGATGCCTAGTGCCTACCGACATAGCTTACTTATTCATGAAAGTTATTGTCTTCAACTAGTGACATATAACAAAACAAACTTCCATTTAATCTGCGCCGATTATCTTTTTTTTAAGATTTTTCTTGTTGAATCTAGAACCTTTACCGTTCCTTGAAAGCTTCACACATCCAAAAAGAGTGTTTTAATGGATAAGGCAATGCACTGTTATCATACATTAATGTATCGCGACATACCACTCATATTCGAAACAAAGGGTTTATCAGGTTGCCACGATCGTGAACAATGAATAAAAAGTAGTGTTGTGCATTTTCAATGCTACCGCAGTTACATAAGTTGTGCATCTATACATATTTTCTACGAAACGATCATAATTTAGAGAGCTACATTTCGTTCCTAAACCAGTATGGTTTACTTCTAACTATCTGTCTCCTAGGTAATACTAATTTGGAGTGATCGTTCTGTTTCAAGTCAGGCGATTTTTAAACAGACTAACTGATGCAGAATTTCTGTCGTCGTTTTCTATACTATCTCAGGCTTTAACTATAGAAGGAGGAAAACACTGGTAATAAGAATGTCCGTGAAGCTGTCTGTCAGTTGTCATTTGCCTATCCAGTCGGCAACTGACAAACGGCAGCTTACTTCACATTCTAGATGCCAATTCACAAATTCTCCAGAATTGGCAACAGGCAACTGGCAGCTAGATGCCAATTCGATTTAAGATCCTTTTACAGCTTAATAGGTAACTGGCAAACGGCAGCCACATACCAATTCGCAAATTCCAGTGAATTGGCAAGTGGCAACAGGCAGCCAGATGCCAAATCGACTCGAGAGGGTTTTTGGCAAACGGCATGTAGATGCCAATTTGCAAAATCTAGTGAATTGGTAAATGGCAACTGGCAGCCAGATGCCATTTCGCAAATTCTTTTGAATTAACAACTTCAAACTGGCAGCTAGGTACCAATTCGATTTCAGAGGATTAAAGCTGATTAAAGCTAAATAGGAAACCAGCAAACGGCAGCCAGATGCCAGTTTGCTAATTCTTGCGAATTGGTAACTGGCAACTGGCAGCCAGATGCCAATTCGATTTGAGAATTAGCTAATTGTCATCTGGTTGCCGTTTCCCGGCTTCCTATGTAACTTTAATCGTCTTAAACACTCTCAAATCGAATTGACATCTGGCTGTCAGTTGCCAGTTGACAATTCATAAAACTTTTCGAATCGGCATCTGGCTGCCGTTTGCCGGTTTCCTATGTAGCTTTAATCGTCTTAAACACTCTCAATTCGAATTGGCATCTGGCTGCCAGTTGCCGAATCATAAAAAAGTTTGAATTGGAATCCGGCTGCCGTTTGCCGGTTTCCCTCATGGCCTTTAATCGACTTAAACACTCATGAATCGAATTGGCATCTGGCTGGCGGTTGCCAGATGCTAGTTCAGAAGAGTTAGCAATTGGCATCTGGCTGCCGTCTGCCGGTTTCCTATTTACCTTTAATCGGCTTAAAACCTCTCAAATCGAACTGGCACCTGGCTGCCTGTTGCCAATTTACTAAGAATTTGCAAATAGGCCTCTGGCTGCCAGTTGCCAGTTATCAATTCACTAGATTTTGAGAATTGGCATCTGGATGCCGTTTGCTAGTTGCCTATTCACCTGGTATGCTCTAAAACCCTCTCGAGTCGAATTGGCATCTGGCTGCCTGTGCCACTTGCCAATTCACTGGAATATGCGAATTGGCACGTGGCTGCCGTTTGCCAGTTACCTATTCAGCTGTTATGCTGTAAAAGCATCTCAAATCGAATTGGCATCTAGCTGCCAGTTGCCTGTTGCCAATTTTGGAGAATTTGCGAATTGGCATCTAGAATGTGAAGTTCGCTGCCATTTGTCAGCTGCCGATTCAATATGCAAATGGCAACTGGCAGCCGACTTCACGAACATTATTATAGACTGGTTCGGTCCTGTCATCACCATTTTTTTAAAATTGTACTCTAGAAAGACGACCAACTATTGTGTGGGGGAGGAGGGGGCCGTTGGGTGGGGCCTGGAGACGAAGGGTATAAAGAGGATAAGAGTGATGGATTTTGCTAGGACAATACTAATTTCTGTTTATCTATCTTCTTGATTCCAAGGTTTCCAAACCTATTTCATCATATAACGCCTGCATCGATAACGATTTTGTCGTGGCTGTGGCAATCCTTGCAGCTTCTTTTTGATTGCTTCGATTTTTTGTTTTTCCTGTTGATAAGAGTTACTCCATACTGATTCGCCATACAGTCAGTCCAAACTGTAGAATTTGATTATACAATGTTTATCTTGAAAATCAGCTGCTCCGATAGACTAACTTTAACAGCCACAATTCAATCACTTATTTATTCCAGTCAAAATATATTACGCATCTTTTAATTATGCCCACAATGTCTTCGAATTATAGAAAATTCAGCATACAAAAGCGTTGTTGTGACTACAGAGCTTTTTGTAGTCAGCCTTTTCTATAATGTCTTACGCTAGATGTAACTAATGAGGCAAAGTTGCTCAAAATAACTAAGTCGAAAAGGCTGTACATTCATCAAAAGAAAAAATAGAAATATATCAAAATTCTTAGACTAATATATTGAACTCTATGAAAGGAAAAATAACATATACTCTGTACTCTAAACTGTCAAAATGCTGCCTAACATGACCATATTTCTTCCAAAATTAATTCTGTCTCCGTTCAAGACCCATAAGCATATCTTCATATTGTTCACAACTAGTATACAAAATTAAAAGAACTTTCATTGAAAATTTTGGAAGGAGTTAATTACAAAAATCTCTAAAAATAAAAAAGCGGCCCAATAAGACCAAGGTTAAGAGGCCGTAATTCCTTCGAAAATATTTTTTATCTTCATTAAAACGTCACAAGTACATTTTCACTATGTCTACAATATGTGTACAAAGTTTAAAAACAATCATTTGAAATCTGTGACAGGAGTGGACTACGCAAATTCTATACCATAAAGATAAAAAGCGCACCAAATTGACTCTAAGTTCAAAAAGACATTATTCTATCAAAATTTATTCTACCTCAAAATTAATTTATTCTATCCCCATTAAAAACGTCAAATGCATATCTTCATAATGTCCACAATATGTGCTTAAAGTTTGAACAATTTGGGAGGAGTTGCTTACGCAAACTCTATACCCTGAAACATAAAAAGCTATCCAAAATAACTGAATTCAAAAGGACTTAATTCTGTCAAAACTAAACTTACTCCATCAAATCGTCACACGCACATCTTCATTATGTCTACAATATGTGTTCATAGTTTGAAAGGAATTCCCAGGAATGCTATGTCGCACCTGCCTTATGCCTTCTCAGTAGCAGATACCATGGTCAGGGAAAAAGTGTGCACTAGGTCTGATGAATTTATGTACAAATTTGAGCAACTTGGACTAACAAACTAGAAAAGATGCAGTTATATAAATATATAGGTTAAAGGTATAAAGTAGTCAAACACTCAAGGACACCAGCTTAAGAAAACATTTTATACCATGTCTGATGATTGTAGGTGGTATAGTAAAGTGAAAAATGGACTTGAATGCTCTTGTCCATATAATCATGGATGCCAGGTTGACATAAAATATCCAAAGTCAACAGAGCGTGATATATAGGTCAAGGGCCCAAACAATAGCAGCATCCCAGAAGAATCTTCAAGCCAGGTTTGATGATAACACCCATTGTATTTCAAGACAAATGGACTCAAACCCTAAGGTCGACTAAATTTTGGATATGAAATTTTACAATATCAGTAGCACGTGAAATAAAGGCCAAGGATTGAAACAAGTGCATTAATCCTACAGTCCATTCTAAGAAGAAATTTTATACCAGGTTCGATGATTCTAGATATCATAGATTGAGAGAAATGGACTTAAACGATAGTGTTGATGTAAATTTTTAAGTTAAATTTAACAAAGTCAGCTGAGCATGAAATATGGGTCAAAGGTAAAAATAAGTGCAACAATCCTCTAGATCAACCCAAGCAGAAACTTTATACCAGCTTCGATGATTGTAGGTATCATAGACTGAATGAAATGGACCAGTATTCTAGGGTCAATGCAATTTTGACGTAAAATTTTACTAAGTCAAGTGAGCATAAAATATAGGCCACAGGTCAAAATAAAGGCAACATTTAAGAAAAAACTTTATTGCAGGTATCATAGATGGAGAGAAATGGACTTTAACACTAGGGTAGACGTAATTTTTGACGTAAAATTTTACGAAGTTATTGGAGCATGAAAAATAGATCAAATGTCAAAATAAGTGCAAAGTTTCTCGAGACCATCAATACAGAAACTTCATACCAGGTTTGATGACTCTAGGTATCATAGATTAAGAATAATGGACACGGACGTCAGGGTCGACATAATTGTGGACGGACGGACTGACGGACAGACGGAATGACTGGCGAACGGACGGAAAAGTGAACTCCTATATCGCACCTTGCTAAAGCAGGTGCGACAAAAATATAGGAGAAGTTGATTATCCAAAAATATTACAAACAGATAGACTGACAATCAAACGGACTGACAGACAGGACCAAAATCTGATGCTTCCTAACTGTTGTCACCATAGCCAACTTAGCACACATAGGGAGACAACTCCGTCGCCCTTGCCTGTCTGATATCGATAGTCTACTACACAATGGCGCGAGATAGGAAATCTTTAACTAATGCTTTGTCAGACTGCTGCTGATAAAGACACATATGATTCCCTGATATATTCTGAAAGCCTGGTGTTTCACCAAGTTGTCATATTTTCCTATTATTTTTCACAAAAGTATTTTAGACCTTGAGCTGACCATAGACCCCCCTCCCCCCCGGGGGGAATTTTGAACCCTATAATTTTCTGAAACTATATTATATAAGAAACAAAATGACACATGTTAGCCCTCTGTACGTTGGGGCGTTAACGTATAACGTCAACGTCAATTATACTACCCAAATTTACATATTCACGTTATAATAGAAAATACGAATTATTATACACATGCTAGTATTCGCCCTAAATAATGTTAGGTTTTGTCTGCTAGTACATAAATCGCTGTTTCAAGGTATTTGACATTGTCAAGGATAAGTTTACTAACCCGTATAACGCAGTTTACATTGTATTTGACGTTTTCCCCCTTCAGTTTCTAAATACATGTAATATAAGGAGCAAATTGTAAGAATTGAAGTGTAGAGAAATGTTAATGTCATATATATGACTGTTTCAATATTCTAGTTTAAAAAACAAACAAACTGAAGTCTTACAAAACTCGTCAGCAGTCACGATTAATATGTAACGTATATAACCACAACAAAAATACTATAAAAACAACCAGAATCAGACTAAATCGCTGAATTGGTGGACTGAAGTTTATACGTGCTCCATCAATCTTCTTTGATTCATGCCCAACTTAGATTAGCTAGGCAGCAGTTAGCAGTGGATATATTAAATGGGGACAGAAACTATCTTAATTTTGAAGAATTTAACCTACAAAATGACAAGAAAAGCTAAGAAAGCCAACATCAGCTGCATTTTTTTTTCAATGTTATCTGTAATTTGTCTCAAGTAGACACTGTTGCATATGTAAATATGAAGAAAACGCCAATGTTATGTGTCCTCAAACTATAAAAAACATCGGATAGTGTATATTTGAAAAGAAATCTAACAGTAACGTTACGCTACATAATTGTAATATGTCGAGGATAAGATTTGTGTGTCATCTGTTATCAAAATTTTAGTTCCCGGGCAGCATGAATTATTCATTGCTGTAGTATTAGCTTACTACTGGTCGTCAGATGGCAAATTTAGCTCTTTGAAATACGCAAAAACTCAGCAAGCCACACATTATAGATTGTTAGAGCTGAAGCAGTTCGACCTTGCCTTCAGTTCAGTCTCACTTAAAAATGACTTCATAAAAATGATTTTTTTTTTTCAATTTTATGCATAGAAAGAACGAAGTATAAGTTGATATATGCTGCAACTGATTAGTATTTAGGTTCTCGTTATGGTGGGGATAAAACCTATTTCGCTACCTGTGCTGTTGGCTGAGTCGTTCAATTACCCTACATACAAATATGCAACTGTGACTACCAGCCGAGGCAATCAAGAGCAGTACAAAGTCTGCTGTAGGCATTAACACCATTTTTGCTATGCTGTCAGTCGAATCGTCAGCCACGAGCCTCTTTGCACAGTAACTGCTTTACATAGGTTAGCAAATATGTGTGGCTCCCGTGATCATAACTTACATGTTAATTTGTGAACTATATGATCTGTTTATGCAGCTCCCGGCCATCAAATAAATTACAAAATATTCACAATGTGAAAATTTAAGGATTCTAGAAAGTGACATACTTTATGACGCATACAACATTCGGTCATCAGCCTGTTCAGGAGTTCTATTTTCCATTATGTTGTTACAAATATTTAACTGGTCAGGTAATTTTGCAAACCCTATGTTTTTTTCCCACTTTTTGCTACTAGCAAGGACTAAAGGTGTTACGAAATACAAATTTCAGTCAGACAATTTTCAATATGTAAGCAACTAAAATTGGTGTTTGGATATTGCCAAAATGCTGTATTCTCTAACAGTATCTAACATATTTGGACAAGGATGATTTGACAAGCAGTAAGATATCATTAATCAGCAGTTTACAACCATATTTATTGCTAAAAAAGTAGACAATGTGGTAATACAAGGTCATGGAGATCGAATGCAGTATGTTATTCAAATTAGCCTTTCCTTGGCATGTATAGGTTTTTCACTATTTCTATTGTTTGATTATTTGCTCTTCAGAAATACTGTTTGCTCTTCAGAAATACTGTATTACTAGTTAAGGATATCGGAAATGAAGAATTCATAAACTCTCAATAAATACGTTGTATACATTACTTGTTTGGTCTTTCTTTTCTTTTTTCTTTTTTTTTCTCAATATTATGCTGCAAAGCATAAGAACTAAAATTTGCTCATAAATATCTGAACGGCAATGACCAACATTAATATATTCTGTCATTTTCATTTGCCATTTTATTATGTGTGCAGAGCTACTGGAACGCTGTCCCTGGAATTTTTTTTTGTCCAACTAAACGTATCTTTATGTTCTTTGGTGAATGGATTCTTTAAGAGATGATTGAATGCAGTTAGATTCTTTACCAGATGATTGAATGTAGTTAGACTTTAAAGAGCAAGAAACAAAATCACAGAAATATAGATCATCTTAAACATAGCATTTATAGATTGCTACAGTATACTAGTAAACTACCAGTGTCTCTTTTTTGTATTAAATGTTTCTGATACTATTCTCCCAAACTCCTGGTTGACACATTGTTGGTAGTTACATAAATGAACTATATAACGCAATGTATTGACACGACACTACCATTAATTATTTTCAAAAGCTTGTTTGTTTCTTAATTGTAACTCAACAATGTTGTTCCCTTCGGTCACGTAAAATATGCGATAGTCTTACAAAAGTAAGTATACGCTGCCAGCAAATATCTACATAGCTTTGATGCAGAACTGTATTTGGCTTAAGTCTTCAAACTTCAGGTTTACTGTTCTGCTTTATAGTTTTTCAGTGTGCACATAAAAACTATACCAAATCCTGTCAATACAGAAGGTGGTACTCTATTTTGCATTGTTGATTATTTTATAGTTTTAAACTAAACACGTCAAAACCGCTTAGCTTTTAATGGTATCAAACTGACTGTATATCAGTTTATTGGAGCAGTATATGCAAAAAAACGCTGGCTTTAAATAGCTGCAGCTTTATCTGTTCTGAAGTTGTATTTTTTTATTTTCTTTTTTTTTTGGATTTTCCAGCTGTATATAACAAATTTTCACGTATGTTACTGTCTTTAGAACTCAAATGTACAAATTGTAATAGAAACAGACTGGGCAATGCCATTATGAAATACTTTTACTTTTGATATAGTAACAAAGTAAACAGCAAAACCCATTTTACATGTGCAGAATATGTCAATGCCCTTAACATTACAATTTGAAGTATACTGTGTTTAATCACGTATAAAACACACCTCATGAATCCCTAAAAGTATTAACTGAGAGACGTGTTGATAGGTCCAAGTACACAATATATCATAAGAACATCCAGACTTATATGTGTTATTTTTTATTGACAGTGGAAAAAACTGATTTAAGGTATTATAATGAAATATTTTAAATATTAAAGTTATTTACGTTACTACTGGTAATAGCTTATCAAAGAAAATAAACCAAAATGTATTTTTTCTCTTACAATTAAAGGTTCTTTAATGAAGAAACTGCTACCAAAGAAAATAAAATGATTCTATCTTCAAATTATATGATTTAAGCAAAAATAGCCCTAGGTAACGTATATAATCGATCATTGTGGCCAATTAAAATGCATTCAAAATATTGTGGAACTGTTCTTTGCAGTCTTAATAGGCTGGCATATTCAATTTTACCTTTTACTGTTGTTTTTAATTCCAAAGTGTAGTTCAAGCACTTGAATTATACGGAAAGTGTTAATTGTACTTGAGAACATTTATAAGTGGGTACTGTGTTCAACATCCTATTTCCCCCAAAGTATACAAGATAGGATAATAATTTTTGCAGATCTGAAAAGATCTATAAATTTCTTTAATACAGTACCAAACAATTTGTCTAATAGTAAAGGAATAACTTACAAAAAGAAAGTATTTTGGATGGAAAAAACAGTTTTAATGGAGTGTAAAGAAAACGTCACGTATATTACACCATGAAGGCTAAAGTGACCTTTCAAACATCATAACTTTTAGCTCCTGCATTGTCCTATTAGATTCTATTATAATTTTAAACATAGGAAAGTGATTTCTATTTTTTATATTTTTGATAATTTATATTTTATGTTTATTATTTTAATGGGTAACGTATTTAACAGGCTGTTACAGCTTAACGCCCCACTCGCCAGAGGGCTAACATGCTGCAAAATACTTCTAAGATGCTGGACTTTAAGAAAAGTATCGTCTACAAAATTCCTCCTGGGGGGGGGGGGGGCGGGGGAGGTAAACAATATTTGGCTCATGGCCTATTTATTGCTTCTAAATATAGATTTCATGACGACGTGTCACAAAATTCATTTTCTATTTGATGTGTTGAATGTTGTTGTTGGTTTGATGCTTAACGTCCACGGTAAACAACTAAGGTCATGTCGGGACGGTCAGTTAACCTAGCCACACTATTCCTGGGCAGGCTTAGACCTCCTAAGCGGTTAACCAGTACTAAGTGCACATACTTTCGCCAGTAACTGACAACTGCCCTTCTTGAATCAGCGGAAGGAGAAACGAAAGTATGTGGCCAGACCGGGATTCGAACCCAGGACCTCTGACTTACGAGTCAGGTGCCCTACCGATTGCGCTACCCGGCCCGGCCGTGGTGTGTTGAAATCTCGTAGTTTTTAATACCGATATACATGGGCTAAACATGACGTCGCTCTCAACAATCTTTCAGACGTATTACGACGACGCTTGGTTGTGACAGGAGGGCTCAGTGCTCACTTTTATAACTACTGTATCATGCGGTCAGCCGTTTTTAATTGCGAAAAAGAAAACTATTTTGAAAGAAAGAAACTTTTCCCTGATTTTTTCTGAATGTATAGGAAATGAGCTTTCTGATGATACTGAAATTATATCTTTAGCTCACAGGGATTTTGCTTCAATTACCTGATTTTTTAAAGATAATTGTAACTTGTTTCTGCAAATCGAAATTGGAAGCAATTACTACCTATGGCAACGGCAGCCTTTCGTATATAGTAAATGTAACCATATGAGCCGCGACACGATAAAACCAACAAAGCGGCAAGTGCGCTCAGCGAGGACTCAGAACAGCCTGGGCAGCCGCTCAGTCTAATCAGACTCTTCGCTTTGTGCTTAAAAGGGTAGCTAAGGGTCTGGGCTAGCCCCATGCAGACAGAAAAGACTCATGTCAGACTTGCAGATTCCCAGGCTGATCTGAGTCTTCGCGTGGCGCACATGCCACTTTTTTGTTTTTGTCGTATTGCGGCTCCGTTATCTATCTCTATATAGGTATTTTATTACACTGACAGAATCAGCAGTGGCCGTAGTACAATGGTTAGGATTTTCGTTTGCCAAGTGGGCGACCTAAATTCGAAACCTCTCCGATTTTTTTTTGTTATGTTTCTAGAGTCACGTACAGATACATGCTATTTAGTTTAGAGTGGGGACACCGTTTTATAGTCTGTCCGTCCGGATTCTATTTTTTCCCCGTTGATTGACTACATTTCTTAAGCCGTGTTCATGTGCACTTTTTTGCACCCGGGGGCAAATCTGCGACCCCTTGTGTAGCGTTCATATGCCAATAGATTGTGTTCATACGTACTTAGATTTGACATTAAACTTAACACACGTTACTCAGTTTTGATGTTAACAGGTGGACATCTTGCTTAAGAATGACCAAAAGCGTAGTCTCATTAATTTATGCAAATTTGTTTTAAAGTCTGGTCAGCTATGAATAACAGTCTGAATATCAATTTGATAAAGTGAACTTTTTATGGACCGCAAGGAACTGGTGGAAGGGCATATAATGTTTACCCTGTCCGTGTGTGCGTGTGTATGTGCGTGTGCTACCGAATCGTGTCCGACTCATAACTTTGGCATGCATAGTGGGCTTTAAAAATTCTTTGGCACAAATCATCATCATGACAAGTCTGTGTGTCGTGTGCAAAATTCTGTCGCTAGCTTAAAGGTCAAGGTCACAGTCCGCACTTAAACTTTGTGCATAGGCTATAATAACAAGAGCTCCGCTGAGCAGGGCAATACACGCCCGTTGAGGCTTAAAGTTGGAAAGACAACAAGAGGTGGCAGAACTTTTGTCAGCAGCTTAAATCTTCAATGATAAGGCAGATATAAAACTACGAAATAAACGAAGCTAATATGAAATTCCTAGTCAAAATTTACAAAGGGGTATAATTCCATCAGAACTGAAAGTAGTCTCATGGTTCTTGTTCTTTGCATATCGTCTGATATTTGTACAAACTTTCATGAAGAAATCTTAGACGGTTTTCAAGATATGGAGAAGACACGAAATTACTATATAAAAAATTCAAAGGTGCATAATTCCGTCAAAACTGAAAGTAGGGTTACGGTTCTTTTTCTCTGCGTATTGTCTGATGATGCTTCAAATTTGTATCAACTTTTATAAACGTTTTATGAAGAAATCTTATAAGGTTTTTAAGATATGAAGCGGACAAATAATGTTACCTTTTAAACTTTGACCTCTAAGTGTGACCTTGACCTTTGTCGGACACTGTTGAAGTACAAATTCTGCAAGTTGCTTCGATAAGGTGAACATTGGACTCAAGTTTCAAAAAAAATCTTTTAAGAGGTTAAGGAGATATGGAGTGGACACCAATTTAATACAAGATTACAATACGAAAAATACAAGGGGCGTAATTTTGTAAAACGTAAAAGTAGGATTATGGTTCTTTTCCCTACACATCATCTGATGGTGCTTTATATGTATACAAACTTTCATTAAGAAATCTGAAACGGTTTTCGAGATATGGAGCAGACACGAAGCTTATGAGAAATTACTGTACGAAAAATACAAAGGGACATAATTCCGTCAAACTGAAATAGGGTTATGCTTCTTTTTTTCCGCACATTGCTTGATGGTGCTTTATATTTATACAAACTTTCATGAAGAAATCTTAAACGGTTTCGAGATATGGAGCGGACAAAAAGCTTATATTTAATTATTATACGAAAAATACAAAGGGGCGTAATGTTGTTACAAGTGTAAGTAGGGTTATGGTCCTTTTTCTCTGCACATTGCCTGATGGTGCTTTATAATTATACAAACTTTCATGAAGAAATCTTAAACGGTTTTCGAAATATGGAGCGGACAAAAAGCTTATATTTAATTATTATACGAAAAATACAAAGGGACGTAATGTTGTTAAAAGTGAAAGTAGGGTTATGGTCCTTTTTCTCTGCACATCGCCTGATGGTGCTTTATAATTATACAAACTTTCATGAAGAAATCTTAAACGGTTTTTGAAATATGGAGCGGACACGAAGCTTATATAAAATGACTTTATGAAAATACAAAGGGACATTATTCCGTCAAACATGAACATAGGGTTATGGTTCTTTTTCTCTGCATATCGCCTGATGGTGCTTTATAATTATACAAACTTTCATGAAGAAATCTTAAACGGTTTTTAAGATATGGAGCAGACACGAAATTTTACCGTTTGACCTTTAACCTCTAAGTGTGACCTTGGCCTTTGCCGGACATCATTTAAGTAATAGTTCTGCACATCGTCTTGATAAGATAAACATTTGACCCAAGTTTCAAAAAATCTTTCAAGGGGTTAAGAAGATATGGAGCGGGCATGAAAAGTTAAGGGACAGACAGACGGACGGACGGCGGACACGACATAATACGACCCGTCTTCGACGGGCGTATAAAATTGTTTGTGTTCAGACCTTAACTTTGTCCTCAATGGCGGGATCCCAAAACTATTTGGCATAAATGATCAGCATGACAAGACAATGTGTCGCGTTTAAGTACCATGTCGCTAGCTTGAAGGTCAAGGTCACACTGCGCGCGTAAACTTGAAGTCATGCACAGGCTGTGGTGAAACATATTCGTTTCCGGCCTATTAATTTGTTCTGCATGATGGGATTTCAAAATTATTTGGCATAAATAATTATCATGACAAGTCGATGTGTCATGTGCAAGAACCATGTCGCTAATTAAAAGGTCAAGGTCACAGTCTACACTTAGACTTGGTGTATGGGCTTCAGTGAAACATGTTCGTGCCTCATCCATCACTTTATCCTGCATGGTGGGACTAAAATTATATGGTATAAATAATCATTATGACAGAACGCAAGCTTGAAGGCCAACGTCACACTGCGCACATAAATTTTGTGTATAGGCTATCGTGAAAACATTTTTGTGCCCGGCCTATAAGTATGTCCTCCAAGGTGGTATTTCAGAATTGTTTGGCAGATATTAAATAATGATCATGGCAAGATGATGTGTCATGTGAAAGAACCATGTTGCTAGCTCAAAGTTCAAAGTCACATTATGCACTTAAAGTTTACGCATAGGCTTGTTCATATTCGGCCCATAACTTTGTTCTACATGGTGGGATTTCAAAACTATTTGGCAAGACAATTTGTTGCACATAAGGACCATGTCACTAGTTTTAAAGGTCAAGGTCACAGTGCACACTAAAGCTGTGTGAATAGACTATAAAGAAAACCTGTTTGTGTCATCTACGACGAAAAGAAAGAAGAAAGAAAGTTTTGAATATCTGCGTCTGTTTCCGATAACATTTCTAAATGTAAAAATACAAACAATAGAACCTTTTTGAATTAATATAGACAGAGTACTAGTATTCGCAGTGAAGTACGACGAAAAAAAAAACGAAGTTTAAATATTCATTAACCTTTGATATAACTGGCTAAATTTTTACATACGCGTTATTTGAGCAATGGAATCTTGTGAAATATGGAACAATATCGAAATTATACGAGGCTGTGCCTCGAAAAAAAATGCTATAATATCACTTAGTACAGGGGTAACAACCTACGGCATAGCACGTGGACAGACTTAATCATTCGACGACCATTTTGAAGAAAATCTGAGAGATTTTCCGTTTGTAACATATAGGAGACAGGATTTTAACACAAGATAAAACCGTGAGTCGGTACCTACATGTACATATGGTCCAGATATATAGGGCGTGACTCTTCAAAGGGTGAGAAATTATAAAATATCTCACTACAATTTTTGATGTGGACAGCTGAGATAAACATGCATTAAGGCAGAGTCGATACAGATCACTATAGTAAGTGTTTTCTGATTAAGCAAGTATTTTATGGTGAATTCTGGTTATATTGAGTCAAAAACATCTATGGATACCAGATCGACTAGATATTTGATAGTTTCAGTGTTTGCCAAGCCTTCATTATGCAAAACATTTACCTTATTTATAAGGCCACTGATAGAACGATTATGACGTCACTGCTATGACGTAGGTTGTCACCTTTGTTAGTAATTGATGTCGATAAGTTAATGGATCAAATTCACGGATGAGGAACTCCATAAACGGAGCCAGTGGCTCTGATAAAGAAAGGTTATGACGGTATTCTGGAGCATGTGCGGCCCCGACTGTACCGGCTGGAAATTGGACGGTGAAAAGGTAAGTTTCGAATTCGTGGTATGAAATCATTTTATGGCGTGGAACTTCCAAAAAAAAAAAAATTAATAAAAATAAAAATAGGAGAATGCAGTTCAATGCTCTGGTCTTTTAACTTCTTTTCTAGGCTATGTGTAGTTGTCATATGCGTACGATTTTGTCATTTGTGCCGTGGGGTGATCAAAGGTTAATTTACAGATAGGCAGATAGCAATTGCGTTGGTATTCCTGTTGAAATGATATAAACGTAAGAATGTTGACGGTCGAAGAGCGTGCACTGATTGTCTGATCCTTCTCCATTCGCAAAAAGGAAGAATTGAAAGCAAATAATGGAAACTGAGAATAAATAAACCAAGGCTTCGATTATGTGGAGCGGCTCTGGTTATATCGGCCGGCTCTTTACGTCTTGTTCAACAGTGTTTCCTTCATATGACGATGAGGAGAGGAAGATAATGAAAGGCTGTGCGCAAGATTACCGCCTCCAGCGGACATCGAACCCGGCACCGTTATGTCAGCAGGCCAGTGCTTTACACACTGAGATGGCAGGGTTTCTTAAAATGTGATATACTAGGATAAAGTAACGAATAAAAACAAAAAAGTAAAGACAAAATTTATTCAAAAGAAAAAGATATTAGCTTGTACAGAATATATATTACACCACAGATTAAGGTAAATGGGTACACCATGTTTTTTCCGTTTTTTAACAAAGTGGAACAACTTTCGTGACTCTCTACATATCTTCCACACAGGATGAAGCCTTTCAAGCGGGTGTCTACTCTTCTAATCTCAGAGGAAAGAATTGTTTATAAAGGACCAAAAATCAGAGTTGTGTCCAGACAGATGGGAAGATAAATGAAAATGGCAGAGTTGCTTTCCCTGAAAAAAGTGTACCCATTTATCTTAACCAAGCATTTGGGGACGATTATGAACCAAAACTAGTCAGCAACCATACTGTAACTTTATACCGATGCCAATATGTTTGTTGCTCACGATATAACGCTTTACCGTGATATGTTTTATTTTTTTTATTTAAACAGTATTTTTTTTTCAGGAATACAGCATTTATATTACAAAGTACACACTCGTAACTTCAACGCACCCATCAGGCACAAAATATAGAATCAGCATTGACTCAACGTTGATTTAACGTCAGTTGATTCAACGTTGTTGTTCATAATCTTTTCCAAGGCAGACAATTGATTTACAATAATCTTGACAACGTGAGTAAGAATATTCAATTACTTGTAAATTATTCGAAGCAGTGAAGAATAACTCAACCAACCATTGATAAAAAGAGAGAGAGAAGAGAAAAGTAAGCAAGCCAAAAAGATGATGTGTGCCGCTTGAAGAGGTACTTTGGAGGAAGCGCAATCAGAGATGACTCGGATCAGCCGGCTCTTCGAAGCTATCCCTGTTCGTATAAACCATGTTAAAAACTACATGTAAAGATGCAGACACTAAATTGTTTTCGCAAAGTGAGACTCCAAACTCAATATCCACTGTAAAAACATGTCCAAAGGTCCCCTATCAAGGGACGCCACACAAATACACACAAAATAGAAATGAAAAAAAAAGGAGAAAAAAAAAGAACAATAATGCATATAATTCTGCATATAACGAATACGGAGAGCTGGACTTTTTTTTTTAGATCGCATTGATAGCTGCGGCCGTTTGGTGCGAAATAGAAAAAAATTCTTAACTCCTACCCTGCGGTACGAGCAGGAATTAGTACATGTATACTGGTCTCGGGCAAGGTTCACTTCCCTACTGGTGTCCCTGAACATCTAAAATATTACCTTGCTCGTCCTCAAATTGGGGCATTTTGGCTTGACAATGCGGTAATGCGTCCAAAGTATGCAGATGGACTGGCAAACAGTGTAGACCCTAATCAGACTGCATTCTAATCTGGGCCTGCACTGTTTATTCGTGCATATCTGTCCCAATTTTTAGATTGTTTTCAATATTCAAAGTATTGGGCCAGATATACGACACCATTCAGTTAAGTAAGCAAGTGTTATCCATGTAAACCAGAAAATATTACAATCCCTAAATTTCATAGATCGCTATTAATTATATTAACTGAAAACATACATACAAACGCACCCATACGCACGGATCCGAGTTGAGCGCTTGGAGGCTAACAATATGCAAACAACAGACTACCCTTTGTTGTTTGCACACACACTATGTACATTGTAGTCTCAAAGACTGTATAGTGACTAAAAGAATGCTGTAGTTAGAAGACTCGTCTGCAAATACATTTTGTGTGCCAGGGCTCAATATTGTTATCTATCTATTTCCCGTTTCAGTGATGTTGAGATGGTGACCGTGGTGATTACGAATACGCATGAAGATTCGTAATTCGGTAAGTACGAGAACAATTCAAGAAAAGCACAACTTCGTTTGTTTCATTCTAGAATTAACTAGGGTACTTAGGACAAAACCTACATGATCGTCTGCGAGGCATGAAACTAACTAGCCCTAGATGCCATTCTCTGCTTACTATCAGCTGCTCATTTCACACCGCTAGCAGAGACAAACACCGCCAGCATTATTGCTAAGGGTGAGTAGTGATTGCTGACGGACAGCGCTAGTCAGCGTTTATTGCTAGTGGCGAAAGTTATTGCTGGGAGTTAGCACTCGACCTCATTTACTGATAACGGTAAGTAGTGACTGCTGACAGTACTAGTCAACATTTATTACTAGTGGTGAGTTGTGACTGCTGGCTGTCAGCGTTTATTGCTAGTGGCGAGTAGTGACTGCTGACAGTCAGCGCTCATCAGCATTTATTGTCAAAGTTGAGTAGTGACTACTGACAGACAGCGCTTGTCAGCGTTTATTGCTAGTGGCGAGAAGTTATTGCTGGGTGTCAGCACTCGACAGCATTTACTGATAACGGTAAGTAGTTACTGCTGATAGCACTCGTCAACATTTATTGCTAGTGGTGAGTTGTGACTGCTGGCTGTCAGCGTTTATTGCTAGTGGCAAGTTGTGACTGCTGGCAGTCAGCGCTCATCAGCATTTATTGCCAATGTTGAGTAGTGACTACTGACAGTCAGCGCTTGTCAGCATTTATTGCTAGTGGTGAGTAGTGACTGCTGACAGTCAGCGCTTGTCAGCATTTATTGCTAGTGGTGAGTAGTGACTGCTGACAGTCAGCGCTTGTCATCATTTATTGCTAGTGGTGAGTAGTGACTGCTGACAGTCACCGCTCGACAGCTTTTACTGCTAGCGGTACATTGGGTCTGCTGACAGTCAGCGCTGATCACGCTCGTCAGAATTTTCTGCTAGCGATGAGAAGTGACTGCTTGCAGTCAGTACTGATTGCTTACGGCGTTTATTCAACCCTATACGTACACCACATACTCGTATGAGTCGTTACACAGCGTAAAACATTCCATATTGCGCGAACAATAGGAAGTCATATAAACACACACGTTCGCAAAGACTGATCATATCCTTCGATCCGCCAAAGATTAATAATGCAAAGCGAAGGAGGCTCCGATCAGATGTCAAATTGAGTGCTCATGATACTTCATGTACTTTGCTTTGCCCCTAGATTAGCATGCTCCCAGCAATTGGTTGCATGCGCGAAAAAAAAAAAAAAAAAAAAGATAGTCAGCCGGTGCATCCGCGCAGTCATATTAGAGGGCATATAAATTCTTAAGCTTTTACGCCTCACGCTAACAGGGGACACCGCTTGATTCATTCAAGTGTTTGCGTGAGTGTTAGGACCTTGTTCCACTATTCACTATGTCAAACGGAGACTGGAACTTTGTTTAAATGTCCATGCGAAAGACGTGATGCGCGGCTTCGAACTTACCTCACCTGTTTAACAAAACAAGTAAAGGTTATAATAGCCACTTCATTATGCGGTTTCGTAAGAGAACCATAAAACTGACTATTTGGAAATTGTTTTGACCTCTAATTGTTTCAGGAGAGGAAAAATAACAATGGAAAAAGAAGAAAGAACAAAGAAACAGAGCAGAGACAAAGTTATTTACTACACAGACAACGCCATTTTAAGACAATTATGTTTCAAAGCCGCGATGTCCAAGTAGGTAGAGCTTACGGTTTCTAAAGAAAACGCATGCGCGTACCATTGAAAAATGAAGTATCTAATAATCAGTTTCTTAATTTCATAAACGGCACATGCAAAGACGGACAAATCGTGTCAAAATGAATAGGACTGATCGGTAAAACCGATCGGCTCTGTGTTCGAATCTCTATCTCCGAGTCGCTACCATTCTTTTCGTATCTTCACGTATTTCGTAGCTCAGTGGGAGACATTTTTGAGTCGGAAAAATGCTTTGTTTATACTCTGAACTGACCTTTAAACCTTTCTAACATTGGATCATATCAATGATGACATTTGACTGACCGGAAAGGGGGTTTACGGCGGACGTTGAAATCGGTCCTCGTCGTGGGATGACTATGTCAGAATCGGCCCCCGATGAGAAATCGGCTCTCGTTGTGGGAATCAGCCCTCGATCAGGGACCGTCCCTCGATCTGAGTCCAACATATATGAGCAACCACACGACAAAACAAACAAAGTGAAATGTGCGCCCAGCGAAGTCTCTGATTAGCCTGGACATCAGCCCAGTCTGATTAGAGCATTCGCTGTGCGCTTAAAGGTAGGTAAGGGTCTAAGCTAGCTCTATGCGGACAGCGAAGACTCTGATCAGGCTAGGCGGGTGCCCAGGCTGATCTGAGTAATCGCTGGAAGCATATTTCACTTTGCCACTTTGCTGGTTTTGTCGTGGCGCGGCTTTTATACTGAGAGCTTTCGGCTTTACGCCTTCATCAAAGTTCAAACACACTTTCACATACATACTAAAGCAAAAACTGTACAGATGAAATTTTGTTTCATGTCGTGTCAAATGCACTATTAATTTTGGACCAAACCTTGAAAAAGGTTGAGCAGCTTGTCACGGAAAAAGTCGGCTCTTTCCGTATGAGTCACAACACCTTTATATATTACCATTTAGAACCATTCCGCTAGATTTCTGCGTGGTCCAGAGATTCAGCTTGGCGTATATGACTGGCAGACTATTAGACTAAATATCACGAGTCAGTGGTTCGAATACCGTATTTCTCTAGTTTTATCGTTTGCCTTTTTTACCTATTTAATTTGCGTGTTTTTTATTGTGCGTTTTATTTCATTTTGATTTCTCCAATACTAATGACGAATTCAAGTCTCACTGAGTTACCATGACTGTTGTGAAACAACAGACAACTGCAAAGGTTTATATAATGCAACAGAGTTTTCTTGTATCAAAACGAGCATCATTGCATGAATGGATGAAATGGCGGATGTACAATATATTCAACAATATTATAGTCATACCAGGAAGAGGTAAGGGTGAAGGACTCTATGCAATAAAGCATCTGTTAGGAGCGAACAGAGCCTTGCCTCTATCTGAACTCGAACCAACGACCCCATGATCCGAAGCGCTAACCACTTGGCTACAGAGACGCTTTAGCATCAACTGCAAACACAACGTTGAGCTGTAAATAAACTGAATCTTTGTCTTAGGTGGGAGAAGCACAAACTTTGTCAGTTTGAGCAACGGGGTTGGTTGCGATCGGCCGATGAAGTTGGGTAACTTTCAGAGCCGAAGCGTGCTACTACTAATTTAAATATTAGATGGGCAAGGCGCTACCGGACTTGCAGTAGGTGCAGGTGGAGTTATTTTGATATTCTTTCTCGCCATATCTCGTTTCTTACTCCCGCTCTATTGTCCCAAAGGGCTATTAAATCCAAAAAACAACATTTTGAGCCGACTTTTCTAGGCTAGCCCAATCAGCAACATCCTGGTCAGGCTGCAAGCTTCGTTGAGGGTTTTTTACTCTTTCTAAGCTCACGAGTCTTCTAAAAAAAGAGACTTTTTTTACAGATTGATTATGCACGACTATACCAGACAAAACAGCGCTAACCAACGGTATGCCAAAACATGTATTATTAATCAATGACAGTGTATTATTACATGCATAGTGCTTTTTGCTTTATCCACTCCGCCATGCCGGACAGCATAATTTTTGGCCTTGTTACGCAATAGTTATACCGTGCACTATGCTGACGGAAAAGAACGAGTGGATTCAGGTATAATATTACGGAGAAGGGCGGATGGTCGTTTTGCTACAGGTATAGTCACGGTTACCCAGTTACGAGCTTCAAATGGAATCGGCGACCTTTTGACACGACAGGCTAGACATTTTATCTATACAGGTAAAGCATACAAACAAATGACGAAAAAAAACCACTAAAAGGCTTACAATGCCCAAGACAATATTTACAAAACAGAACTACATAATAAGGATGATTATACGTTAAATCATTTGTGTATACTGTTACGTTAGAGAATTTTGTTAGGTGTTTTGTCCCATATCTTTATATATCGGCTCTACTCCTTCGTCAGAATTCAAACACACATACATACTAAAGCAAAAATTGTACAGGTAAAGCATACAAACAAATGACGAAAATAATTGCAAAAAGGCTACAATGCCCAGCACAATATTTGCAAAACAAAACTACAAAATAATAATGATTTTTACTATAGCAACATATTTACACAAAAAGCATGTGAAATGCCCTTATCGGGCGCATAGAATCAAAAGTTTGTCAACGAGAAAATGGCACCGCTGTCTTCAATCCTTATGTAACTGAATACGAAAAACACACTGCTACAATTGAAAGAGTAGGACCCATTGTGCCAAAAGTTTGCAAACGATTATATTGCCCTAATGAAGGTTTGATAAACACACCGCTGCAATGCAAAAATCCAGTAAGGCCATTATATCTATCGGCAAAGTTAATGGATTTAGAGATAATGCAACGACTGTACAAGTAAGGCATACAAATTGACAAATAATCACAAAAAGCACATCACGGCAAAATAATATTTGTCAAACAAAACTACATATGCCATATAACTACATGAAAAAACAAACAAATCTCCCGCACCTACTGCAACCTTAGCAGGCCCTTGCCCTTACACATAACTTGGATGTCCCAGCATTGCCATCGCCAAAGATTTGCGAACGAGCATCCGACCTTTACGGAGCTGACTGCAATTGGAAATCGTGCAGTAAAGTGAATAGAAAAACTGAATGGATGTCAAAATCATAAAAAAGCATGTAATGGCCAAAACAATATTTGCCAAATGCTGCATAACTTAACTACATGAAAAAAAATAATCAAACAACCCCTTCCCAACCACATATAGTCCCCCTAAAAACATAGTGATTTAACTTGGAACAACAATAATATCTTCAGTTACGAAAATATCTTTACTAAGGTACCGCATATTTACTTCAGGATTATGCGCATGTGCCTCCAAGCAAAATTCAGATTATGTACATTTGTTTTGAACTAAGCTAAAGGATTTTAAACAGAGAATTAGAAGCCACCGCTGCACCTCTAATTATAGTATCATTCCGTTGCATCTTCAGTCGGAAGATCATGACGTGTCTAGAAACTGCTGACAAGAAAGACGGGAATATTTAAACTTACACGTTATAGCTATTAATCCTACCAAGTTTCAAAAATATTAATAAAATTGTAGGTTCTTCTGACTAGCCGGGTCGCGTAGCGCAGTCAGTAGCGCATCTGACTCATAAGCCAGAGGTCATGGGTTCGATACCCCGTCCGTCCTTATGCTTTCGTTTCTCCTTCCGCTGATTCAAGAAGGGCAGTTGTCATTCACAGGGGGAAGTATGTGCACTTAGTACTAGTTAACCGCTCAGGAGCTCTAAGCTCGCCTAGGAATAGTGTGGTCAGGTTAACATAGCTGTTTACCGTGGACGTAAGGCAACAACAACCAACCATCTTCTGACTAGTTAATACAGACTTAAAAAGAGAATACTTGTACACATGCTTATGTAAAATGTACGACCCGCAAAAGCATACACGGATATACATCGTAGAAATTTCAAAAGAATATGACAATGGTCTGAAGAGTGGCGCTAACATGTATTTTTCGGACTGTAAAAGGGATATAATTCCGTTCAAAAGGGTCTTACCGATATTCCCTAATACCATCCATACAGATCAAAATAAGATATCTTTCCAAAATAAACAAATACTACTACTAATACTAACATTGTAATAATAATAAAACATCTGCAATATTGCGAGAGGAGTTGTGCTGTCAATGTTTCGTCAGACTCAAGAAGGAGCAAGACATTGCTAAAATATGACTAATATTGTGTATATTTACATGTGACAGCTGATATGCCTACCAAGTTAAAAAAAGATGAAAAATTGGAAAAGAGTATCACAGTCTATCAAGTGTCGAAAGACTCCAGATAAAACTGTCAGAAGAAATGCTGTAACATTTTTACCCATTTTACGCACACCGTACTGACAAAAAAGGTCTGACGGTAAGAGAGACACGGGAACAACTAAAAACCACAACCAAAATTCACTGATGTATAAATTAAAGTTAATAAAAGTCTGGGAAACATAAAATATCGGCCATGGCCATGAAAGAAAGATCTGGATCTCACCGCAGTAAAATTAATTGTTGACCAATCATTATGATCATAAACCCTACAGGCTGTTAGTAACTGTAATTAGGGTATAATTCAAACCATGATAGCCGGGCCGCGTAGCGCAATCGGTAGAGCACCTGACTCATAAGTCAGAGGTCCTGGGTTCGAAACGCGGTCTGTCCACATACTTTCGTTTCTCCTTCCGCTGATTCAAGAAGGGCAGCTGTCAGTTACTGGCGAAAGTATGTGCACTTAGTACTGGTTAACCGCTTAGGAGGTCTAAGCCTGCCTAGGAATAGTGTGGTTAGGTTAACTGACCGTCCCGACATGACCATAGCTGTTTACCGTTAAGCATCAAATCAATCAATCAATCAATCATCGATGAATAGTGATGCAAAGAAAAGTGTCACAGCTATTGTGTGGGTTCATCTTTCTCCTACAGATATGAATTAGTATCAAATATAGGTATCATAATTATGGGGGCTTCAATTGTCTATGTAAAACTGGTTTAAATGCAAAAAACATGTGGATCATGAGACCCTGCGCAAAAAGGTCAAGATCAAACTAGGTTCATCATTTGAGCAAACTTCATATTTTGAAACCTGTCATAATATGACAGACAGCGGTTAAAGGTCAAATAATAACCTCAATGATTCAGCCGGCCATTTTAAGCGAAAAAAAGTTAGAACCAGGCTTTACACAAGTAATTTGCGTGGTTGCATGCTGGTAATGAGGCCAGATTTGACGTTGTTCATCTAGAAATGCGAGGAGGCGACACTGGGCAAAAGGTGTCGCAAATTAGCAGCTAGTTTATTGGACCCATTTCAGTTTCACGGATGAGTCCAGATCGTACATAGATATCCACGATGATAGGAGAATAATGTGATGCCTGTCAGGTTCACATCATGTAAACTATGAATCAAATCGTCATGTGGAATATGACATGTCTCGAGGAGGGTTGATGATGGTATGAGCCTGCATGCGTGGACTTGCAAATGCCAGACGCTCTGATTAGTGTTCGAGTTAGGAATGACATGCTCTATCCAATAACGAGACGTTATTCGAAGTTCCTGACGATGGCATCATCGAATCATAGGGCAAATTTGGTGAACCAGTACAATCGTCCTCACTGACATGTCAATTCGATCACAAGTTTTAAATCCGACTGAACATAATTTAGACATGTTACACCGCAAATTCTAATCGCCAGAGATGTCCTGAAATTCATGTACAGCTCATTCAAGCCTTTAGTGAAAAATGGCAAACGAGTCCCTAAATGGGCCTCTGGGGATTTACAAGAAGCATACCAAGTAGCTATCATGCAGTTTTTCAGGCCCTCAGAGGTCACACTCGGAACTGAAAATGAATTTGCATGGATAGAGCCGAAAATAATGGACATTCAGTTTTATGGTAATGCCAATTTGAAATTTGATTTTAGGGGTATGCCTGTTTATTCATTTCTGCAGGTGTTTCACGTGATCAGTTTCCAATATCAGTCATGCAGTCTTTTGCAGCATGATAGATGTATTCAGCAGAAGAATTTACAAAAATTCAAATTTTTGATCCTCCACGTTTTTGGTCCAGCATATATACATCTCGTACGAAATATGTAATCAATAAAAGTTTTTGGAGTTGCTTATGTAATCCCGTGCCAACCCTTAGTTAATCAGGAACGTTATTAAAAAAATGTTTGTTATTTAGTAGCAGTTTTAGGAAACAGTTCTTGCAATATTTTTCTATCACTTTTCAAGGTCAGGGTCAAATGTCAACGCAGATTTAGAGACTTTCCCATCTTCCTAATGCTTCCATGTTGAATGGGGCGGTTTTTATTAGCCTGACAGTAGCAAGTGGTTTTATTAGCAAGAACCTTCAAGGTATTCTGGAGCTTTTGTTGATTCTCATGTATGTAACTTTGGAGCTTTTCTTGATTCTCCTGTATTGCTGCTAAGCTGATGGTAGTTTTCTTCAAATCAGTGGCTAAGTTTTGGATAGCACTGTTGGTATCTAAAACGTATTCACTCTCGCATGAAGTACGTCTGTGGAAGTAATTGCTGTAGTATTTCTTCCGAAATGGCTATAATATAAAAAAACAACAATATTTTTGAAAGTAAAGTTAAAGTCTCCATAGTCTTAACGGTGGTAAAAATCGTCGAATCAAAACTCCTTATAAAATTGGTACAGCCTTCAGAATTGATGATAAAATGTCGGTTGTTGTGCTTTTTGTGGCATATAACTGGCAAAAAAGAAGGAATAAGGTCTTTTTTGAAAAATTAACAAGTCTCCCCGTAAAAATACGGTTTTCCTTTCGGGTTTTCCGTTGGGCAATTAACTCACACAACAGCGAGACAAGAAATGAGATCCTTGCCTTACCTTGTATTTTTATCAACTATTAAACGACTACATTGTAATATTACCTACTGTACCTTGTATTGTTACCTCTCGTACCTTGTATTTTTACCATGTAATGAAACTTGTGAAATCGAAAGTAGGTCATAATAGTTGCCAACTAAAATGACCTAGATATTTTTCAAATCGTTTTCATGAGAAACTCAATGATATTTTAATTTTTCAAAGCCGGCAAATCACGATCATATGCAATGTAGAAACTGTAGTGAGAAGCTTGCAGTGATACTTCACGATAGAATTTTTCATGCTGATAGAGCAATGGGGCCTTTAAGTAAACTACTGTGAAATGTACTTTAGATACTAACTACACCCTAAAACATATGCAGGTTAATTTCACTTTCCATCTCTGTGTTTAAATTACTGACAGCATCGCTGACAATACAAATCCAAATCAAAGGCTCCATCAATAATTCGTACTACAACCTCAGTGATTGTACAACATTTCAGAACTGCTTAACTGTTTAAGCAGTTCTGAAATTCCGTTTCTTTCACACAAAAAAACACACAAAAAAACTAGACAATCACTAAAGGTGATGAATGCCCCCGCCATAAGCCTCACTAGATGAGTAATGTGTTAAGTCATATTTGTGTGAAGTTACATCAAAATCTGTCTATAAATAAAGGTGCTAGAGGGATGACTGAGTTTTTCTAAAAATAGCAACTGTGACCTTGACCTTGGAGGCCGCTACAGCGACGATAAAAGGTGAGAATGTATATAAGCTATGGAAATATGGTCAAAATACATATGTTTTTCAAGGGGAGATAATTCTTCAATAAAGACCTGACTCAAAGTTCTGTTTCCTTTATGCACATGTTCAATGCATGTCTGAACTGTGTTGCCAGTTTCAAATCCCTACATTAAATACTATTGGAGGAGTTGCAGAGACAAGAACAGTACTATAAAGTGTGAAATATGGTCCAAATATGCATGTCATTAAAGGGGATGTAATTCTGCCATAATGACCTGGATCAAAGTTTTGTTTCCTTTATGCACATGTTCAATGCATGTCTGAACTGTGTTACAAGTTTTAACTCCCTGCATCAAATACTGTAGGAGGAGTTGCGGAGACAAGAACAGTACTACATAGTGTGACGGACGGACAGACGGACGTACGGACGGACGGAAAAGGGCAAAACTATATGCCCCTCCCCACTTCGTGGCGGGGCATAAAAAAGAAAACGAAAATCGTCGGTACAAATACGTTGTTCTTGGGTATATCTGACACATAATTTGTTAAGGACCACTCTGATGTTCATACATTATTTCTGAGGATGATGTCATTAAAATGCTGGAATTTCTTATCGACAATATTTACGTGGAGTTTACCTGAGAGATTTTTCAGCAGACAGTTGACATTCCAATGGGCACTAACTGCGCCCCTTACTTGCCGACTTGTGTCTTTACGGGTATAAGGCGGAGTTTATATAAGGGCTATTAAAAGAGGGTAATAAACACCTGGCACAGAAAATCAACTTCACCCACAGGTACATAGATGATGTTCTGTCTCTGAATAATCCAAATTTTCGGAGCTTATTGACCTCATCTACCAATGTGAACTTGAAATTAAAGACACAACAGAGTCCAGTCCATCTGCCTCATACTTAGATTGTTATCTCCATATTGACAATGGAAGGCTTGTTGCTAGGCTTTAAGACAAGAGGGACTACTTCAATTTTCCCATAGTTTACTTTCTGTTTTTGAGTAGCAATATCCCTTTGGGACCTGCATACGGAGTTTATGTTTCTCAGCTAGTCCGCTATGCTAGATCCTGTATCAAATATCAAGACTTTGTTGAAAGAAGGAAGCTGCTCACCCATAGACTGTTGACACAGGTTATCAGAAAGAAAGGCTTGTGTCGACAGTTAAAACGTTTTATTGGAAACACCATGACCTAGTTGATCTCTACAATGTGGCCGTTTCTAAACTAATTTCCGATTTGATGGCCTCAGCCAAAGCTTAGTTAAGTTTTCAAATACCGGGCTTTCTTTTCCATGACTTTTTACACTGATACATAGATATGGCGGGAATATTATAATAGGTAGGCGATGCTTGCTACTCGCGAGCACCTGATCACACCTCTATTTTGGGGTCCATATATGTGTATCTGGAATATTCCGGAATGGCCAATGATAAAATTACTTTACGAGTTCGGACTTATGATTTGGGTACTGTGACCACTTTCATTTGTAAAGATACATATAAATACTCAAAAGAAGTTTTGCATCACTTTACTTTCTTCCTTGTAAGAGATGCTTAACCGTCATAGTTTACCTGTTTGAAATTCATAGAAATAGCAATCACACATTGGTGTGATTTAAAATGATAAAACAGTCTTGTTTCGGTATTATAAATGTGAGAAGTTGGTCTTCGGTGCCGTCTGTCTTATAGTAGGTATTGGCCTTTAAAGTGTAAGAGCCTAATTCAGGATGATTTCCCATATGGTTTAAGAGTCAATGCCACTTGTCAGTCAGAAGTTTTTTCTACCCCGACGGGGATCAGGTATGTGCTACATTTTGTCATATGTTTACAGAGACATAAATGTGTGAATTACAGAAATCATAAAGCAAAACAGAGACATTACTTGCCGACTTCTTTCTTTACGGGTATGATTCAGTCAGTTCCTGAAGTGTAGTTTCTCTCTAAATTTATACAAGGGCTCTTAAAAGAGGGTAATAAACACCTCGCACAGAAATTCAACTTCACTTATAGGTACATAGATGATGTTATGTCTCTGAATAATTCAAATAATTCGGAGCTTATTCCAGTGGCTAATTTTTGCCTCATACTTAGATTTTTACCTCTATGTTGACAACGGAAAGCTAGGTACTAGGCTTTATGACAAGAGGGACGACTTCAATTTTCCCATAGTTAACTTTCTGTTTTTGAGTGGTAATATCCCTTCGGAACCTGCATACGGAGTTTATGTTTCTCAGCAAGTCCGCTATGCTGGAGCCTGTTTTAAATATCAAGCATTTGTTGAAAGAGGGAAGCTGCTCACCCGTAAACTGTTGACACAGAGTTATCAGAAAGTAAAGCTTGTGTCAATAGTTAAAAAGTTTTATGGGAGTCACCATGACCTCGTAGATCCCTACAATGTGGCCGTTTCTAAACTAATTTCCGGTTTGATGTCCTCCGCCGAAGCTTAATTAAGCTTTAAAGAACAGGACTTTATTTTTCACTCACTTTTACCACTGATATATAGATATGGCGGGCGTATTATAATAGGCAGGTGATGCTAACTACTCGCGAGCACCTGATCACACCTCTATTTTGGGGTCCATATCTATGTAACTAAAAAAACCGGAAGGGTCAATGTTAAAATGACTTACGAGTTCGGACTTATGATTTGGATACTTTGACCTCTTTCATTTCTATGTTACTTGAAAATTTGTTGACTAATCATTATGTCCATTGGAACTTTGATGTTGAAGCAAAATTTCTTTGGAGTAGTATATTAAAACCTGACGACGATTTCAGTTGTTGTTACGGGTCCTATATACTTAGTGGTACCTATCAATACGATGTGCGAAACATAACTATCCTCTTGGCCCTTTCAATATGCCTTGCATCTTGAAACAATCTAAATAAAATATATATTTTCAACTTTTGCAAGGTCATGCACTGCGCTTCATAAATAACAAAAGCAAAATGATAAAAAAGCCTTTTAATTATCACATCTTAGTTGCTGTCCTAAAGCCGTTTATTTACAACTGAACGGTGTTTTTCAAAACATGTAACATAGGCAAAACTGTTATTATTGGAAGTGCCCATAAAGTGACAATGCAATAGATAATCTTGTACAAAGGGTTTTTATCAGTAATGTATCTTTTCTCATTTTAATCAGATTCGATTAAAGGTATACAAGCAGTTATAGTTATACAGTGAAGAGGAACACAAATGAAATCTAACACTAACCTGGACAAAAAAGTTAGTGATAAAACATTTTACTGAAGCTTAAATCATGAAAAATAAATTATCCAAAAATAATTTTCTTTCATTCAATACATCTGTTAAAGCGGCGCAGGACTGCATGGAAAATATTGGAATCGGATCATGTGACACACCAGTAGAAACGAATGAACAGATATACCGCTAAAATTGAAGTGAAAATTGGCATCACCACAAAATCGAATATCCATGATTATTGTCTTTATCAATGCAAACTCATTTTCAGTGTTCATCGATATCTCTGGGGGTCTGAATAACTGCAAGACTGCTACTCGGTATGCTTTCAGCAAAGCACCAGAGGCTCATATGGGGACTCGTCTGCCATTTTTCATGAAGGGTCTGAATTAGCTCTCCAGGAGGTTTCTGAAGCCTCTAATGACTAGAATTTGTGTTTTGTAACGTCTAAAAGCATGCTTAGTCTGATTTAAAACTTGCGACTGACTTGTCCATACGGACGATTGTCTCTGTTCCAAGCTACTGGTTCATCACAATAGCACTGTTAGGATGCGCATTTTTGTCCACTAAAATGTTTTAATCGGCCGATTTAAGCGAAAACGGTTACAAATAGACTGTACACAGCTAAATGGTGCGATTGCATTCTGGTAATGGGGTCTGGTTTGACGTCATTCCACAGAAAAGCGAGGCGAGGTGGGTAACAGGTGACGCAAATTGGCAACTGGTCCATAGGACCCATGTTCTTTTCGCAGATGAGTCCAGACTGCGTACAGATAACTACGATCATAGGGGAAGGGTGTGATGCCTGCCAGACTCACGTCGTGTAGACTATAAATCAAATCGTCATGTGGAATATGACATGTCTTGAGGAGGGTGGTGACGGTATGGGCCGCCATCTGGTTTGGCAGTTGCGTGGACTTGCAGATGCCAGACCGAGGCGCTCTGATTGGTGTTCAAGTTAAGACTGACATGTTTTGTCCGATTACGAGACAGTTTGCTGAAGTTTATGGCGATGGCACCATTGAATCACAGGGCAAATGTGGTGGACCAGAACCTTTCGACCGACACAATCGTCCGCACCGACGTGTTATTTCCATTACAAGTTTTAAATCCGATTGAACATGCTTTAGACATGTTACACCGCCAATTCTAATCACCAGAGGCCTACTGAAACTCATGGAGAGCTCATTCAGGCCTTTCATGAAAAATGGCAAACGAGTCCCTAAATGGGCCTCTGGGTATTTACAACAAGCATACCGAGCAGCTATCATGCAGTTTGTCAGGCCCGCAGAGGTCGCACGGAGAACTGAAACTCATTTTACATGGATAAAGCCAAAATTAATGGACATTCAGTTTTATGGTAATGCTAATTTTCACTTTGATTTTAGGGGTATGCCCGTTTATTCATTTCTGCTGGTGTGTCACGTGATCAGATTCCAATATTTGTCATGCAGTCTTGTGCAGCCTTGACAATTGTATTCAACAGAAGAAAATGATTTTTGGAAAATTATTTTTTTTCGATAAAAAAAATCACACAAATGTTTGATCTTAAACTTTTTTGGTCCGGTATATTTTAACAGACATAAATCTTGCCAATAAATTGGTTATAAAATTAAGGGTGCTCACTGTACAAGCGTGCGTACCCACCAAATTATTAAATAACATCACAATCACAGCTTTACAGAACTCCATACGGCAGCACTTTGATATTGATCTTATTTAAGTATCATACACAGTGAAACAAAGTCGAAAGATGACGATGTCTGACCATTATTTATTACGTAAAAGCACGTCAACCCAACTTCTGCACGAAGTCGCTGAAATTTATAGCTAAAAAGAAAGTCATTCAGTAATGAACAAAGTGCTGGAAATTTCCTTTATATGTTGTTTAAAGGCCCCATAGCAATATTAAATGTAAACATATATGAAATATTTTATCTTGATGTACTGTTGCAAGCTTCTCACTACAGTTTCGTCAATATAAATGGCCGTAGGTTACCAACTTAAAACAATTAATAGATCCTTGAGTTTCACATAAAAATTTTAAAATTTTGTGGGTCATTAAATTTCCAACTAATATAATCTACCGATGATATTATCTTGAAAAACAAAGTTAAAGTACAATGTTAGACGTTCATTGTTCCGTTTGTGTTTATATTGCATCGCAAGACAGGGAATCAGAAAAAGAAAATCATATTTTGTCGAGCAATTCGTCATTTTTCAGAAACGTATTCCACCTGTTTTTGCCAAATATATTCAGAGCATCCCAAATTCATTGACAAATGTGCAGGCGGAAGTGCTTTTTATAATGTTTTGTGATTTCACGTTTAGTATGTCGGATTCTGTGTTACTTCCTGATCATTGCCTATGTTTTAACTTTTATTACTGGTAGGACTTTGGCGACTTTAATCAGAAAACTGAACACTTTGTATGGAGCGGCAACCCTTTGCTCCAGCGTTACAGAGTTCTTCTTGCTGTGGAGGGCTCATCATGTTTCATCTCAGTATTTAATCCTGATTTAAACGTTGGCTATTTAGATCCATTGGTGGGCTAGAAGTCCTACACGCTGAAGCAAAGGAAGCTAATAGTTGATCTCCAATGCGCCCAAACCATTTTCCCAGCCAACTGAACTGAATGGCGCAGGATGTTGCAGCCGTCAGTCAAACATTCATTGGTTGCAAAGTAAACCATAATCATACCTATCTGAAAACTTCCGTCATAAAACTCCTTTACAAGCAGTATTTTTGTTTTCATCCGTAAATGTTTTTTATATGTTTGTATGATGCTTGCTAAGTTAAATGACAGGCAATGACCAGGAACTAATACAGTCAGATCACATATCCCGCCCCCAAATCTAAAAAGGAAAGAAGCATATACATAAATTGACAACAATTTGCGAAAGGCACGCGCGGAAAACTATATGGACAGCTCTAGCTCAGACAAGCAGTCACGCAGCTACTCCAGCTGAGAACCACCTCAAACACAAGAGCTGAATGAAAGCTCCGATATGGACAACAAGAACAAGCATCAATAAGGAACCACAAAAGAAGTACTGCCTTGAAACGGTCCATTGTATATTACCGGGGGCAAAAAGGGGAGGGGTATGTGAGGTAAAACCGGTTTCGACACCTCAGTGATCTCTAGGTGAAACAATACGTTGTGTCTGTAGAGTCCTCATCTTTGATTCACCATAGGTCTTAGTCATTATTTTTTCAAAGCTTCCGCGCGCATGCCTGTGCCGACAGGCTTTGGCTTTGAATTGGTTTTAGCTTTTGTCAAAGGGACTTAATATTGGGCAGAACTATCTCCCTTGAAGGTTAAATATAAAAATTCAATAAGGTAGCCCACAATTATTGATTGCTTCAGAAGAGCAAAAATAAGCCGTTTGAAGTGTTTTAGAATTGATGAGCGACTCAAAATAAAGTGGATCCATCATATTTTGTTTTAGCCAATTTATATATGTAAACTGGGGGTCGTGGAATATTTTCCTAATTCTCCAGTCACACAGCCCCTGTGGATATATAATTTTGTACAAATTTACAAACACTACTTCATAGTTTTGTACAAATATTTAGAAACCAGGAAGCTAGAAGATCTCTGGTATGGATTTACTAAAGCAAGTGGAGCCCATTTTTGTCCATGTCTGTACTGTATGATAAGCAATGTTATGTTTACGCTCAGCAGCCACTGATAATACAGTGAACTTTACATTGAGGAGTAACATAACATATGCAAATTGGGGTAATCTTTTATTTCTTATTTAATTTATACAATTTGAAATACATATAATTTATTTCATTTCTAAACTTAAATGCTTATAGACTAACCTAACACAGCTAGTGGAAATATGGACTACTAATGTATATTATCGAATAAAACATAGGATCTTATTTTTTCTCAGGTATGAACAGTTGAGTTATTAAGATTGTCAAAGTTTTCATCAATCAACTGTGAAACATCATCCAACTCGCTCTAACATCTGGTCTGAAATTGGGTCAATTTTGTCCCGGTTGATGGTATTATACTCGCCTGTAAAGGAATAGTCAAGTGGCGTAGGCCGCATTGCAGATAACACGTCCGTGTCCATGTGTTTTTATCTCAAACATTGTCCATCAGTTTTAACACACAATGGTGATGGATTATGATCTCCCAAATCAATGTCTTTCTTTAAGAGATAGCCCAATAATCTGTTTTTATGTTTACACAGGTGACAGAAACTCAGGTCACAAAGTATTAAACGTGGAGATTTTGAAATCAAAGCAATATATCTCATAAATGTCAAGACAGTGGTATTTGATATTTCAATTTCTGCGTTTTGAAGACTTCTACGTCGGCACATTGGATGTTCATGTTATGAGATACCATTCTGCGTATGAAACGTACAAAGTAAAAGATAGGCAATGATCAGCAATTAATACAATCAAATCCCACATCCCGCCCTCATAACCAATAGGCAAAGAAGCACACACGCACGGAAAATTGAAACAAGTTCACGAAATACACGCACGGTAAACCGAATGAGCAGCTCTTTCCCAAACAGGTAGGTCATTCATCTAAAATAATGAAAATAAAATCTATTTTTATTTTTTTTTACCTTAAAAAACAAAACACGACAAAAGGCAGACTGGGTACCCAAACAGGTGACCAAACCGCCAAAGAACATAGACAAGTAGACAAAGCACAATGTAACATCAATGAACTACAACAGCAGTACCGCCTTGGAACGGGCAGCAAAAATTACTGGAGAGGGGGGGGGAGGGGCTAAAACATGTTTTACTGGGCCAAAACCTCGCCCTCTGCTTCTGCAATGGTTCGAAACATTTAGTTAGCTGTTTGGTCTGCATGAAGGTTTTCGAACCCATCAATGAATCATCACCGGGAACAAACAAATTACGTATAAGGCTTAAGATGAATCAGAGAAGAGGACTAGACAGAAATAACGCATTGCGACACCAGGAGACCCCTGGAAAGTCAAACATTTAACACCACTGAAATATCGGAGCAAATGAAAACCATCAGTTAGAACCCGAATAACCAAGCGACATATAAGGCAAACTCCGGTCCCAACTAACTTAAATAAGTTGCTTTATGTCGGGCCCCTCATTGAGCCTGATACCTGATCAACCGTCGTGCTATTAAAGAGGGAATTAAACTTAATAAACATGATAGGGTTAACTACTAAACATGCAGACAGTAGCATTACATTTATGTTATATCCAGTACGTTTGTAACGAACAACAATTTATCTGAACTATCAGACAAATCAGAGCTACCTACAATGTTTTTGAATTTATAAACTAAGTCACCATAAAATTCTGGTTCCGATATGCCCTATTGCAATAGAGTTGTAATCTGACCTTGATTTTAGAAATCAATTTATAGTGTCGGCGATAGAATTTTGAAATAGTTTTTCAAAAAATATGATACCGATAACCCTGTTGGAGAAGCTTAGCAGTTGAAGATTTTATTACGGACATTGAAGTCAGTCACATGACTAGACACTCTAGCAAACCGAATACGTTAAGAAATGTAAACCCCATTAGAGGTAGAACAGGGAACATCACCATCCAAAAATGGAAAATTCCCTATATCAAAATCAAAGTAAACCAAATATTTATACATTTTGCTGAAGCATAATCATTCTAGAGTGTGCTTTATTCAGTTCATCCATATCCATTTTCTCCATGTCCACTATCAAACCAGACATTTCTATGGTTAGAGGTTTTCCATAAGGTTCTTGGTTCTCGAATTTCTCTATATGAACTCTGCTCTGAGGCACAATCTTGTTCACAAAGACGTCTTTGTCTGTAGGTTACTTTGATGCAGACTATTTTTTTACTCTTTTTATGCTCTCATAGTGGTTTGCAAATGTTTTTAGACATATCTGTAAGACTTTTTTACTCTTTTTTTGCTCTTCAAGTGATTTGCAAATGTGTTTAGACATCTCGGTAATCGAAATTCTTTTCATAGCCAGGTATATTTCCTCTTCACAATGCTTTTACAGCTCCTTAATGAATTTCGCCATGTTCAAATAATTTATGATAAAACATTTGACAGTGTCGTCTTTATATACCTAAGAGGGTTTGTCATATCGTAATAAAGAAAAATGAGCAGGGCTTGTCATATAATAAATAAAGAAAAATGAGCAGGGTTTGTCATATCAATAAGGAAAAATGACCAGGGTTTGTCTTATCCTATATAAAGAAAAATGACCAGGGTTTGTCATATCCTAAATAAAGAAAGTCGATCTCTTTCAAATATACCAATCTACCTCATCTACAACAAACCGCATAGGCACGATCATTTGCTTCATTTTGGTTCGCTGTTTGTTTTGACTTTTACCTTTGAATTAATTTAATGCTTCATTCTGATTAATCAATATTCTTTGACATTCGTTTTATTGGTAAAAGAGGTTTCTGGTTTCTGTTTTTTCATCAATTTCACCTTCATGATCCATTCTATCAAACTCAGGTTTCCTAAACTGAAATCCACCTCCTGCCAATTTTGAATATATTTTTTCGTCATTAAAATATATTTTCATAAAATAAAAATGTCTGCATATGGAACTAAACTAAACCACTGCAGAAAACTATAAGAGCCTCTGGCCGTGGAAGGAATTCGATAAAGCTTTGTAATCACTAACAATCCCAGCACCAAAGACCAAAACCAACAGTTACTTGTTCGTTTCCCAAATCAAGGTAACAATGATGTCATTGTCCCACGAACCACACGCCTAGCTTTTACTATTGAGTTGGACAGCAAAGATAAAAACGCAACAGTCTATCAAAATTTTGGATGCGCAATCGCCAAGAAAACAATCATAAAGATAAGCGGCAATGAAGTCATTCAATAGACGACAGCGACATCTATTACTGCTGTGTTGATTTGTGGAAGTCACCATCTGAGCGAATAAACAAGGCCTACCAAGGCATTTGCAAAGCAACCATGCTTAAAGATAGAGTCGGCGCAGAAAACGCCTCAAGCGACGCTGAACACGAGGCTATTGCTAAGGCCTTCAGAAACAGTTGAACAGTCAAGGTATGCGACCATATAAACAGTTGGACGAAGTCAATAAATACTTAGCACTGACATCATATCGAGACAAAGAAACAGACAGGATTGCAAAAGACTCTAATTTTAGTGACACATGCCTTAAAAAGTATCCCGCTGATCGGTTTGCCTTACGTCTTGAGTTGCGTTCTACGGATGACAACACAGAACATGGCAGTGGAAGAAGAATGTAGAATGCCAGTGAAGGAATAACGATACAAACTGAAAAGGAACAGGAAGCAAATATAACAAGCGAATTCGACGAATTTATGTCCTCCACCTTGGAAACTAGGTCTCCACTGTATATACACTTAGTGTTTGAGCTGGAAAAGCGGCTAAGTTAAAATGTGAAAAAAGTAATAAAAAATAAGGTGAGGATTATATCCAAACCACATGCATATTTCCAGACTATGATCAAAACATCTGTGAAGTTTCAAAGGAATTGGCATAAAACTGTAGGAGGAGTTGCACACACAAGGTACATGTACCCACTATCTATTCACTTTGATTGTAAAAATGTATGAAAAATGGCTAAGTTCAATTTGCGAAAATAGTAATAAAAATAATCTCAGGATTATATCCAAACCACATGCATATTTGCAGACCATGACCAAAATACTTGTGAAGTTTCAAAGGAATTGGCATAAAACTGTAGGATGAGTTGCGCACACAAGGTACCCACTATCTAGTCACTATGATAGTAAAAACGCCTAAAAATGATTAAGTTCAACTTGTGGAAAAAGTAACAAAAATTATCTCAGGATTATATCCAAACCACATGCATATCTTCAGACCATGACCAAAACAATTTGCGAAAATAGTAATAAAAATAATCTCAGGATTATATCCAAACCACATGCATATTTGCAGACCATGACCAAAATACTTTTGAAGTTTCAAAGGCATTGGCATAAAACTGTTGGATGTTTGCGCACACAACGTACCCACTATCTAGTCACTTTGATGGTAAAAAACGCCTAAAAATGACTAAGTTCAATTTGTGGAAAAAGTGACAAAAATAATCTCAGGATCATATCCAAACCACATGCATATCTTCAGACCATGAAAAAATCAGCTGTAAAGTTTCGAAAGAATCGGCGTAAAACTGTAGGAGGAGTTGCGCACACAAGGTACCTACTACTTTAGGGGGACGGAAGGATGGAAGGACGGAAGGACGGAAAGCCGAAAACTATGTCCCTCCGCTTTTCTTCGAAAAGGCGGCGGGTAAAAATATTAAATATTAACCTTCATATAATACAACTTGCGCAAATCAATTTCGAAGATGGAAGGTTCAATTAGGTCAGATACTGAGTTTCCAAAATATGCTCACGCTGCTGTAATCTGTGGTCAAAGCGGATCCGGTAAAACGATTTATGTTTTAGATCGCTTTGAAAATGAATATAATGGTGTGTTTGAAAATATAGTCATACTTTGCCCCACAACAAAGTGGGACAAGGCTTACAAAAAGAGCAGCTGGATTAGTGAGTGCGTCACCCCAAAAGGACGAAAAGATAATTATAGTAAATTGCACCAGACGGAACAGAGATGCTTCAAAAAAATTCTACGTTTTTTTATTCAATAAATTCGAAGGCACACCTTCATTGTACATCATCGATGACTGCTCTGCAACAAAAGAACTTACGAATAAAAATGTACAAGGGGTGATAAAAAAATACGTTGACTATTGCTGTAGCGGTAAGGGTAATGCAGATAATATAATACTCTTCCTCATACCACAGAAAAGCTCGATCTTTTAGCGACGTATTGTGAAGTTTTGATGAAATTTCAATGAAAAATAAATAGCTTCTTCTCTTTTATATTAGGTAGGTACAGCTTCAGCGGAGCACCACATTAATGACATTTTGTCCCGTTTTAACATTATTCGGGTTCCTTTGTTTCTCTGTTACCAAAAAATAAATCCTATTTTGCATATTTTGCAAATTGTTTTATGATTTTTGACAAATTTTAGAACTGCTACACGCAATATGATTGTTTTCAAGATTTTTATAACATAGTCTTCTCATCTTTATTGGTAAATCAAACATCGTAAACTGATACTGAGAACTGATCAGCTCACTAGCAATTTGTTGGCTGATAAATGTTTGTATCCCCCGCGGAAGGCGGAGGGATATAGTTTTTTTCGTGTCTGTCCGTCCGTCCGTCCGTCCTGCCTTCCACCCGTCCGTCCTTCCGTCCGCAGCCATATCTTAGTAACCACTAAACAGAATTTCACGAAACTTAAAATACATATATATATATATATATATGTATATCTATAACGCGCTGATGCAAATGAAGTTTCGTCAGACTGGCTTTAGTAATTCATGAGTTATCTTCCTTTAATTGACTAAACATCAATGAAATTAGCCATAAATAAGTAACCACTGGACGTTATATCATGAAACTTGAAATAAGTATATATCACTATAATGCTCTGATGCGCCTGACGTTTCGTCAGACTGCCTTCAGTAATGCATGAGTAATCCCCCTTTAATTGACTTAAAATCAATGAAATGAGCTATAACTAAGTAACCACTGGACGGAATTTCATAAAACTTCAAACAAGTATATATCACTATAACGCGCTGATGCTCATGAAGTTTCGTTAGACTGGCTTTAGTAATGCATGAGTAATCGCCCTTTGATTGACTTAAAATCGATGAAATGAGCCATAACTAAGTAACCAATTACCAAAACTTCATGAAATGTAAAAATGAATATGTATCACTATAACGTGGATATGCACATAAGAGAATTGAACTGAACTAAACTGAACTGAATATGCACATAAAGTTTTATCAGAATGGCATCACTAGTGTATGAGCTATTGGGTAACGTCGATAAGAGAATTGAACTGAACTGAACTGAATATGCACATAAAGTTTTATCAGAATGGCATCACTAGTGTATGAGTTATTGCCCTTGAATCAATGTGGGATTGCCAATTCCAGCCATAACTAAGTTATCAATGAATAGAATTCTATGAAACTTATACTAAATATGTATCACCAAAACACACTGGTGCATCTTACTTTTTGTCGGAATTGCTTCAGTAAGATATGTGTTATTGCCCTTGAATTCGTTTAAAATCACAAATTGAATCATAACTAAGTAACCAATGAATGAAATTTCATGAAACTTATAATAATTATGTATTGTCATGACACAGCAGTGCACATTCAATTTTGTCATAATCGCTTCAGTAGTGCATGATTTAATGCCCTTGAATTGCTTTAAAATCCACAAATTAGCCATCAGTAAGGTACAGACGAACAAAATTTCTTGTAACTGAATCAAAAATGTATTATCATAGTGCAGTGATGCTGAGGCAAGTGTTTAAGAACAGCTTAAGCAAATGCCTTACTTATCCCAGAGTTTTTGCCCTTGATTTTATGTACAACCCACAAGCTTAGCCTTAACTAAGTCACAAGTGAACAAAATGTATGAAACTTAAAGTAATCCATAAACAAATCTGGGCCGTATCGGCGGGGGATATAATTCATTGAATTTGCTTGTTATTATTGCTATAACAATGCTGATAGAAAAATTAACAATGGTTAAAGCAAATTGCAATCCTTACGGAAAAACAGCAAAGCTTAAAGCAAAAATCGCAATGTTATAAGCATTGCTAATCGCAAAACTATTGGAAATTATTTGGAATTTAACGATGCTTATAGCAATGCTTGTAGCAAAAATTGCAAAGTTAGGAAGATCCATTTATTAATCATGCTCTGACAAGTGTTTGCTGCGAGCTGTATTATGAGAATGGGATGTACATGTACCTAGCACCATTTACAACAATGTTAACATATGCAAAACATATTAATTTTAATAAAAATAAAAATGTTAGTATTAAAAATAATAAAGATGGAGAACCAGAAAACCCAAGAAAAGACGAGTGAAGAACCACAGAATACAGAACCACAGAGTGAAAAACCACTGGTTGACAAACCACTGAGGCTGGAAAAAAGGGTGCTGAAGCAAGATGGAATAACCAGAAACGAGCGGCTTTGCTGGCGCAGACGGCTCCGCAGGTGCAGAAGCCTCCACAGGCGCCCCCCAAAAAAACGAACCAAAGGAACCAGTCAGAGTTACAAAAGAGCCACAAGAGAGGCAGAATGCACCTCCATTAAAAGCTAAGGTTTATTAAAAATCTATATTCCACTGTGTGCTGTGTTGATTGGAGTTGTGGGGATTGGTGTTTACATGGCTTATGGCGATAAAAACAACCTTAAATAAAACAACCTAAAATAAAGCAACCTGAAACAAAACAGACATTCACGATAGACCCTTTCGAAATGAGATAATTTTAATTTGAAAAAAAAATACATATTTCGTTCATAAAAAAGAGAAATAATGGTAGCTTTTAATAGTAAATAAATTGCAAACATGCCGTATCGTACTGAAGTGGAAACTGTTCTTATCATTGGATACTCAGAACTCGGAAGGAAACTCTTGAGGAGACCGAACTACCAACTGTGTGCACCGCAGCGGAGGGTGAGGGTGAAGGTTTGGGCCCAGTAAAACCGGTTTAAACCCCCTTGTAGTTATTACTGACCGTCCTAAGGTGGTACTTTTGTTGCGGTTGCATTTGTTTTATGTTCGGTGATGTTTAATTTATTGTGTTCTCAGTTTAATCCTTCTATCATAAAAATAGAAAATAGGTAAAAATAATTGTTAAATGTTTTTCATATAATTTGCTTAGTCCGTTGTAACCCGTCTGTTGGTCTAAATTATTTAGTTCAATAAAGATAGCTGAGTTGCCATCTATTTGGGATTGAGCTGCTAACTCGGCTTATCACTTGTAATTTATTGTTTGTTGGGATGTCTTTGTCAATCTTTCCCTTTGATGTTGGGGATAGGGTTTGGGATCTGATTCAGTCAGTTCCTGAAGTGTAGTTACTCTTTAAATCTGCACCAAAAGTAGATTTCAATATGGGTGCTGTTGGAATTCTATTGATATATTGCTGGCTATGGCCAAACGTGATATGTTGATTAAGCAGGGTATTATACCTGCATATGTTATGAAATAGATTATTTTAATCATTTTTTCAATATACATAAAACAAAAAATGGCAAGTGCATTAGCGATGATGATTGGTCGTGCAGTTTTAAATGCCTTGGCGGTTAAAGGAATTAACGTATTACTCTCAAAACAGGAAAAAAAAACAAGACGCTGAAAAAGAATGGGAGAGACATGATAAAGCAGTTGAACAATGAGAAGCAGCTCAAGCAGCTTGGAGCAAAGAAACAAAATGAACCAGCACATACCTGGCCGAAGTATGAACATAGGCAATCATCCTTTAGTTCCACTCGAGTCACAATTTTAGCTCTACACTTCTCAAATTCTCGCTCTGCATCCTTCTTTATGCTGGTGTAGCGGTCACTCAATTGTGCAATGAAGATATTAAGCAGTAGTACACAAGTCAGGAAAAGAAACATCAGCATCAAAATACAGCTCATCGTTCTGAAATATAATGAATTAAAGCATCGTAAACAAGACTGCGTAATACTCCGCCCCTGCAAACCAATACCCTTCTTTTACCGTTTATACATCTGTATTCATAATTTTATACAGTTTCACGGGGATATAATTTTGACTCAAACTACAGTGAGCTTTGATTTTTTTAACTTTAGTTGTAAGTTACAGAAAAAAAAAAAAAACTTTAAATCCTGATGTTATATCAATTTTAATATAATTTTGTACAAGTATATAGCCCGCTGGCAAGGGCAGATAATCCTTGAGGAAAAATTTTTGATCCTTACAGAAAGTTCATTTTACCTTCATAATCTGTTGTGAATTCTAGGAAAAAAATCCCTTTCAACTTTGATTTTATATAGATCTTTTCATGATTTGTACATAATTTAGCCCTGTGGCAGGGGCAGATAACACAGATGGACTACATTATGCTTCTAACAGAAAGCTGATGTTAAGTCTATCATTTCTGTGAAGTTTCATTAAGATATACCAAAAGTCTTAAATTTAAACAGATTTTTCATGTTTTCATACATGTACATTTAGCTTTTGTCTCGGGCAGATAACCACTTGGGAACAAAATTTTTATCATGACGAGAGGCTGAAATAAGTATGATAATTTCTTTCAGGTTGCGGAAAAATCCCTTTCATTTCTGATTTATACATGTAAAATGCCCAAGGACAGGGACTGATAATCCGGATGGTAAAACTTTCTTCTTGTAACAGAAACTTACGGTATTTCAATCAGTTCTGTATAATTTTATCAAGATATTTTAAGTGTAAAGGAAGTACAGACCAAAACCATTTTTAAGACATTGACAGGGAGAATAATTCAAAGATATAATAATTTACTCATTTACAATCCGAACCAAGATATTGTTAAGACCAATGTACCTGCCAAGTTTGAAGAGAATCTGTCAAATAATGACTCGACGGATGAATGGGTGGACAAACAAACAACCAGCTGGAAAATATAATCTGTTGAGCCGGGGTGGGGGGGGGGGGGGGGGGTGGATAAAAATTGCATTATAACGTTTCTTATTCATATGACGCCGATCTATACGCATAAACTGATTGCTAAAGAAAGACACAACAAGTCGTTGTTTGCTGTCGTTATCCTAAAATACAATAGTACATCAAAATCGTTATCTTATCAAAATAAATTTCCCGTCTCAAATTGTATTCTATTCTATCCCATAACCTTCATAGGTCTTTGGGGCACCAGAGATGACCTCGAAACAATCCCTTTCCATCTTGTTCTGTCTTCAGCTGCCCTAGTTGAGCTGGCAAAATCCATCCCTGTTCACTCTCTAATATTGTTTTCCCACCACTTCTTCTGTCTACCTTTTCTTCATTTACCTTTTACTGTGCCCTGTAAAGTCGTCTACGCTACACCTGAAGACCTTGAGGCGTGGCCAAACCACCTTAATTTCCGTTTCCTGACCAGCGTCAGGAGTTAATCATATTCTGCAATGGCTGTTTGGATCTTCCTGCGAACCTCCTCATTGGATATATGGTCATTGTACGAAATGTCCAGTAACCTTCAGTAGCATCTCATCTCAAAGGCCTAAGTTCTTTTCTCTAACTCTGCTGTCAACGTCCACGATTCACAGGCATACAGGAAATGACAAGGGAACGCATAAATTTCACCTTTGATTCAAGAGATAAGTTGTTATCTTTCCAAATTGGTTTCAGCTTGGTAAGAAATGAAGTGGCTTGTGTAATCCTTGTGAGAACCTCCTGTTTTGAGCCATTATCTTAGACAACTGCTCCAAGGTATTTAAAGCTTGTTACGGTACCGAGCTTTTGCCCTTTTAGCTTGATGTTTCTCTGGATGTCGTCTGCGCTGTTCGTCATCAGTTTGGTCTTCTCAGCACTGATCTCCATCTTATACCTTGTGCAGGATTGGTCGGAACTTTCAACTAGAGATTCTAGTTCCTGCTCTTCCTCAGGTAGAGCGTCTATGTCATCGACAAACCGGAGATTGGTAATGTTTCTGCCGTCTATGTTAACCTTTCCGTCATGTTCTTCCAGGGCATCAGACATGATCAGTAAGAGAAAAATGTTGAAGAGGATGGGTGACAGAAGACACCCTTGTCTTACTCCAACTGTTGTTCAGAACCATTCTCCTGTGCTGCCATTTATCAGGAATGCACTTGTAGCCTTGTCGTATAGCTGCTCAATGGTGCAAACTAGATTTAAACCGATGTTGTACTTCCGCATGGTGGCCAATAAGGCTGCATGCCATACCCTGTCAAAAGCTGTTTTGAAATTAGTGAAGACATGGTACAGATTCTGCTGATGTTGGAGATACTTTTCACCTAAGATTCTAAGGTTGAAGATCTGTTCTGTGGTGATCCTTCCTGCTCGGAACCCAGCCTGTGCCTCAGCGATTATCTCCTCGGCTTGTGGTTTAAGCCTGTTCAAGATGACTTTCAGCATGACTTTGCTTGAATGATTGATGAGGCTGATGGTTCTGTAGTTCTGGCAGAGTGTAGGTTGCTCTTTTCAGGGAGCGTAATGATTAGCGACTGAGTCCATGGGGTAGGCCATTCTCCTTCCTGTTCTCCAAATCCTCTTACAGATATCTGTTAAAACATCAATCATGGTCTCTGCAATCTAGACTTCATCACGAAGGATCGGTTGTTGATCTTCTTCTGGGCTGAATGTTCTCAAGAACCGCATCATCACTGTAAGTCTCATGGTTGTATAGTTCTGAGCAATATTTTGTCCATCTGCTGAGAATCTCTTGTTCCTATGTATTGCATTTCCCAGAATTGTCCTGGATAGTTGTGGATCTACCCTGTTTCTCTGAAGTTAGATCCTTCACCAGCTGGTATGCTTTCTTGCTGTTGTTTTTGTTCAGGAAAGTTTCAGTTTCCTCGCACTGACTAGCTATCCAGTCCTCCTTCGCTTTCGCCTTCTGAATCCTCTTGTTTGCTTCTCTGTATTCTTCTGCTCCTCCTGCTTCATACCTCTACTTCTTCAAAGTTCTCCTCTCATCACAGAGGTCAAGAGCATCTCTGGTGACCCAAGGCTTTTTCCTGCGACGGTCTTTCCCACGTATCTCACTGGCTGCCTCAGTCACCACTGTATTGTAGGTGGTAATCATGGTATCTATGTCCATGTCATCATCCCTCAGACCAATGAATGGTGCAAATTTCCAACCTATTGTTGCTTGAAATGTGCATGCCACATCTGGGTCCTTTAGCTTCTCAATATCAAAGGACTTCTATGATTAAGGCGAGGATTTTCCCCATTAGGCCGGTGCGACAGGTCCGAATTTTCAAAAGTATAAAGTGTGAAAATTTTTCTTAGCAGAGCTTCCACAAATATGTAAACCGTATGAAATCAGATCATTTGTGGTTCAGACCCAAAGACATGGGGAGATAATCCATTCTGACCCTACCTACCCTAAATTCAAGGTTTTCGCATACCTCATCTTTTGAGGTAATAAAAGTATTAAAACCAGTCATTCATTCCATACATTTTTGTCATAAATGCATGCTAAATACACGCATATCACAATACAAAGCAATGATTTTCTTCTTGTTACGCCTGACTGGCATTTAAACATGCAAAACCACAGTTACACTTCCGGTCAAAACGGCCAAAATAGAACGCTTCACTATAATTAAGGTACAAGTACTTTCCCCCCCGTGACCCAGCATTTCCTTCATGCAGCGGATTTATGTGATCCAAGTACGCAATATATATGAGTGGGAAGCTGGGTCACGGGGGGGGGGGAGACGATACTCAGTAAGCCAAAGAAGAAAACTGGTCAATAGTAGCACTGTGATCTTCAAGGATTATATTGTGTACCATGACCTTAAAATGAGGTCAAGGTCACATATTTATAGTCAAAACTATCCAGTGTTTTCTGTTTTGTAAGTAATGTAGGTCAAAAAAGGGTGAAATGTATACAATAATTCATTATTTCAACGATCAGTTTGAGGATAATTTACAATTTATCTCTACAATGACGTCAACGTCAACGTATGTTTAACGTACTTTACATAGACCCAAACAGTTGAAAATTCATTTGTCATGCCAGTTACATGTCATAGTCAAAAATGCAAAGCAGAAGTCAGTGATCCGTATAACTTTTTTATCATGGGGAAAATTCACGCCTTAACCATAGAAGTCCTTTAGTCTTGGCTGGGTTGGCTTTCTAGCCTTCTTCAGACCACCTCGGAAAGTCATCATCACCAGTCATGGTCACTTCCTATGTCTGCTCCAGGAAAACTCCTTGTCCTATGGATGTTGACTCCTGATCATCTGGCATCTGTTGACATCTCACCAAAATTTTTCCAGCGCATCTCACTGAGCCCAAGTATGTTCCAGTGATCATACCATAACCATGACCGTAACATGATGACCGAGGATAACAAAAACAACAAGCAGCTCTACGCTTTCGTGAAAAGCAAGAAGTGTGACAGCTCTGGTGTTGCCCCACTGAAGGTCGATGCAAGGACTCATGACAACCCCGCAGAAAAGGCAGAGATCCTAAATGAGCAGTTTTCCTCAGAATTCACCAAATAAGATATGTCAAGCTTGCCAAACCTAGGAAACAAGTCCTACCCTATGGCACCAAACCTGAACATCAGAGTAGAGGGAGTCACGAAAATACTGAAAGGCTTGAGCCCTCACAAAGATTCAGGTCCAGACCAAATATCTTCAAGATTCTTGAAGGAAATGACCACTGAAATTTCCCCCCTGCTTACATTAATATACCAGGCTTCAAGGTCAAATCCCAAAAGAATGGAAAACTGCCAATGTCTCACCAATTTGCAAAGGGTTAGAGCACATCGTTCACAGCCATCTAATGAGGTTTTTTGAAGATAACAAGATCCTTTGTGATGCTCAACATGGCTTCAGAAAAAGAAGATCCTGTGAGAGCCAGCTTGTCCTAACTATTCAAGATTTAGCCATGGGACTCAACAGTCGGAGCCAGACAGATGCCATTCTGTTGGATTTCAGTAAAGCATTTGACAAAGTGCCCCACCAACGATTAGCTCTCAAGCTCCATCACTATGGTGTCCGCGGCAACATTTTGGAATGGATAAAGAGCTTCCTAGATGGCAGAACCCAGCGAGTTGTCCTTGATGATATTGCATCTTCTGCAGCACCAGTCTCATCAGGTGTCCCCCAAGGCACTGTCCTGGGCCCACTGCTATTCCTCGTATACATCAACGATCTCCCGTCTAGTGTCAAGTCCAGCGCACGCCTCTTTGCTGATGACTGTCTCATGTACAACTCCTAAGCAGATGCCAAGGCTCTCCAAGAGGACCTAGACAATCTACAGCAATGGGAGAAGGACTGGCAGATCAAATTCAACCCGGACAAGTGTGAAGTCATTCGCATAACCAACAAGCGGAACGTGGTTGACTCAGCCTATACCATTCATGGCCAGATACTACGGCGCACTGACAAGGCTAAGTACCTGGGAGTCACCATTGACAGCACTCTGTCTTGGAATCAGCACATCGACAACATCACGAAGAAGGCTAACAATACAACAGCATTCCTCAGAAGGAATCTCTCATCCTGCCCGCCTGATGTTAAAGCCACCTGCTACAAAGCACTTCTGCGCCCCCAGCTAGAGTATGCATCAAGCATCTGGGACCCTCACACACAGTCAAACATCAACAAGATTGAAGCTGTGCAACGTCGGGCGACAAGATTTGTAACAGGTGAATACAGACGAACAAGCAGTGTTACAAGCATGCTTGAACATCTTGGCTGGGAAGCCCTCCACACTCGCAGACAGCATGGTAAGATGATCTTAATGTACAGAAACATCAAACATCTTGTTGAGAAACCAGCATCTCATATTCTTCAGCCTGCTGGTGCATCCCGAACAAGAGGGCATGACTACAGATCTCTCGTGCCAAACTGCAGTGTAGATGCCAACAAGTATGCTTTCTTCCCATCAGGGATAAGGTTATGGAACAGCCTGCCTATTGATACAAGCAGTGCCCAGTCCCTGGAATCCTTCAAGAATTTGATCCTGCGTGGGCACCCGTAAACACGGATGTTTTTAACCAGTTTTAGCTGTACAGGACTTCACATCCCTTGTCACATACATAAATAGTAACTGTGCGAAGATGCTCCAGAGGAGCCCAGCACATAATTGATAGAACTAAATCAAGATACCTGTCCATTGCATGTATCAGCTCTCTAGGTTTACCAGCTGGCCTCAGAGTCCTCACGTTCCAGGTTCCCACTGAGATGTTCTACCTGCCTCTGAACTTCTTTATCTGTATTACACCAGTTGCATACTTGTCACCTACGTCCCGGTGTCCAGCAGTAGGCGCGGTCATTGTTAACCTGGGCTGCGACCAATCCGGTATTAAAGTGTTATTTAGGTTGTCTACCATGGTGTTTCTACGGCAGAGTTCAGCCTGACGGAGCCCATCCCTCTCAGGGCTATACAGTATATGTTGACCACAGCCGAAATTCACGATTATCGTATGGCTCGCCTTGGGCACGAACACATGGCCGTTGACTCAAAGAGATCTTCCGCCCTCGTCACTGACTTCTTCTAGGAAGACTTCCGCCTAGTGATGTTGTGTTATCACCGTCACCGTCTCAAAAAGCGAATGACATAGCAAGGGCACGGAATGCGCTCGTAGATGTCAGTATAAAACGTGTATATTCCACATAGACGGAACTATAGTATTATTCAGCAATTCACGTTGTAAGCGGAAACAAGAAAATAACGACACTGAAGGTTTTATCCTAGTTTACAAATTCAGAAAGACTGGTCCACTGATAAGTGGAATAAATCTTCATAATTATGTAACTTACATTTGCTAGGAAACAGACAGCCTATACCCGACAGAGATTTTCTGTCTTTATTCTACAACAGATTTTGATCATTCTGTAGTTAACACTATGACCACACATCGATGACTTAAGACGCTCATGCGCAGATGCATTTTAACACGCAATGGAATTAATCGTACGACTGCATTCTAGGCCCTCCTTAGCCACGAGCTCCAGGGGAGCTTATAGGATGGTAGCCTGCGTCATCCGCCCGGCGTCTGTCAACATATCCTAAGGAATTCTCCTCTGACACTACGGGGCTAATTTCATTTAAATTTCATACAAAGCCTTCAGGCAAAGAAGGAAAGAAAATTATATCTTTGGTCTAGGTTACATGGCCAAGATGGCCGCCATGCCCATATACAAAAAAACAACAAAAAACAAATTCCCCGACTGAAGATCCCCGTGGGCTTTAGTAAAAAGGGCGCACTTCAAACCACATATAAGTAATATTATGTCATTCTTTTATGCTTCTGATTGACATCTGTTTAACAGATGCATGATTATCTAACACTCAGACTAAAATAGTATGCTTGACTGCTAAAAAGAAGTTATATCTCAAACAGCCACCATATAAAAAATATATAGCATATGATACATTATTTAAACTTTAAAACGTGCGAATAACTTCTAAACTACAAGCCCTACAAACCTAATTTTCAAAATTAGCTCTCCAGTAAGTGAATTTGGACAAAAAATCCAAATCTGGATTAAAAAAAAAAATTGGTGGGGTGGGATGGGGTGAGGGGGGAATGTGGATGGCTCAGAGAGAGTTAGGAACACTGATAAGATCTCACAGCATGTTCATCAATATTCTAAAAGGTATAAGGTTATTAAAATTGTGGAGCAGGCCAGGGTTATACAGATATGGAGCAGAGACTCAAACAGCAGCTCAAAATACCAAAAGGAAATAACTCACAAAGTATGAATGCAAGAGTTGTCATTCATGTATGAGACAAATTGTCATGATCTATCTTCATATCTGTGAAGTATTATGAAAATATGTCAAAAGGTATTCAAGCTATGGAGCGGACACCTAAAATCATCAAAGGGGAATAACTAAAAAAAGTAAAAAGGGAGAGTTGTCATTCTTGTTCGCGACACAGTCATGACCTGCTCTACATATTTGTGGCGTATCATGAAAAAATTTCAAAAGGTATTCAAATTATAAAGCGGATATGAAATCATACCTAAAACCATCAAGGGGAAATAACTCAAAAAGTAAGAAAGCAAGAGTTGTTATTCTTGTTCGCGACACATCATCATGACCTGTTCTACATATCTGTGAAATATCATGAAAATATTTTGAAAGGTATATGAGTTATAGAGCGGACACGAAACCACACCTAATATGATTAAGGGGAAATAACTCAAAAAGTAAGAAAGCGAGAGATGTCATTCTTGTTCGAGAAACATCGTCATGACCTGTTCGTCATAACTGTGAAGTATCATGAAAATATTCTAAAAGGTATTCAAGTTATAGAGCGGACACGAAATCACACCTAAAACGATCAAGGGGAAATAACTCAAAAAGTAAGAAAGCAAGAGTTGTCACTCTTGTTCGCGACACATCATCATGGCCTGTTCTACATATCTGTGAAGTATCATGAAAATATCCTTAAAGGTATTCAAGTTATAGAGCGGACAACAATACATAAAACCATCAAGGGGAAATAACTCATAAAGTAAGAAAGCAAGAGTTGTCATTCTTGTTCGCGACACATCATCATGACTTGTTCTACATATCGGTGAAGTATCATGAAAATATTTCGAAAGATATATGAGTTATAGAGCGGACACGAAACCACACCTAAAATCATTAGGGGGAAATAACTCAAAAAGTACAATAGCAAGAGTTACCATTTTTGTTTGCGACACATCGTCATGACCTGTTCTACTTAACTATGAAGTACCATGAAAATATTCTAAAAGGTATTCAAGTTAAAGAGCGGAACAAAATCACTTCTCAAACGATCTAGGGGAAATAACTCAAAAAGTAAGAAAGCAAGAGTTGTCACTCTTGTTCGCAACACATCATCATGGCCTGTTCTACATATCTGTGAAGTATCATGAAAACATTCTAAAAGGTATTCAAGTTATAGAGCGGACACGAATCTGCCAAAAAATCACACCGAAAATCATTAAGGAGAAATAACTCAAAATGTAAGAAAGCAAGAGTTGTTGTTCGCGACACATCGTCATGACCTGTTCTACATATCTGTGAAGTATCCTGAAAATATTCCAAAGGGTAGTCAAGTTACAGAGCGGACACGGATCTGCCAAAACCTCACCAAAGGGGAAATAACTTAAAAAGAACAATAGCAAGAGTTACCATTCTTGTACGTGACACATCGTCATGACCTGTTCTACATAACTGTGAAGTATCATGAAAATATTCTAAAGGGTATTCAAGATATAGAGCGGACAAGAGAATGTTTACGGACGGACGGATGGACGGACAGACGGACGGACGCCAGGCTCATCGCTATATCCCCGAACCTTTCGGTCGGGGGATAAAAAATAATAAAAACATCTAGAATCTGTTTCTCTAGAACCAATGTGTCGATTGCCTTAAAATTTAGTATGTAGCATCTGGGACTCTAGTACTACAATGACAATATAAATGATAATCCTGGATTGAACTTGACCTATTTTATAGCAACGTCAAGTTTGGTCCCTTAGGCTTTTGAATAGGAAGAGCGAAGGGCTTATGAATTCTTGAGGTCAGGGTCATTAAGTCACCTTGGCAAATGCGCACTTGTCCGTCGTTTGTCAAGACTTTCACATGACTTTTCCTTTGAAATTATTTGGCCAATTTCATGTCAATTTCACATACAGCCTTCAGGCAAAGGATAAAAGAAAAGGTCGCATAACTAAGATAGCTGCCATGCTCATATATGGTAAAATCTGAAAAAGTCTTCTTCTCTAGAACCCTTAATTAAATTGCCTTGAGCTTAGCATGAAGTTTTCGGTACTGTAGTTCAGCTAAGTTCATGTTACTGTTGTAAATGGTGACCCTGGGTTGACGATGATCTATTTTATGGCAAGACCGAATTTTGCCCCTTAGGCTTTTGTATAGGAAAACCTGAAAAAAGTGCTATGTTACTTTTGTGGCCTGTGATATTCAAATGCAGTGGATTTTAACCCTATGAATTCTTGGAGTCAAGATAATTTAGTGACTTTGGCCATAGGTCACTGTCCGTAATCTGTTAACATTTTAAAAAGAATTCAGCAAAAATTATATGTTTGGTCCAGGTCACAGGAGAAGATGGCCGCAGTGCCCTCACATGGGTAAAACCTTGAAATATCTTGTGCTTCAGAATCACTGAACCGATTGCTTTGAAACTCAATAAAAAGCATTTGGGACTCTAGTACTACAAAGGTTTTACAAATTTAATGTCTCTGGGTTGACCTTGACTTTTATATGGCAAGATCAAATTTCGTCCCTTCGGCTTTAGAATGGCAAAAGCTAAAACTATACTGTGTTATGTTGCTTTTGTGCTCTCTGGTATGGAAATTCAGTCAACCTCAACCCCTATGAATTCTGGAGGACTAGGTTACTTAGTGACCTTGGCGAAAGTCACTTGTTTGTTATCTGTCAACATTTTCAAAGGACTTCTCCTCTGAAACTACTTCGCCAATTTCAGTTAAATTTCAAATGCAAGAATCAGGCAATGGTGTTGGGGTAGTGGAGAAAGAATGTATATAGAATGTATATGATCGAGGTCACATGGCCAAGGTGGCCGCAACGCTCATATATGGTAAAACACTTGAAAAATCTCCTTCTTCAGAGCCACTGAGCCGATTGCCTTGAAACTTGATACGGAGCATTTGAGGGTCTAGTATTACAAGGTTTATATAAATGAAAACTCTGCGCTGACATTAACTTATTTTATGGCAAGGTCAAAATTTGTTCCTTAGGCTTTTAAATCAGATAAGTTAAAAGTTCTGTTGCTATTGTGCTCTGTGATATGAAAATGCAATCGACTTCAACCCTGTGAATACTAAAGGTCCAGATCACTTAGTGACAAAGGAGAAACGAAAGTTCATGTATTTGGTCCAGGTCACATGACCAAGATGATCACCATGCCCTAACGCTGGTACAAAAACTTGAAAAAGCTTCTCCTCCAGAATCTTTAAGTGGATTTCCTTGAAACTTAGTATGTAGCATTTGGAACCCTAGTACTACAAAGTTTAAATAAATAGTGTTCCTGCGTTGACCTTGACCCTTTTAAGAGCAATGTCAAATTTGGACCCTTAGGCTTTTGAATGGGAAAAGCTGAAAACTTGCATTTCTCTGTTGCTATTAGACTCATTGATATGGAAATGCGGTCAACTTCATTTCCTTGGAATTCAAGAGGTCAAGGTCATTTAGTGACCTTATCTAAATGTCACTTGGGTTGAATATTCTAAAGTTCTTTCTCACAAAAACTAACAAACTAATTTAAATAAAAATTATATGTTATAGGAGGCCCGTCTGGGGTGAGAGACACAAACATCTTGTACTCCCATGTTCCGGGTCACATGGCCAAGATGGCCGACTTAGCTACATATGCTAGAAACCTTAAAAAATTCCTTCTCCAGAAGCAATAGCGAATTGTTTTCAAATTTGGTATATAGCATCTGGAACTGTATTTTTACTAAGAGTATATAAATGAAGACCCTTTAGTGAGCTTGATCTCTTTCAAATTTGGTCCCCCAAGCTTTGGAACTAAAAAAGCTAAAAAGGTGCTTTTTTCGGTTGATATTGTACTCTGTGTAATGAAAATGCAGGCGATTTAAACCCCTTTGAATTCTAGAGGTCTAACTCATTAAGTGAAAATATGACTTTGGTTGAATATTGTAAGGTCATTTGTCTCTGAAACAACTAAGCCTGGTTGCATTGCCAAGTAAAAAGATAGCAATGATCAAGAATGAATACAATCAAATCCCACATCCTGCTCTTGACATCAAAAGGGAAAGAAGCACACACACAAAGATTGACAAAAGTTCACCAAAGACACGAACGTCAAACCAAATGTGTAGCTCTTTCCCAAACAGGTGGTTATTCAGCTTCCCAAATTAAAAGCAACAGCAACATCAATTTTTGCCTTTTTTTTATTTTTTTTATTTCTAAATTACAAAACCGCATGAAGGTTTTCTTACTTATCAATGAATCATTACATGAACAAACAAGTCACGGATAATACGTATAATTAATCAGAGATGTGTACTCGACAAAAATAACGTATTTCAAGACCTGAAGATCCATGGGGTATCAAACAACACCACTGAAATACCGGAGAAATAGAAAACCATCAATTAAACACAAAATAATTCCAAGCAACTAACCACCATTTTTGCACTGTTACCTTATGTCGACAAAAAGATCAGTAAGTTCATGTCGGGTACGCCGGGCCGCGTAGCGCAATCGGTAGGGCACCTGACTAATAAGTCAGAGGTCCTGGGGTTCGAAACCCGGTCTGGCCACATACTTTCGTTTCTCCTTCCGCTGATTCAAGAAGGGCAGTTGTCAGTTACTGGCAAAAGTATGTGCACTTAGTACTTGTTAACCGCTTAGGAGGTCTAAGCTTGCCGAGGAATAGTGTGGTTAGGTTAACTGACCGTCCCGACATGACCATAGTTGTTTACCGTGGACGTTAAGCATCGAATCAATCAATCAATCAAATCATGTCGAGTACAAATGTCCAAAAAGTTCGTATTACATGACAGTCTCATTGCTCAGGGGAGCAACCAAGACCTTAAAGTTTTTTTTGTTTGATTAACTTGAAGCCCCAGTGGTACTGTTACCTTTCTCGTTTTTTTCGCCCGACATTGTGGCATGGGTTTAGTAAATGTAGCTGTTTCAAGGAATCTTAATACACACTACTCAAAATATTTAAAGGAGCAGCTGATATTGCAGACATTACAATAATAAGATGGAGAGACAAAAGGTCCGTTGAACCTCAGGATGAATGGTCATCGCGATGACTGGAAACACAGCAGGTTTGAAAGGTCACCAGTGGCAGAGCATTTTCGCTCAACAGAACATGACTTTCTCAAACATGCCTCTGTTTGTTGCATTGACCATAGCCCAGAGTGGACAGATTCGACCACGAAATCTCGTGAGAGTTACTGGATCCGCCGTCTGAACACTCTAAGGCCTCACGGTATCAACAAGAATGATTAAAAAACTAGACTGAGTTTGTAGCGGTGTGTTTATCATTATGACGTTCTATTCAACCTATACTTGTGCAGGGGCATCTTGCTTCCCCCAGACATAGTGTTCCACTCTTGCTTTTGTCTTTTGTAGCAATGCATTCATATGTATAATGAGCTGTTTCCTTCATCATGGTGAGTTTTGCCTCATAAGTGAATGGCCAATACATACAATGAATTTGTAGCGCTATAAATACAGCGCTACAAATCACAAAATACGATTTTTCTCATTTTGGCGGCCATTTGCAATTTCGAATTCGAACTGGGGCCGTGAAACGGCCGTCTTCTTGCAATTTTGCAATTTTGCTTTATTAAACGACCATTTTTTTCAATTTTTTGGTCGTTTAATGTGAATTTGAACAGTAAATTGTGAAACATTTTCATAATTATTTTGTATTTTCTTGATTCACATGCTTTACCTGTAGATATGTTGAAATTTTGACTTTGTAAACTCTGAAGAAGGCGAAAGCCGAAAGCGCTCAGTAACTTTACAATTTTGCACTGTTTATGAGTAAATCTCCCTATATATATATATAAAATAAAAGTAGTTTTATGCCACCCAAACACAGAAACACGGCATTAGAGAGATATATCTCAAATTTGGAAAATGTACCCCTTCACCGAACTAAACAAGGTGTAAGGATAACGTCAATAGAATCCAAAGAGAAGCAATTAAAAATTTAGCAGAAGATAAAAATATAGTAATAAAAGAAGCTGATAAAGGAGGGGCGGTGGTAATCATGAATAAGAAACACTATCTATCTATGTCACTTGATATATTAACAGATGAAACGTATTATAAATGCTTGACAACTGACCCAGACAGATCCAATAGAATAGCTTATACTCGTTTCTTGAACAAATTTAAAGGTCATTTTACAAAAAAAGAAGATGATTATTTGCAAAATTTTGAATCAAAAGAAAGCAACTTTTACGGCTTACCTAAGGTTCATAAAAGTTCACAAATTAATTCAAAATGCAAAGAAAGCAACTTTCAAAGCATAACTTTAGAAAATGTCACTGACTTATGTTTACGCCCGATAATAGCAGGGCCAGCATGTCTCACACATATGTTAAGTAACCTCCTAGACATATTACTAAGACCTTATACCCATCGTGTCAAAAGCTACTTACACGACACAATGGACTTCTTAAATCACCTGCCTGAAACTGTTCCTGAAAATACACTGTTGGCTTCTTTTGATGTCCAGTCATTATACTCAAATATACCGCATGATCTTGGACACGAAGCCATTCAGTTCTGGCTGGAGAAACACCCAGCAGATTTAAACAGCCGTTTTTCAAAAGATTTTGTTTTAGAAGGAATAAATTTTATATTGAATAATAATACATTTTATTTTAACAGAAAACATTATAGACAGAAGAAAGGGACTGCAATGGGGACAAAATTTGCACCAGTGTATGCCACTCTAGTAATAGGTTATTTAGAGGAAAAATTATATTTACAAGTTAAAGACAAATTCGGAGAAAATTTTCAGAAATATTTTGAATAACACTGGAATAGATATTTAGATGACTGTTTTATCCCATGGAACAGATCTTTTGATGATTTACGAATATTTCAGAGAATGTTAAATGACTTACACAACGACATTAAATTTACAATGGAATACAGCAACACCGAGCAACCATTTTTAGATGTTTCAGTAAAACGATCAGGAACAAAAATAGACACCGACGTCTACTACAAACCCACAGACAGTAGACAGTATCTTATATTTAACTCGTGCCATCCAAAGCATATCAGAACAAGCATACCATACTCATTGGCACGAAGGTTAAGAATGATTATTTCTGAAGATACGGTTCTTCACAAACGGATCTTAGAACTAAAAGATGCATTACTGTCTCAGCATTATCCGATACTTGTCATCGAAAATGGAATAGAAAGAGCACTGCAACTAGATAGGGCAGATTTAATGAGAGTAAAACAAAAATCAGATGAAAATAAAGTTACTTACGTCTCTACATTCAACCCAAAAAATCCGGAAATATTTCAGACAATCAGACATAATTTCGACATATTATATGAAGATGAAACCATGGCAGACATCTTGAATTGCCATGAAATAATCAAAAGCAAACGCCAACCGCAAAATTTAAAAAGAATACTTACAAAAGCCCGATTTGACGAAAATGCACAAGAGGCCTCTATAACTGAGTGTAGCAGACCTAACTGCGGCCTCTGTCACCATCTCATTAAAGAAAAGATATATCATTTTAAATGTGGTAAAAGCTTCACAGTTAAAACAGATATGTCATGCAATGTGAGAAACTTGATTTATGTCATCCAGTGTGGGGGATGCCAGGAGGAGTATATTGGCGAGACTGGTGACACCTTAAGACATAGACTAACTGTACACAGACAGCAAATTCGAAATCCCAACGTCCAAATGTTATATGTTAGTGGACATATAAGTGTTTGCTCAAGGCAACTTGAGATACAATTCAAAGTGTTCCCCCTATATAAAATGAAAACGGACAGTATTACAGCATGTAAACTCAAAGAATCATATTTTATTGAATTATTCAGACCAAAGTTAAACCGTGCACTCTAACGATTGTATAGTTTCTGTATGTTAAAATGTGTTCGTAACGTTATTTATGACGTTTCTTTATTGTACATTGTTGCTATGACGTTAACGTTATTTTTCAGTCTCTTGAAGATCTACATGCAGTAGTGAAACGCGTTGAGAATAAAAATGTGATAAAAGGCTATTCCTCGTTTTCGTTCTTTTTTCTATATATATATATTCATAAGCAGGAAACGTAACTTATTCTAAGCGGAAACGGAAACGTCATTTAAGACGTTACGTCATGTTGCTAAGTAATTAAAGATGTCTTCTTGAAAATCTGTACATGCAGTGAAACCGCGGTAGAAGTTGTTTGAAATTATATTTATTTGGCAAAATCGGACTTGTTGATTTCTCTCTCTCTCTCTCTCTCTCCCTCTCTCTCTCTCTCTCTCTCTCTATATATATATATATATATATATATATATATATATATATATATATATATATATACCCGAAGTCTACATATTGGGTCGAAAGCTTCCATAAAAATATATTGCTTAGGTCGAAACGAATATTCGGTCGAAAAAAACGTTTTGACCCAATATTTTGACGTTGACTGCAACGTTTTCTGTTAAGATTTGCTCATTCATCTAAATATATATTATACCTTGAACAATTTACTACCAGACTGAAAAAAGTTTTTCTAAAATACGCAAAAAATAAAAAATTATGGCATTTTTTCTGGCTATCGCATTATATTTTCCACCTGCAAAAACCTGCGAAAGCGCTTATTAGGTCTAAATTTTATTTTTTTCGATATAATGTGTTTATTTATCGATAACTTTTCTTAAAATAAAAAATTATCGTAGATTTTGCTGCTATTGATATCATAAGATTGAAACATCTGCGATATCTATGGCGCTTCATCAATCTATATTTGTTCGAATCTTACTTAATTATATATATTCCTTCTTTTCTAGTGAATCTGTATATATTCTACTGTCGGTACCCCGCTTCAGTGTAGGAACCAGTAAGGTGATATAAAAGGAATATTAACACCGCAAGAGGAATTGCTAAAAGACGGGACATTGGAACAGGACTGTCAGCCTATAACGTAACTGCAACAAAGCGAGGTATTGCTTATAGCGAGCACTCGCTTGCTACGCGCCTGCAATTCAAGGCTCAGAAGGAGCTTTGTAAGAGCGGGAACTCCATGGTAGAAGATTGGTAAGGCATATTTTTGCCTACAAAATACATTATGAGCGTATTTCCAATGAAATTTCTGTCGTAACGACACCAACTTCTGCTTCTGTATTATACAGACTGGCCTGTTTTGAATAAAAATCTACAAAATAATTAAGAAATAGAGGTCGGACAGTCTTGCTGTCGCTACATTACGTCATGACGTCAAACGTTCCGTTTGAGAAAACAAGATGGCGTCAACTTTAACCGCTTCTGTGGCGGTAGATCACTACATGATCAGTACACAAAATCCAAGGAGCATGAGCATGGGGAGAAATTAAAAGGAATTAGAAAGCGACGTGGAGAAGAAATGAAAAGAATTACAGCCCGTTTACCGTGAGGAAACGCTACTGGGAGAAAAGCTTTTCTCTGACAGTTTCTCATCAGTTTGTCAGACGGAATTCGCTGCTGCTGAGTTGCAATAATTTTATTGCAAATTTATTACGACAAAAACACCACCTGCTGTACAAGAATTTATATGTTAATTCTGCAATGAAGAAATAATACAATTCTGTTATTCTACTCTGTAACTCTGGAGAGCATTGTTAAGAGCGATGTGCTCGCCTACAACGTTAGCATTTGACTTCATTGGTATTTTGTTGTCAAAATAGAGAACCCGTGGTTGGGTTTCATTGATTGTTGCGGATTTACAAACTGCAAGCTACCGATGCATGGGAACGTCTTCGCACAGTTGAGGAATACACCTTGGTTTAAACTTCTTGTAAATACATGTACTGCTTTGTTATACCTTGCAGATTTTTGTTGTTTGTTTGGGAGGGTATACAGTTTTCACTTTTGCCTATTTGTCGGCGACTCTGTGCGATGCTATTTTTTTTCGAGTAGAAAGTAAACGACAAGAACCCTTGAGGAAGCACAATTTACTCGCTGACCTTGACTAGCATCCTACGTGATTCTCGTCACTTGCCGTTTCAACCCTACTTAAAGTGACATTTACTGGAATGTGAAGTCGCCTTACCTGTTGAAAATTTGTCACTCAACGCGTATACGAGTAGACATGAATAAGAAAATTATCTTGCATTCTAACAACTGTTTCGCATATTTCAGTATCATATGCTGTATCTTCAGTTTCTTATTTTAATTCTTGTGTATCTTATTGAAATAAACAATTGTCTTCTTGCTTCCATATCATTTAATTATGATTACTATCATACCCTATATGTTTAATAGGAAAAATAAAGAAACACGTATGTCTCCGGTTTTATCCCTAAATATTTATGCTATTTTTCCTTCAAACTAGCTATACTGCTAAATCCCAAAGTTTTATTTGATATATTCTTTTTTAATTTATTGAGTCTTGTTTCTTCCTTTTTCATTACAAAATCGAGAATTATGCGAGAGCGGCATAAAATAGTCTTAGTCCGCACAGTGATCTCATAGTGCATATTTCGATCAGTAAGTTCCTATTACATGAAGAATTTATTGGACAAAAGAATCAATTAGGTTGATACAATATTTTATTCAAAGATTTTATATATACATATGAATAATGGAGTGAAGCAATACAGGATCTGACAGTAAGCGTAACGCTTATATGTAAGTCATCTCCTGAATTGATTTATTAATTGATTTGCATATCGTAGTATACAACTCTGTGGGTGTTCGCTGGAACTGCGGTATAGATAGGTTCTATAAAAGAGGCGGTATATTGTTTTAACACAAATATAATAAAATTAATAAACGATTCATAGATAGATAGATACATAGATGGATAGATGGATAGATTGATAGATAGATTTAAACTATATGTATCAGAAGCAAACGTCACACGCAGTTCATTGTATTTTTACTTGATTTTCTTTTTATTTCATTCTGTCTTTCCTTGTCTCTTTGTTTCTCTCAATCTTTATTGGAATGGAAACGCATTCGTGTCAGTTATTCCAGCTTGGAATAGTGAAACACAATGTTGCAGTTAACCAGCAGAATGACGAAGAAAAAAGAAGAAAATTAAAAAGAAGAATATTATATTCATTCATGTAACAGCAACATTGCTCTTCATTCTGTCACCCCAAAACACGTTATGAATGTTTTAAAATGAAAAAATACGGAAGTGCAACATTGACTTAGACTATGTAGTAAAACTTTTGTTTGTAGGTATTCACTGATATTGACTCAAATCGTATTGCATAACGATCCAGCGGTGGTAATATCAATTGGACAGTTTCTTTTCACTAAATAAAAACTAAAAAGTGAGAGGTTTGGATAAAAGTAGTGTGAAAAATTCACAACAAAAAAACTCATTCATATAGAAAAATATGAATGACTGTTTAGACATGGAAATTAAAACAAAATGTACATTAAGATCTCTTTTGGACCTTTTGAGCCTAGCGGACTTACAATTAGAAAGAAGGGATGGGAAATGTCATCTTCATGCTGTTATGTAATGTTCATTTGAGATCAGATGATTCTCTGAGAAACCAAACATTTCGATTAATTTCGACATTTATTCTAAATAATCACATTTTAATCATTTTGGACCTTTTTAGTGCTAATCAGCCTTTGAACCGACTGCTTTTAAGTTATTTGATTTAAGAAAATACAGTATGCTTTTCTCTGACTTTTTTACCATATTGTGTCAGGGTTACTGATGAGGCTTGAATAGCCGAAATGTCGAAGTCTGGCCCATTTTCCTTCTTTTGAATGTATTCTCTACTCCTAAAGGAACAGTTTTATTATATTTATAACAATCTTGACAAGAATGTTTCTTTCTGAGCCAACCTACTTTGGGATTAATCTTGAAATTTATTACTCACATTTAATGATATCATAAACCATTCAGTTTTAGCTCAGTCCAAAAAGGTGTTATTAAAGGTATTTGGTACAATTATTCAAATACTAAACTATATGTCTGTCTGTCTAATACCTGGTCCGCGTAAACATGTCTTTGGAGCCTCCGACCAGAACAAACCTGTCTACATTGTCACTTAAGCTATTTCAATGAAAGGACATTTGAGCCGCGACACGACAAAACCAGCAATGTGGTTGTGCGCCCAGCACAGACTCAGATCAGCCTGGGCATCCGCCCATTCTGATCAGAATCTTCCCTGTCAGCATGGAGGTAGCTTAGTCTCTCAGCTACCCTTTCAGCGTTAAGGAAAGAGTCTGACTAGACTGGGTGGATGTCCAGACTGATCTGAGTCTGTGCAGGGCGCATAAGCACATTGTTAGTATTCTCATGTCGCGGCTCATTTACAAACTCCATACAACCCACATAGTGAGCCTCTATGACGCTGATTAAACTGCCTGGACATGAGCTTTTATTGTTCACCAGTGAATAAACCAGATTGTGTCATGAAGCGGTCCATATTATATCTTTTTCTGACTCGATCCATTTTATTTTATTCAACGTTTATGTGTTTGTCAAGGTCATCTCATTGCCTAGAAAGGTAAATAAATAGATGTAAAATTCAAAGCTTCGATTTCGACTCAATCCAATTTTTACTCTCTATATGTATATGTTTGTTATTGCAACCTCAGTGGATAGATTAGATAGATAGATAGATAGATAGATAGATAGATAAGACTTGTTTCAATCCGAATTATCTTCATTTCTAGTGTTTCGACATATTACAAATTGTTAACACTCAACCTATATATATATATTTGTCATCATAAACTCATTAATTGGATAGATGCATAGATAGATAGATAGATAGATCTTCTTGTACTCCAAACTATTCTCAAATTTTCGATTTCACCTCAATTCAATTTTTAATTCTCAACGAATATATGTTTGTCATCGAAGCTTATTGATTTTATAGATAGATAGATAGATAGATAGATAGATATTTAGATAGATAGATAGATAGATAGATAGATAGATAGATAGATAGATTTTACTTTCATTACTTTTTCATCTCGAATCATATTAATATCTTCAATTTCGACTTAATCCTCATAATTGCACTCAAAATATGTTAGTCACTGCAACCTCATTGATTGGATAGATAGATAGATAGATAGATAGATAGATAGATAGATAGATAGATAGGAAACCTATTTCACCTCGAATGATCTTCATGGAATGGATTTCGACTTTATCCAATATTTTTACACTCAACATATAAGTGTTTGCCAATTTATTCTCATTTTGTAGATAGATAGATAGATAGATAGATAGATAGATCTTCTTAATCTCGAATCATATTAATATCTTCAATTTCGACTTAATCCTCATAATTGCACTCAAAATATGTTAGTCACTGCAACCTCATTGATTGGATAGGTAGATAGATAGATAGATAGATAGATAGATAGATAGAACCTTTACTTCTCGAATCATGTTAATATCTTCAATTTCGACTTAATCCGCATTATTTACACTCAAAATATATGTTTGTCATCGAAATCGCATTGAATAGATAGATATATAGATAAAACCCTTTCTTCTCGAATCAAAAAACATCTTCAATTTCGACTTAATTCTTATTATTTACACTTAAAATATCTGTTTTTCATGCCAATCTCATTGATTTGGTAGATAGATAGATAGATAGATAGATAGATAGATAGATAGATAGATAGATAAAACTTTTTAAAATCCACATCATCCTCATATTTTCGATTTCACTTCAATCCAATCGTGAATTCTCAACTTATATATGTTTGTCGTCGAAGCTCATTGATTTGATAGATAGATAGATAGATAGATAGATAGATAGATAGATAGATAGATAGATAGATAGATAGATAGATAGAAAATACTTTTTAACCTCGAATCAATTTTATATATTCAATTTCGACTTAATCCTCGTTATTTACACTCAAAATATATGTTTGGCTTTGTATTCTCATTGAATAGATAGATAGATAGGTAGATAGATAGATAGATAGATAGATAGATCTTTCTAATCTCGAATCATATTAATATATTCAATTTCTACTAAATCCTCATTATTTACACTCAAAATATATTTTTGTCATTGTAATCTCATTTTATGGATAGATAGATAGATAGATAGATAGATAGATAGATAGATAGATAGATCTTTTTAATCTCGAATCATATTAATATCTTCAATTTCGACTTAATCCTCATTATTTACACCTAAAACATATGTTTGTCAACGAAATCTCATTGACTGGATAGATAGATAGATAGATAGATGGATAGATAGATAGATAGATAGATAGATAGATACATACATACATAGATACATACATACATACATACATACATACATAGAAAGATTGATAGATGAATCTTTTTTTTCTCCCAATCATCTTTATACTTTCAATTTCAACTCGATCCAATCTTTTTCTTCTCAACTTATATATTTTTGTCATCGAGTCTCTTTGATTGGATAGATAGATAGATAGATAGATAGATAGATAGATAGATAGATAGATAGATAGATATTTTAAATCTCGAATCATATTAATATCTTTAATTTCGACTTAATCCTCATTATTTACACTCAAAATAAATGTTTGTCATTGCAATCTCATTGAATGGATAGATAGATAGATAAATAGATAGAACCTTTTCTTCTCAAATTATGTTAATATCTTCAATTCCGTCTTAATCCTCACTATTTACACTCAAAACATATGTTTGTCATCGAAATCTCATTGACTGGATACATTGATTGATTGATTGATTGATTGATTGACTGATTGATTGATTTGATTGATTGATTGATTGTTTGCTTGATTAATTAATAGATTGCTTGTTTGATAGATAGATAATACATACATACATACATACATACATACATACATACATTACTCTTCTTTTTTTTCCCAATCATCTTTATATTTTCAATTTCAATTCAATCCAATCTTTTTCTTCTCAACTTATATATGTTTGTCATCGAATCTCATTGATTGGATTGATTGGATTGATTGGATTGGATTGTTTCATCTCGAATGATCTTCATGGAATGTTTTCGACTTAATCCAGTATTTTTACACTCAACATATAAGTGTTTGCCAATTTATTCTCATTTTATAGATAGATAGATAGATAGATAGATAGATAGATAGATAGATAGATAGATAGATAAAAAGATAGATAGATAGATAGATAGATAGATCCCATTTTAATCTCGAATCATATTAAAATCTTAAATTTCGACTTAATCCTCATTATTTGCTCTCAAAATATATGTTAGTCATTGCAACCTCTTTGATTAGATAGATAGATAGATAGATAGATAGATGGATAGAACACTTTCTTCTCGAATCATGATAGATAGATAGATAGATAGATAGACAGATAGATAGATAGATAGATATATAGATAGAACCCTTTCTTCTCGAATAAAAAAAAATGTTCAATTTCGACTTAATCCTTTTTATTTATACTTAAAATATCTGTTTGTCATACCAATCTCATTGATTTGATAGATAGATAGATAGATAGATAGATAGATAGATAGATACTTTTTAACCTCGAATCATTTTAATATATTCATTTTCGACTTAATCCTTATTATTTACACTAAAAATATATGTTTGTGATTGTAATCTCATTGAATAGATAGATAGATAGATAGATAGATAGATAGATAGATAGATAGATAGATAGATAGATAGATCTTTTTAATCTCGAATCATATAAATATATTCAATTTCGACTTAATCCTAATTAGTTACACTCAAAATATATGTTTGCCATTGCAATCTCGTTGAATAGATAGATAGATAGATAGATAGATAGATAGATCTGTTTAATTTCGAATCGTATAAAGATCTTTTATTTCGACTTAATCCTCATTATTTACACTCAAAACATATGTTTGTCATCGAAATCTCATTGACAGGAAAGATACATACATACATACATACATACATACATACATACATAGAAAGATCGATAGATAAATCTTTTATTCTCCAAATCATCTATATATTTTCAATTTCAACTCATTCCAATCTTTTTTTCTCAGCTTATATATGTTTGTCATCGAATCTCATTGATTGGATAGATAGATAGATAGATAGATAGATAGATAGATAGATAGATAACCTATTTCATCTCGAATGATCTTCATGGAATGGATTTCGACTTAATCCAATATTTTTACACTCAACGTATAAGTGTTTGCCAGTTAATTCTCATAGATAGATAGATAAAAAGATAGATAGATAGATAGATAAAACTAATTTTCTCCCAGTCACCTTTTATTGACAATTTAAACTCAATCCAATCTTTTTGTTCTCAAGTTATATATGTTTGTTATGGAATCTTATTGATAGATAGATTGATAAATAGATAGGAAACCTGTTTGAGCTCGTATGATCTTCATGGAATGGATTTCGTCTTAATCCAATGTTTTCACACTCAACGTATAAGTGTTTGCCAATTAATTCTCTTTTTTATAGATAGATAGATAGATAGATAGTTTCAATCCGCTTGATCTTCATTTCTCGAGTTACGACTCGAAAAATGTTTACACTCGACCTTAAGATATGTTTGCCATAATAATCTAATAGATAGATAGATAGATAGATAGATAGATAGATAGATAGATAGAAAGATAGATAGATAGATAGATAGATAGATAGATAGATAGATAGATAGATAGATAGATTTAAAACTTGTTTTACTCGAATCACATTCATATCTTTAATTTCGGTTCAATCCAATCTTTTTACCCTCAATATATGTATGTTTGTCTTCGCAATATTATTCATAAGATAGATAGATAGATAGATAGATAGATAGATAGATAGATAAAACTTCTTATACTCCCAATTATCCTCATATTTTCGAATTCACTTCAATCCAATCTTTAATTCTCAACGTATATATGTTTGACATCGAAGCTCATAGATAGATAGATAGATAGATAGATAGATAGATAGATAGATAAAACTTTTTCATATCGAATATCATATATATATCTTCAATTTGGATTTAATTCTTATTATTTACACTCAAAATATATGTTTGTCATTGCAATGTCATGGATGGATAGATAGATAGATAGATAGATAGATAGATAGATAGATAGAACTTTTTCTTTTCGAATCATATTAATATCTTCAATTTCGACATAATCGTCGTTATTTACATTCAAAATACATATTTTTTTCTTTCGCTATCTCATTCATTAGATAGATAGATAGATAGATAGATAGATAGATAGATAGATAGATAGATTCACCTACATATATTCAGTTTCAGTTCAATCCAATCTGTTTACCCTCAATATATGTATGTTTGTCTTTGCAATATTATTCAATAGATAGATAGATAGATAGATAGATAGATAGATAGATAGATAGATAGATAGATAGATCGAATCACCTACATATATCCAATTTCGGTTCAATCCAATCTGTTTTCCCTCAATATATGTATGTTTGTCTTTGCAATATTATTCATTAGATACATACATACATACATACATACATACATACATACATACATACATACATACATACATACATACATACATACATACATATATTGAGGGTAAACAGATTGGATTGAACCGAAATTGAAGATATGAAGGTGATTCGCTTTATCTATCTATCTCTATCAAAAGATAGAGATTGCAATAAAATAACATACATTTTGAGTGTAAATAATGAGGATTATGTCGAAATTGAAGATATTAATATGATTCGAAAAGAAAAAGTTCTATCTATCTATCTATCTATCTATCTATCCACGAGATTGCAATGACAAACATATATTTTGAGTGTAAATAATAAGGATTAAGTCCAATTTGAAGATATTAATATGATTCGATATGAAAAAGTTTAATCTATCTATCTATCTATCTATCTATCTATCTATCAAATCAATGAGTTTCGATGTCAAACATATATACGTTGAGAATTAAAGATTGGATGGGGGCTTATTCGAAAATATGAGGATGATTGGGAGTAAGAGATAGACAGACAGATAGATAGATAGATAGGAAACCTATTTCACCTCGAATGATCTTCATGGATTGGATTTCGACTTACTCCAATGTTTTTACACTCAACGTATAAGTGTTTGCCAATTAATTCTCATTTCATAGATAGATAGATAGATAGATAGATAGATAGATAGATAGATAGATAGATATAATGAAATATAGAGCGAAGACAAAATACATATTATGAGGGTTAAATGATTTATCGATACAAGAAGATTTTTTCAGTAATTTTCTTATCCCCCACATCGACCCCATCCATTCCCCTTCCTTCCCCGGAATACTGTTGTGTCATCTTAAAAATTTGAATTTATTGCTGCAATATTTTTTCAATATTTTTCTGATATTTTTCGTACAATAATAAATTTTAAATTGAGACGGTGTGGCGAAATAATACAAAACCAAGCATTGACGGGCTTTTGACCGTCTGTATTTAACCGTCTTATTTTTTATGCTCCCCAGCTGATTTAAGAAGGGCAGTTGTCAGTTACTGGCGAAAGTATGTGCACTTAGTACTGGTTAACCGCTTAGGAGGTCTAAGCCTGCCCAGGAATAGTGTGGTTATGTTAACTGACCGTCCCGACATGACCATAGATGTTTACCGTGGACGTTAAGCAATAAATCAATCAATCAAATACTCCCCAGCTACCTATTTTGAGAGCTTGCCCTCAAGTTCCCTATAAAATGCAAATATAGAAATTTCCCCGAAAGAATCGTTTCAGTTCACCATAGTCCAAGGAAGGGAAGGCGAAACATCACGTTTTAAAATAATCTTTATTATCGGTTTCCATAATGCTTCACCTCAGTTACTCGCTATCATAGGAGTCTTGTAGCCGACAGTCAAGTATCACCATGGAAAGGAAGACGGAACCGGAATGTATTCTGTTTTTCCTTTCCGAACATGCTGAGTGGAGCGTAATCGTGGATTGGTTGAAATAATTTACGTTGCAAAAGGTCAATGTCTATATTGAAAACAGGAATTCGAAAGAATAAAATCTTTACCAATACAATTTGACATGGGTGGGGCGGCGAGGAAGAAATATTTACCTAGGGGAGGGGGGGATACTTGTATATGAAACTGGTATATATAATGATTTTCCCATAGACTTCAATGTATTTTCGTGTTCACTGAAGTTATATTTTAGCACTTCTGTTAAACAGATTACAATTATTATGGTACTGATAGAAAGATAAGTGAATAAGGCATGCAATGTATTTGTTTCATTTCAGTTTTCACCATATGCTGAAAGTTGCAGTGAAAGGAAAAAGAAGAAGATGTAGACATAAGAAAATATTGGCGTTAACTTTATCCCACCCCGATTAAATATAATAGCGCAAGACTGGTACGTCTACGTTGACGTCCTTGGTGTTAAAGGTAACGTCTTCTGTCCCAACATTATTACTCAGAAATTCATAATGCATAAAATAATGTAGATATGGAGTAATTGACAAAACATGTGATTTCATTCCTGCTCTTCAATTTTAGTTGTACATTTTCAGGCCCTCTTCCCGAAAATGTAATCAAAATAGGGCTTTTCGATGTCATTTTCAAAATATTTGACTGTAAAAATAACGTCGATTTTGCCACATTTTGCTCTCGACGTTGTAGTTGCATTCTATATAGTAAACTCATATTTGCCCCTCTGTCTTAGATAAGACATTTCATTATAAGAAAACAGAGAACATCTTTTACTTCAAAAGCTTACACAGTGTGACTCTGTGCTAGACGTTTACATCAAAGCCAAAACATTAGTAGGCCACCAACTTGGTTCTCATACTAGAGTGCATCCAACGACGGGTTAAGTCCGAAATTTTGACAGAAATGTTGACGTCGCTAGTGACGTTTCTAATTGCTTTGCGTGCCACGATATAACAACGGCTTTGTGTGCGCTACCTTACTTAAGTGTGCGGGCTCACTCTTGTAACAAAAATTAAGTGACTGACCAGGCGATCTCTTTATGGTTATCCTTAATATATCCTAATTAATTTCTGTACCTTTTAAAAATCCCCATCTTTCACGTTGGACAGATTTTAAACTTATGATAGGTTTGTTGTTTGGATTGAGTTTAATTTCCCTAAGACAGTACTTGATTTTATATCGAGTCGTTCTCTAGAGAGAGGAAAAAAATGAAGACAGAAGAGAGTACAAAATATCCAAACAAGGTATTTTTGCATTCACTGAAAGAACAGAAGGTCTGTGCCCAACCTGAAGCCTATATCAGAAAAACATTCATCATGGCGTCTTCGCCCAGCATGCTATTTTCATTTTTTTAAGAGTCTTAATGGATCAAGAGTGGTTCAGTTATTCGCCCTAAACTTGAGAAACATGAATTCGCGAGCATCCACGCGCGTGGTGAAAAAGAAAAGAATTTAAAGCATCTTAAAGGTAATTTTCGTTTCTTTCTTTTATTGCAAAAAACAAAAAAAAAAAAAACAAGAAAAAAAAAGGTTTGTGCGACCTGTTTGTTGATGCTACCGTGTGAACCCTAATTATCAGTCAGCAACCTGATCTGACTGCTCTATAACGATGTCTGACCTTCTTTTCATTTAACTGTTAGTTCGTGTGGAATATGTACATTGCTGCCTTCTTCCCTATCCTCTCTCTCTCTGTCTCTGTCTCTGTCTCTGTCTCTTTCTCTCTCTCTCTCTCTCTCTCTCTGTGTTATTATTATTATTATCATTTACAAAGAATTCTTTTTCGAAGCTCTATCCACAAATGCAGAGACATTCGGTGTACCTGACAAAAGAAGCTAACCGCTAGGATATGCGCTGGGTAATGTATATAGATGAAGATGATAGTATTTGTTGTAAAGTAGCCATTGTGAAGCTAACAAACATGGTATACTGAGTCTTAAATAAAATGTAAACAAACATGCGATGTATGGCCCCTTCAATATACATGTAATTTCAGTCGTATTGATCATACAGAGGGCTGATAATGAAAGGCTGTGTGCAGTGGAACCTTGTTTACAGTTTAAAAGAATTCAACCTTCTGCTGGATACAAACCCGGACCGACAGCTTAGCAGGTCGCCGTCAAGCCCACAGAGCTACCGGCTGCAGCATGTAAATGGGTTCACACCTCTGAATTAAGGTCAGCAGATCGATTTTAGGATAAATGTTGCATATATTAGCAGGTTTATGGATGTCCAATGCCGACATTGGGCCTTACTCAGACTAGCATTCGAAAAAACAGGGACAAATTGTTGCTGAGTGAAAAACGTCAGGCCAGAATCAGAGTTTTATACCAAAAGATCGCGAACCATCGAATCAATCAATAACTTCTTCACAAAACATTCAAACTGAACTAACGTCTTATCTACATGAACATACGCAATTAAACCGAATTTGCTATTTTCAGACTTTGACTGATACATCTCCAAAGATTGGCTTTCCAGATTATTTAGAGATCGCATGAGGAGACGTTCTCAGTTAAGCTGGGCCATTTGCTATTATTTTTGTCCATCGTATTACCTTTCTTTTAATTACAAAATAACGGTCTGTTTGCCTTCTGACAAGTTGCTTACTGTTTAAAGAAGTAGTTAAAAGTACCAAGGCATGCATGCGGTTTGTTAGACAGTTCAACACTGGTTTGAATAATGATACCCTGGTATAAAAAGCGGCGTTTTTAAATGTTGCAATATTGCCGTTGCATAGATATGAATGCCGCATGGATAAAACAGATAAATCACTGCTTAAAATCTAGTTCCATTATTAAATTCAGATGATTCATTTCTTACATATTTCTCCGTTTAAACAATATCTAAAAGATAAGTTTTGCTACGAAATGAGACCAAGAACTAATGTCGCAAATTTTATGTAACCTACGGCGGTAAATTCATGATACATGTATTAATTGAAATAGCGCGGCATTATAAAACGTACAAGATCACACGAAGAAATATGTTTTCCTCAATATTTTATAAATATCATGTGTACAAATTTGTTCCATTACGGGCTTTTCTTAAAACTGAGAAAAGCAATCGCTCTGAAAATCATATCCGAAATCCTGCCTCGTGACAGGTACAAGATGGTGTGCTTAGATTTCATAAACAAAAACATTAAACTGTACAAAAAACGTTAAAATCCGTGTTCTGTAACCTACGCCACACAAAATTTACGTCACAACGTCCAGTAAATTCTATGTCATAAAAATTGACGTCAGCTGATTCAGCGTCGCTCCACAGAAAAAGCCAAAAGACGAAGGGAAACTGAGAGATAGATAGAAGCAGGTAAGAAAAATGTGAGATATCATTCATTTCCAGTAACCAAACGTCGAGTAGTAAGCTCAGTCGCATGAAAACAGACCTTAAGCCATGTGCGTAAATATTCAAATCCTTCTGCACATTTACACAGTGAATCAGATTCATTGCTTACACTGGGTTCAGTAGCTATCCGTGCGAGCAGGTAAGACACTGATTAAATCTCGCGGATGCACAGACTGAATCGAACATGCCGTGCCGTTTTCAAATGACGTTCCGCTCTATTCTATTCTATCACATAACCTTACCAGGTCGTTGGGGCACCACAGATGATCGAAGCATCCCTTTCTACCTTGTCCTGTTTTCAGCTGCCCTAGCTGAGTTGGCAAAACCCATCCCTATCCACTCTTTAATAGTCTTCCAACCTTTTCTTCTGTCTATCTCTTCTTCTTTTTCCTTTCACCGTGCCATGTAGAATCGTCTTTACTTGACAAGAAGACATTGAGACATGGCCAAACCACCTTAGTTTCCGTTTCTTGACCAGCGTAAGGAGTTCTTCATATTCTCCAATGGCTGCTAACCTCCTCATTGGTTATGTCGTCCTTGTACGAGATGTTCAGTAACCCTCGGTAACATCTCATCTCAAAGTCCTGCGTTCTTTTCTCTTACTCTGCTGTCAAGGGCATACAGGAATATGGAAATGACAAGGGGGCGCATAATTTTCACCTTTGATCCAAGAGATGTGTTGTTATCTCTCCACAATTTCGATAAATTTAATATGTCGGTGCCTATGTATATGCCTTCATCTTCAAGTTTTTTCCGCTAGTGAAAACAGCTTTGTGACTCCCTGTTGGAGTTCCTGAATGAAGAATCCCTGCAAAATAGGACCCACTCTTAATTAAAATAGGGCCGTCGCCGCCAATAAAAAAGTGGTTCGACCATGTCGGATGCTATTACCGAAGGCCGAGAGGGGGCCTCGTAAGGGTGATCGGGGGATTTCCACCGAGAAAAATTTAAAAATTATTATTACTGTAAATGCGTTTTCACTCCATTCTGATGGTATTTTCCCTCTTTAAAAAATCTCAAGAATAAGCATTTAGATAGTATTACCTTATTTTTTTTTCTTAAAAAATTCATAACGGTACTTTATTTACCTATGTTCATGTAGATAAGGATGAGTACTGAGGATAATTTCGTGTTAATTTTTCTTTCTTTTTTTCGAAACGAAAACACATACCGTGACTCCTCATTAGAACTTTCGCGATGAAATGGCCCTAATTAGGGGTAATAACTGTGGAGAAACATGAAAAATTATCTCTTAATTACCCCTGTAACCCCTTTGTAATTGGAGCACTTCGACCTCTGCAAATAACTCTTTGTCTTTAAGGTGTCTCATCTAGCTATCCTTTAATAAGTTAATTCGCTCAATCAGGTATCCCACGTGAATCAGAATCAGAATTGTTTACTGGTGATACGTCCAAGGACAACCATTCACCAGGACCTGTGAATCAGGGAAGCTATTCCCTTTCTTATGCCCCAGAACTTCGGAATAAATCTTTAATTAAATATACTTTCACGAATCACTCGTAATTTAAGTTGTTAACATTAAACCTAAGTTTAGTTAACAATATATATGTGAACATGTGATGTTAAAGAGTTCGTGACTGAACTATTCATTATCTTTTATATCTCTCTTTTAACATCTAATCTAAGGTTTGAAGTTAATAGCTTACATTAGTTTGTGAACGAATATATAAAGATTTAACATTGCCATAAAAATATGCAAACATATACCCTGAGTTTTAACAAAGTTCGTGAACGCACTGCTCATTATTCTTATATTCATACCCGCTCTCGTTAAACTTGTTTCGTGAACGCACTGCTTATTATTCTTATATTCATACCCGCTCTCGTTAAACTTGTTTTACGAAAATATAAACTGTAACTTAATGTTAATAGCTTAAATAAATTCGTGAACTAGTGATTCTAGTCTTAAACAAAGTTAACTTAACAACTGGATCAAAAACATAACTTCCTATGCTAAGCAGTAGGACATATTAAAGTATTAGGCACTGTAGCTGCTTTAAAATATTCTGTTTAATATTCTGTACTAATATTTTGTAAGCAGTAAAGAGAGGCTATCAGTTGAAGACTATGGCTCATAGGAATTAAAATGGTTTGTTTCTGGAAATGCTACAACATACTGAAGGAATAATTAGATTCATATTTTTAGTAGTTTTAAGTTTACAGGCGTTATGTATGTACTTTGTCAACTACACATAACAACTCTGCTTGTAATAGTGAAGAGGATTCAGAAAATAAAAGGATTGGAAATATTTATTGTTTTCTCTGTTCAGATTCTAGATGAAAAGTCCTAAATCTAACGGCATAAAACCTATCCCTTACAAGAGAGGTAAAGGACTTTATGATTAAGGCGAGGATTTTACTCATTAGACCGACGCGACAGGTCCGAATTTTCAAAAGTATAAAGTGTGCACATTTTTCATAGCAGAGCTTCCACAAGTATGTCAACCGTATGAAATCAGATAATTTGTGATTCAGAACCAAAGACATGGGGAGATAATCCAGTCTGACCTTACCTACCATAAATTCAAGGTTTTCGCATACTTCATTTTTTAGGTAATTACAATATTGAAATCAGTCATTCATTTCATAATTTTTTGTCATAAATGCATGCACAATACAAAGCACTGATTTTCTTCTTGTTAGGCCTGACTGGTATTTAAACATGCAATGCAATAGTGATACTTCCGGTCAAAACGGCCAAAAGAGAACGTTTCACTATAACTAAAATACAAGTACTTCCTCCCCCCCCCCCCCCCCTCCCCCACCCCCACCGTGACCCAGCATTTCCTTCATGCAGCAGACTTATGCGATGCAAGCATGCAATGTATATGAGTGGGAAGCTGGGTCAAGAGGGAGGGAGGGGGGGGGGGACGATACTCAGTAAGCCAAAGAAGAATGGCCAACAGTAGCACTGTGACCTTCAAGGATTATATTGTGTACCATGACCTTGAAATGAGGTCAGGATCACATTCATATAATCATGTCTGTTATGTAAGTAATGCAATTCAAACAAGAGCTGTCGTCTGACAGCACAGTTCGCCTGAATAGGTGCTTGCCCATCACACAGTTGCTTTGGAGGTGTGGACTTCTATGCATAAAACTTCAGGCAAGCATGTCCATAATGACAACACATTTATAAACAAAAGCTATCTAAGAAATAAGTCTTAAAATAAATCAAAATTAAAAAATCCACATGAAATTTTAAAGTCCATGAGTTTGAGGTCAAAGAACTAAGAAGTAGGGGCGGGGAGTGGGGGGCTAGGATGTAACAAAACCATGAACCATTATCTAACATCAGTCCAAGTATTAGTATCAACTGAGTCCATCGTGGCACTGTGAAATTATGTCTTCATAAATATAAAACTTTCAGACAAAATTCTAAGTCAATGACCTTGACTTCAAGGTCATCCAGTTGGGTAAGTATATAATGTTTTGTAAAAAACTCAAAAAAGTGTCTAACGCCAGTTCAAGTGTAAACTTAATCTCTGCCAAGCATTATGAATCAGTATCCAATTAGAAAACTTAAACAAAGAACAAATATCCAAAGTCCCTGACCTTGACATCAAGGTCACTGAGCGGGGTTGGGGTAGTACTCGGCAAAACTTTGGACTAATATCTAACTAAAGTGCAAATATAAAAAGAATTCATCACTGGGTTCCGGAGATATGTGTCTTTAAAAGACTTTAACCAAAATATCCAATCAATAAAAAGACAATTTTCTAAGTCCATGGCCTTGACATCAAGGTCACTGAGTGGGGTGGGGGTAGTACCTTGGAAAACTTTGGACCAATATCTAACTACAGTGCAAGTATCAAAGGAATCCATCCATGGGTTAAGGAGATATTGGGCTTTATAAAACTTTAGCCAAAACATCCAGTCCAAAAATACTCCCAATTTTCTAAGTCCATGACCTTGACATCAAGGTCAAGGAGTGGGGTGGGGTGGTACCCTGTTAAACTTTGGACCAATATCTACCTACAGTGCAAGTATCAAAAGAATCCATCCATGGGTTAAGGAGTTATAGGTCTTTAAAAAAACTTTAACCAAAACATCCTATCCGGACGCCGACGCTGACGCGGACGCGGACGCAGAAGCGGACGCTGACGCGGACGCCGACGCCGACGCCGGGGTGACAACAATAGCTCTTCCTGAATTTTCGTTCAGGCGAGCTAAAAAGGGTGAAATATATACAGTAAATTATTATTTCAACGATCAGTTTGAGGATAATTTACAATTTATCTCAACATTGACGTCAACGTCAACGTATGTTTAACGTACTTTACATGGACACAAACACTTGAAAATTCATTTGTCATGCAAGTTACATGTCATAGTCACAAAGCAGAAGTCAGTGATCCGTATAACTTTTTAATCATGGGGACAATTCACGCCTTAAGCATAGAAGTCTTTAGTAACTGAATCCTCTGCGCATTCATCAGCAGAAATAATGGAAGCTTACAGAGAATTCCTATCTCTAATAGTCTGGGGGAAGAAACTGGACTTGTAAATGTCAGTCCCAGCCAATGGAGTTTGAAATGTCAGGGAATGATGATTCCTGGTACGCCTACTTGGGGGAACAAGGTCATTTATGGGTATACTGGCTGCATCCTTCAGACCTTTGTAAAGCATTATGAGTCTACTATCTTTCCTTCTCTTTTTCAGTGATTCCCACTTAAGGTTCTTCAGAATGCCAGTCATACTCCCAGTTTCATATGTGTAATTTCCCGTTACAAATGTAGCTGCCCTTTTCTGCCCTTTCTCAAGTTCATCTTGAAGAAGCATACTTTGAGGGTCTCAAACTGAACTACCATACTCCAGGATTGCGTGCACCAGTCCCTTGTATGCAGACTCTTTTACCTCTTGTGGACATGCTGCCAAGTTACGTCTGAGGAAGCCAAGGGTCCTATTAGCCTTTGTGCAAATATTGCTGACGTGTGTATTCGGTTATTATATAATATAATATAATTATTAGTAATAATATAATAAAAGGAGAAGAGAGAGAGAGGGGGGGATAAAGAAGAAACTAGAAAATGTGTTTATGGATCACTATGGCCCCAGCCGTATTCATGCTTTTAAAGAAGGTTTATCCCATAATGTATAAATTTAATGAGTAACTACACTTCAGGAACTGACTGAATCGGATCCCAAACCCTATCCCCAACATCAAAGGAAAAGATTGTCAAAGACATCCAAACAAACAATAAATTACAAGTGATAAGCCGAGTCAGCAGCTCTTTCCCAAATAGGTGGCAACTCAGCTATCTTTACCAAACTAAATAATTTAGAGAACCAGAAGGGTTACAACAGATTAAGCAAATTATTCGAAAAACATTTAACAACTATTTTTACCTATTTTCAATTTTTATCACAGAAGGGTTAAAATGATAACACAATAAACCAAACAGCACCGAACATAAAACAAATGCAGCCGCAACGAAAATACCGCCTTGGGACGGTCAGTAATAACTACTGGGGGTGGGGGGGGGTTTAAACCGGTTTTATTGGGCCCAAAACTTCACCCTCACCCTCCGCCGCGGCGCACACAATTAGTTGGTAGTTCGGTTCGTATGGAGGTCCCCTAACTCATCAGAGAGTCATCACGGGCAACAATTAAAATCAAGAAAAGACTGTGATGAAGCAAGGATGAGGGCTCGACAGCCAAAACGGGTTGAGACACTTGGAGATCCCTTGGGCGTCAGCAACACCACTGGAACATTGGAGCAAAAGAAGACCACCAGTTGAACCGAGGTGGGCCAAGAAACAGACAAACATCCGGCCCCAACCAACTAATATGTAGCTTTATGTAGGGGCTATCATAGAGTCTGAACCCAGACCCACCGTCGTGCAATTAAAGACGACAGCAAAGTTGTCAACCGTGATTGGGTTAACCACTAAGCATGCAGACTGTCGCATTACATCTATGTTATAGCCAATGGGGCCAAGTCAGAAAGGGGTATAACTCAAAGCAGTATTCATAGAATAGGCTAAAAAGCTAATCAGGTCATCTAAACTTTGGCCTGTAACTGTATGCCAAATATACAAATCACAGCATAAGCGGTTCTTCAGATATTTTGTTCACAAGCATAATTCCTATACGGAATGCTGTACGAAAAAGAGGAATAATCAACCTGAAATTTACGACATATGCTCAAAAGTATTCAGGTCATCTACACCTTGCTCCAAACCTGCAAGCCAAATATAAACATCATAGCTTATGCGGTTCTTCAGATATTTTGTTCATGAGCTTGTTCCTATACAAAATGTCCATGCCCGAAAAAGGGGAATAACTCAACCCAAAATTTACGATACATGCTCGAAAGTTATTCACTTCATCTATACCTTGATCCAAACCTTCAAACCAAATATAAAGACAATAGCATATGAGGTGCTTCAGATACTTGTTCCTATACAATATGCCCATGTCCGAAAAAGGGGAATAACTCAACTGAAAATTTACGATATATGCTCAAAAGTTATACACTTCGTCTATATCATAATTCAAACCTGCCAGCCAAATATAAGGATCCAAAGAATCTGTCCATGAGATTCTTCAGCTATTTTGTTTACAAGCTTGTTCTTATAAAATTGCCTACGTCAGAAAAAGGGGAATGACTCAACTGATAATGTATCAAATATGCCCAAAAGTCAATTACTTCACCTACTACACATTCGTCCAAACCTGTACGCCAAAGATAAAATTCCTAGCTTATGCGGTTCTTCAATACTTTGTTCATAATGTTCATAAGCTTGTTCCAATACAAAATGCCTTTGTCCGAAACAGGGTGTTAACTCTACTGAAAATGTATGTAATATGCTCAAAAGTGAATCAGTTCATTTACACCTTGGTTTGTAATTGTCTACCAAATATCAGGACCCTAGCATGAGCGGTTCTCCAGATATTTTGTTCACAAGTTTTTATCTCTATAAAATGACAAAGTCGAAAACAGGGGCATAACTCCTGAATGGCAAGATCAGCAAAGGAAAATAATACGGGTACACTAATTTTTCATTTACATGCCATATATAAAATTTCAAGAACCTAGCATAAGCGGTTCTTGAGTTTCCCAGCTGCCAAAAAGTGTTACGGACCGACGTACGGACAGACCCAAGTCAATATGCCCCCTCAACTTCTCCGAAGTTAAAAGCATAAAAAGTAAGATCCATATTATGCTTGTCAAAAAAAGTGGTTCGGCCATGACCGGTCCGGCCGGACTGGCCGCGACGGCCTTGTTTCGGAAAGAATTTGCTCCCTCTGAAGAACCCTAGGAGCAAAGTCTTTCAGGTAAAAGTTGACACCCTGTTTAGAAGAGAGACAAACTGGAAATTATAGAGCTGCTTCCCCTGAAAGTGTAACCGAGAACAATATATTTGTCAGGCGATATCGCGTTTTCTCATTATCACCCATTCCACTATGGGCCCCACAAATATTCAAAATCATCAAATCTACTTTTAATCAACAACACACATGATTAGGAAATGAAATATGGGTAACTGGCTGTCAGAATCTATGTTAGGGAACAACCATTGTTTACCAGCGGGCGGGGAGGTTGAGGGGTGGAGGAGCTGGGGGTGGGGAGGTTGGAGCTGTAATTTTCGGAGATCGGAAGGATTTTCCGGAAATCCACATTCTTTACTTATGACCCCTCACTTAGGTTTCATTTGTCACCCCACCCCACCCTCCAACCATCATGAAAGATAAAATTTACCAATCCCGCCCCCCCCCCCTCCCACTCCCCCCACACGCCCCAGCAAAAGTACACAATATATAATCAGCGCAAACCACCAAGTTCCTTGCCATGTGATCTTGAGTATGCCGACAGAAAACTAGTAAATATGTAAATATATAATATTAATCAGTGGCAATGAAAGCGCTACAGGTGTGTTACAAGAAGCGACAATAAAATAAAGATGAAATAATAAGTACACTATCTAAGGGAATACTCTGCGTGTGTGCGTGCGTGCGTGCATGCATGCGTGCGTGTGCGCGTGTGTGTGTGATCATGCGTCCATTCGTATGTGATATTCATTTGAAGTTATATTCAGCAAGTTACACTTAAGAAAACATGGCAGTAATTACGTAGAAAGAGTTGGGGTGCTTGGTTTGGGGTGCTCTCCCCACCCCCTCGCTGCCGGAAGCCAAAATATATTGGAACCTCAAATGTACCAGAAAGCATATCATTTCATGGCCCCAAAGCCTCAATCCACAAAAAAAAACAGTGACCCCACGCCTCCAATGGCCCTCCCGGGGCAGAGCACAAGATTTCAAATTGCACTTCCCTCATTCCCACATGCCCCCTCCCCTCCCCCTTGCTGATTAATAATGACTGTTGTCTTATCCACACAATTTGGCAAAACGTTTGAGATACTCATGTTGCGAGAATATTGTTTTATTCTACTAAGATGATAAAAACAAATTGTTGTAGTCCCTTACGTCGAATAAAAGCACCGTTCCGGATTACGTCAAACGTAAAAAAACGCATTAGTAATGTATAGAGTATGGTTCTAAAAGACGTTGTCATTTATTGATTTAAATCTGAAAACATTTCAAGGATTCAAAGCAGATATGTTGAGGATTATGACTTGAGAATTATTTTCGAAATTTAGCAAGGTCACATATATGGCCATTTTTGGCCGCGAATGGCCAAGATTAACTGAGAACGTCTCCAGGTGTCATTCAGAATAGTGCACCGTACGTAAGAATTAACTCAGTTCTGAATAATTTTGCATAAGAATAAGAGGCTGTACAGAAAAGTGCGAAAATTAATGAGAATAATGAGAATTTTATTCGTTCGAGTTGTAGAAAACAAATTAATGTTTTGTCGGATTTGTGCGACATTTTGTGAAATATATTTGATTGAATTAACTGCAAATGGAGCTACAAAGCTACATTTTTGTTCTGTTAAGATGTAACTTGTATTCTTATTTCAAACACGAAATTTAGTTTAGAACTACAAAGTATCCAAGTCTGCTTTCTTTTATGCATTATAAACTCTTGTGTAATAATTTTTGAACAGTAGACGTTAACTTTAAACACCAAGGACGTCAAATTAGACGTACCATTACCAGTTTTACATAACTGTATTTGATATGGGGGAGGGGAGATAATGTTCACACCAATAGCTAAAAACACGAAACGATAAACCCCTAATGGCCATTGTATTGTTCCACAAAAGGTTATTTACAGAACACAATGTTGAAACTTTGTCATTTTTTTAACGAGCCGATTTTTTCTTATTTCGATGTTAAACCAAGTTAAGGTGTGTTTTTTTCTTATTTTTCCAAAACAAGTGTTTTGTAACGTTGAAGCAAAGTTAGGTTGTTTTGTTTTCATAAAGCTTTCAAAGAGCTCAGTCTGCTTGTACGTTTCAAATAAAATTTGATTTTCTCCCTAAATTATTGACGTCTGAATCGGAAAAATGGTGCGTTTTTGCACCTTGCTAATAGCGTCGAAACTGCAAAACCGTCACTTTTCTAGACGTCACATCTGACTTCGTATTACGTCCAAAATTTAATTTCAGTTTCGCATGCAGATATGTTTGAAAATTTATAAAATGCTTTGTTCATGATCAAACACTGAATATTTCAAAAATCAAGTTAAAGTATGGTTCCACCTTTATATTCTTAATAATTAGAGCTACCAAAGAGGGGGAGAAGATCAAGGGCAATTTCGGCTGAGAGGCTGTGAATTATATTAGTTTGAGGCACCTGTATATCTCGCTTGAAAAATGGAAACATGGAATCAGTCGGGGTATCCATTGATTGCCTTATAACAGCCCAAGGGTACTCACTAGCTTCCAGCTGAATTTTATTACTCCAAGTACTGTTATTTTTTACTTTCAACCATGTTTTTCCACGAGTCTTTAGAAAAAGTAGTCTCTAAAAGGTCTACTGTATCTAGTAATTCATAAAGTTCCAGGATCTTTTTCACATACACGATCCAGCTTCTGAATTTACTGTTTTTAAGTAAAATTTGACGTTATGCGAGATCTCCCTCTCTCTCTATTCCTTCATTATTTATTTTTCTCGGTGACTGGCTATTATTTCATATTCTAACACTGGTCGCCGATATAACAAATGATTATATCCGGTGTTATTGCGTGGCAAATCTCTAGGCGGACTAGCGTGATGTAACTTAGCGCCATTCGGACGTCATTTTGATTCGTTTGGTGACGTCAATTTTCATTTCTATGAGGATAGACGGTGTAACGTAGTTTTCTGGCATCAAAAACTTACCAAATACATATAAACGCCTCTGTTACAGTCAGTGCATGCAATCAAGGCGGAAAACTTGAAAAATCTGAAGGAAACACCTGCCTTTTCGTCTTTTCTTGCGTGTTAGAATCGAAACAAGTTCTTGCTAACAAGGTGAAAAGCAGGAACTTTTCAACAACAACAACTATACTTTACTTAACCTGTTCGCAACCATGATCCGAGATCCCAATTTAGTTGAATATGAAATAGCTCAAAGACAAATAGTAACGAGAGATTTATACCAAAACAGTATGTTCACTCATATCCAATGCATTTTGCCTTCTGTATTTGAACCGATGTGCAATAGCCCACCAAAGCTCCAGCTTAACCGCAAAATATACGAGATGGAAATCAGATGTCACAAATAAATCTTACACCAAGTACATAAATGCTGACGTGCTGAAAGTAGGTGTATCGCATCATGTTTGGTCTACTATTTTCTATTCCGTCCCATAACATTACAAGGTCGTTGGGGCACCACAGATGACTTCTGAACGAGTAGTAGATAGAATTATTTCCACCTTTTGCTGTTTTCAACTGCCCTATTTGAGCTGGCAAAGTTCATTCCTGTCCATTCGTTAATATTGTCTTTCCACCTCTTCTTCTGTCTGCCTATTCTTCTTCTTCCTTTCACAGTGCCTTGAAGAATCGTCTTTGCTAAGCAAGAAGATCTTGAGACAAGCCCAAACCACTTTAGTTTCCGTTTCTTGGCCAGGGTCAGGGGTTCATCATATTTTCCAATGGCTGCTTGGATCTTTCTGCGAGCCTCCTCATTGGTTATATGGTCCTTGAACGAAATGTTCAGTAGCCTTCGGTGGCATCTCAGCTCAAAGGCCTGCGGGTTTTTTTTTTTTTTTTTTTCTCTAAATCTGCTGTCAAGGTCCACGATTCACAGGCATACAGAAATATGGAAATGTCAAGGAAGCGCAAAAGTTTCACCTTTGATCCGACAGGTATATTGTAATCGCTCCTAATTGCTTCAGCTTTGTAAGAGCTGAAGTGGCTTGTGCAATCCTCGAGAGAACCTCCTTTTCAGAGCTATCATCAGAGACAATTACTCAAAGGTATTTGAAGCTTGTTATAGTACCAAGCTTCTGCTCTTTTACCTTGATCTCCCTCTGGATGCCATTGGCGCTGTTTGTCTTTTTTTTTTTTTTTTTGTCTTCTCAGCAGTGATCTCCATCTAATACCTTGTGCAGGTTTTGTCGGGACTGTCAACTAGGGCTTCTAGTTCCTGCTCTTCCTCCGCTAGAGCTTCAATATCATCGGCAAACCGCATATTGGTAATATTTCTGCCGCCTATGCTAACCTTCCCGTCAAGTTCTCCCAGAACTTCAGACATGATCCGTTCGAGAAAATGTTGAAGAGGGTGGGTGACAGAAGTCATCCTTGCCTTACTCCAACTGTTGTTCTGAACCATTCTCCATGCTGCCATCAGGACTGCATTTGTAGCATTGTCGTAGAGCTGCTCAATGGTGCGAACTAGATTTGCATTGATATTGTACTTCCGCAAGATGGCCAATAAGGTCGCATGCCAGACCAGGCTTTTTTGAAATCAATGAAGACATGGTACGGATTTTGCTGAAGTTGGAGATACATTTCACATAGGATTCAAAGGTTGAAGATCTGTTCTTTGGTGCTCCTTCCAGCTCTGAACCCAGCCTGTACTTGAGCGATTATCTCTTTGGTTTGGGGTTTAAGTCTGTACAAGATGACTTTCATCATAACTTTGCTTTGCTTGAATGACTGATGAAGCTGACGGTTCTGTAGTTCTGGCAAAGCTGTCTGTTATCCCTTTTAGGGAGTGTAATAATCAGCGATTGAGTCCATGGGGTAGGCCATTCTCCTGTTCTCCATATCCTATTAAGGATTTTTGTTAAAATATCAATCATGGTCTCCACACCAGCTTGAACAAGTTCTGCTGGTATACTAAACAATTCTGGCAGACTTCCCCTTCTTCGGTGCTGCAACTACAATCTCAACTTCCTCACGAAGGATCGGCTGTAGATCTTCTGGTGGCTGATTGCAGTCCAGAACCGCATTGTCATCATCACTTTTCTAGTTGTATATTTCTGAGCAATATTCTGCCCACCTGCTGAGAATCTCTTGTTCTTCTGTATGACGTTTCTCAGCCCTGTCAAAATTAGCTGTGGCCCTACCCTGTTTCTCTGAAGTTAGATCCTTCACCAGCTGGTATGCTCTAATGCTGTTGTTTTGTGTTCAGGCAAGTTTCGATCTCCTAGCACTGACTAGCCATCCAGTCCTCCTTAACTTTCTTCATTGCCTTCTGAGTCCTCATTTTAGCTTCCCTGCATTTTTTTACTCCTTCTGCTTCATATCACGCGCTTCTTCTTCAAATCGCTCCATTCATCACAAAGGTCCAGAACATCACTGGTGACCCATGGCTTTTTGTCTGTGACATTCCTTCCCAAGTATCTCACTGGCTGTATCAGTCACTGCTGTGTTGTATGTGGTAATCATTGTATCTATGCCCATGATTTCATCCCTTAGACCAATGAGTGGTGCGAACTTCCAACCTATTGATGCTTAAAAAGTGCATGCCAGATCTGGGTCCCTTAACATCTCAAGATCAAACTTCAGTCTTGGCTGGATTGGCTTTCTCGCCTTCTTTAGACAAACTCGGAAGGTCATCGGCACCAGGTCATGGCCACTTCCTATGTCTGCTCCAGGAAAGCTCCTTGTCCTATAGATGTTAACTCCTGGTCGGAAGCGCTTCCTCACCAAGATGGAATCAATCTGATTGTGGTGTTTCCCATCTGGGCTGTGCTAGTCCATCTTCTGGATGCTTTGTTAAACCTCCGTCACACTAGACCAAGTTCCCACTACGTCCACGAAAAACCAGACGGGCGCAGTAAGAACTTATACAACGCAATAGGAACGCAGTAGAAACCGATAGGGACGTGATAAGATCTTTATGGTCATGGAGGGCGTGGTTGATCTTTGAACGTGTTGGTGAGGACGTAGCTGGATCAGAACGCAGTAAGAACTTAATAAGGACGTAGTAAAGATGGCATTGACGCAGTTCCGACATAATATGAACCTAGTATGGATATGGACTTCAGTGCGGGTGGCAAATATTGCATTCCGTTCCCACTGCGTTGTCACCACGTCAACGGAGTTTGAATCGCGACCGCTCCACGCCTATTCGCAGTAAGAACGTACTAGAACATCCTGGACTTGGTTCGCGCGTGATCAAGCTCGTGATAAGAAATTAGTAGGAACGTGTTGGACGTAGTGAGAAATTGACAGGGTCGTAGAAAAGACTTAGAATGAGCGAAAACAGCACTTTATATTTTGTATTCACCCCGTTCTTGCTGCGTTCACCATTTTTTTTCAGAACGCAGTGCCGTCTTTGTGGTCTTCGTCTGAGTGTGACGGGGACCTAAGGGCCAAGGGTGTTTGTCTGTATTAGGCTGTTAAATGTTGCAAACTCTAGAAGTCTGAGAGCTCTCTAATTTGGCTCGGCATTGCAGTAGGGTCTACAAACGTCCGGCCACAGTCTGCTTGGGCATCCTTCCCAACTTTAGCACTCCATCCCCTTGTACAACCAAATGTCCTTCTCTAGTGTTTGGTCTATGATTTCCTGGAGTTGCTGGTAGAAGTGGTCGTCTTCATTGTCATCATGCCCAAATGTTCGTGCATAAACCTGCATGATGGTGATGTTAAAAGGAGTTGCTCTCAGACCAGCCTCCTGTCCAAAGACAGCACTCACCATGTCATTATGCACAAGCAATCCAACCCCATACCCATGTATGTCCTCTTCTCCACTGAAATAAATTTGTATCCATCATCCGTTGATGTCTCACCAAAGTTTTTCCAGCGCATCTCACAGTGTCCCAGGTTGTTTATAGTGGTACCTGTCCGTCGCATGAGTCAGCTCTTCAAGTTTCCCAGCTGACCTCAGAGTCCTGACGTTCCAGGCTCCGATTGAAATGTTCTCCCTACCTCTAATCTTCTTGACCTGTGTTAGGTATGTTCTACAGTCAGAAATAATGTTCACGACAGTAGAAGGGCACAAATAAAGTGTAGGTTGCTTACTGGAACTTACATCTTCCGCGCTAATCGTGCTGCCTTTAATCAATTCTCTGTAAACTCTGTGGCGGCCGTAAAACGTCTTCCCGTACATCATCCATAGTGCAGATTATATTTTATTTTCGTCTTTTGAGATCGAAGGATATATTCTGAGACATCTAAAATTTGAGACTGATTGAGTGATTGAGACTGGTTTCTACATCATCGTCTTTTATATTATTTTGATCCTTTTTTTTTATATTAATCAGTCTTTGAATTGATTGCCCAATTAAAATTGAGAAATTACAATGTGCTTTTGTCTGGTTTCGTCACCAGATATTGTCAGGGTCTCTGACGAGGCTTTATTAGCCGAAACTACGTATGCTGGCCCATGTTCCTTCTTCTGAATATATTCTCTGTTCTTGAAGGAACTGTTTAAGATTTTAATTGTATACTATGCTCAGTACTACCAGAGACTCGCCGGCATTTCATCGCCGAGTGCGTTTTTCTCGAACAGCACAGAAAAGTCTGTGCCAAGAAGCTGACAGACAGTGCAGTTCGATCCGGTATACGACGAAACGTAGAAAGACAAAAGAGAGAAGCGATCGGTTCCATCAGTCAATGATATTATCCAGCTTCAGGACCCAGAATGCTTTCTCAGTTAACGTATTGGGCCACTGGTTGGCCAGTTAGCCACAAAATCTTCAAAAGAACTCAGTTGGTTCAACAAAGTTAAAGACCTCTGGCCATGCCTTCAGCATCTCTGTTGATGGACAAAACCCCTACAAATAGTAAATGGAAGAAGATGGTTAATTTCACTATTAACTCGGCTGTGGAAGCGCAGTGGAGAGAGAATATTTCTTCAAAGCTTTCGTTGAAATATATAAACCCAGAAAGTGTGAAGGTTGGTGTGTCACATGTCTGGTCAACAACTAGTACGAATTAAACAGCATACATGATAGCCGCAGAGCGCAGCTTAAATGTCGTCTATTCTCCTTAATAGGGCCGTGTTTAATCAGTTCACCACAGACCCTACATATAAGCTTTCTGATACAGACCCGGAGACTAGACAGCACTTCCTAGCAGAGTGTCAGTTCCTTTGAACAACATGTTCGACACACTTTCTACAGGAAAATTCAGCAAGTTCCTGGTCTCATCTCACTCAATAGTACGTCCACTGATGATGTGACACAACTTATAATTGACCCTAGTGTATTCACAAATAACATACTTGAACTGTATAGCGCAGGCCCGGATTTAGAGGGGGAGGGGGCACTCGGGCCAGGGAGAGGGGGCACTCGGGCCGCACCCCCCCCCCCCCCCAAGCTAGCCTGCATGTCACTTTTTTTTGAGAATTGACTTTTCGTGAGAATTGACCTTTCGCGGGCCCCAAATTAAGAAGTTGCATCTTAGTGTCTGCCTGCTGTTATGTGCCCCCCTCCCACCCCCCGGCAGTGACATCTTTAATCTTTTAACACCTACCGCGCTAATTGCTCAATTTTGGAGACCAGACGCGTATCGATCGAAACACTGCACTGCGCCCAGTGGAAGCTTCAAGGATTAATTTGATTGGGCGAGTAACTGCCAGTTTGATCTATCGAAAGATTGGAGAGAACGGAACATGGTTTGTCCTTGGTTTGCTCTTGTCGGTACGTTTGATGTTTGGCCAAACAACGAAAATGATTAATAACTGCTGTAAAAACATCATGCCATCAACTGATAATGCACATGTATCTGGTAATTACATGCCATTTAATTAAAATAAAGCGTGGGCTATGATCACGTCGCTCTTGCCTTCGTCGAAACGAACTTTTTTTTTTTTTTTTGCCTTTTTGCCCTTTCATTCCTGTAAGGAAGGTCACAGGGTTGGGTAGGCGCCCTGTTTTAGAGGTTGTTCATAAGTGAAGGGGCGGAACCACACAACAATATTGTGTGTGTGCCCTGTTTTAGAGGTTGTTCAGAAGTGGTGGTGGTTGCGGGGGGGGGGGGGGGGGGGCAAGTGCACACATTAATATTGTGTGTGTTTGTGGGGAGGGGGCACACTGTATTACCTAAGAGTTTTTCAAGACACAGAAAAGCAACGAAGGGCCATGTGGGAGTTTGGGGGAGGGGGGGGGGCGGCGGCTGATGTACACTTTATGTTTGGACCCGGAATAGAGAGAAGTTACTTCTTCATATACTAAGGGCTAAAATTGATCAGGTGATTTGTATATCCAGGTACCAATTTAAGTCTTACGATATTGATGTTTATTACAAATATAGGTGCAATAACAGAATATAAATTTCACAAAATAATGTTCATCAGAGCCCTCCAAAGACATCTACAAATACTGAAAATCATTTTCCGGCGGGGGCTTCGCCACCTGGACCCACAGGGGCCTATGCGCCCCCTTGACCCCTCGCCTACCCCCCCCCCTCCCCCTCCCTCCCCCAACACCTCTGGGTCTGAATCCAGCTCTGTAGCGGAGAATATATCATCCTTACATAGGACGCACACTTTAAAACTCTTGCTTGGTAAAGATAGACAACAGGATCCCCATTACAAAGTTTCCTCGAGGCAGTTCCAGCAAGCGACAGGAACTCCAAATCCAGATTAATAAATTGCAAGAAAACGGATCAAGAAGATCAATGCTTCCTACACCTTAGAGGGAACGGTCCTCAGTAATGTAGAAACTATCAAGTATCTCGGCATAACCATTACCAATGATTTGAAATGGAACATACATATCAGCAATATTTGCACAAAGGCTAATAGGACCCTCGGCTTCCTCAGACGTAACTTGGCAGCATGTCCACAGGATGTTAAAGAGTCAGCATACAAGGGACTGGTGTGTGGCAGTTCAGTTTGGGAGCCTCAAAGTATACTTCTTCAAGATGAACTCGAGAAGGTGAAGAAAAGGGCAGCTAGATTTGTAACGGGAAATTACACGTATGAAACTGGGAGTATGACTGGCATTCTGGATAAACTTAAGTGGGAATCCCTGAAAAAGAGAAGGAAAGATAGTAGACTCATAATGCTTTACAAAGGTCTGAGATGTGCAGCCAGTACACCCATAAATGACCTTGTTCCCCCAAGTAAGCGTACCAGGAATCATCAGTCCCTGACATTTCAAACCTCATTGGCTTGGACTGACATTTACAAGTCCAGTTTCTTCCCCCAGACTAATAGAGATTGGAATTCCCTGGAAGATTCACTTATTTCTGCTGCTGAGGGTGCAGAGGATTCAGTTACTAAGTTTACTTCTCTTATAAGGGCTAGGGACTGGCAGGTCCTGGTGAATGATTGTCCTTGGACGTGTCACCAGTAAACAATTCTGATTCTGAATCCCTCTACGCCACAACGACGGTTCACCGATAAGTAACCGGCGGAACACAACAAGAACAACAACAACTTTTACAAATTTATGTTCGAGCGGCATTTCGATATTTCAACGATTCAATGATATTTTCGGTAATCTTTTGACAATATTTAAAGTGTCTTCTTGGATTTTGTAAAAGTGCCGTTTTGGGAGTGGATGGAACCGAACATGTATTACATGATGTAAGTATTTATTGCTTCGTTTAAGTCTTTTCGAAGCCAAGTCTGTTAGAGAGACCTGACCAGTCCGCGGACACTACCAGTACGCGGACACTTTTTTGTTTGTCGTCAAATAAATGCTAAGATACTTTCCAAATTCTACTGACTTTGTAACATTTTATCAATGCGCTATTTCTTTATAATTTTTTAATTCGTTTTTTCACTTAAACAACAAAAATAAGAATTTGCAGGGTTGATGTAGACCGATATTCGATAAGCCCCACGAATATGGTGATGGATTGTTGTACATAATAATGCCCCTTATAAACTTTAATTTACAAACTTTTTACGGATGTGCATAATATACACTGAAAGATTTTACGACGCTGAGTCATCAGTGGTTGTTCCAAGAGGGACGGTAAAGATTTACAACAAGAACAAGAACAAGATATTGTTGTGTTGGTTGGTTGGTTGGTTGATTTGATGCTTAAACGTCCACGGTAAACAACTAAGGTCATGTCGGGACGGTCAGTTAACCTAACCACACTATTCCTGGGCAGGCCTAGACCTCCTAAGCGGTTAACCAGTACTAAGTGCACATACTTTCGCCAGTAACTGACAACTGCCCTTCTTGAATCAGCGGATGGAGAAACAAAAGTATGTGGCCAGACCGGGATTCGAACCCAGGACCTCTGACTTACGAGTCAGGTGCCCTACCGATTGCGCTACCCGGCCCGCTATTGTTGTGTCAAACTTGGAATTTGAAAAATCTCGAGATTGCTCACTGTCAATCTTGGAATTCCAAGTTTATTCGAGCAATCTTGAGATTCTCTTCTTCTTACAGATTCTTACAGATCCTCTTCTGGTAGAAGGCCCTGCTCATGGGCTGTTGGCAGGGATCATTTTCTGGCGCGATTTCGCGATATTCTCGCATTTTTTTACATGAAATCGCATAAAAGTTCGCTGATTGAGAAAAAAAATCGCACCGAGAAATTCTTTCAATTCGCACCGTGTTTTTCTGTTTTCGCACAAGCGGACCATTTCAGTACATTCGGATTGTTTTGTAGGCTTTGGTTTCCGGAAATATTTGGCGCCAAATGACTTGCATAACACATGCGGGTAACCAACATAGTCTATGTCACTGGGAAGCTTCTTGCGAAAATCTGCTATCAGTGCTTCATATTTGCAAGCGCTTTTGTAGTTCATCGCAAAATGGAGTCTTAAAGGCGGAAACGAAAGGAATAAAAACTGATATCGGCCCAAACGAGCCGAGAGGGCATTTTGAGATAATTTTGCTCCACTGTAGTGACCTCCGTGACACCACTATCTGCCTTCCCAGACCCGGCGACCGAGAAAGTGGATAAACAAGCCGAAAACCCGGGAGAGGGGGGGGGGGGTCGACAAAAAAGACAAAAATAATAACAGCAAGGCCCCTGTAATCACACTTCTGATTATTGACCAGTCAGATTTCTTGATGTAATTTATTCTTACAATTTCAGAAACTGAATGACAAAGAGTGAAGATCCAGATCAGATGGCTTCTTAGGCATCTGATCTCAATCTGCACTGTTTGCAAAGATGGGGCATATCCAGGTACAGCATGACAAGGGTTGCGGAAATGTCCTAAATTTTTTAACAGCCATAAACTTAACTGTTCAAAGACTTGAGGTTCCACCTACCATACAGTAATGCCTACGAAAGATGCAGGTGGAATGGCAAACAGTGAAGACCCTAATCTAGGAGCCGTCTGGTATTCGTCTGCTTTTTGTTTGCCCAGACATATCTGTCAAAAAACTTGAGATCATTACGGTATGAGATAAACTGTTTGAAAGTTGATATTTGATCATTTTAATGAAATTTTCCTTAATAAATTGTTGGAAATAAAGAAATACAAAACCTAATTTCTTTATATTAGCCATTAAGATTTATATTTCATGCAATGAAAAGAATCAACAGGAACTGAAATTTTCTCACTAACTTTGACCCAGCGAGAGAAAAAATCTCATCAGATTTGAAATTTTCTCATTAATTTTGACCTAATGGGATTTTTTATCTCACAAAAATCTTGGGCCAGAATAATCCCTGTGTTGGACCAGCTCTAATTCTTCATTATATTGTTTTAGGTCACGTCCGGTCAGTGCTTTGATGTCCTCTCTGTACTGGAATCTTTGTGGTTGGTCTCTCCATAACTTGTCGAGTCTAAATTCAAATGTTCTGACTGTATTTGCCTCCACCAGAATCAGAATCAGAATTGTTTACTGGTGATACGTCCAAGGACAATCATTCACCAGGACCTGTGAATCAGGGAAGCTAGTCCCTTGCCCTTACAAGAGAAGTAAACTTAGTAACTGAATCCTCTGCACACTCAGCAGCAGAAATAATGGAATCTTCCAAGGAATTCCAATCTGTAATAGTCTGGGGGTAGAAACTGGACTTGTACATATCAGTCCAAGCCAATGGGGTTTGAAATTGCCAGAGAATGATGATTCCTGGTACGCCTACTTGGGGGAACAAGGTCATTTATGGGTATACTGGCTGCACCCTTTAGACCTTTATAGTTAGCATTATGAGTCTACTATCTTTCCTTCTCTTTTTCAGGGATTCCCACTTAAGTTTCTCCAGAATGCCAGTCATACTCCCAGTTTCATATGTGTAATTCCCCGTTACAAATCTAGCTGCCCTTTTCTGCACCTTCTCAAGTTCATCTTGAAGAAGTATACTTTGAGGGTCCCAAACTGAACTACCATACTCCAAGACTGGACGCACCAGCTCACTTTTATGCAGACTCTTTAACGTCTTGTGGACATGCTGCCAAGTTGCGTCTGAGGAAGCCAAGGGTCCTATTAGCCTTTGTGCAAATATTGCTGACATGTGTGTTCCATTTCAGATTATTGGTTATGGTTATGCCGAGGTACTTGATAGTTTCTACGTTATTGAGGACCGTTCCCTCTAAGGTGTAGGAAGCATTGATCTTCTTGATCCGTTTCCTTGTGATTTGCATTATATTACATTTGAACGGTTGAAATCTCATGCACCAGCTCCTTGCCCAACACCCTAAACAACCTATATCCTTCTGAAGCAGTGCTGGAAACGGCCAGTCCCAGTTGCCAAATGCTCCTAATTTTTGTTTCGGGCCACCAGAAATCTCCAAAATATGACCTGTAGTGGCCCAAATTTATCTTTCTGGCAATACTAAATGAATGGAAACTTCAGCTAGTGGATAATTTGGGCCACTTAAAGTTATGCCTGCAAAGCTTTTGGGCCACCACATTAAACTAGCGAGTTTCCAGCACTGCTGAAGTTTCAACGTGTCTTCACTATCTCTGATTTCACGATAGCAAACACAGACAGTCGTCAGCAAAAAGTCTTAATTCCGAGTTAATAGTTTCTGTTATATCGTTAATGTACAATGAGAACAACAGTGGTCCAAGCACGGTGCCCTGGGGAACACCCGACAACTCCGGGGCCCAATCCGATTTAACTCCATTAACTACAACACGCTGCTGCCTGTAACAGAGAAAAGAATCTATCCATTTCAGAATCCTACCACCAATACCATAGCCATATAGCTTACATTTAAGTAATTCATGAGTGGGAGTGTCAAAAGCTTTCTCGAAGTCCAAGATAAAAGTGTCAACCTGACCGCCCTTATCCAAGATTTTAGCCCAGTCATTTATAACCGTGATCAACTGAGTTTCACAACTATGTTTCTTCCTGAACGCATGTTGTCTGTCTGACAAAAGTTTATGTTCATGTGCCATAATATTAGAGCAAACGTAACTTGCATGTTAGAGAAACCGGTCGGTAGTTGCAAGCCAAAGACCTATGATCACCTTTTTAGCTCACCTGAGCCAGCGGCTCCGGGGGAGCTTATAGGATGGTAAGGCTCCGTCGTCGTCCGTCGTCCGTCCGTCCGTCCACAATTTCAAATGACTTCTCCTCTGAAACCGCTGGGCCGATTGTAACCAAATTTCATATAGAGCCTCCTGGGACCTTAGGAACGAAAAGTTGTTCAAACGGTCCTGGTCACATGACCAACATGGCCGCCATGCCCATATATGGTAAAAACCTGAAAAAATCTTCTTCTCCAGAACCAATAGGCCGATGGCCTTGAAACTTGGTATGTAGCATCGGGTACGCAAGTACTACCAAGATTGTTCAAATTATGACCTTGGGTTGACCTTGACCTTTTTTACGGTAAGGTCAAATTTGCTTCCTTATGCTTTTATATGGCAAGATGCTACAACATAAGATATCTTGGAAACTGTTGAAGATTTTGGGCTAAAAATTGGTATCTACAGTCATCTTAATGACTACATGAAGATTTACGAGTACAAGAGGTCAAGGTCATTCTTTGACCTTTGACCCTGAACTCTCATATTTTGACAAGTTCTAACAATCTCCTCAAAAGCCACTGAGCCAATTGAAACCAAATTTCATTTAGAGCCTGCAGGGGTTGAGGGAACAAAAATTTATTCATACCGTCCAGGTCACATGACCAACATGGCCACCACGCCCGTATATGGTAAAAACCTTTAAAAATCTTCTTCTCCAGAACCAGTTGACCGATGGCCTTGAGTTTTGGTATGTAGCATTGGGTACTTGAGTACTATCAAGATTGTTCAAATTATGACCTTGTGTTGACCTTGACCTTTTTTACAGCAAGGTCAAATATGGGAAAATCCTAGAACATAAGATTACATGGAAAGTTTTGAAGATTTTGGCCTAAAAATTGGTATATACAGTTGTCTTAATGAGGTCATGAAGAATCATGAGTACAAGAGGTCAAGGTCATTTCTTGACCTTTGATCCAGATCGCTCATATTTTGACATTTTCAACCATTTCCTCTAAAGTCAAAGGGCCAATTGTAGACACATTTCATATAGAGCCTCCAGGGGTTGATTCAATAAAAATTTGTTCAAACAGTCAAGGTCACATGACCAACATGGCCGCCATTACCACTTATGGGATAAATCTTTAATATTTTTCTTCTCCAGGTCCAATACATCTATGGCCTTGAAACTTGTTAAGTAGCATGGAGTACTAGAGTACCACCAAGAGTGTTCAAATGGTGACCTTGGGTTTACCTTGACCTTTTTTGTGGCATGGTCAAATATGGGAAAATGCTAGAACATAAGATTTTGTGGAAAGTTTTGAAGATTTTGGCCTAAAAATGGTATATATGGTTGTCTTAATGAGTACATGAAGATTTATGAGTACAAGCGGTCATGGTCATTCTTTGACTTTTGACCCAAGACTCATATTTTGATAATTTCAGACATGATAAGAAAAAGCCACCTTGCCAATTGCCCAGGTGAGCGATTTCAGGGCCTCATGGCCCTCTTGTTTGAAGAGCGGGCATACATTTGCGAGAGACCATTCCTTGGGGATTTCACCCGTATCAATAGATTGTTGGAAGAGGTGAGCAAACATTGGTCCTAATTCAGATGCTACTGGGCCAAAAATAAAATATTTAATGTTTCCCCTTACGCGACCGACCGGAAAAAATCGTAGCGACCGGAAATATTTTTTTCTGATTTCAAATTTTTTTTTTTTTTTTTTTCTACCTATGTGCCGAGTACCAAAAATCTGGGTCTTCAGAGCTCTAGATAAATGTGTTTCTGACGAAAAAAGCGTGCAGTCCCAAACTAATGAGTCAAGGATATGCTACTCCCACTAAAACAGGATTATCCATCATAAAAACGAACGGCATCGTCTTTTTAACTATGTTTGGAGACAAAAGAAGCAAAGCGGAATAGCCAAACAAAAAAGCGCTCAACCACCATAGGTAGACTGGCAAAAGATCAAAGGATTTCAGTCATCTTTTGAAGTCACTGGCTGCCGCTCAACGCACGTGCCGATAGGTTTTATGTAGAGTAACCTGGAGCTGAAAATTTCGGTGTCGGGCAAAAACAAAGGGTCATTCTTTGATACAGAGCGGCATGCGAAAATTGTTGAGCAACGAAATTGCATTCCTGGTATTGTTATTTTCAATTTGTCTTTTTTCTGAAATACACGGAGACTGTTCAAAAAAGTAAAATCGGATTTGAAGTTATTAGACTAGCGAAAATTGCATAAAATTATGCTTTAAAGGCTACATTTTTAGGGTACTTTACGACGTGTGCATATAGGGAAAACGCAAATAAGCATGTGTATTGGCTAAGTCTGATCAGAGTCATCCCTGTCTGGACAAACAATTCATCTAGTATTAGGTTGAAAACTATTTCGATTATTAGGAAACACACATGGCTGAAATCTCATTTTGCCGACGCTAATCAAAACGTCTCCAGTGGTGCCAAATGTGTCCAACGGAACGCGCAGAAAATATTCGCTTTTCTAATTGATGGTAAAAGTTTTCATAATCCAAAGATCAAAGTTGTGAATGGGAAACACCAGTCACATTGCATTACTGTGCAGGCTGATCGGGGCATATGGTATAAGCCTTATAAGGTACCTTTGCCTGTCTCAAGGTTTTATATGACCCGTGTCCAGTTCAATGCGGCGTTCTTTGATGTCTGATCAACATAACCACGTGCAGGTTGTTACCGTATTTAAAAAAACTACTACCGTCTTTACACTCCGTTATAGCGTATTCCCTGTAATCCCTGATGAGAATGCGTAACTCGCAATGACATAATTAATGTTTGCATGTTGTTTTGATACAGATTGACCCATTCACCCTAATAAACTCATCTTACGGAGATAGATCTTCATATTTGGGCTGTTCCAATATCTAAAACAGGGTACAATGTATGGGCACTTTCACATTAAATTAGAGCAAACAGTCCCATATGGGGTTGAAAAAAAGTACCCTTCTACATGGTTCTTATATGTTTTTCCACATAACATATATAATGAATTTTACAAAAAAAACTTTTTTTACACCAGATTATGACTGTTAAATTTTTTTTTAGTGATTTGAACACAGAAATTGTGTATTTTCAAAACATTTTGAACCTATATTCACCTATGAAGTTACTAGGACTAATGTAAGATTTTACTTAAGTAAGAACGTTTATAAAGAAGCTATGGGTCACATGTCTGTTTTGAAAGGGTTTTAAGCTGGCTATGCCTATGAAAATTCCTGAAATTAAATCTGGAAGTAAATGTCTGTGTTTCTATTTTGATTTCACCTCCTTTCTTTTATTGTAACTTCCATCATGGTGATATTAGGCCAATGATTTTTGTGTTACTGAGCGAGGCTGCGTGGCTCTTGAGATCGGCCAGACATTTCTTGGAAAGTGCAAACGGTTATTGAACTAGAGAGTGTCCCAAATTGATGTCCTCTCCAGTACAAAGTTCTGGAGAGGACATTAATGAAGGACACAAAAAAAATCCAAAAATACACTGTTCTGACTTGTCAAACTTAGTTTTTATTTAAATTTGAAACATAAGCAAACAATAAAACAGAAAAAATCGTAGAAAATTGTGTAAATTGACATTTTTCATTTGATATCTTAATTCAGTGGAAGAAAAACATTTAAGAAGGTAGTACAAACTTTTTTCCATATCAGATTTGTTTTCAGCAGTATAAAATTGGAAGTGGCTATTGACAACCGGTTGTCACTAGCCTCACAGGCTGCTGACAACCGGTTGTCACTAGCCTCACAGGCTACTGACAACCAGTTACTATAAATCCTATTGTTTTCAAATAACAAAACTTAAGATATATTTAGAATATTAGTTTGATGGTATTACTATTATATCATGATATTTGTTGATATTTGTTTTCACTCTGATCAAGTTTTAAGTTGATTGTAGAAAGCAAGAAACTATTATAAGAATCAGATGTAAATTTCTGTGTTTTTTTTGTGTTTTTTTTATTATCGACATTAGTATTGTCTGGAAGTCGTTGGGTTATTCATACAAATAGCTAAAAGAATTTATGCATCACATACAAATTATACATTTACCTTGATGGAAAAAAGGTTTTACATAAATTTTCCAGTTACCATTACATGATCTTCCCTATATTTATATTCTTGCTGTTCAGTCAAGCAAATTTGTTTATTTACTGATTCTATCCACTAGGAAAAATAAACTACAAATTTATGATATGAATACAAGTATATTAAACTACTATGATCATGGAGGCAATTGTGCAAACAGAATTAGCACATAAACTTTCAGAGAAAATTTGTAAGTGGTATTTTGAGTTAGTTCCCTTACAAAGTATGATTTGAGTTACTTCCCTTGGAAAATCTATTTTTAGAAGATATCTCTTCTCCATATTTTTGCTTTTTTATTTGCAGATATTTTGTTGTTGTGATTCATATGTAGCTTGATTTAAAGCATAAACCTATTGAGAATTACTTGTGATGTTTTTACAATGAACCAATGCTTCCTGTCCTTTAAAATGCATATTAGTTTATTAGCTGGTTGTCAGTAGCCTCACAGGCTAGTGAGTCGTGACAACCGGTTGTCTCTAGCCTGTGAGGCTGCTGACAACCGGTTGTCACTAGCCGTCGCCTATAAAATTTCCTGCAAGTCTGGTATGCAGATACAAAATTATTAAATCAAACCATTGCAAGATCTTAATATTATCCGGAAATGATTCACTAAACTATCCATATAATTTGTACTGGAGTGGACATATTTTTGAGACACACATCTCTGACCCTCAATTTCTACTTTAACTAAAAAGAAAATTGTTATTTGTTACTCAGACCTTAAAGATACAATTGTATCTGTTGAGAATTGAAACAAACTCAGGTAGGTCACTTGATAAATAATGATATTAAGATAGGCCATAGGAATCTGTCTATTTTAGAAAGTGTCAAGAATATGAAAAGCCTTTTTTCATGGTAAACAAAAACAATTTCGGTTGTTACATCCAATGCTATGACTAGAACTTTTAAATTCAAGTTTTCGTGAAGTAAGTTTCAAGATTTAGATGCATACATGTATAAGAATAGTTATCCTGGAGGGGACATATTTTGGGACATAGAACTGTACCATGAAATAATGTAAAATGAACAAGAATAGGCAACATATTTACGGGATGTTCAAAAAACACTAAAATATGTAGCAATTTGCTGAGGAAAAAAACAACATACCAGTCTGTTTCATATTTCAGTATGCCTGTGCGGTAACAGAGTGACTTATACAGCAGTTATTGTTGAGAACACTTCCATATTCTTTAAGTTTTGAAAACCATCAATGGCACATAAATTGTATGGACAATGTGCTCAAGAAGAGGCTTCAATACTTTCAAATACCACATGCTCACCAATGCATAACAAACCCTGACTTTTTGGTCCTGAAGTGGACAACCTTATGGGACAAGTTAATTAAATTCTAAATTGTTAGCAAAAAGGTTAAGGCAGAAACTGGTATCATTACTTGCCCTGGAGAGTTAGAAACTGGATATAATGATCACAGATGAAATAGTTTATACGGAGACCAGGCTTTGACAACTGGTTCAGGCTAGGGGTGAGGTTATGGGGTGGGGCCAAAGGAAACATGAGAAGTCTGCAAAGGGTAAGGAGGTGTCATCAGACAAACTTAGTACTGGGTAAAGGTGGTGTGAAAACCCATACTAGGAACCACCCTTTGTCACCATGAGGCATTATGAGTGACATTGGTGTCTTAAGATCTGCAGTGATAATATTTGAATTAAAAATTCTATCTAATTGTCAGTCCCAAAGCTATAAGACTTCATATGCAAAGGATGGGTCTAGGAGTGGGGGGGGGGGGGGCTCAAAATATTATAGCTATAATATTTTGACCCGCACCTCATGAGAGTTGTATAAGACTTCATATGCAAAGGATGGGTCTAGGAGTGGAGGGGGGGGGGGGGGGGGGGCTCAAAATATTATAGCTATAATATTTTGACCCGCACCTCATGAGAGTTAAATCAGTCTTTTGTAGGTGTTTCACTTGTCTCTTTACAACTGTATTCTTCTAGAATTAACAATTTAAATGCCATATATGCGGAAATTTTCGCGTGTTCAAATTGGTTAAGGGTCAAAAACATAAATATTAATATTCGCAATTTTTAAGTCTCCCTGTTAGCAACATGAGCGAAAAACAAAACTGCCTTTTTTTACTTGAGCGGTTTCTACGTGACCGCGAAATACCGCAAAAAAATGGAACACCGCGAAAATTATCTTGTATATGGTATCATCTGATTGTCATTCCTATAGCTATAAGAACCTCAAGGGCTAAAAATGGATATGGGAGAGGGTGGGTCAAAATATTATAGCTATAATATTTTGACCCGCCCCTCTTGAGAGTAAAATACATTTACCATACTTCTGTTTGGTTTCTTTATACCTGCTGTGACAGAATTCAAATTTAAAACAGTATCTGATTGTCATTCCCAGAGCTATAAGATTAATTTGCAAAGGAGCGGTGTAGGAGGGGGGCTGCATGGTCAAAATAGTATAACTTTAATATTTTGACCCCACCCCCTCTTCAGAGTTACATATGTCTTTTACTGTAGTAGCATTGGTTTGTTTATATCTATTGTGATAGAATTTAAAATTTAAAAACCATCTGATTGCATTTCCTATTGCTATTAGTACTTCATATAGTAAAGATAGCTCTGAGACAGGGCAGGTTGAAATATTTTAGTATAATATTCTGACCCGCCCCTCTTCAGAGTTACATAGGCCTTTAACTATAGTTCCATTAAGATCTACTGTGATAATATAAAAATTAAAAACACTATCTGATTGTCAGTCCCTGAAAGTTATAAGACTTCAAATGCTAGTCTAGTGGGGGAGGGGGCAATAAATATATGGTAGCAAAAGTCTCAATTTATATAGATTTACAAACGTCCCACAAAAATGTCCTCTCCAGGACTCTTTATTTGTGTATCTACATACCAATATATTTCATAATTATAGTATGTCACATGTCATTTAGAGAAAGGATGGTCATTTATGATGGACAGCTGAGTATAGATTCCACTTTTTAATTACAATAATACAGTGTTGCAATTTTTCTATGGTTCCAATGTTTTCTCTGCTTAGTCTGCATTAGGCATATCTGAACAATAAGCAAATCTGGTACCATGGATGTGTACAAAAGGCACTGTTTTATACTTAACACTCATTTGGACATAGATAATGGGCTAAAGAAAGAAGTTAGGGCCACTTTTTAGCAACCATTTCTTGGGTATTATGATTCAACGTAAGGTGTCCTGGAGTGGACATTTGTGTTTTTCAGTCTTCTTTGTTATCTCTGTTGCACAAAAACCTACTCCATGCTACAAACCATAGAAAAAGGGGCACCAAATCTCAATACTTATTGCCCCCTAATCATGATTTCTTTCAGAATCAGTGAATCTGCGAGAAAAAAACGAGTCTGGAGAGGACATTTTTGAGGGACAAATGAGGGTATTGCTATTCTGTGTATCACATCATATTACCAGAGGCATTTACATATACTAGGTTTACATATTTTAATCAATATCATGTTGGACTGCTTATTTCATAGAAAACCTTCTGTGTACCCATGCATTCTGTAGCAGTCTTGAACCCCAAGTCCTGGAGGGGACATTTTTGGGACAAATTTGGCAATTTACAAAAAATGGTGCTTTTTTGAAAACTCGCAAGATAAGTTTCCAATTTTTTTTTCTAGAGAAACTGAAGCTTTGAAACTACAATAAATGGTAAATTGTAGACATCTATTCTTTATCATTTCTAAATATTAAACTAACAAATTATGCTTATTTCAGAATGGGACTATTTTTGGTCCCAAAAATCAGACATTTTGGCAGATTATGCAACAACTGCTGGACCGATTCTCACCAAATTTTCACCGTTAGTAGAATACAACCATATGCATTGAATGCAAATGTAATATTGAACAATATATCTTATTCTGTGAAGAAATGAAGCCCCAAAAACCAATTTTCTGTACCTCTAATTTAATGTGAAAGTGCCCGTATGTGACAAAAGTGTACAGACGACGATGCAACGAGAATGTGTTTATCTCCGGTGCATCCGATCCCATATTTTCTAACAATGCAGCCTCGTCGGGGTCACACTGTTCTTATCGTAAAACTTGAATGAACGTGTTTTATACTCTTTTTGGATATACGGCCAACATTAAAGAAGGAATGCGACGGACTTTATAAAAAATCTGTGTACCAGTTTGGACTGTCACCTCATATCTACACTGCTTGATTAAATAACTACGTAAGTAACCAGAATAGACCATGATCAGAATGCGCATTACACATGTCCCCGATATGGCACGTTCACACTTACATTTAATTATGAGTGTGTACTGTGTACGTGTTTTGTACATGTGTCTTATACTTCCATGCCCCACACACCTCAGCGGAACGTATCCGTAGTCCCTATTTAATTATAAAAACTGCGTCGTCTATTTTTATAGCACTTATATGCAAGTACTTTTAAAAACACTCCTACCTCTTAATTTGGGATGGAAAAACTATCAGATGAAGCGGCTCGAGTGAGGCGTCTGTATGTCCCCGCTTATAGAGACTATCTGGAGCTCTGACTTTTCCGGGGAAAAAAATAAAATCCCGACCGACCTACCCACCATTGAGAAAAAGGGTCGGGTAAGGGGAAACAAGAATATTTCTAAGGATGGCCTAGTTCTTTTAAGACTCTAGGATGCAATTCATCAGGCCCTAAAGCTTTCGATGGGTTCAAGCCCTTAAGATGTTTCGTTACACCTTCAGCCGAGACATGAATGTCCTCCATGAAAGGAGCCGAGCGATCAGGAAGGGGGACTTGGGTGTGTTCACTTTTATTAAACACATCCGAAAACTGAACATTAAATTCATCTGCCTGTTCCAACTCTGATTCGGCAACACCACCACCATTTCTCTTCTTCAGTGGTGGAATACCTTGGAATACCTTGAGTATCTTTCTTTTGACTATTAATGTACCGGTAGAAGTCTCTGGGATTAGCCTTTATGTCACCAACCAAGTTATTGACGTACAAATCGTGTTGCTTTTTCACATGATCAGCTTTAATTTCCCTTCTCAAAGATTCAAATTTTGACCTAAGTTTGCTACAGCCGGTCTTTTTGGCCTTCGCATGTGTCCTATTTCTTCTACGAATATTTCTTCTTATCTCAGGGGTTATCCAAGGAACAGAAGAGGTTGACCTACTGGTTTTTGAGGGGATATGCTTTTCAGCAGAGTCCTGAATAAAGGAGGTTATCAAGTCAAAGTTTTCCTGAACCGAGCGATTGTCCGAATAACCATTGAAGTACCTATCTTTTGCGAAGTCGGACGCTTCTTTCCTCATCGATTCAAAATCTCCCTTTTGGTACAAAAACACTTTCCTCTGAGGTTTCTTTTTGGGGGGGATATAAATTTTCAATGTTCCTGAAATCACATCATGATCACTAAGTTTGTCTGGGGCATGTATTTCCTGAAACTGACCAGGCAGCGAAGTGAGAATTAAATCCAATGTGTTTTTCTCCCGAGTCGGGAAATTCACCAGTTGTTCTAAACCATGGTCATTCATGACATCAATCAACATTTGTCCCTCTGACTGACTTAACACTGATCCTGACTTATTAAGTTGGTCTGGCCAAGCAATATCTTTGAAGTTGAAGTCCCCTAGTACATGAACTGAGGGGAGCTTATTTCCCTTGTGCTTTGTCCTAATATGATCTAACTGATCAAGAAACAATTGAAATTCCTCACTTGAGCCACCAGGTTGGCAATACCAACTTGCTACATAATGGGAAGTTTTGTTTGCCAAAATTTTAACCCAAACCGATTCCGAGTCGTTTTCTATTTCTGACAAGGGCATGTGCGGAATGTCCTTATGGATGAAAAGCATCACTCCGCCACCATGAAGGTTTCTGTCCTTCCTGAATACATTACAGGGGAATGTTTCAGGGAACAATTCCCAAGTTGCAACTGAACTGTCAAGTTTTGTTTCCAGAATAGCCACAACATGAGGTTTGTGGACATCAATGAAGGCTAATAATTCCAATTTCTTGCCCCTAATACTATTTAGGTTCAAGCTGACGAGCTTCAAACCGCCAATAGTATTTCCATTAAAATTTGGCCCATTCGAACTGTTTGATGAAAGCCTAACATTCTTATCGTTTGACAGTGGATTAAATCGATTTTCAGTCATTAGATTCAACTGATCATCGAAGAAGGAGTCTGAAAAATTGAAAAATTCACATTTTGGACAAATCCATGTGCACCCAGAAGTCAATACATTTTCATAATCAGCGTCCGAAATAAAGGAGCATTCATTGTGAAGCCACAGTTCACAACCATCGCATTGAACTGCTTTATGACCATTGAGAACCGCACGAGTGCACAGGCCGCAATCCGCCTTGCAGTTTGCGCAATACCAATCACTACTGCCTGTCTCAATTGCTGACAGCTCGTCATCACCAAGTTTTGAGCATTTTGCATGAAAGCGTTTTTCGCAATCAACGCATTCAATCATTTTGTCCGATAATTTGCAGGTTTTTAGCTCACCTGGCCCGAAGGGCCATAGTGAGCTATTGTCATACCAATGCGTCCGGCGTGCGTTGTGCGTCGTCACAGAATGTGTCCGTCAACACCTAAAAACAAATATTCAAACATCTTCTTCTGTAAATCTACTGGTCCCATGGTTCTCAAATTTCACATGGAGCATGACCTGACTCCAGGATCTCAGAATTGTAAAATTGGGTCAGGTTGAAAATCCAAGATGGCCGCCGTTACTAAAAATAGCAAGAACAACAAAATAAACTTCTTCTCCAGAACCACTTGGTATATTTGTCTGAATTTTGGCATGGAACATCAGTGAAACCTTGGTATTCAAAATTATAAAAATGAAAAAAATCTGTAGCGGAGTTTTGTCACAGTGACCTACTTTCTGTTTACGTATGTAATTTTGCTCAAATGCCAATGTCAAAAATGACCTATTTAAACAACTTCAAACAACTTCTTCTCTAAAACCACTGCACCCATGGGTTTCAAATTTCACATGGAGCATGACCAGACTGCAGGGTTTCAAAATTGTAAAATTGGGTCAGGTCAAGAATCCAAGATGGCCGCCGTTACTAAAAATAGCAAAAACAACAAAATCAACTTCTTCTCCAGAACCATTTGGTATATTTGGCCGAAAGTTTGCGTGGAACATTAATGGGACCATGGGATTAAAAATTGTAAAAATGAAAAAAATCTATAGCGGAATTAGGTCACAGTGACCTACTTAGCGTTTACAAGACCGATTTTGCTCAAATGTCAGTATCTCAAGAAAACGCAATCGATTATGGTCAGATTTGGTCAGCAATGGTCCTTAAAAGGAATTATTTCAATTTTGTGCCAGTTGACTATCCAAGATGGCCACCATGGGGGCCGTTACTAAAAATAGCACAAACATAAAAATGACAATTACTCAAGAACCCTTGAATGGAATTCGACCAATTTTGTGTCAGAATGTTCCTTGCATGAAGCCGTTTCGAGTAATTACAATTTGGCTTTCCAAGATGGCCGACATCTGCCGTTACTAAAAATAGCACAATCATAAAAATGACAATTACTCAAGAACCCTTGAATGGAATCTGACCAATTTTGTGTCAGAATGTTCCTTGCATGAAGCCGTTTCAATTAATTGCAATTTGGCTTCCAAGATGGCCGACATCTGCCGTTACTAAAAATAGCACAAACATAAAATGACAATTACTCATGAACCCTTGAATGGAATTGGACCAATTTTGTGTCGGAATGTTCCTTACATGAAGCCATTTCGATTAATTGCAATTTGGCATTCCAAGATGGCCACCACCTGCCGTTACTAAAAATAGCACAAAACATGAAAATGACAATATCTCAGTAACCGCTGAATAGATTTTGACGTAATTTGTGTCAAAATGATTTTTGCATTGAGATGTTTCATAGACAAGTCATAATGGCCTTTGTTACTAAAAATAGAAAAATGTGAAAATAAGAAAATCTCAGTGGAATTGGACTAATTTTCTGTCAGAATGATCATTTCAATAAGCTTTTCGATTTTCTGTATTTTGGCATTCCAAGATGGCCGCCATCTGCCGTTACTAAAAATAGCACAAAACATGAAAATGACAACATCTCATTAACCGCTGAAGCGATTGAGATGAAATTTGTGGCAAAATGATTCTTGCTTTGATGTGTTTCACAAATTAACAAATATTGACCCGTCAAGTTGGCCTCTGTTACTTAAAATAGCAAAATTTGAAAATTAGAAAATTACAATGGAACTGGACCAATTTTGTGTCAAAATGGTCCTTGCATGAAAGCTTTTCAATTTTTTGCATTTTGGCATTCTAAGATGGCCGCCATCTGCCGTTACTAAAAATAGCACAAAACATGAAACTGACAATATCTCAGTAACCCCTGAATGTATTTTGATGAAATTTGTGGCAAAATGATTCTTGCCTTGAGGTGTTTCAAAAGTAAATATATAAAGACCAGACAAGTTGGCCTCTGTTACTAAAAGTAGCAAAATGTGAAATTGAGAAAATCTCTGGAATTGGACCAATTTTATATCAGAATTGGGACCATTCGGATACAAAAGCCAGGTGAGCGATATCAGGCCCATTTGGGCCTCTTGTTTTTGCAAAAGCCACACTTAGACCTAGGACCTGGGTTTGTTTCGATGTCCCCAGCCAGGATAATCAGAAGAGCTAGGTTAGTGCCTTTTGATGAGGAAAAGCATCTTAACCTCTCCGAAGTTCTATGATTCCCAAGTTTCCTAAATATAGTAAGACACTGCGAAGATCTGTCTGCAGACACTTCGCAACCAATTCTGCATTCCAAGTTAGGGTTCGGAGAGTCCGAACCATGATTTGACCATTTCCATAGTACTTATAAAACCAATAAAACATGAATGGGGGTCTTCTAACATGCATCTTAGACATTTCCTACCATTAATGAGACCAGCAACAATCCTGATTCTGAACTTGGGAGATAACAGAGCACTGACAGTTACAAAGAGCTAGTCAGATACTCTGTCCTAATTTTCTTTGAATACCTAATTCTGAACTTAATACAGAGTACTGACAACTACAAGGGGCTAGTCAATACTCTGCCTTAAATTTCATCAAATGCTATGGGGTTTAGTAATCAAACAATTTACCCCACCCACTGGATGTAGTGAATGGCGGGAACAAGATGAGTGTCAACAAAGTTTTTCAGAAAAAGAAAGCAAAATACACAAAATTACAAAAACCAACAACTAAAGGATGTTGGTTTGATCTTGTCTGACTAGAAATTCAGACAAGATCACAAGGGGAAAGTATAAAAAAAAAAAGACTTCTCTTTTAAGGTCTTTTTGAGAGGCATCCGTCCAGGTCCAACGGAACACTTTATAAGGTAGCCTGTTCCATAATTCCACTGTTCTTACACTGTAGTGTTCGATTACAGCATGGACTTTAAGATAATATAATCCTGTTAGTATTGTGTGAAACAGCTACAGATTGCATATGTTAGTGGTTACTAGTAAGTGTATGGGAATTTATTGTGGTAGGGGCCATAATAAAATGAATACAACGACGGCATGTGTCCGTACGTATGCGCAGTACTAATTGTGTGTGAAAATGAACAATTGATCCTATATGGATTTGCCTTTCAGTGTGTATGCCTCATAGCTAAACCTATAGACAAACAGACATCAAAACATATGCCTCCTAGAGTGCTTACGGTAAAACCTTTACCCCTTGGTGTATACCAATTGCACTTCCGTGAGTCATATAGTGGTAGGTTCGATCACTGGATATAAGTCGCGCCTGCACAGTGAAACTAAAGAATAATTTGGTTTTTCTAATATTATATTCTGTGAATTTATTTACAAAGTAATTTCAGTATGAATAATGGCAAAATGAACAGAGTTAAATTTTTAAAGCAAATTACAATTTCATCTTAAAGTTTTCCAAGTTAAAGAGAATTATATTAATATCAGCTGGATGTAAATATGAGATTAACCCAAAGAGTTTCCTTTTTCGAAGGGTCAATTTAGAAAAACAAAGAAAAAGCCTAAAAGGGGAAATTACTTTCAGTACCTGAGTATCGACCATTACAGTATCTGTGTACCGACCATTATGGGGGATAATCACAGTTTCCTGCGATGTACTTAAATGTACGTCCTCATTGCAAACGTCGAGGAGACTGGTAATACAGTGTTATGGGACAGGTTATATGTGAACAGAATTTTAAAACAAAGTGTAAAAAACTAAAAATCAGTCTGGCAACTTAAGCTACTTATCTAACTAAAAGTTTATCATTAGCTGTCATATATAAATTCAGTTTCAAATAAAAAGAAACTATCAATGAAATTTAATTTTCATTTCATTATTCATCAAATTACTTCCAGTATTCAACTTACTGATGTAACTTGAATTGGACATAATGGTTATGTTTATATAATTACTTCCCTTGAGTAAATAAAGATAACTTTTTAACAAGAAGTAGCTTTGGTCAAAAGCTCACCCTACTACATTCGTCCAATTTTTCTGATAAAAAATATGTTAATATTTTTGAAGGTAAAATAAACTTTAAAATACGAGCTGCTTTACAAACACTTTCAGAATATGATAAAATTCAAAATTTCAAAATCTGATATTTCAAAATTCTTCTTTCTTCTTGGTCTTCACCCATCGTTGATCACATTTGGCTGGGCAGTCTTCAGTGGCATTTGTTAACATCAGTGGCAGATGGTGGGTACCATAGTCAGATCATCTTCTGATCAATAGTATTGAATACCATTTAACATCTTTTGTCAGCAAAGTTCTGCTCCTTTAGCATAATGGTAGATTGATCCAGCTAATATTTGTGCTGATCTTAGTGTCTATGATCACAGACTATGTTCAAACAAACATACATTTTTAGCTCACCTGAACGAAAGTTCAGGAAGAGCTATTGTTGTCACCTTGGCGTCCGCGTCCGTGTCCGTGTCGGCGTCCAGATTGGATGTTTTGGTTAAAGTTTTTTAGCTCACCTGAGCCAGCGGCTCCGGGGGAGCTTATAGGATGGTAAGGCTCCGTTGTCCGTCGTCCGTCCGTCGTCCGTCCACACTTTCAAACAACTTCTCCTCTGAAACCGCTGGGCCGATTGTAACCAAATTTCATATAGAGCCTCCTGGGACCTTAGGAACAAAAAGTTGTTCAAACGGTCTTGGTCACATGACCAACATGGCCGCCATGCCCATATATGGTAAAAACCTGAAAAAATCTTCTTCTCCAGAACCAATAGGGCGATGGCCTTGAAACTTGGTATGTAGCATCGGGTACACGAGTACTACCAAGATTGTTCAAATTATGACCTTGGGTTGACCTTGACCTTTTTTACGGTTATGTCAAATTTGCTTCCTTATGCTTTTATATGGCAAAATGCTGCAGCATAAGATATCTTGGAAACTGTTGAATATTTTGGCCTAAAAATTGGTACATACAGTCATCTTAATGACTACATGAAGATTTATGAGTTCAAGAGGTCAAGGTCATTCTTTGACCTTTGACCCAGAACTCTCATATTTTGACAATATCAAACAATCTCCTCAAAAACAACTAGGCCAATTGTAATTAAATTGCATCTAGATCCTCCAGAGGTTGAGGGAATGAAAATTTGTTCATACGGTCCAGGTCACATGACCAACATGGCCACCACGCCCATATATGGTAAAAACCTTTAAAAATCTTCTTCTCCAGAACCAGTAGACCGATAGCCTTGAAACTCGGTATGTAGCATTGGGTACTCAAGTACTATCAAGATTGTTCAAATTATGACCCTGGGTTGACCTTGCCCTTTTTTACGGCAAGGTCAAATATCGGAAAATGCTAGCACATGAGATTTCATGGTAAGTTTTGAAGATTTTGGCCTAAAAATTGGTATATACAATCATCTTAATGAGTACATGAAGATATGTGAGTACAAGAGGTCAAGGTCATTCTTTGACCTTTGACCCAGAAATCTCAAATTTTGACAATTTCAAAGAATCTGCTCTAAAACCACTGGGCCAATTGAAACCAAATTTCATATAGAGCCTTGAGGGGTTGAGGGAATGAAAAAATTTTCTAACGCTCCTGGACACATGACCAACATGGCCGCCATGCCCATATATGGTAAATACCTTTATAAATCTTCTTCTCCAGAACCAATTGACCGATGGCCTTGAGACTTTGTATGTAGCATTGGGTACTTGAGTACTATCAAGATTGTTCAAATTATGACCTTGTGTTGACCTTGACCTTTTACAGCAAGGTCAAATATGGGAAAATGGTAGAACATAAGATTTCATGGAAAGTTTTGAAGATTTTGGCCTAAAAAATTGGTATATACAGTTGTCTTAATGAGTTCATGAAGAATTATGAGTACAAGAGGTCAAGGTCATTTTTTTACGGTTGATCCAGATCGCTCATATTTTGACATTTTCAACCATTTCCTCAAAAGCCAAAGGGCCAATTGTGAACACATTTCATATAGAGCCTCCAGGGGTTGATTGAATGAAAAATTTGTTCAAATGGTCCAGGTCACATGACCAACTTGGCCGCCATTACCACTTATGAAATAAATCTTTAATATTTTTCTTCTCCAGAACCAATACACCTATGGCCTTGAAACTTGGTAAATAGCATGGAGTACTAGAGTACCACCAAGACTGTTCAAATGGTGACCTTGGGTTTACCTTGACCTTTTTTGCGGCATGGTCAAATATGGGAAAATGCTAGAACATAAGATTTCATGGAAAGTTTTGAAGATTTTGGCCTAAAAATGGTATATATGGTTGTCTTAATGAGTACATGAAGATTTACAAGTGCAAGTGGTCATGGTCATTCTTTGACTTTTGACCCAAAACTCATATTTTGACAATTTCAGACATGATAAGTAAAAGCCACCTTGCCTATTGTTCAGGTGAGCGATTCAGGGCCTCATGGCCCTCTTGTTAAAGACCTATATCTCCCTAACCCATGGATGGATTCTTTTGATACTTGCACTGTAGTTAGATATTGTTCCAAAGTTTAACAGGGTACCACCCCCACCCCACTTCGTGACCTTGATGTCAAGGTCATGGACTTAGAAAATTGGGAGTTTTTTTTGGACTGGATGTTTTGGTTAAAGTTTTATAAAGCCCAATATCTCCTTAACCCATGGATGGATTCCTTTGATACTTGCACTATAGTTAGATATTGGTTCAAAGTTTTCCAAGGTACTACCCCCACCCCCTCAGTGGTCACCTTGATGTCAAGGTCATGGACTTAGAAAATTGTCCTTTTATTGATTGGCTGTTTTGGTTAAAGTTTTTTAAAGACACATATCTCCTGAACCCATAGATGAATTCTTTTTATATTTGCACTGTAGTTATATATTAGTATAAACTTTTACATAGTACTACCCCAACCCCGCTCAGTGACCTTGATGTCAAGGTCAGGGACTTAGGAAATTTGGTCTTTATTAAAGTGTTCTAATTGCATACTGATCCATAATGCTTGACAGAGATTTAGTTTACACTTGAACTGATGTTAGACACTTTTGAGTTTTTACAAAACACTATATACTTACCCCACTGGATGACCTTGAAGTCAAGGTTATCAACTTTGAATTTTGTCTACAAGATTTTGGTTAAAGTTATATATTTATAAGACATAATTTCACAGGGCCACAATGGAATCAGTTGATACTAATACTTGGACTGATATTGGATAATGGTTCAAGGTTTTGATACATCCTAGCACCCCCCCCCCCCCCCCCACACACACACACACACACACCCCACCCCTTACCCCTCTACCCCTTAGTTCTTTGTCCTCAAGCTCATAGACTTTGAAATTTCATGTGGATTTTTTTTATTTTTATTTTATTTTAAGACTTAATTCTGAGATAGCGTTTGTTTATAAATGTGTTGTCATTATGGACATGCTTGTTTGAAGTTTTCTGCCTAGCAGTCCACACCACCATAGCAACTGTGTCATGGGCAAGCACTTATTCAGACGAGCTATGCTGTCAGGCGACAGCTCTTGTTATTCTTCAATTTAAATTGATGACAGTTATTACTTAGTTGTTATTCTTTTATCTAGAAGCATTAAGTCTGTTACTTTATGTACATCAGCACTAATCTATGCTGCCATTAACTCATAAAACTAGTCAGGTTTGTAATCACACAGAGAGTTGTCACATGCTCTAATCTTTTTCACTGTCCCAAACAAACAATACACAATAATAAGGTGGGTGCTATAACTTGACTTCTTTGTACTCAGTTTCTCACTGCTAAGCAGTGTTAGAAATAAGCAATTGCCCACTTGCCCGACACAGGTAGGCTGGGGGGCAAGCTGATAGTCTTGGAAGGTTGCCCCCTGGACAACCTATAATTCTGGGAGATAAAATTCTGGAAAATAATTCTGTTTCATGTCTTTTTATACCCCGCCACATGTTAGTGGCGGGGTATTATGTTTTCACGTTGGCCGTCCGTGTGTCCGTGTGTCCGTCCGTCCGTAGTACGTATGTCGGTCCATCTGCCCGTCCGTCCGCACTTCGTTTCCGTTCGATAACTTAAGCATTTATTAACAGATTTCCTTCAAATTTTGCATATGCATTTGTATCAAGAATGTGTCGCTTGGGATTGTTAATGGGCAAATTTTGATAATTTCTGACAGAGTTTTTTAAATGGCACTTGTCAAAGTACAAAAAATGGTTTCTGGCCTCTAGTTCCTTTACTACATGGAGTATCATGATGAAACTTCACAAACATGATCGAAGTAACAAAAGCTTTGTATGAGCACAGAAATGTTATCATCAGGGGTTATCTGCCTCTGCCCTGGGGCTATATACATGTATAAAATCATGAAAAATTCCGTATAAACACAGTTTGAAGCAGTTTTTCTGAAACTTACAGCAAATGATCAGAGTGGTAAAAGCTTCCAGTGATGCTCAAATTTACCCCCATGGGAGTTATCTCCCCCTACCCCCGGGCTAAACATATGCATAAAATGATGATAAAATCAATATCATTTCATGTGAAACAGATTTTCAGAAATTTACATCTGATGATAGAAGTACCATAATAAAAGCTTCTTGTGATGATTGAAATTTGACACTTTAGGGTTTATCTGCCCCTGCCCCATGGCCACTTGTTTAAAATCACTAAAGTTGTATTTGATTAGAGTGATAAGTGATTTATTGGAAGCCAGAGTAATGAAGTGTCCTGTCATGACAAAGACTTTTATCCGTGTTCAGTGGGGTTAGGCTGCCCTGGGGTTATACAGAGAAAAATTGGTGTGTGAAAAAGGTTTGCAGTGGCGGGGTATTACGCAGTTGTTTGCGATGCTTTTATTTGAAGTTTAGCGTGAGAAGTTTGAAACCCACCAATATAGTGTTTTGAAGAAAAGTAAAACGAATCCCAGTCAAAGTAGCGCTTAGGCAGGCAGCTGTGATCAAAACTGTTGGTAAGTTATCTCTGAAGTTCATGAATTCATGCTTAGCATCTTAGAAAGGTAGAGCATTTTTGGATTATGTTTACTTGCATGACTTCAGAAGAAAATGACATGTAAGCAGTTTAATTGCAGTGAATACAGGGGGGCAAGTTGAAATCTTGGCGGACAAGTTGAAATTTATTTCAGGTTGCCCCTTGGGCAAGTTACTGTCTGTGCCTTATTTCTAACACTGCTGCTATCTGTTCTTTTGTCCACTGTGACAATGTAGGTGTACAATTTGTACCTATCATTGCTCTCTGTAATACTGAGCAAGAATTTAGATGAAAAAGATAATGTGACAATTTCCTGTTCAGAGTTTCCATGTGATATTTTTTCTGTACATGTGAGGTTAATTGTGTCACTAGATGGCCTTTCTGAGTTCTTAAAGCACAGGGCTGACCTTCCGGCCGCAAAATCAACCCTTTCACTTTTACTAGTTCAGTCTCAGTTGTTTCTTTCAACTCCGTGCTCAGCCTAACTGAATTTCATTTAGACTTAAATCTATGTCATCTAGCTCAGTGCTATGCCAAACTGAGTTTCTATTTTCCTTTTAAAAATCAATTTCATTTTGGTCACTTTTTATAAATGCAAATTATAATTGCTTTCTTTGGTTAACTGTTTCTCTCTGGTACATTAATATGAGAAGTCACTCCTATTTTACTGTAGTCCTTAATGTTTGAAGGCTTTCTACTGTGCCTTAATCTTATAACATGATTTTGATTCATGGAAGTTTTTGCTCCTACTGTAAGGACAATATCTGTTATGACTGGCTAGAGCCTGTGTATTTGTTTTGAGCTCTCCTTGTAGTACATTGCACAATTTCTGTAAGTATTTAAGACTAGACTCTGTATATACTGATTGTGCAGTGCCATTGTGTGGGATTATATCTATGTCAGTTACCTTTTTAAGCATTTTCATGGCAATGAAATTTTCTGATAGACAAAGTGCCACTTCAACTGACATGGGTGCACAAGTCTCAAGTAGTGTTTTATTTCAGGATCCAGCAACCCTATGATAAACTGATCCAACACTAAATTATTTATTTCAGAAATGGGGCTACGTGTGAATACTTCTCTTGCAAGTGTCTGTAATTCATTTGCATAACTGCTAAATGTTTATGACTGCAGTTGTTGGCAGCTGTGAAACCTGGAGATCAACTGATCTCTCAGCTGTGTGTCATTAGAGTGAAAAGCTTCTGATATGATCGTTTTTAAAGTACTGAAACTTGTGAATTGATGGTATGTAAGAGTGTTTAAAGGTAGGTTCCTGTATTTTGGAATGCACCATAATTTTGATGATCTTTCATCCAGGTTGTTGGAAAGCACTTATAAAAGGGAATGAATAAGTTTCACTAAAAAGTGTAAATCAAAAAAATACTAGAAAAGTTGTTTTGCAAGGGATTTCCTAACTCTGCTTCGCACACCAGTTAGCGCTATTTTTAGTTCACGCCAAAAATAGATAACGCAGCTGAGGTCATGCTGCATTGCATTTTGGGATAGTTTTAACCCATCCACCATGCCAGGACCTCTTGGAGAGCTCACAACAAGGGAAAATTGACCTTTGGAGAATGGCATCAGAAATCGCGCACTTATGGACATAATATACATTGTTATTTTTAGAACTGGAATTCCAATGAAAGAAAATAAACCAAAAGGGAAAACGACTATTTTCTTCAACATCTGACGAGTTTCTCAGTAGCAACAAATTCAGAAAAATAGAGAATTCAATACTGCTCAGAAAAAGACGAAATTATTTTGTGGACATAATTGTTATCGCTGGTACAGGAACCTACCTTTAATATCTTTGGTGCTTCTCGTCGAAGCTTAGTTGCAAGTACTTTTGCCATCTGAGATTCTGGCCATTGATTCATTTCAGAAATGATTTCAAAGTATTTCAGGTAGCCAAGCCATTCTAACTGTGAACGTACGTACGAAATGGTTTCCGTTCAATACGTGTATCATTTGAAAGCATTGGTGTATTGAATTCATATTTCATGCACAGCTATATAATCATAAAATACAGGTCATGTTCGATGTTGGGTAAAATCCCTCGATTATTGTGGGAGTTATGGCCCTTTTTCGACTTCATTTTGTATGAAAAATTGGTTTCCGTTCGATATCTTTTGAAAGCATTGATGTATTGAATTCATATTGTATACACAGGTATATAATCATAAAATACAGGTCAATTTCAATGTTGGGCAAAATCCCTCCATTATTGTGGGAGTTATGGCCCTTTTTCAACTTCATTTTGTATGAAAAACTGGTTTCCGTTCGATATCTTTTGAAAGTCTTGGTGTATTGAATTCATATTTTATACACAGGTATATAATCATAAAATACAGGTCAAATTTGATGTTGGGCAAAATCTGTTGATTATTGTGGGAGTTATGGCCCTTTTTGGACTTCGTTTTGTATGAAAAACTGGTTTCTGTTCGATATCTTTTGAAAGCATTTGTGTATTGAATTCATATTCTATACACAGGTATATAATCATAAAATACAGGTCAAGTTCGATGTTGGGCAAAATCTGTCGATTATTGTGGGAGTTATGGCCCTTTTTCGACTTCATTTTGTATGAAGAAATGATTTCCATTTGATATCTTTTGGTGTATTCAATTCGTATTTTATACACAGGTATATAATCATAGAATACAGGTCAAGCTCAGTGTTGGGCAAAATCCGTTGATTATTGTGGGAGTTATGGCCCTTTTTCGACTTCATTTCATACAATAATGGTTTCCATTTGAAGAGTTGCATGGCATCCATTTCTGCGATAAGATACAGAATTTCATCACATATCGGTAATGACCCCCCCCCCCCCCCCCCCCCCCCCACACACACACACACACTTAACAAACACACACACTTCTCTTGATCCAAGAAGCACAATACATGATCAAGGAAAACAATAAAACATGTACCACAGAAGTACGCCTTTGTGAACCTAGTTATGCTACAAGTGCCTGTACCTTAAACAAGGCGCCATCTTACTTAGGGCACTAGGCGGGGGCATCCGTGTTGTATGGACACATTTCTAGTTTTTCATGGGGGCGGGTCAAAATATTATAGCTACAATGTATAATATTTTGATCCCCCCACTCATAGTCATCATAAGTATTTTAAGTATTATATAGCAATGGAACAGAGAGTCTGATTGTGTTTAAATTTTTATTTTATCATGACAGATATTAACAAATGAATAGTACCATGAAAACATTAAAACTTTTAATTTCAAGTGGGACGGGTTATAATATTAAAGCTATAATATTTTGACCCCCCCCCCCCTCTACCCCCCACCCCACCCCACCTGCCTAACAGATTTTTCAAAATGAGGATGAGCAGCGAATTAAAATTGTATTTGATAGTTGTTGCTTGGTTATTGTAGGTCTTACATTTACTTTCCCTTATTTCCATTTTTTTTCATGGGGGCGGGTCAAAATATTATAGCTATAATATATTGGGCCCCCCCCACCCCCCCCCCCCCCCCCCCCCACACACACTCAAGTGCATCATCAGTATTTTAAGTATTATAGAAATGGAACAGAGGATCTGATTGTGTTTAAATTTTTATTTTATCATGAAGTATATAACAAATAAATAGTACCATGAAAACATTAAAACTTTTAATTTCAAGTGGGGCGGGTCATAACATTAAAGCTATAATATTTTGATCCCCCCCCCCCAACTCATGTTAATCATCAGTATTTTAAGTATTATAGTGATGGAACAGAGGATCTGATTGTGTTTAAATTTTTATTTTATCATAACAGATATAACAAATGAATAGTACCATGAAAACATTAAAACTTTTAGGTGGGTCATAATTTTATAGCTGGGCACTGACTTTCACATTAGAGGTACAGAAAATGTGTGTTTTGGGCTTCATTTCTTCACAGAATAAGATATATTGTTCAATATTACATTTGCATTCAATGCATATGGTTGTATTCTACAAACAGTGAAAATTTGATGAGAATCGGTCCAGTAGTTTTTGCATAATCTGCCAAAATGTCTGTTTTTTTTGGGACCAAAAATAGTTTCATTCTGAAATAAGCATAATTTGTTAGTTTGATATATAGAAATGATGAAGATTAGCTGTCTATAATTTACCATATGTTGTAGTTTCAAAGCTTCAGTTTCACAGAAAAAAAATGGAAACTAATCTTGCGAGTTTTCAAAAAAAGCACCATTTTTTGTAAATAGCCAAATTTGTCCCAAAAATGTCCCCTCCAGGACAAGGGGTTCAAGATTGGTATAGAATACATGTACATTAGTAAACAGAAGGTTTTCTATGAAACAGGAAGTCCAACATGATATTGATTAAAATTTGTAAACCTAGTATATATATGTAAATGCCTCTGGTAACATGATGTGATACACAGATTAGCAATACCCTCATTTGTCCCTCAAAAATGTCCTCTCCAGACTTGTTTTTTTCTCTCAGATTCACTGATTCTGAAAGAAATCATGATAAGGGGGCAATAAGTATTGAGATTTGGTGCCCCTTTTTAGCTCACCTGAGCACGAAGTGCTCAAGGTGAGGTATTGTGATCGGTCTTTGTCCGTCGTCCGTCGTCCGTTGTCCGGCGTCAACTTTTGCTTTAAACGACTTCTTCTCCAAAACTGCTGGACGGATTTCGAAATAATTTCACAGAAATGTTCCTTGGGTGACTCTCTACCAAAATTGCTCAAATGGTTCTGCTCCGCTGAACAATATGGCCGCCAGAGCTAAAAATAGAAAAACCTTTAAACGACTTCTCCTCCAAAACTGCTGGGCCGATTTTGGAATAATTTCACAGAAATGTTCCTTAGGAGACCCTCTACCAAAATTGCTCAAACAATTCCGCTCCGCTGAACAATATGGCCGCCAGAGCTAAAAATAGAAAAACCTTTAAACGACTTCTTCTCCAAAACTGCTGTGTAGATTTTAAAATAATTTCACAGAAATGTTCCTTAGGAGACCCTCTACCAAAATTGCTCAAACGGTTCCGCTCCGCTGAACAATATGGCCGCCAGAGCTAAAAATAGAAAAACTTTTAAACGACTTCTCCTCCAAAACTGCTGGGCAGATTTTGAAATAATTTCACAGAAATGTTCCTTAGGAGACCCTCTACCAAAATTGCTCAAACGGTTCCGCTCCACCGAACAATATGGCCACCAGAGCTAAAAATAGAAAAAAGCTTTAAACATTATCGTCTCTGAAGCCAATGGCTGGATTTCAAAATAATTTCACAGAAATGTTTTACTCATGGCCCTGAACAAAAAATGCTAAAACAGTTTCACTCCGCCGAACAAAATGGCCGCCAGAGCTAAAAATAGAAATAAATCTTAGAATGACACAGAGGGCACAGTTATGATCCCATCATCATGAAACTTTGTCAGAATGTTTATCGAAATGAAATCTATACCATCTTTGAAACTGGGTCATGTGGGGTCAAAAACTAGGTCACTGGGTCAAATCTTAGGAAAACCTTGTGCACACACTAGAGTGCACAGTTATGATCTAATCTTCATGAAACTTTGTCAGAATGTTTATTTATATAAAATCTAGGCCAGATTTGAATCTGAGTCTTGTGGGGTCAAAAACTAGGTCACTAGGTCAAATCGTAGAAAAACCTTGTGTACACTCTAGAGGGCACAGTTATGATCCAATCTACGTGAAACATTGTCAGAATGTTTATTTTCGTAAAATCTATACCAGATTTGAAACTGGGCCATGTCAGGTCAAAAACTAGGTCACCAGGTCAGTTCTTAGAAAAACAGTGTGAACGCTTTAGAGGACACAGTTTTGTTCTTATCTTCATGAGACTTTGTCAGAATGTTTGTCTCCAACAAATCTGGACCAAGGGTGCAACTTGGTAATGTTGGGTCAAAAAGTAGGTCACTAGGTTAAACCTTAGAAAAACATTGTGTACACTCTAGAGGCACAGTTTTGATAACTTTGTCAGAATGTTCATATCCAAGAAATCTAGACCAGGTTTGAAACTGGGTCATGTGGGGTCAAAATCTAGGTCATTAGGTTAAATCTTATAAAAACCTTAGGTACACAATAAATGGTTATTTTCCATTTAATCTTTGTGAAACTCTGTCGGTCATATGGATGTCTCTGAGGTAAAGTTCACAGGATACTCAGGTGAGCGATCCAGGGCCATCATGGCCCTCTTGTTCTATGGTTTGTAGCATTGGGTAGGTTTTTGTGCAAAAGAGATGAAAAGAAGACTGAAAAACACAAATGTCTACTCCAGGACACCTTACCTTGAATCATAATACCCAAGAAATACTACATGTAGTTGCTAAAAAGTGGTCCTAACTTTTTAGCTCACCTGTCAAGGTGAGCTTATAGTATAGCCTTGGTCCGTCCTCGTCGGCGTCGGCGTCCACACTTTTAAACATCTTCTTCTCATAAACCACTGGGCGGATTGAAGCCAAATTTCATATGGAGCCTTAACAGGATGGGGGAACGAAAGTTTATATATTTGGCCCAGGTCACATGACCAAGATGGCTGCCATGCCCATATATGGTAAAAACCTTTAAAAATCTTCATCTCCAGAACCACTGGGCCGATTGCCATGAAACTTGGTATGTAGCATCTTGGACTCTAGTACTACAAAGTTTATATTAATCATGACCTTGGGTTGACCTTGACCTATTTTATGGCAAGGTCAAATTTGGTCCCTTAGGCTTTTGAATGGGAAAATCTGAAAAAGTGCATTTTTCTGTTGCTTTTGTGCTCTGTGCTATAGAAATGTAGTCAATTTCAACTCCTATGGATATTAGAGGTCAAGGTCATTTAGTGACCATGACCAAAGGTCATTTGTCCATTGAGTGTCAACATTTTCAAACATCTTCTCCTCAGAAACCATTGGGCCGAATGAAGCCAAATTGCTTATAGAGTCTTTACAGGATGGGGGAACAATAGTTTATATAATTGGCCCAGGTCACATGACCAAGATGGCCGCCATGCCCATTTATGGTAAAAACCATATGGTCACCTATGGCTATGAGAGGTCAAGGTCATTTAGTGGCCTTGATCAAAGGCCATTTGGCCATTGGGTGTCATCATTTTCAAACATCTTCTCCACAGAAACCATTGAGCCAATTGAAGCCAAATTTCATATTTGACAGGATGTGGGAACGATAGTTTATACATTTGGCCTAGGTCACATGACCAAGATGGCTGCCATGCTCATATATGGTAAAAACCTTAAAAAATCTTCCCTAGAACCACTGGCCCGATTGCCTTGAAACTTGGTATGTAGCATCTTTGACTCCAGTACTACAAAGTTTATATAAATGATGACCTTAGCTTGACCTTGACCTGTTTTATGGCAAGTTCAAATTTGGTCCCTTAGGCTTTTGAATGGGAAAAGCTGAAAAAGTGCATTTTTCTGTTGCTATTGTTCTCTGTGATATGGAAATTCAGTCATCGTCAACCCCTACGAATTCTAGAAGTCAAGGTCTGTGTCGTCGTCATCAGTTGTCAACATTTTCAAAGGACTTCTCCTCAGAAATTACTGGGCTGATTGAAGCCAAATTTCATAAAGAGCCTTAACAGTATAAAGAAACAAATGTTTATATATTTGACCCAGATCACATGACCAAGATGGCCACTATGCCCATATATGGTATAAAACTTAAAAAATTCTTCTTCTCAAGAACCACTGGGCCGATTGCTTTGAAACTTGGTATGTAGCATCAAGGACTCTAGTACTACAAAGTTTATATAAATGATGACCTTAGGTTGACCTTGACCTATTATATGGCAAGATCAAATTTGGTCCCTTAGGCTTTTGAATGGGAAAAGATGAGAAAGTGCGATTGAGCTCTGTGATATGGAAATGCAGTCAACTTCAACCTCTATAAATACTAGAGGTCAAAGTCATTTAGTGATTTTATAGAAGTGGCCATGGTGGAACAGTTTGCACACTCACTATCCAATCCTATAGAATTGCAGCCTGTTTATTAGCCTGCCTGAGCCGAAAGCTTTCATTTTGGCCACTTGACCTGAGCATATACTGGCAGGTGAGCGATCGTTGCCCTTGGGCGACTTGTTTGTTTAGCCCATAGATTATCTATGTCCAAATGAGTGTTAAGTATAAAACAGTGCCTTTTGTACACATCAGTGGTACCAGTTTGCTTATTGTTCAGAGATATGCCTAATGCAGACTAAGCAGAGAAAACATTGGAACCATAGAAAAATTGTAACACTGTATTATTGTCAATTAAAAAGTGGAATCTATACTCAGCTGTTCATCATAAATGACAATCCTGTCCCTTAATGACATATGACATACTATAATTATAAAATATTTGTATGTAGATACACAAAGAAAGTGTCCTGGAGAGGACATTTTTGTGGGACATTTGTAAATCTGTATAAATTTAGACTTTTGCTACCATATGTTTATTGCTCTCCCCAGCTAGACTCATCCCTGGCAATGAAGTCATAACTTTGGGATTGACAATCAGATAGTGTTTTTAATTTAAATTTTATCACAGCAGATCTTTAGACACCAATGGAACTATAGTTAAAGGCCTATTTAACTCTGAAAGGGGCAGGTCAAAATATTATAGCTATGATATTTTGACCCGCCCTGTCTCTGAGCCACATATTAATAGCAATAGGAAATGCAATCAGATGGTATTTAAATCTCAAATTCTATCACAATCTATATAAACAAACCAATGCCACTACGGTTAAAGACATGTAATTCTGAAGAGAGGGGGGAGGTCAAAATATTATAGCTATAATATTTTGACCCGCCCCCCCTTCTAGACTCATCCTTTGCAAATGAAGTCTTATAGCTCTGGGAATGACGATCAGATTGTGTTTTAAATTTAAATTCTGTCACAACAGATATAAAGAAACCAACAGAAGGGTGGTAAATGGCCTATTTTACTCTCAAGAGGGGTGGGTCAAAATATTGTAGCTACATGTATAATATTTTGACCCACCCTCTCTCAGATCCATCTTTATTGTATGTAGTACTTATAGCTATAGGAAAGACAATCAGATGATAGAATAGATGCATGGCATAGAAAATAAATCCATGTTCTTCTGGCCTGACAAGGAGGATACATCAAGGGAACCTACATCTGAAATGAAAGCAGTGTTAAAATAACCCTGTCTTAAGTTCAAGCCGGGCCGGGTAATGCAATCGGTAGGGCACCTGACTCGTAAGTCAGAGGTCCTGGGTTCGAATCCCGGTCTGGCCACATACTTTCGTTTCTCCTTCCGCTGATTCAAGAAGGGCAGTTGTCAGTTACTGGCGAAAGTATGTGCACTTAGGTAATGGTTAACCGCTTAGGAGGTCTAAGCCTGCCCAGAAATAGTGTGGTTAGGTTAACTGACCGTCCCGACATGGCCTTAGTTGTTTACCATGGACGTTAAGCATCAAATCAACCAACCAACCAACTTAAGTTCAAGGAGCAGCAGCAGAAACTTACTATTCTATTTTGAATGACATTTATTGTTATAAACAAGTAAAATACAAAGCATTTTATATTTATAAGAGACAAGCAGAAGTAGCCCTACCCTGATGACCCTAAGTTTTGGGATGGATGGACCTGCCTAAACAGTGCAGACCCAGATCAGACTGCTCCAACAGAAGCAGTCTGATCAAAGTCTTTGTTGGTTGCATGGTTTGGAGGCATTACACTATCGTAGACCTGCATTGTCCATTTTAGAGTGATTAAAGCACATTTGAAGGGTGTTCGAAAGATGGGGCAATTATGGTACATTTCTAGTTTAATATACTTAGCAAAAATAAAAACTTGACAGTTGCTATTTTTCATCCTACGGTAGTCGGAAAAAAGTGAGACATGGAATTTCTTATAATTTAAGAAAAGGTAATTATTTTGTAATATCATAGTCACCAGGGCTACAGAAATTTTGAAATCCAAATCGGTCCGGAAGGCTGATGACGTCATACGAATCGTAAATAGACACGAAAACTAATGACTACACTGTGTATTCCCCAATCCAAAAAAAGTCACGAAAACTAATGACTATACTGGAGCGCCGTTATAACCCGGATGTCATCGCTGAAGTAGCCATTTAGTCCAAATGTTCTTACTTGTGAAAAATGCGCTTTAAAACGCAGAGACAGTCAGACCGAAAGTGAAAGTACACATCCTGTACCATTCGGACATCCTCGCCGATCTTCATTTACGGAATTGGCCGAAGTATTACGATTGACGTGTTATACTGTATTGGAGTTAATTCCCTTAAAATATGAAATATACTTGCAAAAAGGTACTTTCGGACGAAGAAAAAAAAATATATTTTTTCTGCGCGAGAAATGACGTCGGCTAAAAAAAACCTGACCAGACTGCACATAATGAATTTTAAATTTTCTTTTTGCTAGTCAAATTCTTTCCTTATGCTATCTTTGAAAGTATACAATAGTCAGTAACCTTACGTTGCACAGCCTTTTTCCGTGCATCGGCACGTGTATGTGTGTATTACGGGTTGTGGAAAACCTTCGCCGCTGGCCAAAATTGTGACACGTGCTAATTATCGAAGTGTTCACACCTTGGCAAGACAATCGACACTTTGTTTATCTGTGATAACTTTTGACAGCAGTGCGTGATTATTGGATTAATAATATGACACATGGCTAAAATCCAGGTAATTATGTCATCATACATCGTGTTTTTTTCGGACCGAAAAAAATGTGCCTTATGCCAACTGAATCGGTTTTTCGAACTCAAAATCGGTCCGGACCGACAAAAAATCGGATTTCTGTAGCCCTGATAGTCACACAAAATTCAAGATTCTTTAGATACAGCAAAGTTGAGGCTATTGTAATCGTCACACGGGTACTTCTCTGTTTTCTGTGCTCAAATTAAAACAATTACCGAATTTAAAGTTCATTAAGTCTGTTTAAATGATTAAAATTCTGTTGGCAATGACTTTCCATTATGAAATCCAGTCTGTATGAACTCATAAGCTAAAATAAGGCCGATGCACGGTCGACTAGGAGTCTATGAGGACCAGACGAAAAACCTTATTCCAAACCATTATGAAGTCAGAAATTCAGTTTAAATGGAATTCCCATTACACATTTAAGTCTCTATGACAGTTTAAGAAATAGCTTTCAAATAAATTTAGTAATGAAGACATTGAGTTTGCAAGACAATCAAACAGATCTCGAAGAAACTAACAAAAAAGATGCATTGGTATAGAAGATATAGTATTTCAAAAATCTCTATATGTTTAATTCAAATGGAGATAATCTGAAAGTTTCGAAACTTTAAACGTTATTTTCAGGTTGTGATTACAATTAACATAAGCGTTTAAAGTGTTTTCTGTGTGTACTGGAAATACTGTTTATTGCGTATAAGAGAACTTTCTTCTGCGCATGCGCAACTTAAAGTTCTGTTCTGGATTATTAAAAGAGGAATAAGTTAGATAACTCCGGACAGGACAAGATATTACCAATAATTTTTCATGATTGAAGCAATCAGACGTCTGTCCAACTCAAAAAAGTCTATATATACATTACAAACTTGGTAGGTTGGCCGCAATTAAGAAATAAAAACCGTCAAGTTTTTATTTTTGTTCAGTATAGTTGCATTTTTTTTTAATTTCATTTGCAGGACAGTGAGGGATGAGGTACATCAACAAATGTTTCTGCCTTAACCTTTTTGCTAACAGTTTAGAATTTAATAAAACTTGTCCCATACGGTTGTCCACTCCAGGACCAAAGAGTCAGGAGAAGAACTAAATAAGCAACATGCTTTCGTTCTAATCCTATAAACTTATATGTTGTATTATCTATGTATGTTGTGAAAAAGTGAAATAAATATGTTTAAACCAAAGAGTCAGGGTTTGTTATGCATTGGTGAGCATGTGGTATTTGAAAGTATTGAAGCCTCTTCTTGAGCACATTGTCCATACAATTAATGTGTCATTGATGGTTTCAAAACTTAGAGAATATGGAAGTGTTCTCGATAATAACGGCTGTATAAGTCACTCAGTTACCGCACAGGTATACTGAAATATGAATCAGACTGGTATGTCGTTTTTTTCCTCAGCAAATTGCTACATATTTAGTGTTATAGTCAAGATTTTTGAACATCCTGTAAATATGTTGCCTGTTCTTGTTCATATTACATTATTTCATGGTACAGTTCTATGTCCCAAAATATGTCCCCTCCAGGATAACTATTCTTATACATGTATGCATCTAAATCTTGAAACTTACTTCACGAAAACTTGAATTTAAAAGTTCTAGTCATAGCATTGGATGAAACAACAGAAATTGTTTTTGTTTACCATGAAAAAAAGGCTTTTCATATTCTTTACACTTTTTAGCTCACCTGAGCCAGCGGCTCCGGGGGAGCTTATAGGATGGTAAGGCTCCGGCGTCCGTCGTCCGTCGTCCGTCCGTCGTCCGTCCGTCGTCCGTCCACACTTTCAAACAACTTCTCCTCTGAAACCGGTTAGCCGATTGCAACCAAATTTCATATGTAGCCTCCTGGGACTTTAGGAACGAAAAGTTGTTCAAACAGTCCTGGTCACATGACCATCATGGCCGCCACGCCCAAATATGGTAAAAAGCTAAAAAAATCTTCTTCTCCAGAACCAATAGGCCGATGGCTTTGAAACTTAGTATGTAGCATCTGGTACGCAAGTACTACCAAGATTGTTCAAATTATGACCTTGGGTTGACCTTGACCTTTTTTACGGCAAGGTCAAATTTGCTTTCTGGTGCTTTTATATGGGAAAATGCTAGAATATAAGATTTCATGGAATCTATTGAAGATTTTGGCCTAAAAATTAGTGTATACATTCATCTTAATGAGAACATGAAGATTTATGAGTACAAGAGGTCAAGGTCATTCTTTGACCTTTGACCCAGAACTCTCATATTTTGACAATATCAAACAATCTCCTCAAAAACCACAAGGCCAATTGTAACCAAATTTCATATAGATCCTGCAGGGGTTGAGGGAATGAAAATTTGTGCATACGGTCTAGGTCACATGACCAACATGGCCACCACGCCCATATATGGTAAAAACCTTTAAAAATCTTCTTCTCCAGAACCAGTAGGCCGATGGCCTTGAAACTCGGTATGTAGCATTGGGTACTCAAGTACTATCAAGATTGTTCAAATTATGACCCTGGGTTGACCTTGACCTTTTTTACGGCAAGGTCAAATATGGGAAAATGCCAGAACATGAGATTTCATGGAAAGTTTTGAAGATTTTGGCCTAAAAATTGGTACATAGAATCATCTTAATGAGTACATGAAGATTTTTTAGTACAAGAGGTCAAGGTCATTCTTTGACCTTTGACCCAGAAATCTCAATTTTTGACAATTTCAAACAATCTGCTCTAAAACCACTGTGCCAATTTAAACCAAATTTCATATAGAGCCTTGACGGGTTGATGGAATGAAAATATTTTCTAACGGTCCTGGACACATGACCAACATGGCCGCCATGCCCATATATGGTAAATACCTTTAAAAATCTTCTTCTCCAGAACCAATTGACCGATGGCCTTGAGACTTTGTAAGTAGCATTGGGTACTTGAGTACTATCAAGATTGTTCAAATTATGACCTTGTGTTGACCTTGACCATTTGGAGCAAGGTCAAATATGGGAAAATGGTAGAACATAAGATTTCATGGAAAGTTTTGAAGATTTTGACCTAAAAAATTGGTATATACAGCTGTCTTAATGAGTTCATGAAGAATTATGAGTACAAGACTTAGAGGTCAAGGTCATTTTTTTACCTTCGATCCAGATTGCTCATATTTTGACATTTTCAACCATTTCCTCAAAAGCCAAAGGGCCAGTTGTGAACACATTTCATATAGAGCCTCCAGGGGTTGATTGAATGAAAATTTGTTCAAACGGTCCAGGTCACATGACCAACTTGGCCGCCATTACCGCTTACGGGATAAATCTTTAATATTTTTCTTCCCCAGAACCAATACACCTATGGCTCTGAAACTTGGTAAATAGCATGGAGTACTAGAGTACCACCAAGACTGTTCAAATGTTGACCTTGGGTTTACCTTGACTTTTTTTGCGGCATGGTCGAATATGGGAAAATGCTAGAACATAAGATTTCATGGAAAGTTTTGGAGATTTTGGCCTAAAAATGGTATATATGGTTGTCTAATGAGTACATGAAGATTTATGAGTACAAGTGGTCATGGTCATTCTTTGACTTTTGACCCAAAACTCATATTTTGACAATTTAAGACATGATAAGTATAAGCCACCTTGCCAATTGTTCAGGTGAGCGATTCAGGGCCTCATGGCCCTCTTGTTAAAATAGACATAGATTCCAATGCCCTATCTTGATATCATTATTTATCAAGTGACCTACCTGAGTTTGTTTCAAATCTCAACAGATACAATTGTATCTTTAAGGTCTGAGTAACATCTAACAATTTCTTTTTTAGTTAAAACAGAATTGAGGGTCAGAGATGTGTGTCCCAAAGAATATGTCCACTCCAGTACAAATTATGGATATTTCAGTGAATCATTTCTGGAAAATATTAAAATCTTGCAATGGTTTGATTTAATAATTTTGGATACTGCATACCAGACTTGCAGAAAATTCTATACTGCTGAAAACAAATTTGATATGGATAAAAGTTTTTACTACCTGCTTAAATGTTTTTCTTCCACTGAATTAAGATATCAAATGATAAATGTCAACTTACACAATTTTCTACAATTTTTTCAGTATAATTGTTTGCATTATATGTTTCAAATTTAAAGAAAAACTAATTTTGAAAAGTCAAAACTATGTGTTTTTGGTTTTCTTTGGTCACAGTCCTTCATTAATGTCCTCTCCAGAACTTTGTACTGGAGAGGACATCAATTTGGGACACTCTCCAGTTCAATAACCATTTGCACTTTCCAAGAAATGTCTAGCAGATCTCAAGAGCCATGCAGCCTTGTTCAGTAACACAAAAATCATTAGCCTTAAATCACCATGATGGAAGTTACAGAAAAAGAAAGGAGGTAAAATCAAAATAGAAACACAGACATTAACTTCCAGATTTAATTTCAAGAATTATCATAGGCATAGCCAGCTTAAAACCCTTTCAAAACAGACATGTGACCCATAGCTTCTTTTTAAACGCTCTTACTTAAGCAAAATCTTACATTAGTCCTAGTAGCTTCATAGGTGAATAAAGGTTCAAAATGTCTTGAAAATACACAATTTCTGTGTTCAAATCACTCAAAAAAATCTAACAGTCATAATCTGGCGTTAAAAATTTTTTTTTGTAAAATTCATTATATATGTTATATGGAAAAACATATAAAAAACATGTAGAAGGGTACTTTTTTTCACCCCCCTATGAGACTGTTTGCTCTAATTTAATGTGAAAGTGCCCGGCTATAATATTTTGACCCCCCCCCCCCACTCCCCCCAACTCATGTCTATCATCAGTATTTTATAAGTATTATAGCAATGGAACAGAGAACCTGATTGTGTTTAAATTTTTATTTTATCATAACAGATATTATATTTTAACAAATGAATAGTACCTTGGAATATGGAATATTAAAACTTTTAATTTCAAGTGGGGCGGGTCATAATATTATATAGCTATCAAAATGAGGATGAGCAGCGAATTAATATTGTATTTGATATTTGCTTTGTTACTGTAGGTCTTACATATACTTTCCTCAATTTTCATTTTTTTTACATGTGGGCGGGTCAAAATATCATGGGCTGTGTGTGGGGGGGGGGGGGGGGGGGGGGGGGTCAAAATATTATTATAATATTTTGACCAGCGGGTCATAATATAATGACCTGCGGATCACTTTTTAGGTGGGTCAAAATATAATATGACACCGGGCCAAAATTGATCGCGAGCAAACTTGGAATTTTCTGTTAAAGTTTGTTGGCATTTGACTATTAATTCTTACCTATTTGTTAATAATTTTACATATACACAGATAATATACAAAAATATTCTTCTTCAGAACTGCTTGGCTGAGATACTTGAAATTTGGTATGTATTATTGCATAGTGGTCCTTTAATAAGTTTGTTCCAATGGTGGCCCCAGGTTACAAAATGGCCCCATGGCAGGGAGTCCTAGGTTTGAACCATGGAAATACGTAGAAAAACATGCATTTAAAAATCTTTTTAAGAATTTGGTATGAAGCATCAATATAATAATTGTCTAGTGGACTTCTACCAAGTTTGTTCAAATGGCGGCCCCAAAGTTCAAAACTGCCCTTAAGCAGGGGATTTTGGGTTTGAAAAATAAAACATACAAAGTTTAAAAATCTACTCTCCAGAACTGCTAGGCTCAGATGCTTGAAATAGATTTTGTAGCTTGTACTAGTTTATTCAAATGGTTAAGATCATTCTTTGACCTTTAATCAATGTCTTTCATATTTTGACAGCTAGTTTCAAACTATCAGATTCGTTCAAATGATGACCCTAGTTTGACCTTTTTGCTCAAGTGAGCGATTCAGGGCCTCTTGGCTTTTCAGAGTAGAGCACAGAATTACTATTTTCAAGTTTTCTATGGCCACTTAGCCAAAATTTGAGAAACATTTATGATAAATAAGAAATCAGGACCCTTAATTTTCTGAATGAGACCCTTAAAAACAAATCAGAGGACCAACGGTCCTATAGCTCACCTGACACCTTCTGTCAACAGACACAATTTGTCATTTTGCTCATATGTTACAAATTTGAAACCAGTGGCTTATAAGGAGTGCATATTTTAATTTAAAATCTCAGTGACCTTGAGCAAAGTTAAAAAAATTGACCTTGATTTTGATGACCTTATGAAAATTCAAGATGACCACTGTTACTAAAAATAGGGAAATGACATGATTAGCATTTTCTCTAGAACCACCTGGTATATTGGGCTATAACTTTGCATGGAACATCAATAGGACCTTCTGTTTGAAAAGTATTAAAATGAAAAAAATCTGTAGCCCAATTAGGTCACAGTGACCTACTTTTGGTCTACAAATCTGAATTGTGCTTGAATGCCGATAAATGGATAATCAGTGAATGGATTTTCCTCAGATTTAATCCGAATTGAAAGGAGTTTGTTTTTAACTCACCTGTGGTGAGCTTATAGTAAAGCCTTAGTCTGTGGTCTGGCGTCGGCATCCACACTCAGAATCCACAGGGTTAATTGAAGCCAAATTTCATATGGAGCCTTAACAGGAGGGAGAACGAAAGTTTATATATTTGGCCCAGGTCACATGACCAAGATGGCCACCATGTCCATATATGGTAAAAACCTTAAAAAATCCTCTTCTTCAAACCAATGGGCCCATTGGCTTGAAACTTAATATGTAGCATCTAGGACTCTAGCACTACAAAATTTATATAAATGGTGACCCGTGGTTGACCTTTACCTATTTTATGGCAAGGTCAAATTTGGTCCCTTAGGCTTTTGAAAGGGAAAAGCTGTTGCTGTTGTGCTCTGTGATATGGAAATGAGTCGTTATCAACCCCTATAAATACTAGAGGTCAAGGTCATTTAGTGACCTTGACCAAAGGTCATTTGTCTGTTGTGTGTCAACATTTTTAAAGGACTTCTCCTCTGAAACTACAGAACCAGTTTTAATTATATTTCATATGCAGCCTTCAGGCGAAGCAGGAATTTGTTTTACATATATTTGGTCCAGGTCACATGACCAAAATGCCTACCATGCCCATATATGGCAAAAACCTTAAAAATCTTCTCCAGAACCACTGGACTGATAGCCTTGAAACTTGGTATGTAGCATCTGGTACTCTAGTACTACCAGGTTTATATAAATGATGACCTTGACCTGTTTTGCCACAAGCTCAAATTTGGTCTCTAGTGCTTTGGATGGGAAAAGCTAAAAAAAAAAAGCATTTTTAGCTCACCTGAGCCAGTAAGGTAAGGCTCTGTTGTCCATTGTCCATCCATATGTCGTCCGTCCACAATTTCAAACGACAGCTCCTCTGAAACCACTGGGCCAATTGTAACCAAATTTCAAAATATATACCCTCCTGGGACCTTAGGAACGAAAAATTCTTCAAACGGTCCTGGTCACATGATTAGCATGGCTGCCATGTCCATATGTGGTAAAAACCTAAAAAAATCTTCTTCTCCAGAGCTGCTTAGCTTACATGCTTGAAATTTGGTATGTAGCATTGCCTAGTGGTCTTCTACCAAGTTTGTTCTAATGGTGGCCCAAGGGTCCAAAATGGCTCCGCACCAGGGGGTCCTGGGTTTGAACCATAGAAAAACATAGAAAAATGTGGAAACATAATAACTCTCTTTTAAGGGATATAGAGTACCTGAATGCAATAAATGATAAATCAAACAAGTAAAACACTGTTTAAAAACAGCAGTATGCCCTTCCAGTTTATAATCTAGAAAACATAGACAATATACCTAATGAGGAAATACAGTTTATTGTAAATGACCAACTTTTTCTCGACACACTTTTAATGGAGTTAGGGGTAAGTCAATTTCCTTTTCATTATTTAGGAAAAAACAAAAAGACCAGAAAGAAACAGAACTAAAACAAAATATCCAAACAATTGAGGCAAATCTAACTGAAGACAAACAAGATGAATTAGAAGATTTAAAGTCAGATCTCGAAAAAATGAGACACGACAAAATGAAGGGGTATGTAATAAGGTCAAGGGCTCATTGGATTGAGGAAGGGGAAAAGCCAAGTAAACTTTATTGAAATTCGGAAAATAGAAATTTTGTGAATAAAACAAAGTACAAATTAAATTCTAGTTGGGGAAAAATAATTTATGATCAGTTTTAAATTTTAGACGAGGCTAAGACCTTTTATTCTAATTTGTAAAAAATAATGATAAAGATTTACAGGATTTGCTTTCTGAAATACATACTTGCAAGATAATACAATACCAAAGTTGACTAATGAGGAATCAAATACTTTGGAAGGGGACATAACTTTAGAAGAGGCATCAGTGACCCTCCGTAATATGAAAAACAATAAATCTCCTGGGTCTGATGGTTTTTCATCGGAATTTTTCAAAGTTTTTTTGCAAAAATTAGACCATTTTATGGTATGTTCATTGAATTACGGTTTCCATAATGGAGAACTATCCATTACTCAGAGAGAAGGCATAATTACAGGTATCCCCAAAGAAAATAAACCTAGGGAATTTCTTCAAAATTGGAGGCCTATTACTCTTTTGAATGTAGTTTTTGAAAATTGCCTCAGGCTGTATTGCAAATCGTATGAAACCATATTTAAATAAGCTGATACATACTGACCAAACAGGATTCATATCTGGTAGATTCACTACTTACAATGTGTTATTGCGGTATCCTGCATGCGTATGTAAACGTTATGGTTTTTGCTGGTTTTACAAGGAATTGTGGGAAAGCGTCATTAGCAACCGTGTAAACAAATTATAAAACTGGAGTAAAATTTGATAATTAAGGTATGTATGCCTTTATTTATAAGAAAATTTGCCTGTAATAAGTTTTATCATAAGAATGCATATATTCCGGGCCGATGAGTGCTTTATTCTTCCTTAAATCAGCTTTTATAGAGAAGAACGTGAAAGTAGACTTTTCATCATATATTTGTAGAATATAATCCATAGTCGGGTGCTTAAACGTAATAATGTTGGCCGCCAACCTTAAATCTCTTTCCGGAAAGTCACTTTTGTGCCGTAATTTGCCTTTTTCATCATTTCTTGTTATAGTTTTTGTCGGTAGCTGTTACCGTATTTCTTCGGCTATAAGACGGGGATTTTCCCGCCGAAATGACCCCAAAAATTTGCACCCGTCTTATAGGCGAGGCTTTGGACACCATGGCTATTTTCCACAAAGTCCCGGAATGCAGCTGGTCACTGTCCAATGTGTAAGTCTATTCCCCCTCGCAAGTTATGTCCAGGTGTTTAGACATAAACGATACATCAGGTACCAATCACATGAAATAATACCTTATGCAAACAGTGACTGCATCTGGCAAACCCGAATTTTATTACTGTGTGCCTTGATTAAACTCTTCTTTTTAAATCCAAATCCGCAAACAATGTGTAACAATATCATTCCTTGTTTTTATTTTCCTTAAGTTAACATTCTCAGGTATTTTTCTGCAACCTAGATGTAAACACATAAGGCACTTTTTCTCTTTACTTATCGGTAATCCCAACTTGTCAAACCTGTCTGGCTCAATTATGTAATTTGAGATGGGGTATTGGACTAGAGTACACAAAAAGATCAAAGCGGTCAATGACCTTGAGGTGACACAATTTGTTTGTTGAAGTACTGGTGTGTTAGATTGACCAAGTGCTAGCAGAGGCTTGCCTGTATTTACGCTAAATATTCGGCCTGTGGAAAAAATCTGTTTGTTATGGATCCTTTCATCTTCAAATTGCAAATTGGAATACATGAATATATTTTCTCCAATTGTGTACATCTGAGTTTGGCTGCAAAGCTTAATGTGGATAAATTATGGAAATATACATACGTCATAATGAGGTACGTAATCCAAGATATTTATGCATATATTACGGTAACTGCATAACCGGTTTAAATATATGTAGACATCGGCGACTGGTGATGACCTTTGGGGAACTGGCAAAAAGATAGGCACGTCTTATAGGCGAGGCTAAGCTAAATATTTGCCCAGACCGTCCTAACACTACCCCCGTCTTATAAACGACTCGCCGTATAGCCGAAGAATTATGGTATGTTAAAAACCTTAAAAAATCTTCTTCAGAACCACTGGGCCAATTGCCTTGAAACTTGGTATGTAGTACTTGGACTCTAGTACTACAAAATTTATATAAATGGTGACCCTGGGTTGACCTTGACCTATTTTATGGCAAGGTCAAATTTGGTTCCTTAGGCTTTTGAATGGAAAAAGTTAAAAAAGTGCATATTTCTTCAGCTGTTGTGCTTTGTGATATGGAAATGCAGTCATTATCAACCCCTATGAATACTAGAGGTTAAGGTCATTTAGTGACCTTGGCCAAAGGTCATTTGTCTGTTGTGTGTCAACATTTTCAAAGGACTGCTCCTCTGAAACTACTGGGCCAATTTTAATTAAATTTCATATGCAGTCTTCATGCAAAGCGGGATTTTTTTATATATTTGGTCCAAGTCACATGCCCATATATGGCAAAAAGCTTAAAAAATCTTTTTTTCCAGGACCACTGGTCCGATTGCCATGAAAGTTGGTATGTAGCATTTGGGATTCTATTTCTACCAAGTTTATATAAATGATGACCTTAGGTTGTCCTTGACCTGTTTTGCCACAAGGTCAAATTTGATCACAAATGGTTTTGAATGGGAAAAGCTAAAAAAATGCATTTTTTTTTGTTGCCATTATATAGTGCTCTTTGATATGGAAATGCAAACAACTGGAACCCCTAGGAATTCTAGAGGTCAAGGTCATTTAGTGACCTTGGCTACAGGTCATTTGTCTGTAATTTGTCAACATTTTTATAGGACGTATGTCGTGTCCTCTGAATCTACTGGGCCAATTTCAATTAAATTTCATATGAGCCCCCTCCAAGTGAAGGGGGAAACAAAGTTAATATACTTGGTCCAGGTCATGTGTCCAAGATTGCCACGATGACCATATATGGCAAAAATCTTAAAAAATCTTCTTCTCCAGAACCACTGGGCCATTTGCCTTAAAACTTGGTATGTAGCATCTGGGACTCTAGTACTACCAAGTTTCTATAAATGATGACCTTGGGTTTACCTTGACCTGTTTTGCCACAAGGTCAAATTTGCTGTCTAATGGTTTTGAAGCTTAAAGTGGCCATGGTGGACAGTTTACACACTAACCATCCAATCCTATAGAATTGCAGCCTGTTTATTAGCCTACCTGAGCCGAAAGCATACATTTTGGCCAGTTGACCTGAGCATTTACTGACAGGTGAGTGATCGTTGCCCTTGGGCGATTTGTTTCTGAAACTTTCAGCAAATGATCAGTGATGAAAGCCTCCAGTGATGCTCAGATTTACCCCATGGGAGTTATCTCCCCCTGCCTCCCGGCTATATACATGCATAAATCTGGAAATATCTGTGTGTGAAAAAGGTTTGCAGTGGCGGGATATCATGCAGTGGTTTGTGGTGCTTTTATTTATCACATAGCTATATAAAAACTGATCCTTGTATCAATGACATAACATTCACAATCTGCTTTAAAAGAATAGTACCCTCACCCTACTGGCAAATTCACGGGTGTTAAACATTGGAACGGGCTCCAAAAGGAGGTATCGGTATTTTGTTCCAACGGCACATCCGGGAACGTTAGAGATCGCTCTAAAGGACAAAAACGGGTAAGCAAAGGTAAGTGTCAGTGGCTTTTATGAAAAAATTTGAAGTATTAAACGACAGATGGTTAATTATCGCGATGTTGTTGCGTGTAGAAATAGTTTCTCTGTGTGTGTGGTCCGAAAATTCGACAGAAATCGAAATAGTTTCCACATGAATCCCACAACCGAGTCGAACACGAAGTTGGTTTTCCCCCAGCTTTTTGTCAACAAAGAGACCTCTGTGCATGATTTATCGCTATACACTAAAATACAGGTCTGGTACTCTAGTCCTGGTTGAACAAGCACTCTATATCACCTCTCAGGTCAAAAATAAGGCAATCATGAGAATTATTTAAACAAATGATGGAGAAAATATGATTGGAGATCGTTCCAGCAGCCAGAGCTCGTTCCAAACTGAATGAGATCGTTCCCAGGGCTATCTTTTATGATTTAATAAAATCAATTCATTATGACTTTGACTCTCTCGGTTTTCTTTTGAAGAAACTACAAAATTTTGATGGCAATCGATGCTAGACACTACTATACCATGCAATTAAGTATCACAGGAAACAACAGGCCGGGTCATGGCAGATTTACATCATCTAGTTGAAATGTGGAACGAACTTTCTTAATACAGTTGAAAAATGAATGCATTATTTTCGGTTATTGGAAACAAAAATATTCAAAAGAAAACCGAGAGAGTCAGTCATAATGAAATAAGGCAGCCTCTGGAAGACATCAAGTGACTAGGGATTGTCTACAAACAAAAATCACAAAATAAGAAGTACTCAAGAGCGGAGTAATCTGCTATTTGTTGATTTTATTAAATCATAAAAGATAGCCCTGGGAACGATCTCATTCAGTTTGGAACGAGCTCCGGCCGCTGGAACGATCTCCAATTGTATTTTCTCTTTCATTTGTTTAAATAATTCTCATGAGTGCCTTTTTTTGACCTGATGGCATGTTTTATATCAGTATAAAGATAAAAGATTGTTCTTTTCATTCTTGCAAACCGTGGTAAGCTATCACGTCTGTGAGCAAAGTTATGAGTCCTGTGACCGAACTTTTTGGACAATTCCTCGTATGATATGAAAATGCAATTGATCTCAATTCGTTTGAATTTAAGAGAGGTCAAGGTCATTTAGTGACCTTGGCCAGTGGTCACTTGTGTTGAATATTTAAAGATCTTTTTCTCAGAAACTATTAGGTCTGGTTGGTTTGCTTATCACCATTTTGGCACTGTTATTTTATGTCTACAAAAGATCGGTAAATTCATAGCGAAAACTTGTTGCGTTGTCACCAATTTGCTTGAAATGACATCTTCTCTGAAACCACTAGGCCTAGTGCTTTGATATTTGGTATGAAGCATTACCTAGTGGATGTCTACCAAGTTTGTTCAAATGGTGGCCCCAGGTGGCCCTGGGGCAGGGGTCTTTGGTTTGAAACTAAAATATACTTTAAAATCTTCTCCAGAACTGCTTAGCTCAGGTGCTTGAAATTTGGTTTGTAGCATTGCCTAGTGGTCCTCTACCAAGTTTATACAAATGGTGGCCCCAGGGTCCTAAATGGCCCTGAGCCAGGGGGTCTTGGGTTTGAAACTAAAATATACTAAAAATCCTTTTTCTTCAAAACTGCTTGGCTCAGATGCTTGAAATTTGGTATGTAGCATTGCCTAGTGGTCCTCTAGCAAGTTTGTTCAAATGGTGGCTCATGGGTCCAAAATGGCCCCGGGACAGGGAGTCCCAGGTTTGAACCATAGAAATAAATTGAAAAATATTCAAAAGTTTTCTTCTTCAGAACCACTTGGCTCAGATGCTCGAAATTTAGTATGTAGCATTGCCTAATAGTCCTTTACCAAGTTTATTCAAATTGTGGCCACAGTCCAAAACGACCCCTCGGCAGGGAGACAAATGTTTGAACCATAGAAACGTAAAGAAAATTTTTCAAAAATCTTCTTTTTCAGAACCACAAGGCTAAGATGCTTGAAATTTGGTATGATACATTGCCTAGTAGTCCTTTACTAAGTTTGTTCAAATGGTGGTCCTAGCATCCAATATGGCCCCTGGGAGTCCAAGGTTTGAACCATAGAAATACATAGAAAAATATTCAGAAATCTTCTTCAGAACCACTTAGCTTAGATGCTTGAAATTTAGTATGTAGCATTGCCTAGTGGTCCTATACCAACTTTGTTCAAATGATGACTCCAGTGTCCAAAATAGCCCCGCCCCGGAGGTCCTGGGTTTGAACCTTAGAAAAACAGAGAAAAATATTCAAAAATCTTCTTCAGAACCACTTGGCTCAGATGCTTGAAATTTGGTATGTAACATTGCCTTTTAGTCCTTTATCAAGTTTGTTCAAATGAAGGCCCCAGGGCACAAAATGGCCCTGCAGCAGGGAGTCCTGAGTTTGAACCATAGAAATACATAGAAAAATATTCAAAAATCTTCTTCTTCAGAACCACTTGGCTCAGATGCTATAAATTTGGTCTGATGCATTACCTGGTAGACTGCAAGGAATGTTGCGTAAATGGTGGCCCTGGGATCCAAAATGGCCATGCGGTTTGAAATTAAAACATACTTAAAAATCTTCTTCTCCAGAACCCCTTAGTACAGGTGCTTGAAATTTGGTTTGTATTATTGCCTAGTGGTCCTCTACCAAGTTTATACAAATGGTGGCCCCAGGGTCCTAAATGGCCCTGAGCCAGGGGGTCTTGGGTTTGAAACTAAAATATACTAAAAATCCTTGTTCTTCGAAAATGCTTGGCTCAGATGCTTGAAATTTGGTATGTAGCATTGCCTAGTGGTCCTCTAGCAAGTTTGTTCAAATGGTGGCTCATGGGTCCAAAATGGCCCCGGGACAGGGAGTCCCAGGTTTGAACCATAGAAATAAATTGAAAAATATTCAAAAGTTTTCTTCTTCAGAACCACTTGGCTCAGATGCTCGAAATTTAGTATGTAGCATTGCCTAATAGTCCTTTACCAAGTTTATTCAAATTGTGGCCACAGTCCAAAACGGCCCCTTGGCAGGGAGACAAATGTTTGAACCATAGAAACGTAAAGAAAATTTTTCAAAAATCTTCTTTTTCAGAACCACAAGGCTAAGATGCTTGAAATTTGGTATGATACATTGCCTAGTAGTCCTTTACTAAGTTTGTTCAAATGGTGGTCCTAGCATCCAATATGGCCCCTGAGAGTCCAAGGTTTGAACCATAGAAATACATAGAAAAATATTCAGAAATCTTCTTCAGAACCACTTAGCTTAGATGCTTGAAATTTAGTATGTAGCATTGCCTAGTGGTCCTATACCAACTTTGTTCAAATGATGACTCCAGTGTCCAAAATAGCCCCGCCCGGGAGGTCCTGGGTTTGAACCTTAGAAAAACAGAGAAAAATATTCAAAAATCTTCTTCAGAACCACTTGGCTCAGATGCTTGAAATTTGGTATGTAACATTGCCTTTTAGTCCTTTATCAAGTTTGTTCAAATGAAGGCCCTAGGGCACAAAATGGCCCTGCAGCAGGGAGTCCTGAGTTTGAACCATAGAAATACATAGAAAAATATTCAAAAATCTTCTTCTTCAGAACCACTTGGCTCAGATGCTATAAATTTGGTCTGATGCATTACCTGGTAGACTGCAAGGAATGTTGCGTAAATGGTGGCCCTGGGATCCAAAATGGCCATGCAGTTTGAAATTAAAACATACTTAAAAATCTTCTTCTCCAGAACCCCTTAGTACAGGTGCTTGAAATTTGGTATGATGCATTGCCTAGTGGTCCTTTACCAAGTTTGTTCAAAAGATGGCTCCAGGGTAAAAAATGGTCCCGCTCCAGGGAGTCTGTGGTTTGAACCATAGAAATACATTGAAATATATTCAAAATCTTATTCTTCAGAACCACTTGGCTCAGTTGCTTAAAATTAAGTATGTAGCAAAAGACCTTTTTCACATTGTTTCTGCACATGCGCATACCGCTCAGGTAACGCCTTATGTTCTGATAATCAGCGAGACGTTACACAGATGGGGCATAAAGATTTTCCGCCTATGAGACTTTACATGTAATGAATTATGATTTCCCTGTTTTAATCATTAATATTCTTATTAATTATTTAATAAAATTCATATCTTTATTTTCTGCAATCTTATACATCAAAATGTGTGAAGACTTGTCTTTATTTTACAAATAAAGCCGTTGATCCGCCTAAACTACGCAAGCTGCAATTACACAGCCGCAGTCTTTATGCTGTTTTCTTTTGAACTTTAATTAATAGGATGAATGGCTTGAAAAAAATATATAGCAACACAAAACTCAGAAACAGGTATAAATCCAGACGTAAATTATAGAGAAACTGAGCCAACTGTATTATTATGGCGATTGCTATTGACAACCGGTTGTCAGTAGCATTCGCTCTATTTCACTAAGTCTGTGACCTATATATAGACCTATCAGTCATGTCCAGCGGTGGGGATGCGGTTGAATAATATTTCTAACCAATATCTATCATCAGAACAAATATATATCAAATTGATCAAAGGCTTAAGAAACTATGAGATCTTAAAAACTTTATTGTAAAACTTTAACATAAAATTGCCAAGTCCATGGCCTTGACCTGTAGGTCGTCCAGGGGTGGGGATGCGGCTGATAAAACATCCAACTAATATCTATCATCAAACCAAATATAATTCAAAAAGATCAAATGGTTAGAAACGATGACAACTTAAGAAAACTTTAACATAAAATTGCAAAGTCCGTGACCTTGACCTATAGGTCATGTGCAGGGGTGGGGATGTGGTTAAACAAAATTTCCGAACAATACCTATCATCATACCAAATATACCGGTAATTCAAATCGATTAAAGGGTTTAGAAAATCTAAGATCTTAAAAATTTTAACATAAAACATAAAACTTTAACATGAAATGTCTGAGTCCATGACCTTGACCTACAGGTCATGTGCAGGGGTGGGGATGCTGTAGAATAAAATTTTAGACCAATATCTATCATTATACCAAAATATAATTCATATTGATCAAGGGTTTAGAAAATATGACATCTTAAAAATTTCAACATAAAACTTTAACATGAAATTTCTATGTCTGTGACCTTGACCTATAAGTCATGTCTGGGGAGTGGGGATGGTGCTGAATAACACTTAGGACCAATATTTATTATCATGCCAAATATAAATCGGTCAAAGGGTTTAGAAACTATGAGATCTAAAAACTTTTACGTAAAACTTTAACATTTTGCTAACTCCAATGCCGCCGCCAATGCCAAAGCTGATGCCTGGGGTAGTGCAATAGCTCTTCCTGAATTTTGTTCATGCGAGCTAAAAAGAGCAACCTACAGCTCTGCCAGAACTACAGAACCATCAGCCTCATCAGTCATTCAAGCAAAGTCATGCTGAGTCATCTTAAACAGGCTTAAACCACAAGCCGAAGAGATAATCACTGAAGAACAGGCTGGGTTCCAAGCCGGAAGGAGCACCACAGGACAGCTCTTCAACCTTAGAATCCTGTGTGAAAAGTATCTACAACATTAGCTAAATCTGTACCATGTCTTCATTGATTTCAAAAAACCCTTTGACAGGGTATAATGGCATGCAGCCTTACGGGTCACCATGCGGAAGTACAATATCAGTGCAAATCTAGTTTGCACCATTGAGCAGCTATACGACAGGGCTACAAACTTGTGCAGTCCTGATGAATGGCAGCACAGGAGAATGGTTCAGAACAACAGTTGGAGTAAGACGAGGATGTCTTCTGTCACCCACCCTCTTCAACATTTTTCTCGAACGGATCATGTCTGGTGCTCTGGAAGAACTTGACGGAAAGGTTAGCATAGGCGGCAGAAACATCACCAATCTGCAGTTTGCCGATGACATAGACCCTCTAGCTGAGGAACAGCAGACACTAGAAGCCCAAGTTGAAAGTCTCGACAAAACCTGCACTAGGTATAAGATGGAGATCAGTGCTGAGAAGACCAAACTGACGACAAACAGTGCAGATGGCATCCAGAGGAAGATCAAGGTAAAAGGGCAGAAGCTGGGTACTGTAACAAGCTTCAACTACGGTGGAGCAGTTGTCTCAGCTGATGGCTCAAAACAGGAGGTTCTCTCAAGGATTGCACAAGCCACTTCAGCTCTTACCAAGCTGAAACCAATTTGGAGAGGTATCTCTTGGATCAGAGGTAAAACTTATGCACTCCCTTGTCATTTCCATATTTCTGTATGCCTGTGAATTGTGGATCTTGACAGCAGAGTTAGAGAAAAAAACTCAGGACTTTGAGATGAGATGCTACCAAATGTTACTAAACATTTCGTACAAGGACCATATAACCAATGAGGAAGTTTGCAGCCATTGGAGATGATGAACTCCTGACGCTGGTCAAGAAACGGAAACTAAGGTGGTTTGGCCACGTCTCAATGTCTTATAAAGAAGAGGTAGACAGAAGAAGAGGTGGGAAGACAATATTAAAGAGTGGACAGGGATGGATTTTGCCATCTCAACTAGGGCAGCTGAAAACAGGACAAGGTGGAAAGGGATTGTGTCGAAGTTATCTGTGGTGCCCCAACAACCTAGTAAGGTTATGGGATAGAATAGAGAATAGAATGGTGTACCAGTGACCATTTCTGCCTCTATCCTTGAACAAAATTTGCATCTTTTTTATTGTGACGCGTAGCAAATGTAACCTCACCTTGACTTGTCGGATGAAAACCGGCTATGTGTGCATGATACTGCTTTATACTCAGATTCTTTTGAGCAGCTGTACTAACCCTTTCATCTAGCATCTCATTACTTTCAAGGGAAATTTTTATTTCCTAATCCAGTAATCAGTATCAGTGTTAGCAGAATTATTCTCTTCAATTTCCATTACTGTGTTTTCGGTTTCTTAGGTTTGAATATCTTCTGTTTTATGAACGTAATTTTCATTGTCTATCTTCTGTCTTTTATAACTTGCATTTTTAGTCTGTCTGTTACATTTGAAGTCCTTAAGTGATAATGACTTTCAGCTTTTAGAAAGCTGCCAAAAAGGTTTGCTTGATCTGTTTGGTCAGCCAATCCTAGACCTCACAATAGGAATATTAATTTTTGGCAGGTCTTCAGACTCTTCAATTGTGCATGTACATGTATTGTCATTAACATTTTCAGTCAGTTCAGACTCACTTTCTGCAGCCTCTGTAAGTAAGATCAGACAATACAAGTCAAACAACAATATACCTGAGCTGCTTTTCACACCAATTTCCAGTAGAGTCATACAAACCAATTAAATCATCTGAAGAAATGTCATGTAACAAAAGATGGCCAAATTACCAATTAGTGTGGATCGAAATACTTTACTAAAAACAAAATCTTTCCATATGTATGCGAATAAAAATATAAGAAAGTGATAACTACCCTTCATACATATGTGTATGAATATAGCCTTAATCGAAGAATTGTATCATGACATCTCCATATTCACATTTTCTTGTCAAATATATTACAAACTTTTCATATTACCAAATAATTTCTTCAACATTCAGTAGATCTTAACTGGCCAATCTTAATTTGATAGGGAATATTCCAGCCGGTTGTCAATAGCGAACATTCGCTACTGACAACCGGTTGTCAATAGCGAACGTTCGCTATTGACAACCGGTTGTCAATAGCCACTTCCTATTATTATATTTTGAATTTAAGATATTAAAAACACAGAATATTTTTTATTATCCCCCGCTGAAGGCGGAAGGATATAGGTTTCTCCATGTCTGTCTGTCCGTCCTTCCTGCCGTCCGTCCCTCTGTCCGTCTGTCCGTCCGGAGCCATAACTAAGTGACCACTGGACGGAATTTCATGAAACTTATAATAAATATATATCACTATAACCCCCTGATGCACGTCAAGTTTCATCAGACTGGCTTCAGTAATGCATGAGTTATTGCCCTTGAATTGTTTTAAAATCAATAAAATCAGCCATAACTAAGTAACCACTGGACGGAATTTCATGAAACTTAAAATAAATATGTATCACTATATTCTGCTGATGCATGTCACATTTCATCAGACTGGCTTCAGGGATGCATGAGTTATTGCCCTTTAATTGACACAAAACAATAAAATGAGCCATAACAATTATCAAAACTTCATGAAACTAAAACTTAATGTATCACCATAAGGTGGTTATGCACATAAAGTTTCATCAGAATGGCATCAGAAATTCATGAGTTATTGCCCTTGAATGAATTTAAAATTGACACATTTAGCCATAACTAAGTAATCAATGAATAAAATTCAATGAAACTTTAACTAAATACCCATCACCATAACACATTGTGGCATCTTAAGTTTTGTCAAAATTTCTTCAGTTAGCAATGAGTTATTGCCCTTGATTTGGTTTAAAATCAACAAATTGAGTCATAATTAAGTAACCAATGAATGGAATTTCATGAAACTTCAAATAATTATGTATTGTCTTGACAGAGCAATACACATTAAGTTTGATCATAATTGCATCAGTAGTGCATGATTTAATGCCCTTGAATTGATATAAACTCTACATACATGTATTAATTAGCCATAACTTAGATACTTGACTGAACAAAATTTCTTGAAACTGAATTAAAAATGTATCATCATAGTGCAGTGATGCTGAGGCAAGTGTTTAAGAACAGCTTCAGCTTATGCCTCACTTAAGCCAGAGTAATAGTCCTTGATTTGATTTACAGTCCACAAGTTCAGCCCAGTGAACGAAATTATATGAAACTTAAAATAAACCATAATAAACGAATCAGGGCCACTTCGGTGGGGGATATAAATTCACAGAATTTGCTTGTTCCATTTGATTTTGCTCTTTCAAATATACCTTTTCCAATCAAACCCCCTTTAATAAAAAGTGCTAATAGAAAAAGTCATCTCTAAATCACCTCATTATTAGTCATGAAACAAGTGATAAAATTTTGTTTCACGGCTCCAGGCTGCATAGACTCTAAAGACTTTAATTACATTGCGAATCAACGTTTTGAAAAGCATTGATAGGCAGTGTGATGACATCAAACATGTTTTTCACTCCTTCTGAAAACAGAGAATTTAGTATCGACATGTTTATACAAGGGTTGACAACACATTTAGTTTTGTCGGTTTAAGATGCTATTTGTGTATTTGTTAAAGTAAATATCACTTTTTATTTCCAAATCATGTAACAGCTAGATAATGGAATAAAATGAAATAAATAAAATAAGTGAAAAGGGATATATGTGTTGTAAATAGCACAAAATTGCGATTTCTCTTAAAATAAAGGTAACGTTTTAGAAAATGATTTAAACATGTGAAAGACTCATTTAACAGCATCTTTTAAACAGAAACTGGAAGTAATTTGGCATTTTCGGCATTACTAACAACAAAATTAACAAAAAAAAAACGTATTTTTTTCTTTCCAATAATTTTGAAATCTTTTAAAAAACATCCATTCGATGATATTAATGATGAAACAGTACTGTTGATTATTAATCAGTGACAAGCTGAAACTACGAATCAACTGTGCTGCACTATGGAAAATGAAAGAACTTCCCTGCATGTTCTCTATTTTCAATTTATTATGTCGGAAAACAGATGTTTCAAAACAGCAGATCGCATACACATTATAAAAATAATTAAATATTAAACGGTAAACGATTTGAACGACAGTAATCTGAAATCGCTATGTAATTATAAATATTTAATTAGTTTATCATCAAACGGCTTATAAATTTATATTGTTGTATCCAAACATTGCCCCACGCCTGCAAGGTATCGCGAAATCTCGCCAGTTAACGGGCCGCGAGACTAGGGGAGATAACAATGTGAAAAAGGTCTATTACCTAGTGGTCTTTTACCAAGATTATTCAAATGATGGCTCCCTGGTCCAAATCCCCTGCGAAATTTGTTCTAGAACTAACATAAAGTTCTTGCATGTCCAAAAACTTTTGTTGAACCTTTAGAACTGTTCTTGAACTTATAAAACAGTTCTTGAACTGTGGTTCTGGAACCCGAATAGTTCTTGAACACTGGTTCTAAAACTATGAGACCTGAAGAACATTAATTCTAGAACTAAACCAATTCTTGAACTCATTTGCAAGTTCTAGAACTGTTGGCCAACATTCAAATGGGTCTTGAACAGTTGTCACAAAATCACAAAAGTGGAAGAACAAAAATTTTAGAACTACCATAGTTTTTGAACTGACTTGTAGGTTCCAGAACTGTTGTCTTATTATAAAAAATTGAAATCAATGTTCAATCTTCAGCACCTGACTGGAAGCTCTGAAAAACCTGGTTCTAGAACTGTACTAGAACTGAAGTTAGAGTAGCCTCCCTTTAAACTTAAGTACAAAATTCTAGTTATTTGAATTAATTACTTCCAAACAATTAATTATTCAAAATATCTGAGTAGACAAGAAAACAATAAACACCATCTCGGTTTCCACCTATACAGAACTTACAATTTGGCAATTTTAATTATAATTTGACAACATCTCTTTGAATACCCATTAGTTATGATTTTTCAGAATATTATATACAAAATGCAACAGGACAATATCAAAATTGGACGGACACATGGCGCCAAGTGTGTGCAACTGTGGTTACATACCGTTGAGCCACTTGGGTAATGTCGATAAGAGAATTGAACTGAACTGAACAATATCAAAACAATATAGTTTGTTTATATGGGATCTGTCTGTAAGGCAGAGGGCCTAGAGACATTCTGTCTATCATAATCATTATAGATGGACACTCTTGGCATACTATGTCATAAAATATAAATGACATGCATTAAGAATGGGATGACTATGCATTCAGTTTGGTTCCCCTGTGAGGAATTCAAGAAATCATTCTAGAACAGTTCTTTAACTAGGTCTAGAATTGTTCTTGAACATTAAATAGCTATTCTAGAACTTGAAGTTCTAGAACTGCCATTTAATGTTCAAGAACAATTCTAGAACTAGATCAAGAACTGTTCTAGAATGATTTCTTGAATTCCTCACAGAGGAAATGGCCCTGCCTCAGGGGGTCCTGGGTTTGAACCATAATATTCAAATATCTTCTTCAGAACCGTTTGGAAATGGTTGCAAACTATCAAGTTTGTTCAAATAATGACCCTAGTTTGACTTTTAACCTATTTGCTTAGGTGAGCTATTCAGGGCCTCCTGGCCCTCTTGTTTCTCAACATGACCTAGAGCTGCTACTGTTGAAATGAAATGCCGGTGTGACATAGCATTCCGCGGAATTCTTATTATCATATGGGCATGGCAAACAAGGTCATTGTGCCTTTGATTCTGGAGAAAAAGATTTTTTAAGGTTTTTATTCATATATGGGCATGGTGGTATTCTTGGTCATGTGACTATGACCATCTGAACAAAGTTTGGTTCTTTGACCTAATGAAGCTCCATTTTATTGCTTCTGTTGGCCCAGTAGCTTCAGAGAAGAAGATGTTTGAAAATTTAAGAAACATATAACAAGTCAAATAAGAAATCAGGACCCTTAATTTTCTGAATGGGACCCTTAAAAACAAACCAGAGGACCAACGATCCTGTAGCTCTCCTGACACCTTCTGTCAACAGACACAATTTGTCATTTCGCTCGTTTGTTACAAATTTGAAACCAGTGGCTTATAAGGAGTGCATATTTTAATTTTTAAATCTCAGTGAGCTTTAACAAAGTTAAAAAAATTGACCTTGACCTTTGATGACCTTATGTCTCCAATTTTTAGCTCGCCTGAACGAAAGTTCAGGAAGAGCTATTGTTGTCACCCTGGCGTCGGCTTCCGCGTCAGCGTCCGCTTCGGCGTCGGCGTCGGATTGGATGTTTTGGTTAAAGTTTTTATGACCCCGTGACGATAGTCAGGGGGCATTATGTTTTACCCCTGTCCTTCTGTCTGTCCGTCTGTCCGTCGCACATTTTAGTAGTAAGTTTGTGTAATTAACTTCTCCTACAGCTTATGATGGATCAATTTGAAACTTCGCACACATAATGCAGACATATTGAAGATGTGCATGAAGATTTCTTATGGCCAAAAAATTATTTTTGACAAAATTATGGGCTTTCGGACTTAGACATTTTTAGTGTTGCTTACTGACATAGGGGTAGCAAGTTTGTGTAATCAACTTCTTCCAGAGTTTATGATGGATCGATTTGAAACTTTGCACACATGTTGCAGACACATTGAAGATGTGCATGAAGATTTGTTATGGCCAAAAAATTATTTTTGACAAAATTATGGGCTTTCGGACTTAGACATTTTCAGTGTTGGTTAGTCATATAGGGTAGCAAGTTTGTGTAATCAACTCCTCCCACAGCTTATGATGGATCAATTTGAAACTTTGCATACATATTGCAGACTATTGAAGATGTGCATGAAGATTTCTTATGACCAAAAAAATTTTTTTTTGGCAAAATTACGGGCTTTTGGACTTAGACATTTTCAGTGTTGGTTTGTGGTGTAAGGTAGCAAGATTGTGTAATCAACTCCTCCAACAGCTTATAACAGATCAAGCTGAAACTTTGCACACTTGTTGCAGACATATAGAAGATATTCATGAAGATTTTTAAAGGTCACAAAGTGTAATTTTGACAAAATTGGTTTTCAAACTTAAGTCATTTTCAGTGTTTGATATCAATGTGTAATCAGCTTCTCTCACAGTTTATGATAGATGGCTTTGAAACTTTGTACATGTGTTACAGACGTCATAATAAAGATCGTCATGAAGATATTTTATGATAAAAAAATTGTTTTTAGCAAAATTGCAGTTTTTGAATTAAGAAATTTTCATCTTTTGTTTTTTTATATCAATATAGGTAACAAGCTAATGTTCTCAAGACATATTACAGTTTATGACTAATCAGTTTTCACAGTTTGAGACCATGCACACTTCTTTGGATTTGTGGTGGGGGTGGGGTGGAGGGAGAAAGGGGTGCAAGTGTTAATTGGGGAGCACGGGGGCATCACCTGTGTCTTACAGACACAATTTTCTAGTTTAAAGACCTATATCTCCTTAACCCATTGATGGATTCTTTTGATACTTGCACCGTAGTTAGATATTGGTCCAAAGTTTAACAGGGTACCACCCCCACCCCACTCCGTGACCTTGATGTCAAGGTCATGGACTTTGAAAATTGGGAGTTTTTTGAACTGGATGTTTTGGTTAAAGTTTTATAAAGCCCAATATCTCCTTAACCCATGGATGGATTCCTTTGATACTTGTACTGTAGTTAGATATTGGTCAAAGTTTTCCAGGACACTACCCCCACCCCCATCAGTGACCTTGACTTAGAAAATTATCTTTTTATTTTTTCAATGTTTTGGTTAAAGTTTTTTAAAGACACATATCTCATGAACCCATAGATGAATTCTTTCTATATTTGCACTGTAGTTAGATATTGGTCCAAAGTTTTACACAGTACTACCCCAACCCCGCTCAGTGACCTTGATGTCAAGGTCAGGGACTTAGGAAATCGGTCTTTATTAAAGTTTTCTAATTGCATACTGATTCATAATGCTTGGCAGAGACTTAGTTTACACTTGAACTGATGTTAGATACTTTCTTGAGTTTTTACTAAACACTATATACTTACCCCACTGGATGACCTTGAAGTCAAGGTTATTGACTTTGAATTTTGGTTAAAGTTTTATATTTATGAAGACATAATTTCACAGTGCCACAATGGACTCAGTTGATACTGATACATGTACTTGGACTGATGTTAGATAATGGTTCAAGGTTTGATACATCCCAGCCTCCCCCTCCCCCCACCCCTCCCCCACTCCTCCCCCTACCCCCTTAGTTCTTTGACCTCAAGCTCATGAACTTTGAAATTTCATGTAATTTTTTTCTTATTTTAATTTTATTTTAAGACATTTCTGAGATAGCTTTTGTTTATAAATGTGTTGTCATTATGGACATGCTTGCCTGAAGTTTTATGCATAGCAGTCCACACCACCATAGTGACTGTGTGATGGGCAAGCACCTATTCAGGCGAGCTATGCTGTCAGGCGACAGCTCTTGTTATATCTAGACTTAAAATATTTCCATGAAATCAATGGTTTGAGCATTTTCCCATTTAAAAACATGGAAGTGTCTGCTGACAACCGGTTGTCACTAGACCAAAAAGTCTGCTGACAACCAGCTATATTTTATGGGTCTAAATGGGTTTTCAGTTATCTGAATTAGTATTAATACGTTAAATCAATTTTATAATAGCAGTATTCCTGGTACAAAAAAGGCAAATAACCATTTTTACGTCCGTTCTTACATTTTTCAGCACTCATTTGCATATTAATGGGAATTCTTGGTACTTTAAAATTTGAAAACAATTTTGCTTTTAGATTTAGTCCTTAAATGCTTGTTGACAGGGTCATACAAGCACCTCAAGATATACTATACATTTTTTATTTAAAGACGCAATTTCTGAATATCAGTGGATTTCAACCTACCATGTTTGTGCCTACGTCACATGAGGTGGTCCAGGTACTTTTAAGGGCAACAACAAATATGGGCACTGACTTACAATTTCTACCTATATAAATAATTATGAAACCAGTATATGTAAATGCATATAGTAGTTTGAATTTGGAACTTGATAACCATGATAAAGATCAAATATATGCACAACTAAAGTACAGTTTTAAGTTAAATGAAGTGCCAGTTCAAAAACAACATGGTAATGCTGAATTGCTGATGGCAACAGGTTTTGCCACAACAAAGTGTACAGTATTGCATTAATACAAATTTAGATAACTGAAGACCCATATGGAACCATTTATTGAATAAATATAGCTGGTTGTCAGCAGACTTTTTGGTTTAATGAAAACCGGTTGTCAGCAGACGTTTTTGGGCCAAAAAGTCTGGTGACAACCGGTTGTCAGCAGACCTCGCCTAAAAACATAGCACAGGGCTCTTGATCACCAAAATTTGGGGCAGAAATTCGGCTCCATTCCCAATGCTTAAAAGTATGTTATTTTCCCAATTCCACATAAAAAAATTCCCAATCTCAGACTAAGTCTGTTTGGTCCAAGAATACTGCAGTTGTATCAATGCCAAAAGTACATAAAAACTGGAGTGTGCTTAACTCTTGAATTGCGTACCGTATTACCAGTCCCATACCAGCACAGGTCATATGGGTTAAAAGTTTCAAAATCACAAAATTTTAAAGTCTCAGAATCTTAGCTCTGAATGAAAGTAACTTTCAATGCCTTTATCTATAGTTTCATAAAAAAAAAAAACAGTTTGATTAAAGACTTGACTGCAGTTCTGATCTGTTTTCAGTGGCTGACAATATACCATTGCTTGCATAAAGGAGTGACCAGGAACTCAAGTTTGGCCTTTAGAAATCAGCATAAAGTGGACTGTAGCTGTATTACCATTGTTCAAGCCTGAATATTTAAAAGCTCTATATGTTTAGAGACCTTCTCTAAACATTCCACTGGATGTAACAGATTGAAGTGTTGGCAATGAAATGAGCCAGGGCACAACAAAATCAACAAATTGGCATGTGGTCCATGCCAAGACTCAGACCAGCCTGTGCCCAGTCTGATCAGTCTTCACTCTGCACTAAAAGGGCAGCTGAGGGTTTAAGCTACTTCCATGTGAACAGCAAAGACTCTGATCAGACTGGGCAAATGCGCAGGCTGATCTGAGTCTTCACTGGAAGCATATGCCACTTTGTTGGTTTTTCTTGCTGCTGCTAAAATGATAAACAACATTTGACACATTGCAATTTGACCTTTTTCATGTAGCAGTGGGCCATAGTTTTAATATTTAATTTACACTTTATAAGCAAGTTATATGTATTATTGAAATTCGATAGTATCTGATAAAATTAGTACGTTAGCATGTTATGCCTTCCATTTTCCTTCCCTTATAGGGGTCAGCTCTTTTAATGAAAAGAATTTGCTTCAATAGGAGCAAATCCTTAGTGGAGCAAATTCTTTTATTAGAGTAGACTCCTTTTCGGAAAGCTAACATCGTCAACGGGAAGACACAAAAAGCTCTTTCTCTAGGGAAAGAGACTAACAGCGGCCCACTCACCCATTGCCCCTAAATATTGGGCTGGCTTCTGAATTTTTGGAGAAACTGTCCATACCCCTAATGCTAAGTATTGAATGTTGGCAGTCTGGACCCCTAAATGAAAGTTGCAAGTCTGTATGTATGTTTCTCTCTGTAATAAATGCAGAAAACTTAGAGGTGTACAAATATACCATAAAGTAAGTAAGTAAGCTCTTTATTATGCCCCCAACTTTGAAGAAGTTGAGGGGGCATACTGCTTTGGGCTTGTCCGTCGGTCCGTCCGTTTGTTACGTCCTTCCGTAGCACTTTTGGTATGCTCTGTAACTTAGGAACTGTAAAAGCTGGGGTCTTGATATTTCATAGGTGGATAGATAATAAAAAATTAGTGAACCAGTATTTTTTTTCATTTCCGTCAGCCATGTACTTCCAGAGTTATGCCCCTTTTTCGAAAAATTAAAAGTAAGTTTGTTAGCAAAATTTTGGAAAAAGTATTTGAGCTAGGTTGTTCATATTTGACATACTGGCAGGGCCTAAGTTGTAGATCACCTGATTAACTTTTGGGCTAATTTCATAGAAAATTGACTGAATTATGCCCCTTTGTTAACTTTGGCATTTTTCCAACTTTTGAACCGTTTGACCTAGAGACCTGATTTTTGGTATACTTATAGTATTTGATGTGTTGATTATTTTGATGATACTTACATTGTGTTGAGTTCATTATTAACAGAGTTATGCCCCTTTTTCTTATTTATACAAAACAGAGTAGGTATGATCCATTACTCAAGAACAGTAATTGCTGGAGCCTTGATAATTCATAGATGGATAGACCATAGAAAATAAGCAGACCCATATTTTATTTCTTTTCCATTGACCATGTAGTTTTAGAGTTATGGCCCTTTTTCGAAAAATTAGATGTAAGTTTGTTAGCAAAATTTTGGAAGACTTATTTGAGCTAGGATGTTCATATTTGGCATACTGGTTAGGCCTAAGGTGTAGATCACCTGATTAACTTTTGGGCTTATTTCGTAAAAAATTAAGTGAATTATGCCCCTTTGTTAATGTTGGCATTTTTTTCAACTTTTGAACCGTTTGACATAGAGACCTGATTTTTAGTATACTTATAGTATTTGATGTGTCCATCATTTTGATGACAATTACATTGTGTTGAGTTCTTTGTTTGCAGAGTTATGCCCCTTTTTCTTATTTGTACAAAACAGGTTAGGTAGGATCCCCTACTCAAGACCTGTAACTGCTGGAGCCTTGATAATTCATAGGTGGATAGACCATAGAAAATAAGCAGACCCGTATTTTATTTCTTTTCCATCAACCATGTAGTTTTAAGGTTATGGCCCTTTTTCGAAAAATTAAATTTGAGTTTGTTAGCAAAACTTTGGAAAAAGTATTTGAGCTAGGTTGTTCATATTTGGCATACTGGTAGGACCTAAGTTGTAGATCTTCTGATTTACTTTTAGGCTAATTTTGTAAAACAATTGACTGAATTATGCCCCTTTGTTAACGTTGGCATTTTTAGCTCACCTGGCCCGAAGGGCCATAGTGAGCTATTGTCATACCAATGCGTCTGGCGTGCGTCGTGCGTCGTCACGGAATGTGTCCGTTAACACCTAAAAACAAATATTCAAACATCTTCTTCTGTAAAACTACTGGTCCCATGGTTCTCAAATTTCACATGGAGCATGACCTGACTCCAGGGTCTCAGAATTGTAAAATTGGGTCAGGTTGAAAATCCAAGATGGCCGCCGTTACTAAAAATAGCAAAAACAACAAAATAAACTTCTTCTCCAGAACCACTGGGTATATTTGTCTGAATTTTGGCATGGAACATCAGTGAAACCTTGGTATTCAAAATTGTAAAAATGAAAAAAATCTGTAGCGGAGTTTTGTCACAGTGACCTACTTTCTGTTTACGTGTGTAATTTTGCTCAAATGCCAATGTCAAAAAATGACCTATTTAAACAATTTCAAACAACTTCTTCCCTAAAACCACTGAGCCCATGGATCTCAAATTTCACATGGAGCATGACCAGACTGCAGGGTTTCAAAATTGTAAAATTGGGTCAGGTCAAGAATCCAAGATGGCTGCTGTTACTAAAAATAGCAAAAACAACAAAATCAACTTCTTCTCCAGAACCATTGGGTATATTTGGTTGAAAGTTTGCGTGGAACATAAGTGGGACCTTGGTATTAAAAATTATAAAAATAAAAAAAATCTATAGGGGAATTAGGTCACAGTGACCTACTTAGCGTTTACAAGGCCGATTTTGCTCAAATGTCAATATCTAAAGAAAATGCAACCAATTCTGACCAGATTTGGTCAGAATTGGTTCTTAAAAGGAATTATTTCAATTTTGTGCCAGTTGACTATCCAAGATGGCCACCATGGGGGCCGTTACTAAAAATAGCGCAAACATAAAAATGACAATTACTCAAGAACCCTTGAATGGAATTGGACCAATTTTGTGTCAGAATGTTCCTTGCATGAAGCCGTTTCGATTAATTGCAATTTGGCATTCCAAGATGGCCGCCATCTGGTGTTACTAAAAATAGCACAAACATAAAAGTGACAATTACTCAAGAGCCCTTGAATGGAATTGGACCAATTTTGTGTCAGAATGTTCCTTGCATGAAGTCGTTTTGATTAATTGCAATTTGGCATCCAAGATGGCCTCCATCTGCCGTTACTAAAAATAGCACAAAACATGAAAATGACAATATCTCAGTAACCGCTGAATGGATTTTGACGAAATTTGTGTCAAAATGATTCTTGCATTGAGATGTTTCGAAAATATCTAACTGTAGACCATTCATATTGATTGGCCTCTGTTACTAAAAATAGAAAAATGTGAAAATTAGAAAATCTCAATGGAGTTGGATTAATTTTGTGTCAGAATGGTCCTTTCATTAAGCTATTGCGATTTTTTGCATTTTGGCATTCCAAGATGGCTGCCATTTGCCGTTACTAAAAATAGCACAAAACATAAAAATGACAATATCTCAGTAACCGCTGAATGGATTTTGACGAAATTTGTGTCAAAATGATTCTTGCATTGCGATGTTTCAAAAATATCTAACTGTAAGACCAGTCATATTGGCCTCTGTTACTAAAAATAGAAAAATGTGAAAATCAGAAAAATCTCAATGGAATTGGACCAAATTTGTGTCAAAATGGTCCTTGCATGAAGGCTTTTCGATTTTTTGCATTTTAGCAATCCAAGATGGCCGCCATCTGCCGTTACTAAAAATAGCACAAAACAAGAAACTGGCAATATCTCAGTAACCCCTGAATGGATTTTGATGAAATTTGTGGCAAAATGATTCTTGCATTGAGGTGTTTCAAAAGTAAATATATAAAGACCAGGCAAGTTGGCCTCTGTTACTAAAAGTAGCAAAATGTGAAAAATTAGAAATTCTCAGTGGAATTGGACTAATTTTGTATCAGAATGGTTCCGTTGCACAATAGCCAGGTGAGCGATATCAGGCCCATTTGGGCCTCTTGTTTCAACTTTTGAACCGTTTGACCTCGAGTCCTGATTTTTGATGTAGTAATAGTATTTGATGTGTTGATCATTTTGATGATAATCAAGCTATGTTGAGTTCATTATTGACAGAGTTCTGCCCCTTTTCGAAAAATAAGTATAAGTTTGTTAGCAAAATTTTGGAAAAAGTACTTAAGCTAGGTTGTTCATATTTGGCATTCTGGTAGTGCCTAAGGTGTAGATCACCTGATTAACTTTTGAGCTTATTTCGTTAATATTTGACTGAAGATGCCCCTTGATTGACTTCGGCGGTTTTTCAACTTTTGAACTGTTTGACCTAGACATTTCGTGTTTGGTATGTTAATAGTATTTGATATGTCGACCAATGTAATGATGCTTACCTTATGTTGCATTCATTATTGACAGAGTTATGTCCTTTTTCTTGTCTGTACATAATAGTTTAGAGATAATCTATTACTCAAGAGTTATAACTGCTTTGACTTTGATATTTTATAGGTAAGTGGAAAATAAAAAATTAGCTGACCTGTATTTTTAGCTCACCTGAGCCAAAGGCTCAGAGGTGAGCTTATAGGATGGGAGTCGAGCCGTCGTCCGTCCGTGCGTGGGTGGGTGGGTGCGTGGGTGCGTGCGTGCGTGCGTGCGTCAACACTTTCAAACATAAATATCTCAGAAACCAGCGGGCCGATTGCAATCAAATTTTATCTGAAGCATCATTGGGGTGGGGGAAAGGCTGCATTAGGTTTTGGTGCCGATCAGCTCAGAACTCTGGTTTCCATGGCAACAGATAGCCCCCATAGGGTTATAATGGGGAAAACGGCGTCATCACGTTTTCTCGACTGTTTTTGATTAGATCCTTATCATACTTGCAGGTAATGATGACATACACAAGAGCTTGGATGAGTTCGAAATTTGGCCGGATTCGAGCACAGACTACGGAGTTAGTTGCCCTTGAGCGTTTGAAAAAAATCCCATAGGGTTATAATGGGGAAAATGGCGTCATCACGTTTTCTCAACTGTTTTTGCTTAGATCCTTATCATACTTGCAGGTAATGATGACATACATAAAAGCTTGGATGAGTTCGAAATTTGGCCGGATTCGAGCACAGACTACGGAGTGAGCTGCCCTTGAGGGTTTGAAAAAAATCCCATAGTCTTATAATGGAGAAAACAACGTCATCACATATTTTTAGAAAAACTTTGTCATCGCTCTATTGCCTACATTTCTCAACGGATTTTAAAATAACTTCACACAAATGTAGGGCATGACAATATCTCGAGCATGTTTGACTTTCAGGATGCTACGCCCAAGGTCAAGGTCACTGTGGCTATTTTAAGAAAAACTTTGTCAGCGCTATTGCACCTACATTTGTCTGCAGATTTTAAAATAACTTCACACAAATGTAGGGCATGACAATATCTCGAGCAAGTTCGACTTTCAGGATGCTGCGCCCAAGGTCAAGGTCACTGTGGCTATTTTTAGAAAAACTTTGTCAGCGCTCTAGCTCCTACATTTCTCTGCAGATTTTGAAATAACTTCACACAAATGTAGGGCATGACAATATCTCGAGCAAGTTTGACTTTCAGGGTGCTGCACCCAAGGTCAAGGTCACTGTGGCTATTTTTAGAAAAACTTGGTCATTGCTCTTGCGCCTACATTTCTCAAGGGATTTTAAATCAACTTCACACAAATGTAGGGCATGACAATATCTCAAAGAAGTTTGACTTCCAGGGTGCTGCGCCCAAGGTTAAGGTCACTGTGGCTATTTTTAGAAAAACTTTGTCAGCGCTCTAGCACCTACATTTCTCAGTAGATTTTAAAATAAATTCACACAAATGTAGGGCATGACAATATCTCGAGCAAGTTCGACTTTCAGGGTGCTGTGCCCAAGGTCAAGGTCACTGTGGCTATTTGTAGAAAAACTTTGTCATCGCCGTAGCACCTTCATTTCTCCATGGATTTTGAAATAACTTGACACAAATGTAGGGTATGACAATATCTCAAGCAAGTTCGACTTTCAGGATGCTGTGCCCAAGGTCAAGGTCACTGAGGCTATTTTTAGAAAAACTTTGTCATCGCTCTAGCACCTACATTTCTCAACGGATTCTAAAATAAATTCACACAAATGTAGGGCATGACAATATCTCGAGCAAGTTTGACTTTCAGGGTGCTGCAATCAAGGTTTTTGATTAGATCCTTATCATACTTGCGGGTAATGATGACATACATAAGAGCTTGAATGAGTTCGAAATCTGGCCGGATTCGAGCACAGACTACGGAGTTAGCTGCCCTTGAGCGTTTGAAAAAAAATCCCATAGTCTTATAATGGAGAAAACAACGTCATCACATTTTCATTTTTCATCGGATCCTCTTCATACTTGCAGGTAATGAGGATATGCATAAAAGCTTGGATTCTTAGCATTTCGGCTAGATCCCACCACTGACTATGGAGTACCTGCCCTGAGCATCCAAAAAATCAGTGTCGCCACTTTTTCTTGGTTTCTACTGATTCGATCCTTTTCAAACTTGCAGGTAATGAGGAAATGCATAATATCTTAAACAAGTTCAAATTTTGGCCAGATCAGGTCAACCACTACGAAGTTAGCTGCCCTTGACAGCTCTGTCTATTGTGCTCTTGATCGGATACTTTTTAAACTTGCATATATTAAATGAGGGCATACATAAAGTTTTGGATGAGTTTAATTTTCAGCCTGATTGGACCACTGACTGTGGAGTTAGCTGCCCTTGAGCATCTTAAATATCCCTATAGGTTTACAATGTCTCTCAGGTGAGCAATTGTTGCCCTTTGGGCTACTTGTTGTTTCTTTTCATTGACCTTATTAGGGTCATTGACCTTGTTAGAGTCAAACATATAGTTGGGGGCATAGTGTTTTACAAACACATTTTCTAGTTTAAACAGGGTAACTCAATTTGCGAACTAATCTTCCTTCATACAACATATTTAAAGTGCAATTTAGAAACCAAAAATGACAATGCATCTTACAGATCTGTACTGATAAGCACCAGAGGACCAGTGGTCCTGTAGCTCACTTGACACCTTCTGTCATTAGACACAATTTGTCATTTCACTCATTTGCTACAAATTTGAAACCAGTGGCTTACAAATTAGGAGTGCACATTTTTCAGTTCATAATATAAAAACTTGACTTGATGAAATGATTCTTCTGTTAATAATACAAGACTTGCTTTGCAAATGGGCACTAGCAAAGTTATTGCAAAGTAATAAATTCTTGAGGTACATAACTGTGTTTTGTGATTGTTTTAATTTGCAAGAAAGTAAACCTGCAAACTTTTGTAATAATAAAATTATCTCAATACAGTCACTCTTGATAAATCAAAGTCAAATTTTATCTCCGACTACATAATCTCAGAATAAATTTTCTGGTCCCAGAAAATTTGCTTTGAGATACCAGTAGTTTGAGAAAACTGGGGTTGAAATGTAAGGAAAAATAAAAAGAAATGTGTCCAGACTATATTGTTTGATATACGCAGGTACTTTGAGATATCAGTATTTGAGATAACAAGAGCCAACTATATTAACTTGTTTTACAGTAATCTGATAGATCTTATTGACTTTATTTCAGCAAAGAAATACGTGATCCAATGCTAAACTTCACCATTTGTCCCATGTGTGACTATCAGTGCCCTTACTGGTACCTCCATGACAGCTGTATAGTTGGATGTTGGACAACAATGCAATGTCGTCTTTGCTTTGTTCATGTCCTTATGGGGTAAGTTGAATCTGTGGAGATTGATGATGGTTAGGAATCCTGTGAAGTTAAAACAGGGGTCCAAGAATAGAGTTCATGTAGCTTTTAGTACACCTGTATGAAACTGTAGGAAGCCTGTTATTGTGACCTTGGCACTTGTGTTAGCATTTACATCTGCATTTGCATGTTTTTGTTCAGTCTGAGGTCATCATTTTCATAAAGCCTTCAGCTTTCGCAAGAATGAGATAGCATATCTTTGGCAGTGTAGCTCACTGTGCAATGCCCTTTTAAAGAGATTAAACCTATATAAAGCAGCAATACACCATATAAGTCATATTGGCATGTAGCTATTACACATCTCACTGTGGTCAGTTTGTAAATTTTGTGAAATTTTGTTACAAATTACATGTACATGTATAATATTCATATTGTAGCTTTGTGGTAAAGTATGCTTTCATTAGGCAGTGGCACTGGTCGGGGGTATACGTGAGCCCCTGCTCACTTGCTCTAGTATTATCTTCCATTTATTGTGTGAATTTGGCTCAGGCTGTCCAAATATTTTCTGTTGAAAAATCATTGTTTGCCATGACTAGCCTGTTGACAAGCAATAGCCATTTTTCTGCCATATTGTGAAAGACGTAGTCTTCCTACTTAGACCCAAAGAAGTTTCTCTTTGGTCCCAGATAATTTGTTTCTGTACATTCAATCTTACACTGCCGGGCCGGGTAGCGCAATCGGTAGGGCACCTGACTCATAAGTCACAGGTCCTGGGTTCGAGTCCCGGTCTGGCCACATACTTTCGTTTCTCCTTCCGCTGATTCAAGAAGGGCAGTTGTCGGTTACTGGCGAAAGTGTGTGCACTTAGTACTGGTTAACCGCTTAGGAGGTCTAAGCCTGCCCAGGAATAGTGTGGTTAGGTTAACTGACCGTCCCGACATGACCTTAGTTGTTTACCGTGGACGTTAAGCATCAAATCAACCAACCATCAATCTTACACTGGTACAGTGTGACAGGTTGTAGTCTGGGTGGTCTTGGTCTGACTCCCAATATATTTAGCTCTGTATTGTATATTAGTGTTTACTATCAGGTTAGCCATAATGAGATGTAATCTCAAAAACATTTAAAAAAAAAAAAAAAAAGGAAAAGAAAGGAATTTTTCACTGGAGATTATTTTACAAATGATATTTAGGTGCCCTGACAATTGTAACCTCAGATTATCTCGGATTATATTACAAATGAAAATTTATATCCTGACCATGCCAATGCATGTCAGTTCAGATTATTTTATAATTGTTCTCTGAGCTTGCTGAAAGCATGTAAGCTCATTTCAAGTAAACAACTCATGTTAGACAGTTGTTGGTCTGTAGAGAAGTACATACTGGTTGCATGTGGGTACAGTTATATTGACCCAGATATGTTATACTGGGTAGTTTTAGGCCTTGCAGAGGCAAGATTCTTTTTTATGTTTACCCCTATAACTTGTATCTATCTTGTAAACTAGAAGTCATTTTTAGTGTCAGAATGGCATTAAGGTGGTGATAATCACTGATTTGGGACAAAGACAAAAAGCTGCATAAAATACTCAAAATAACACTGATCTTTCCAAAACTTAGCAGATGCCTTCTTTATGTTGTTTCTCATAATTTAGAATCCCAAAATGCAGCATTTGTTAATGTTAAAAAGTGTTTTTATAAGAGGGGCATGTTCAAAAAAAATGTGACCAAAGTGTGACATTGGAGGTCAAAAATAAACACTCTGCCATAGGTTTAATTTTTATTCCAGACTTATCTACAGTGCTTACAGTTTACAAAACTATATAAATATTAATAACAGCATTACTAATAAAAATTTTACAACAATTTTTGTGAAGAGATTTACACCAAAAATCTGTTAAAATGACCAAATTTTATGAAAGCTTTGGAAACTAAAATCATGATCGTATCACTTTAAGTTTTTATTATTTGATGCAGGGCACATCGAAATTATGTAAATAATTGCTGTTTTCTATCAGAAACCCGTGAATGAAATAAAAACTTAAATTTTAACTTCATTTTGATACACTTTTTTAGAAGTAGAGTTTTAAAAACTTCCATATCTTCTCTTTACTTGGCTGTGCCTCAGTAAAATGTACATTTGGATGATGGCATATGAATGGAGAACTAATCTAGAGAATGATTGTTGATATAAAAACATACTGGTAGTGGTGATGCTATGTCAAAAATGTGCTAAAAGTTTCAAGAAATGTGTTACACTCCTGAGTATTATTTTCAAACTGCTGGAATTAGCATCACAAGAACTTAAATCATTAATTAAGTGTTCTATGCAATAAAGTAACACTGACTACATGTTGTTAACATCATTTTTTTCCAAATTTATTGGCCTCTTTAACAAGAAAACTTGGTCTGTTGCTCAGGAGTGTAACACTTTTCAGCCATTTGTTGGTACTGTAAAAAAGTTGAATATTCTGCCTTTAGATTTCATTATGAATTTGTTGTCTTCACTATAAATGCAACTTGCAGTCATTGCTATAGCAAAAAAAACAAAATTATATCTTTCAACTCAATGAACTCATGCTCGGGTGTGCCACAATATATTTGCTATTCCGCTGTCTAAATGCACACAAATCAAACAAATACTGAATTTAATTAATTTCTTCTTCACTCTTTCTTTTGGAAATTGAACAGTTTTCTGTGCCAGAATATCATTACCTGTTTACAAAAGAGATTACAGAAGTAAAGTTCCATACCAGTTTCAGAAGCTGATGGTCACATTATAAATCAGTAGAAAATGTCCCTTCCTAAAATATCATTAACCTCAAAATCTTATCAAAACAGATGGCACTGCATCAAAAAACATTTTCAGATGTTGGAAACATTATATTTAGCATGAAATTAATCCAAATATGTTGATGTAGGGGAAGAAAAAGTGTCCGAAATGGCATTAAACTTATAGTGCTCAGGAGTGTAACACCTTGAACAATACATGTCATAGCAAAACCTAAATTAAATCACATAATAGCATTATCTTGGTCACTTTTATCTTATTATTTTTTCACAAAACACTTGATAGCCATGTAAGGATATTATTTGGAATGCCTCATAGTGATAGATATGAAGACAAGAATTCCGCGGAATGCTATGTCGCACCTGCATTGCATTTCCACAGTAGCAGAGATCATGTTGAGAAGAATTTAGAATATAAAGAAAAAAAAAATAGTTTCTGGCATTATTCTGACACAAATTTTGTCAAAATCTGCCCAATGATTCTTAAGGTACTGCCATTTTCATGTTTGTGTTATTTTTAGTAACGGTGGATGGCAGCAATCTTGAATGGCCAATTTGCCAAAAACCAAAATAGCTCTATGCAAGGATAATTCTGACACAAAATTGGTCCAAATCCATTCAGGGGTTCCTGAAATATAGTCATTTTCATGTTTTTGCTATTTTTATCCCCCGACCGAAAGGTTCGGGGGATATAGCGATGAGCCTGGCGTCCGTCCGTCCGTCCGTCCGTCCGTCCGTCCGTCTGTCCGTCCGTCCGTCCGTCCGTAAACACTTTCTTGTCCGCTCTATATCTTGAATACCCTTTGGAATATTTTCATGATACTTCACAGTTATGTAGAACAGGTCATGACGATGTGTCGCGTACAAGAATGGTAACTCTTGCTATTGTACTTTTTGAATTATCTCCCCTTTGGTGATTTTTTGGCAGATTCGTGTCCGCTCTGTAACTTGAATACCCTTTGGAATATTTTCATGATACTTCACAGAAATGTAGAACAGGTCATGACAATGTGTCGCGAACAAGAATGACAACTCTTGCTTTCTTACTTTTTGAGTTATTTCCCCTTGATAGTTTTAGGTGTGATTTTTTGGCAGATTCGTGTCCGCTCTATAACTAGAATACCATTTGGAATATTCTCATGATACTTCACAGATATGTAGAACAGGTCATGACGGTGTGTCGCGAACAAGAATGACAAATCTTGCTTTCTTACTTTTTGAGTTATTTCCCCTTGATCATTTTAGGTATGATTTCGTGCCCGCTCTATAACTTCAATACCTTTTGGAATATTCTCATGATACTTCACAGATATGTAGAACAGGTCATGACAATGTGTTGCGAACAAGAAAGACAACTCCTGCTTTCTTACTTTTTGAGTTATTACCCCTTGATGGTTTTAGGTGTGATTTCGTGTCCGCTCTATAACTTGAATACCTTTTGGAATATTTTCATGATACTTCACAGATATGTAGAACAGGTCATGATAATGTGTCGCGAACAAGAATGACAACTCTTGCTTTCTTACTTTTGCAGTTATTTCCCTTTGATGATTTTTAAGTGTCTGCTCCATAGCTTGAATACCTTTTGAAATATTTTCATGATACTTCACAGATATGCAGAACAGGTCATGACAATTTGTCTCATACATGAATGATAACTCTTGCTTTTAGGCCTAGTGAATTATTTCCCTTTGGTAGTTTGAGCTGCTGTTTGAGTCTCTGCTCCATAACTGTATAACCCTGGCCAGCTCCAGAATTTGAATAACCGTGAACCTTTTAGAATATTGATGATCATGCTGTGATATCTTATCAGTGTTCCTAACTCTCTCTTACCCCTCCACATTCCCGTGCCCCCTCCCGCACCCCCCCCCCCCCCCCCCCCCCCCCCCCCAAATTTTTTTTTTTTCCAGATTTGGATTCTTTGTCCAAATTCACTTACTAGAGAGCTCAAAGTTAGGTTTGTAGGGCTTTTACTTTAGAAGTTATTCACACATTTTGAAAGTTGAATGTATTGTATGCTATACATTTGTGTATATGGTGGCTGTTTGAGATATTACCTCTTTTAGCAGTCAAGCATACTGTTTTAGTCTGAGTGTTAGATAATCATGCATCTGTTAACAGTTAATGTCAATCAGAAGCATAAAAGAACGACAATATAGTACTAATATGTGTTTTGAAGTGCACCCTTTTTACCAAGGCCCATGGGGGTCTTCGGTCGGGGGATTTGCCATCTCCTCTGATGGCTATTTTTAGTAACGACATTGGTGGCCGTCTTGGATGATACATTCCCATAAATGTGAAAAAAAAGAGAAAAACTCCTTTCAAGAATCATTCTGATTAGATCTGAGCAAAATCCACTCAGTGTTTAAAGATTATAGGCACCCAAGCAAAATTGAGACTCGTTAACCAAAATAGGTCACTGTGACCTAATTCTGCTACAGATTTTTTTTATTTTCATAATTTTCAAAAAGAATGTCCTATTGATGTTCGATGCAAAGTTTCAGCAAAATATACCTATGATTCTAGAGAAAATGTTAATTATGTCGTTTTGCTATTTTTAGTAACAGGCGGCCATCTTGAATTCTCGCCCAAGCTGAATTTCTGTAATCTGAATTCCTGTAGTCTGATCATGCTCCATATGAAATTTATGAACCATGGCTGCAGTGGTTTTGGAGAAATTAACTGTACAAATCTTTAACGCCAGGGTTGACGCAAATGTGAACGGACTGACGGACGGACGGAATGACGGACGGAAAACCGGACGCCTATATCGCACCTTGCTAAAGCAGGTGCGACAAAAATGGAATCTCAAAATCTTCAACTTTTGGTCAGTTTCATGGCAGTACAGCTTTATTTATGTTTAGAAGTTAAATTTATGTTCCAAAATTGCTTGAGGGGGGCTTGGTCTTTATGTATTTGCCTAATAAATGAAAACAACACTGCTTGTGATAAAGAAATAAGCTATTTTTGTCTTTTTTCAAAAAAGTGTTACACTCCTGAGTGGCTTAAATTGTACATAAGAAGAAAATAAGAGCCAAGATGAAGACTTCCTGTGTACCAATAACCATGATGGGGCATGGCATCAGAGTTGACTAAAGCTACCCTGGCAAAAGTTATGGGGTTTCAAATGACAAATGTTACACTCCTGAGTTCAAGGGGTACTTGAGAAGAAGTTGTTTACATTCTGAGATGGATGCTGGTACAGCAACTGGAAAATTTGCAAAACAATATACCATCTTTGTTCAATGTTTCAGACCATGTTACAGAGATTAGAAGCATCAAAAATAAAAATGACATTTATTTACATGAGAACCTCTTCTTTTTCGGTGCACCAGAAATTCAGCATAGTGCTGTTGAGTTTAGCCTTACTTGTTCCATGGGTGATGATGAAAGGACATAAATCTTACATTTTCATGCAGCCCAAAGGACATGAAAGTCAAACAGATGGCTAATAGGAATGATAACTGGCAGAGTTTTGTAAAAATGCAAGCAGAAAATTCAGTAATCGAAGAAATGTCACACAAAAAGCGTTACACTCCTGAGTTTTTATACGCCTGTTTGAAAAACGGGACGTATACAGGGATACAGACTAACTAATTTTTCACAGGAGCAAGCTGGGCCCCTAACAACTGAAAATAAGTCGCCCAGCCAGAAATTTAGGGGCCCACATTTAAAACGTAAGAAACATGAGAATTTTTTTTATTCAGAATCTGCGCGAGATTTGCACTGTTTCCGTAGGCTTTGTAGTAAATCCTTCTTTCTTCAGGGTTTTGCTTTCTTTAAGCTAACGGGTGTGAAACAGCAGCGATGTATCGCAACATTATTCTCGAAAAATTTACAAATCGTCAAGATTTCTGCTGTCAAACGGGCTTACGGAGGAGGGGGCCATGTTGTTGTTCGATGGTGAATAAAATCCAACACACAAGTATGACGGAACACCGAATGTTCAACGCAGATATCGGTGCGAAAGTTTGCAATGCGGTTTGAGGTGGCGGATTTTACTCCAAAACGAGGGGAGACCAATCTCAGGCGAAAACAGGCCAGACACTCACTGACAGCTGATGATCGCAAGCTGGGCGACTGTCATTTTAATTTTAGGCGCCCACCCGATTTTTTACTCGCAGTGGGCGAGTGGGCGACCGCTAGTCTGTATCCCTGGTATATTGATATGGCGCTGGCGTCCGTCCGTCCGTCCGTCCATCCGTCCGTCCATCCGGCGTAAACTTTTCGTTTCCGGATAACTCCTCCTACAGTTTACATCCGATCGAGCTGAAGCTTGGTATATAGTAAGACTATGAGGTGGACCAGCGCATATCGTTTCGAGGTTACGCTCCAATGATTTTTAGCAGAGTTACAGCCCTTTACTTAGAATTTTTGGGGTGTTCGTTTCCGGATAACTCCTCCTATAATTTTCATCCAATTAAGCTGAAACTTTATCCTCCTATAATTTTCATCCAATTAAGCTGAAACTTCATCGTAAGACTACGATGTGGAGTAGCGCATATTAGACGGAAATTTTGCTCCCATGATTTTTAGCTGAGTGACAGCCCTTTGAAAAAACGCGTTATGGCAGTTTGTATGGCAATTCTTTAGCATTCCATAACTTGGTTACTCTTTGGAATATCATGATGAAACTATATAACAATGTATATGAGGTTAAGACAACGTGTCTCATACAAGAATGGTTACTCCCCTTGACTTAGATTTTGAGTTACCTCCCTTTGATTATTTTGTCAGACTATATTTGTACACCTCATATTTAACTAACCCTTTGGACTATTGTGATGAAACTTGATAGTGATGTATATTAGGTTGACACAATATGTCACATATAAAAACGATTGCCTCCCCTTACTTACTTTTGGAGTAACCTCCCTTTGAATATTTTCGAAGGCTATTCTTATGCAAGCGATAAGTAGGCAACCGTATGGAATATCTTGATGAAAATTTATAGCGATGTGTATTAGGTTGAGGGTGTGTGTCTTATATAAGAATAATTGCTCCCCCTTCTTTATTTATGGAGTCACATCCCTTTGATTAATTTCTACGGCTATTCTTGGGCAAGTCATTACTAGGTAAGCGTATGGAATATCTTGACGAAACTTTATAGCAATGTGTATTAGGTTGAGACAGTATGTCTAATAAAATAATTGTTTCCCCTTCCTTATTTTTTTTTTAGTTACATCCCTTTGATTACTTTTTTAAGGCTTTTCTTTTGAGAACCTTAGTGTTTTGAATGTCTTGATAAACTTGATAGCAATGTAGACAAGGATGAAACGGTGCAAAAAAAACCATTCAGAAACGGGCGTATATTGCCCCGCTTGCGGAGCTCTTGTTTGGCTATATTTTTGACCGTAGCTTTTTTTTTACACAAACTATTTCAATGAATTTTGGCAGGTATCTTCAAAGCGACATGATACATCTTCAGCAACAAAAATAATGTACTATTAAAGCCCTGTTTTCTTTAAAATGCTCAGAAATGCTTCGGACACATTTATTTTGAACATGCCCATAGAAGATCAAAGGGTAATTTTCTGCGAATAAATCTGAAAAAATAATATCATTATTGAAAATATACTTAGTGCTTAGAGTACCTTGTTGCATAATGGAGAGCGTCCTAGCAATTATTTTTTCAAACTCTTTCACACGTTATCAGGCTGAGCAGATGAAAAAAGATGCTGTCTTTGTCCAATTTTTTTTTGTCAAAACACACAGGTGAGACAGGTGATACTATTTTAACAAGGTTGAACAATTTCATCGAAACACCACTGATCATGTCAGTAATGTATTATTTATATTGTAGGTGTTAACTTAGGTATGCTTGCCTACCCTATATTTAATAAATGCGTCCAGTGTACATTTACTTTGTACATGGTTGAACATTTTAGAAAAAGCTACCATTTTCATCTGGTCTACATTACAATTTGAGAAAGAGTTGGAATAAATAATTGCTAGGACGCTCTTCATTATGCAATAATGCACTTTCAGCACTACGTAAATTTTCAACAACGATATTATTTCTTCAGATTTATTCACAGAAAATTACCCTTTGATCTTTCCTTATAAAAACACTTTTTTTAAGCAGCATGTACGTCTATTTTGTATTCTAAACTGTAAAGAACAACAAAAATAAGAAGTCTGCTAACTTTCAGGGAGATGCGTTACTTATTTATGGTTTTATGCAGATTTTTAGCTCACCTGAGCCGAAGGCTCACAGGTGAGCTTATAGTATAGGTAGGCATCCGTCGTCCGTCGTCCCTCCGTCCGTCAGTCCGTCCGTCCGTCAACATTTTCAAATGACATCTCCTCTGAAACTACAAGGCCCATTGTAACCAAATTTCATACATAGCATCTATGGGCAGGGGGAACCAATAATACTGTTTTTTATCCAAATCACTTCATAACTTTGGTTGCTATGGCAACTTAAAGTTTCCATTGACTTGTATGGGAAAAATTGAAAATTTGCATTTATTGCTATGTCACTGCAGATATTTTGACAAAACTTTTGCAGAAATGTTCCTTGAGTAGTTCTCTATCAACCAAATGAAATTCATGTAAATTACACAATTTGGCTTGTTGCCATGGCAACCGAATGGTTAAAAATAGAAAAAAATTCAAAAATCATCTCCTCAGAAACTATACAACCAATAAAGCTCAAACTTCACAGGAAGGATCTTAGTACTAGCCTCTATAAAAGTACTGTTTTTCTTGGCTATTGCTCCAGCAGTTTGGTTGCTATGGGAACTGAAAGTTGCCATTGACTTATAATGGCAAAATGGAAAATTTGCATTTATTGCTATGCCACTGCAGATATTTTGACAAAACTTTCATAGACATGTACCTTGAGTAGTCTTTAACCAGCCATGTTAAATTTATGCAAATTGCGCAATTTGAATGGTTGCCATTGCAACCGAATAGTTAAAAATAGAAAAATATTATAAAATCATCTCCGCAGAAACTGTGTGGCCAATAAAGCTCAAACTTTACAGAAAGAACCTTAGTACTAGCCTCTATAGAATTACTGTTTTTCATGGCAACTGCTCCAGCAGTTTGGTTGCTATGGCAACTAAGAGTTTCCATTAACTTATAATGGGGAAAATGGAAATTGGCAATTTTTGCTGTCTAACTGCAGTTATTTAGATTTTGTTTCTACAGAAATGTTTCTTGAGTAGTCCTCTACGATTTATATGAATTTTCTCCAAATCGCTGAATTTGATTGGTTGCCATGGCAAAATATAGGGTAAATTTTCGAAAAAAAAAAAAAAAAAAAATCTTCTGCTCAGAAGCCATATGGGGGATGAAGCTGATATTGTGCAGATGTGTTGATGACAGAAGCCTCTACATAAATTTTATTCTTTTTCTTCCAATCCCATAAGAACTTTGGTTGCTATGGCAACTTATAGTTTCCATTGACTTATTATGGGAAAAATGAAGCCATGAGGGGGACGAAGCTGATACTTAGCATACATATTGATAACATTAGCCTCTACCTAAAGTATGTTTTATATTATCATTGCCCGTGTGAATTCGTTGCTATGGCAACTTAAAGTTTCCATAGACTTATAATGGGGAAAGTGGACATTTGCTATTTATTTCTGTGTTACTGCAGATATTTTGACAAAAGCTTTACAGAAATGTTCCTGGAGTAGTCCTCTAACAGCCATATGAATATTTCCCAAGTACCTGATTTTGATTGGTTGCCATTGCAGCCAAAGATCTTCTTCTGAGAAGCCATTACGGGGGGGATAAAGCTTTTTTTCATAAATATTTGTGATATTATCCTCCACATAAATGGAGCTTTTTATTGCTGTTGTGCATGGTGTTTTGTTGCTGTAACCTCAGTGCTCAGGTGAGCGATATAGGGCCATTGGCCCTCTGGTTTCATTTACCATAAATCACCACCTTAAATCAAGACATGTAAGGGGAGGAATGAATTCCGCCTTTCATAATCTGTGCCAAAGATACAGTGGGCCTTTCACCCCCACTGCCCCTAAGGCCTTTAGGTCTTGGGAATCTTTACCTTATATAGTGTTCAGCAGTTTTGTATGAGTTTTCCTACTATAATATTTAGGTTTCCTGTTATACATTGACAGGTTAACCTGTATAATTGGCAAGAATTCTGCAGAATGCAGCATTTTGACTGTTTGTGCAGTGACACAAAATAAAGTTGACTAAAATTTTAAGTCAACATGGGAAAGTTGTTTCCTATGTCTTATTTCTGCTTGTATAGCAGGTGAGAAAAGCTGTCATATTCACTTCAAAATTATTATAGTAAAACTTATGTAAGAGTTGTACTGGGCCACAGGAGCCTATATCATATCACTTTCAATGTTTAGACACTTTGTTCATGAAGATAAATGTTTGTACTGAGAAATTATCAGGCTCAAACAAAATAAATAAAATAAAATAAAGATGATCTATAATAAATAAAAAGACATATAATATAATAATAATAAATAAATAATAAAAAAAAAGGGCATGAAACCTATAATATTATGCCAGAGATTTGTTTTACATAGTACATGTCTACATACATGAACATACAGCAGCAAATGTTGATTTCTTCCTTGTAGATAATTGTTTTAGATGGTTGATGCATAACATCACAATATTACCAGTAAAAAATGAATTATATAATCAGAAAGTTGTGATAATGCTTTCTGTTCTTATTAAAGTTGAAAATGAGCTCAGTCTTTGAGACATTTTTAGCGCGCCTTTGCACACAAAGGAGAGCTTATGCGATACCCCCGGCGTCGTAGTCCGAGTATCCGAAGCAAAGGAGAGCTTATGCGATACCCCCGGCGTCGTAGTCCGAGTATCCGTTAGCGTTCGCGTCAGCGTCTTAGCGTTAGCGTTCGCGTCAGCGTCCTCGTCGGCATCCTTGACAGGTTAACCCAATGTTAACTTTAGAGTTTAACTCGATGTTTAGCTCTGTATCTTACAAACTACAGTAGCTACAGTCATCATACTTGGTACATATATACATCCATATGACTGCAGCAGCAGCATCACACAATTGTATGTCCTTGACCTATATGTCACGGTTGACTGACTTTGCTGTTTGGCACTGTTTTTGAGGAGTTTTTTTAGCTCACCTGAGCCGAAGGCTCAGAGGTGAGCTTATAGGATGGGAGGCCAGCCGTCGTCCGTGGGTGGGTGGGTGCGTCAACACTTTCAAACATGAATATCTCAGAGACCAGTGAGCCGATCGCAATCAAATTTTATCTGAAGCACCATTTGGGTGGGGGAAAGGCTGCATTAGGTTTTGGTGCAGATCAGCTCAGAACTCTGGTTTCCATGGCAACAGATAGCCCCCATAGGTTTATAATGGGGAAAATGGCGTCATCACGTTTTCTCGACTGTTTTTGATTAGATCCTTATCATACTTGCAGGTAATGATGACATACATAAGAGCTTGGATGAGTTCGAAATTTGGCCGGATTGGAGCACAGACTACGGAGTTAGCTGCCCTTGAGCGTTTGAAAAAAATCCCATAGTGTTATAATGGAGAAAACAATGTCATCACATATTTTTAGACAAACTTTGTCATCGCTCTATTGCCTACATTTCTCAACAGATTCTAAAATAACTTCACACAAATGTAGGGCATGACGATATCTCGAGCAAGTTTGACTTTCAGGATGCTGCGCCCAAGGTCAAGGTCACTGGCTATTTTTAGAAAAACTTTGTCAGCGCTCTAGCACCTACATTTCTCAGCAGATTTTAAAATAACTTCACACAAATGTAGGGCATGACAATATCTCTAGCAAGTTTGACTTTCAGGATGCTGGGCCCAAGGTCAAGGTCACTGTGGCTATTTTTAGAAAAACTTTGTCAGGGCTCTAGCACCTACATTTCTCAGCAGATTTTAAAATAACTTCACACAAATGTAGGGCATGGCAATATCTCGAGCATGTTCGACTTTCTGGATGCTGCGCCCAAGGTCAAGGTCACTGTGGCTATTTTTAGAAAAACTTTGTCAGGGCTCTAGCACCTACATTTCTCAGCAGATTTTAAAATAACTTCACACAAATGTAGGGTATGACAATATCTCAAGCAAGTTCGACTTTCTGGATGCTGCGCCCAAGGTCAAGGTCACTGTGGCTATTTTTAGAAAAACTTTGTCAACGCTCTAGCACCTACATTTCTCAGCAGATTTTAAATCAACTTCACACAAATGTAGGGCATGACAATATCTCAAGCAAGTTTGACTTTCAGGGTACTGCACCCAAGGTCAAGGTCACTGTGGCTATTTTTAGTAAAAACTTGGTCATCGCTCTAGCGCCTACATTTCTCAACGGATTTTAAATCAACTTCACACAAATGTAGGGCATGACAATATCTCAAACAAGTTTGACTTCCAGGGTGCTGCGCCCAAGGTCAAGGTCACTGTGGCTATTTTTAGAAAAACTTTGTCAGTGCTCTAGCACCTACATTTCTCAATGGATTTTAAAATAAATTCACACAAATGTAGGGCATGACAATATCTCGAGCAAGTTTGACTTTCAGGGTGCTGTGCCCAAGGTCAAGGTCACTGTGGCTATTTTTAGAAAAACTTTGTCATCGCCCTAGCACCTTCATTTCTCCATGGATTTTGAAATAACTTGACACAAATGTAGGGTATGACAATATCTCAAGCAAGTTCTACTTTCAGGATGCTGTGCCCAAGGTCGAGGTCACTGTGGCTATTTTTAGATAAACTTTGTCATGGCTATAGCACCTACATTTCGCAACGGATTTTAAAATAAATTCACACAAATGTAGGGGATGACAATATCTCGAGCAAGTTTGACTTTTAGGGTGCTGCAATCAAGGTTTTCGATTAGATCCTTATCATACTTGCAGGTAATGATGACATACATAAGAGCTTGGATGAGTTCGAAATTTGGCCGGATTCGAGCACAGACTACAGAGTTAGCTGCCCTTGAGCGTTTGAAAAAAATCCCATAGTCTTATAACGGAGAAAACGACGTCATCACATTTTCATTTTTCATCGGATCCTCTTCATACTTGCAGGTAATGAGGATATGCATAAAAGCTTGGATTAGTTAGCATTTTGGCTAGATCCCACCACTGACTATGGAGTACCTGCCCTGAGCATCCAAAAAATCAGTGTCGCCACTTTTTCTTGGTTTCTACTGATCCGATCCTTTTCAAACTTGCAGGTAATGAGGAAATGCATAATATCTTAAACAAGTTCAAATTTTGGCCAGATCAGGCCAACCACTACGAAGTTAGCTGCCCTTGACAGCTCTGTCTATTGTGCTCTTGATCAGATACTTTTTAAACTTGCATATATTAAATGAGGGCATACATAATGTTTTGGATGAGTTTAATTTTCAGCCTGATTGGACCACTGACTGTGGAGTTAGCTGCCCTTGAGCATCTTAAATATCCCTATAGGTTTACAATGTCTCTCAGGTGAGCAATTGTTGCCCTTTGGGCTACTTGTTTAGTTTTCATGATACCTTTGACACAAGAGACTTGATACTTGGTCAAATAGCATTTCCCTATAATTGCAGCAGCTGCAAAGCTTCCATGCTGACTCCTGGTTCCTTGACCTTTATTCACGGTCTACTGATTTTGCCTTCAATCTCTAGCACTATTTGATGAATTAAGATTATACCTGGCATAGTGGATCAGTCTGACATTGTGAATGACCTCATACTATTTGTAGATCACTATGACACCCACCTACCCCTCCCCTTTCATCCACCCACCATCATATCCATAAGTATGAGTAAGAATCCTTGTCCAGGGTGGGGCAAGAGGTGAATATCTAGGATGATCTTGATGTTAAAGTTTAAGGCTCGTACCTCCAAACTCTTTCAAGGTACCTGCTTCGTATTTGGTCAGGAAGTTCCCTGGAGCATTGGGTTGCAGCAGCAGCAAAGCATCCATGCAGACTTGTTTGTCCTTGACCTTTATTCATGGTTGAGTGATTTTTGCCTTGTACCTTTAGCACTATTTAATAAGTATGCAATATGACTATGCATTTCTCTTCGAGCTCATAACTTCGATACCTTTTATGCTACAAAGTTTAAATGCAGTATGATACTTACCCGAGACCAGGCTTTGACAACTGGTTCAGGCTGGGGTGAGGTTATGGGATGGAACAAAAGGAAACATGAGAAGTCTGCAAAGGGTAAGGAAGTGTCATCAGACCGACTTAGTACTGGGTAAAGGTGGTGTGAAAACCCATACTAGGAACCACCCTTTGTCACCATGAGGCATTATAAGTTAGACTGAGTTGGTATCTCTCCGTCTGGTGCACGAGGACCCGACCCTCAATGTCCGCAAAGTGTCCAGATAGTGGCATACAAGTCGGCCCTGTATGCCAAAGGGAACAACTGACTTAGTCTAGCTTCTGATGCAAACTTCATTTGTGCACTAGCTACCACATTCACCCCTGGTTAATTATGTTAACAATGTTTTGAGTCAGGATACTTTGTAACCTTGAGAGTCAGGCACCCATTAGGCGCGCTTTGTTGTCTTCTGACAACTCTTGTCTCAGTCTGGACTAGAAACAGAGATGTTAACAGTTCATTTGTACTGTTACATCATTGAAGATGAAAAAAATAAATAAATAATAACAATGATAATAATGATCACAAGAATAAAAATATCCAGGTATTTGGAATAATAGTTCTAAAATAACCAGAGATGTTTAACTGTTATTATACACAGAGACTGACACTTTATGTTGACAGCTGATGTGTAAAGTTCAAAAAAAAAAAAAAAAAAAGTAGAATACTGAAGGTGGTAATTTCCATCACATGGAACTCATATTGTTCAATGCGATTTCCATTCTATGTATTTTTGTGTTTGAGAAATAATATTGGCCTTCTTGCCACAAACAAGACAGTATTATAAAGTCCTGATGGTTGTTTTTACTGTTTGGTGATAATTGATCAAAAATCTTTATTTAAAATACTATATTTGTCTGTTCATTATTACAACAACGGCAGTATATTTTTTCTCTAGAATGTGATGGATAAAAAAATATTGTTTCAATTTTGGTTTCATGACAGTTTGGTTTTATAGAAAATTTTTGCATGTTTTGTCCAAATGTTGAGAGTAATTATGGTAGTCAAATGCTTCATTGCATTTGATATACCATACAATATGAACCAGAAGATTGGTAATAACTATTATATACTGTACTGTTCAATGTACCTGTAAAGATAAATTTTAAACTTGAAGTAGTTATTTAAGGAACCTACAAGTATTCAGCAAAAATAAATAAATATATAAAGCAGCTTTTAAGCTGTCAGAAGCTACTTATATTATTCTTAGTGGCTGAATCTGCAAGATTTGTGTGAATCAAAAACATCACAAGATCTTTTCTGTCTCAAGGAGGAGACTCCATGTGCTTTAGTCATAAAAAAAAAATGTAAATGAATGAATAAATAGATAAATAAATGAATAAATAAAAATCTAATCAGTTCTGTCAGCATAACTGCATATGAATTTATGCCTGTATAGAACTTGTTTTTTATTTTTTATCACTTCAGGCAATAAATTGCTGTTGTCTTTGCAGACTCAGTCCTTTTCATTCAAGTGTATTATTCTCAGAAAATAAATTACATTATACTTGCTCATAATTATTATGTCTCCCCCCTTAAGGGTCGGGAGACATATTGTTTTTCCCCAGGCGTCTGTCCGTCCGTCTGTCCGTCTGTCTGTCACAAATCGTGTCCGTTCTATAACTTGAAAACCGCTCAAGCTATATTCGCAAAACTTCATATAAATATCAATCAATATGAGACGACGTGCAGAGTGCAATAATGGTAACTCTGGCATTTATACTTTTTGAGTTATTTCCCTTGGAACTTAGTCCATCACAAAATTGTGTTTCAATTGTGTCCGCTCTATAACTTGAAAACTGCTCAAGCTTTATTCACGAAACTTCATACAAATATCAATCAACACAAGGCGATGTGCAGAGTGCACAAATGGTAACTCTGGCATTTATACTTTTTGAGTTATTTCCCTTGGAACTTTGTCCATCACAGAATTGCGTCTCAGTCGAGTCCGTCTATAACTTTAGAACCATTCAAGCTATAATCATGAAAGTTCATACAAATATCAATCAACATCAGACGACGTGCAGAATGCACTCTGGCGTTTATCCTTTTTGAGTTATTTCCCTTGGAACTTTGTCCATCACAAAATTGCGTCTCAGTCGAGTCCGCCTATAACTTTAAAACCATTCAAGCTATATTCATGAAAGTTCATACAAATATCAATCAACATCAGAAGACTTGCAGAATGCAAGAACCATAACTTTAGCATTTATACTATTTGAGTTATTTCCCTTGGAACTTTGTCAGTCACAAAATTGTGTCTCAGTTGTGTCTGCTCTATAACTTGAAAACCATTTGAAAACCATTCAAGCTATATTCACGAAACTTCATACAAATATCAATCAACATTAGAAGAATTGCATAGTGCAAGAACCATAACTGTTGCATTTATACTTCTTGAGTTATTTCCCTTGGACCTTTGTCAGTCACAAAATCGTGTCTTAATCGCTTTATTACTTGAAAACCGGACAAGCTATATTCACGAAACTTCATACAAATGTCAGTCAACACTAGACAACCTGCAGAGCACAGCATTTATACTATTTGAGTTATTTCCCTTGGAACTTTGTCATTCACAAAATCGTGTCTCAATCGTCTAAGCTCTATAACTTGAAAACCGTTCAAGCTATATTCATGAAACTTCATACAAATATCAGTCAACATATAAATAGACGACGTGCAGAGCACTGTAACTCTTGCAATTATTTTTTTTTGACAAAACTAAATATGAATATCAGGGGTCCCTATAAAACTAGAAACGGAACCGAAACGAAACGCAACGAAACGGAACGCAACGAAGCGAAACAAAACGCAACGGAACAAAACGAAATGCAAGGAAACGAAACAAAACGCAACAAAACGAAATGGAACGCAATGAAACGAAACGGAATAGAAATCAAATGAAGCAAAATAAATCTGAAATTTAACAGCACAGCATACATTTATATTTAAAATCCCTATATACCATTGCAGCAACAGTTACCTCCGACTATCACCTTTTAAGTACAATTTCCATGTTTAATAAAGTAGAACATAAGTCTCCTGTAACGTTGTGACTTTGTCAGCACAGCAAGGGCAACTGAAGGAAAAAGACTCTGTCAGTGGTGCCCAAGCAACCTTACAAGGTTATGGGATACACTAGACTACTCACTAGACTAGATTGAGTGTTAGTCTGTTGGCAAATAAAGGGGGGACGGATACAGGACGCGGTAAAGTGGTGGAGAGGAGATGAGGGGTGGAACCACTTTTAAACCTCAATAGATATTGTTTTAAGAAAAAAATGCGGGTTGAAGAAAAGATAAATTTCAAAACGTCACACTCTGCCTCTTGCCTGCACATTAAAGGTTCATTTGGTGGTTTGTAAGAGGACATGGAATTTGGGTACGGGTTTATTTTGCAGTGGGATCCCGAACATGACAACACTGAAACCAAGGGAAGGATAACTTAAGTTTCTGGGAACCAGGGAACATTTTCTGAAATCATTATAGTTCGGGAAATGCAAAGACATTTTTTTCTGCGCAGCATAAAAATAATTGTTGGGGACCGAGGCAAGAACACTATTTCAGGAACCTGGGTCATATGTATGGAGCTGGTAGCCCGAAAAATGTCGAAAAGTTCACACGACGCTCCACAACAAAAAAAGTAAAAATAAATATTAATTATCTTTAAATAACAATCAAAAACTATAAAGATAATAAAGAAAATGCCCAGACCAAAACACCCTAAGACCGAATGAGACCCCAAAATCGTATGTCAGTTTATCAAATTAAACAATTCAGCCAAGTATCTGTTTAAAAGTTAATGTATTTGATTTAACAAATACCCAGTAACTTGGTAACTTCATATAGCAATGTATAGGGATAAACATGTAGCTTTTTTTAGTCTTCCTTTTGCATTAATATGTGGTGCTGTTCTATTGTGATACTTTCATGGTATTTTTCAGATTTTGCTCCATTTCGTTTTATTTCTATTTCGTTTCGTTGCGTTTCGTTCCGTTGCGTTTTGTTTCGTTGCGTTCCATTTCGTTTCGTTGCGTTTCATTTCGTTTCGTTTTGGTTCCGTTTCTAGTTTTATAGGGACCCGAATATCAGTCAATATTACATGACATGCAGAGCATAACAACTATAACTCTTGCATTTATACTTTTTACTTATTATGAATCCCTGCTTCAGGGTAGGGAAACATATTGTTTTTCCCTTGGCGTCTGTCTATTAGTCTATCACAAAATATCTTTACTGGATACGAGCTCATTGTTTGCATGAAAAATGACCAGTATTTGCATTAGAAATTGTATTTAAAGTTTCCGTTTGAAATTGTATTTAATGACTGATCCTTTTGACATCAGAAAGGGGGGAGACATCTGTTTTTTCGTAGAAAAACAATTCTAGTTATTTCTATTGTTAGTAATTATTATTGTCATTTAAAAAAAAACAAAAAAAAAACAAATGAAAGTTAACAGTGGAGACATTAATTGCTGTATGCCTATTGTACAGGCTTTACCTATTCAGGATTCCCTCTTTGGCTGACCATTTGGGGCTAAATGTGAGACCTGAATGGGTATGAATTTAGTCCTCAGTTTGAAAAGTAGAGCTTATCAGATTCTGTGCTTTCTATTCATTACTGGTGCACAGACAGATGTATATGTATTTATAAGCTGTACTTATTAGATATATAATTTACTTTGGAAGTTTATTAAAAGTTACAGAATTTAAATTTATAATGAATAATAGCTAGTTTATGTAAAACAATTTATGATGAATAAGTTAAGAATTGTAAAATAAATAAAATGATTTTGTGTATTAGATGCTGCTGAAAATCAGTCATTTTCTGAAAGAGGTAACAGTTGTATCTTTAGATTTTCACACACACACGCACACACACACACACACACACACACAAAAAAAAAAGTGAAATCTCTGAATATAAAGTTTTGTGAAATTTTTGCATAATGCAATCGTAACATATTACCTATTTTATATTTGTGTGGGGAATTTACCAGTATTGCCTGTGGTGGGAAGTTCTGTCACTGGTTTTCCACAAACATGTTTTATAGTGTTGACAATTTTTCTAATTTTAAGATAGTTCTATGGTCTTTAATTTTCCATTATGATGTTATTCTTTTAAATGAAAACATTAAGACAGTTGCAGCTGTCAGTATTTTGCAGCAGAAAAAAAAAAGGTTCAGAAGTGTTCCTGGACATATTGTTATCTTCTAGCAATATCCTGATTTTGAGATTTTTATAGTTTTTAGCTCACCTGAGCAGAAGGCTCAGAGGTGAGCTTATAGGATGGGAGTCGAGCCGTCGTCCGTCCGTGCATGGGTGCGTGGGTGGGTGCGTCAACACTTTCAAACATAAATATCTCAGAAACCAGTGGGCTGATTGCAATCAAATTTTATCTGAAGCATCATTCGGGTGGGAGAAAGGCTGCATTAGGTTTTGGTGCAGATCAGCTTAGATCTCTGGTTTCCATGGCAACAGATAGCCCCCAAAGGGTTATAATGGGGAAAACGGCGTCATCACGTTTTCTCGACTGTTTTTGATTAGATCCTTATCATACATGCAGGTAATGGTGACATACATAAGAGCTTGGATGAGTTCGAAATTTTGCCGGATTCGAGCACATACTACGGAGTTAGGTGCCCTTGAGCGTTTGAAAAAAATCCCATAGTGTTTTAATGGAGAAAACATCACATTTTTTTTTTTTAGAAAAACTTTGTCATCGCTCTAGCGCCTACATTTCTCAATGGATTTTAAAATAACTTCACACAAATGTAGGGCATGACAATATCTCGAGCAAGTTCGACTTTCAGGATGCTGCACCAAAGGTCAAGGTCACTGTGGCTATTTTTAGAAAAACATTGTCAGCGCTCTAGCACCTACATTTCTCAATGGATTTTAAAATAACTTCACATGAATGTAGGGCATGACAATATCTCGAGGAAGTTTGACTTTCAGGGTTCTGCGCCCAAGGTCAAGGTCACTGTGGCTTTTTTTTGAAAAACTTTGTCATCACTCTAGCGCCTACATTTCTCAACCGATTTTAAATCAACTTCACACAAGTGTAGGGCATGACAATATCTCGAGCAAGTTCGACTTTCAGGATGCTGCGCCCAAGGTCAAGGTCACTGTGGCTATTTTTAGAAAAACTTTTTAGCGCTCTAGCACCTACATTTCTCAATGGATTTTAAAATAACTTCACACGAATGTAGGGCATGAGAATATCTCGAGCAAGTTTAACTTTCAGGGTGCTGCACCCAAGGTCAAGGTCACTGTTGCTAATTTGTGAAAAATTTGTCATGGCTCTAGCACCTACATTTCTCCATGGATTTTGAAATAAATGCCTACAAATGTAGGGTATGACAATATCTCGAGCAAGTTCGACTTTCAGGGTGCTGCGCCCAAGGTCTAGGTCACTGTGGCTTTTTTAGCTCACTTGAGCCGAAGACTCAAAGGTGAGCTTATAGGATGGGAGTCGAGCCGTCGTCTGTCCGTCCGTCCGTGGGTGCATCAACACTTTCAAATATAAATATCTCAGAGACCAGTTGGCCGATCGAAATCAAATTTTATCTGAAGCATCATTCGGGTGGGGTAAAGGCTGCACTAGGTTTTGGTGCAGATCAGCTCAGAACGCTGGTTTCCATGGCAACAGATAGCCCCCATAGGGTTATAATGGGAAAATGGCGTCATCACGTTTTCTCGACTGTTTTTGATTAGATCCTTATTATACTTGCAGGTAATGATGACATACACAAGAGCTTGGATGAGTTCGAAATTTGGCCGGATTCGAGCACATACTACGGAGTTAGCTGCCCTTGAGCGTTTGAAAAAAATCCCATAGTGTTATAATGGAGAAAACAATGTCATCACATTTTCTCCGCTATTTTTCATTGGATCCTTTTCATACTTGCAGGTATTGAGGATATGCATAAAAGCTTGGATTAGTTTGAAATTCAGCTAGATCCCACTACTGACTATGGATCAGGCCAACACTACCAAGTTAGCTGCCCTTGAGCATCGGAAAAAATTCCCATCATCTTATAATGGTGAAAATAACTTCATGTTTTTTCCGCTGTTTTTTATTTGTTCCTTTTCATACTTTCAGGTACCAAGGACATACATAAAGCTTGCGTGCATCCACACTTTCAAACATGAATATCTAGGCAAACAGAAAACCTGTATTTTGGGTTTCCGGCCAGTTCAAAAATCAGACTGTACAGTCACAGAAAATGATAAGAGGCTTAAGAAAGTAGATAGTTTTTATTATCTATTTGGCAAAAACAAAGACACTGATGAACTACGTAATTACTGTGCAGCTGATCTGCACCTTTGTTTTCACATATGCAAATAACTGTTTTTTCATGAAGTGGCTCATTTCAGAAAAGAAGGTATTAAGAGCTATGGAAGTTCAAAGATAGCCTCCATATTGTGCACTAGGTCAAAGCAACAACAAAATCTTAATTCAATACATTCGTAAATCCATGCTCATGAACACACATATTAAATGATGATTATCTTGGGACTGCAGTGGAATGTTTTGATAAAAACTTGTGAGGGGTAATAAAACTCCCTTTAGAAGTTAACATCCCTGAGAGATTAGGAATCATGCTGATATCCCTCTGCAGAAAGTCCAGTGAGATGAAATTTGGCTGCTGGTGAAAGGTTATAGTACAAGCTGACAGCTCTGTCTGTTGTGCTGTTGATTGGATACTTTTTAGCTTACCTGAGCCAGCGGCTCAGGGGGAGCTTATAGGATGGTAAGGCTCCGGCGTCCATCCGTCGCCCGTCCATCGTCCGTCCACAATTTCAAACAACTTCTCCTCTGAAACCGGTGGGCCGATGGCAACCAAATTTCATATATAGCCTCCTGTGACCATAGGAACGAAAAATTATTCAAACGGTCCTGGTCACATGACTAACAGGGCCGCCATGCCCATATATGGTAAAAAGCTTTAAAAATCTTCTTCTCCAGAACCAATAGGCTGATGGCCTTGAAACTTAGTATGTAGCAACTGGTACGCAAGTACTACCAAGATTGTTCAAATTATGACCTTGGGTTGACCTTGACCTAATTTATGACACTTTCAACTTTGGTACATTACGTAGGGTTTTATATGGGACAATGCTTAAACAGTGGATTTTTCAGAAACCATTTAAGTTTAAGGTGCAATATTTGGTATATATGGTTGACTCAATGACCAGATGAAGATATTTTGTCGTTAAAGGTCAAGGTCATTCTTTGACTTATGTACAAGGTCATTGAGATTCTCTCACCCGTCAACATTTTCAAACATCTTCTCAAAGGCCACTGGGGTCAGTTGAAGCCATTTTTCATCTGGAGCTTCACCGGCTTAAAGGAACCATAGTTTGTTGAGATGGTCTTGGTCACTTGACCAAGATGGCCCCCATGCCCATATATGGTAAAAACTCTTCAAAAGTCTTTTTCTCGAGAACCGAAAGGCCTATTACCTTGAAACGAGGTATGTGGCATTGGGCACTCTGGCCCATCTTAGTTTATACAAATGATAACTGTATTTCATATGGAACTTTAATATTTAGGGTCAAAGGAATCAAAGTTTGTTCAGATGGTCATGGTCATATGAGCAAGGTGGCCGCCACGCCCATATATGATAAAAACCCTTCTGGAATCTTTGTCCAGAACCAAAGGCCCAGTGAACTTGTGGCTTGGTATATAGAATGAAGTCAAAAAAGAATGAAGTCAAACATAAATTGGTTCATAATGTGAGAAAACATGACGCTCATAAACACTTGGAAAAGTTTTCACTAAATGTTGCCGCATGGAAGCAGGGCTACAGCAAATGTGTAGACACCCCCAAAATTTGACGTGACACAAGTGATATAAAAATCATAATTTTTGCAATTTTCATAGTTCGTTGTCAACAATGCCTCTAATAGTGCGTATGATGTCCAGGGGCTTCAATTACAGCACGACATCGCATGTGCATGCTCCTTATCAGTGTCTGTATCCGGTTTTGGGGAATCTGCCTCTATTCAGCCACCAATGCATCCTTGAGCTCCTGTAGTGTCCTAGGCTGCACAGGTCTCGCTAAAACTGCACGCTGAAGCATGTCCCAAGCATGTTCAATCGGATTCAAGTCCAGTGATCGAGCAGGCCAGTCCATACGTACGATTGCCTCGCGTGCCAGGTAGGGGTCAGTGATATGTGCATGGTGTGGACGGGCATTATCGTACACCAGAATAAAATCCCGACCGACAGCACCAGCGTAAGGTCTCACAAACTGATCCAGAATCTCATTAAAGTATAGCACAGCCGTCATTGTTCTGTTTTGCAGTCACATAGACAGACTCGACCAGTACATGGACACTACCAGTACGCGGACACTTTTGTGTTTGGTGTCAAATAAACGCTAAGATACTTTGTAACCTTTTTTTCAATGCGTCATTTCTTTATCTTTTTGTCATTCACTTTTACACTTACACAACACAGTTATGAATTTGCAGGGCTGATGCAGACTGGTATCACGATCGATGCTTCATTTTGGCTACGGCAAACACGCAAACAGGCAAAGCAAACAGCCATGTGTCAATATTAAATTAGAACAACCCTCAACAATGTTTATACATTTTTGCTAACTACATGTATCAATAATTTAATTAGTAATGCAGCGTATAAATGTCATCTTAGTTTACTCAGATTCTGAGGTGTCCGCGTACTGGTATGATAAGCCTGTTTGATACAGCAAATAGTATGGTCTCAACAGCGTTACACTGGGCATGCACAGATGAATTTTTCATGTGTACATTTTTATCCCCCGACCGAAAGGTTCGGGGGATATAGCGATGAGCCTGGCGTCCGTCCGTCCGTCCGTCTGTCCGTCCGTCCGTCCGTCCGTCCGTAAACACTTTCTTGTCCGCTCTATATCTTGAATATCCTTTGGAATATTTTCATGATACTTCACAGTTATGTAGAACAGGTCATGACGATGTGTCGCGAACAAGAATGGTAACTGTTGCTATTGTACTTTTTGAGTTATCTCCCCTTAAGTGATTTTTTGGCAGATTCGTGTCCGCTCTGTAACTTGAATACCCTTTGGAATATTTTCATGATACTTCACAGAAATGTAGAACAGGTCATGACGATGTGTCGCGAACAAGAATGACAACTCTTGCTTTCTTACTTTTTGAGTTATTTCCCCTTGATAGTTGTAGGTGCGATATTTTGGCAGATTCGTGTCCACTCTATAACTTGAATACCCTTTGGAATATTCTCATGATACTTCACAGATATGTAGAACAGGTCATGACGATGTGTCGCAAACAAGAGTGACAACTCTTGCTTTCTTACTTTTTGAGTTATTTCCCCTTGATCATTTTAGGTGTGATTTCGTGTCCGCTCTATAACTTGAATACCTTTTGGAATATTTTCATGATACTTCACAGATATGTAGAACAGGTCATGACGATGTGTCGCGAACAAGAATGACAACTCTTGCTTTCTTACTTTTGGAGTTATTTCCCCTTGATCATTTTAGGTGTGATTTTGTGTCCGCTCTATAACTTGAATACCTTTAGGAATATTTTCATGATATTTTACAGATATGTAGAACAGGTCATGTTGATGTGTCGCGAACAAGAATGACAACTCTTGCTTTCTTACTTGTGGCGTTATTTCCCTTTGATGATGTTAGATGTCTGCCCCCATAGCTTGAATACCGTTTGAAATATTTTCATGATACTTCACAGATATGCAGAACAGGTCATGACAGTTTGTCTCATACATGAATGATAACTCTTGCTTTCATGCTTTGTGAGTTATTTCCCTTTGGTAGTTTGAGCTGCTGTTTGAGTCTCTGATCCATATCTGTATAACCCTGGCCTGCTCCAGAATTTGAATAACCTTGTACCTGTGATATCTTATCAGTGTTTCTAACTCTCTCTGACCCCTCTACATCCTGCCCCCGCGCCCCCCCCCCCCCCCCCAAAAAAAAAGAAAAAAAAAAAAAGAAAAAAAAAAAGAAATCCAGATTTGGATTCTTTGTCCAAATTCACTTAGTAGAGAGCTCAAAATTAGGTTTGTACGGCTTGTACTTTAGAAGTTATTCACACATTTTGAAAGTTGAATGTATAGTATCCTATACACTTGTGTATATGGTGGCTGTTTGAGATATTACCTGTTTTTAGCAGTCAAGCATACTGCTTTAGTCTGAGTGTTAGATAATCATGCATCTGTTAACAGATAATGTCAATCAGAAGCATAAAAGAATGACAATATATTACTAATATGTGTTTTGAAGTGCACCCTTTTTACCAAGGCCCATGGGGGTCTTCGGTCGGGGGATTTGCCATCTCCTCTGATGGCTATTTTTCCTATATTTAGCACCAGGGTATTCCTGAAATTGCATGCCCATCTGGTAGTCTGGAACACATTTGAGTCTTAAACATTAGGTAAAACACCATTAAAAGTGTCCGCGTACTGGTCGAGCCTGTCTACAGGTCAGTTTTTATCCCCCGACCGAAAGGTTCGGGGGATATAGCAATGAGCCTGGTGTCCATCCGTCCGTCCGTCCGTCCGTAAACATTTTCTTGTCCGCTCTATATCTTGAATACCCTTTGGAATATTTTCATGATACTTCACAGTTATGTAGAACAGGTCATGACGATGTGTCGCGTACAAGAATGGTAACTCTTCCTATTGTACTTTTTGAATTATCTCCCCTTTGATGATTTTTTGGCAGATTCGTGTCCGCTCTGTAACTTGAATACCCTTTGGAATATTTTCATGATACTTCACAGAAATGTAGAACAGGTCATGATGATGTGTCGCGAACAAGAATGACAACTTTTGCTTTCTTACTTTTTGAGTTATTTCCCCTTGATAGTTTTAGGTGTGATTTTTTGGCAGATTCATGTCCGCTCTATAACTTGAAAACCCTTTGGAATATTCTCATGATACTTCACAGATATATAGAACAGGTCATGACAGTGTGTGGCGAACAAGAATGACAACTCTTGCTTTCTTACTTTTGGAGTTATTTCCCTTTGATGATTTTAGGTGTCCACTCCAAAGCTTGAATACCTTTTGAAATATTTTCATGATACTTCACAAATATGCAGAACAGGTCATGATAATTTGTCTCATACATGAATGATAACTCTTGCTTTTATACTTTGTGAGTTACTTCCCTTTGGTAGTTTCAGCTGCTGTTTGAGTCTCTGCTCCATATCTGTATAACCCTGGCCAGCTCTAGAATTTGAATAACTGTGTACCTTTTAGAATATTGATGATAATTCTGTGACATCTTATTAGTGTTCCTAACTCTCTGTGACCCCTCCACATTCCCGTGTCCCCCTCCCTCCCCCCCCCCCCCCCCCCCCCCCCCCCCAAATTTTTTTTCTTTTTTCCAGATTTGGATTCTTTGTCCAAATTCACTTACTAGAGAGCTCAAAATTAGGTTTGTAGGTCTTGTACTTTAAAAGTTATTCACACATTTTGAAAGTTGAATATGTCGTATGCTATACATTTGTGTATATGGTGGCTGTTTTAGATATTACCTCTTTTTAGCAGTCACGCATACTGTTTTAGTCTGAGTATTAGATAATCATGCATCTGTTAACAGTTAATGCCAATCAGAAGCATAAAAGAAGCACAATATATTACTAATATGTGTTTTGAAGTGCACCCTTTTTACCAAGGCCTATGGGGGTCTTGGGTCGGGGGATTTGCCATCTCCTCTGATGGTTATTTTTCCATTGACACTATCGCCTGCCCAGAACATGATTGAACCCTTGCCATAGCGCACATGTTCTGCCACATTCAAGTAATGAAATCTCGCTTTTGACATTCTCCACACTAATTGAGGTTTGTCAGTGAAGTCTAAACAGAATCTGGACTCATCAGTGAACAGCTCTGGCGTCCAATCACGGATTGTCCATCTGACATGAGTTCTGGCAAAGGCCAATCCGTCTTGAACATGCTGTCGCGTTAACGGAATGTGCATAGCGGGTCTCCTAGCATTCAGTCCGAACTCATGGAGTCTGTTCCTCACTGTTTGTGTAGAAAGGACGGGTCTCCATAAGGTCCATTTCGTGGCTAGAATAGATTTCCTTCAATCTTTGTATGTGATAAGTACTATGTATTGGCTCTTGATTGACAAAATCTTAGATTGCACAGAAATCAGTTGAGCTTGATATGCATGATATAAGTGGGTGGGGTAATTTCACATGATTCTAAGGTCTATCTCTATAATGCTGTTTCATTTTATAGGAAGCCTTAGCCAAATATCAATTATTATAGAATGGTAATGATATGTGTTTACCAGTTAGTGGTTGCAGAAGTTTCCCAAAAATGCTCATAAATGATTGTGTATATTCACTAACAAGTCATACCTAAATTTTGGCCATATTTTGTCTCCAAATTTACGAAAAACCACAATTTTTCTACATTTTCAAAGCAATTTATTAGATATCATACAAGTATAAAGTGGATACAATGGACATTATAAAATTATGAGGAATCATATATACACTTAGTTGTTTCAGAGTTATCTGCCCCTGAATAAGGAAAAAGTTATATTTTCCAAGAAAAAAGTTCCTTGAGGGCCCACCCGTGACGCGAATAGATTTCCACCAAATGCTGTGCATTATAAATACTTTGTGTTGATTGACAGCTATTTGTTGATATAGTAAACTGACCAGTAATTAGTTACCTGCAGTTTACAAGTAAGCTACAGATGGTTGGGATAATATTACATGATTAATTTGCCTCTATTTCTAAGATGTTGTACATTATTATCGGAAATTGTGGGCAAACATCGATTATCATGTAATGGTACAGATACATAATGTACATGTATCAAATAGCAGATGCATAAGTTTTTAACTCCCCTGAGTCAGAGTCCTCGGGGGAGCTCAAAGAATGGTAGTCTTCCGCGTCCTTCATCTGCCATCCATCCAGCCAACATCTTCAAACAACTTTTCTCTGAAACAACTGGGCCAAATTAATTTATATTTCACATACAGCCTTTAGGAAAAGGGGGAAAGAAAATTTTACAAATTTATTCTAAATCACATGCCCAAATATGGTACAAACCTTAAAAATCTTCTTCTACAAAACTACTGGTGCGATTGCCTTGAAACTTGGTTTGTAGCATCTGGGACTCAAGAACTACATAGCTAATATAAAAGATGACCCTAGGTTGACCTTGACCTATTTTATTCCAAGGTCAAAATTGGTCCCTCAGGCGTTTGAATGAGACAAGCTGAAAAAAGTGCATTTTTCTGTTCTTATTATGCAACGTGATATGAAAATACAGCAGAATTCATCCGATATGAATTCTAGAGGTCAAGGTCATTTGGTGACTCTTGGCAAAATGTCACTCATAGTTTTCAAAGGACGTCTACTCTGAAACAACTTGGCCAGTTTCATGTGAATTTCATATGCAGCCTTCAAGCAACGAGGGGAAGAAAGTTTACATAGTTGGTCTTGATCACATGACTGTTACGCAGAAGGTTTTACACACGGTCGACACGGGTGTAGAGCCTTATGCGTCGCCAGGACGGCGGAGGGTGATTTTCGGTTAAAGGGTTATCTACCAGTGTATTACACTAACAAGGAAACTCTAACAACGTTAGAATTTTTTTGAAGTTTATATATAATGTAAATTCTATATACAACGATACAATTTACAACAATTCACAATTACAATAATATACAACACATATCAGTTCATGTCGCTGGCCCAAGTAAGGTGTTTGTTTCAAATCTGTAATCGATTTGCGTACAATACGCAAATAGATTACCGTCTGACGTCAACACCGTACTAGGCTCAGCGCCATGAACTAAAGGAAAACACAAAGAACAAAAAAAACGTTAGTTTGAGCTCATACAAAAAAAACAAGGCCTTATGTTGGTAGACTTCAATTCGTCGTTCCCTGGATCATGTCATGGGCCAGTCCACCAACTTATAATTACACGTGCACGATTATATACTGGTCGCTCCCTGGATCGTACCAGGGACCAGTCTATATATATTAACACACCTTAGTGGAAGAACACTGTCCCACACTTGATGTGACCTTCAGATCTTATCACAGAATCTGGCAAAACTGTGCTAACCACTTCCGCCTACATTTTGTGCTTCCCGCCTCTGCTTAGGAACCATGCACAAACGGCGTTGTAACTGCCTCTACCCGGGTTGGTATTAACCTGCAGACGTATATCAAATCTCCAGGTGAGACGTGGCTCTAAGTCCTAACAGCTGACTGCCGGACTTGATGTGCCTAAAAATAACGAACTTACACTTAATACATTGTAACTACATAATAACAATACGTAAGACTTGGGCCTGTCTTGGAAATACCATACAACGCCCTCGGCGAATGCCGAGCATAACGTGCACACGCCAGCCGTGTCACTAGACACGACTCGCGCTCACGATGTAAAGCTAAAAGTGTGCTTACCACTTCCGCCAATGAAGAAACGTAGATCCTACCACGCATGTGCGTCGAAGGATCTGACGTCAAACATTGTCAAGAAGTATACTGACGTCAACAGGCATTACCATGACATACCCCACATAAAACATGAATAATCTAAACAATGACCTATTTACATTAAATTGATTGACCAAAATCTAACTCCCATATGTAGTAATTCATTTCTTTAAACTAAGCGTAATACCATTTGCCATAGAATATAATAGCTGAATAAACATTTCTAACACATTTGGGATCATAACGCTTGATCTGACATCATGACGCCAATGATGTTATACCATATGACGTCATCTAGTGAAGGCAAATCAAGCGCATGACGACCAAATGTTACCATTATAACTTATGGAAAAAACCCTTAATGCGGTGCATGCTATGGCGTCAATTGACGTCACGAGTATATAAATTAGTCCCATTACAAATCAATCTACTTCTATAGGCCACGTATACGTGAAACTAATATAAAAAGTGCTGACGTCGCAATAACATGAATGCAACTGACGTCACATGAATAACATGAATGCAACTGACGTCACATGAATAACATGAATACAACTGACGTCACTGGACGTCAAATAGACGCACACCATTGCAACCAACATCAGTGATATAAACTATTTCCGTAATTTACAAAACTTCCTAATATACAAATACCATGCGCAGCATGGTCAGTATAAACAAAATTGGTCGACATATGCACAGCCTGATCACTGTCAACAAAATCAAATCAGTCGACACATATAATCATACCATATCAATCAGAAGTCACATTTTTCATTCTTAGCCAAACTCTTCTAAATAAATATAATAAAATCTTACCGTTCTGGTCTAAACTCAGAATCTGGGCACACAACAATATAACATCCTCAGTATAAGAATTAAACAGCCACGTCTAACTTTTCAATAAAAGATAGGCGTATAAATAGTATGCGTCTCACATTTAAATCATGGGACTCGAATATAAGCGTGCAGGTACTCACATTAAAATCATGCAACACGCTGTCCACAATCAAAAGACTCGTGCAGGTATTCACCTTAAAATCATGCAATACGCTGTCCACGAGAGGTATTCACAAACAACCCATGCATAACGTAGCCACAATTTCCGCAAATGTTTATTACCACAGTTGCCCTAAAAACTGTAGCCCTACTGATTGAATGAAAATAATTACGACGACATAGTCGACGATCGGATCCATTTCGTAACATAGGTTTCCCCTTAGGGAGAAAAAAACATAACAATGTTTCTTTTCTGAAATAGTACGAAATGCGATCGAATCGTAGGCTCTGTCAAAACTGGAAAAGTAGCTATATACACAACAACGGTGCGATGCATAACGTGGCCAAACTATCTACTAAGGTAGTCCGCCCCCAAATTATCTTGGCAACTGATCTATCTGATTTTTTAACTCGCGTTGCTGCAATTCAAAACTATACTTCAACTTTTCTAACTCAACTTCGCTCGACAACTTCGCTTCCTTATCGCTTTCGACTTGAGACAACTTAGCTTCCCTATCTTTCTCGGCTTGCCGCTCTATGCTTTCAATTCGCGCCATCTCGATTTCCCTATCCGCCGCAATCTTAGCTTCTTCCGTCGCCCTATCCGCCGCAATCTTAGCTAACTCAATTTCCCTATCTCTTTCGGCCTGCGCAATCCTAGCTAACTCAATTTCCCGGTCTTTATCGGCCTGCGCAAGCTTTTCTTTCTCCGCCGCGATCTTCTCTTTATCAAGTTCCCTTACCGCGTGCCTTTCTGCCCTCTCAGTCTCTTGCTGTTGCTTTACAAATTCCTGCAATGCCTGCCCCTCATAACCTAACTCCCTTCCCGTCTTAACTAACTGATCCATGACGCTTAACGTAATGCTCATGTTAACTTAACTGAAACCGACGTTCACTTATAGTCACACACGTTAACTAAAACGTTAACAATAATAATAACAAACTAATCCAACTAAAACGTTGATAAATTAGTATACTCGCGATCTAGACGTAGCTATTAAAGTTACGTTCATAACAGACCGGAAATGACGTCATAAACTGACGTTGACTTTGCCGAGAATTACTTTTCACTTTCAAATGACACAATTAGATGACGTAAATAACCCACATTACAATTACGCCCAACTTGATCTAGCGTATCGGATATACAAACGTAACGTATGTAACGCAACGTATTAACACTGACACGACAACTGTACGTCCTACATTACAAAACCTTATAGGATACCAACGGTAAATCAAACTTAAGATTCCGCTATTAGGTTTAATTCATTGTAACGATATTATATAACGTTACGAGTGACCTACGTTACTAAATCAGGACATAAAATGGACCTCAGTAACGGTTACGACACTACGTACAAACGTTTGAATTAATGAACTAACAGATTGTCATGCAACAGCAGTGCCAAGGTACTCAAACGGACCTTAAAACTAAATATGTATCATCCGTGCCAAGACAATTCAGGTCTATATACCTCAGTTTCCCCACTCAGATATGCAACCTGTTACATTTTATCACAAATTAATGCATGGGATATCGCACTTCATCACGCAGGGAATAAGGATAGTTGACCTTAACTGAGTGTAGGTTACATTTACAAGAATTTAGTGGCAAAATTGTTCCCCTAAAATTCACAGCCTTACGTCACCTTAGAAAAGAACAATCAGAAAGTGAATAATAATAAAAAAAAATGTTTGACAAAATTGTGCCTAGATTCTGTATATATTGTCAATGTGTTACACTGGCAGATATTAACCGGAAATCAAATCCCGTTACTTCATGACACCATGTTACGCAGAAGGTTTTACACACGGTCGACACGGGTGTAGAGCCTTATGCGTCGCCAGGACGGCGGAGGGTGATTTTCGGTTAAAGGGTTATCTACCAGTGTATTACACTAACAAGGAAACTCTAACAACGTTAGAATTTTTTTGAAGTTTATATATAATGTAAATTCTATATACAACGATACAATTTACAACAATTCACAATTACAATAATATACAACACATATCAGTTCATGTCGCTGGCCCAAGTAAGGTGTTTGTTTCAAATCTGTAATCGATTTGCGTACAATACGCAAATAGATTACCGTCTGACGTCAACACCGTACTAGGCTCAGCGCCATGAACTAAAGGAAAACACAAAGAACAAAAAAAACGTTAGTTTGAGCTCATACAAAAAAAACAAGGCCTTATGTTGGTAGACTTCAATTCGTCGTTCCCTGGATCATGTCATGGGCCAGTCCATATATCATGAGGAACACCAACTTATAATTACACGTGCACGATTATATACTGGTCGCTCCCTGGATCGTACCAGGGACCAGTCTATATATATTAACACACCTTAGTGGACGAACACTGTCCCACACTTGATGTGACCTTCAGATCTTATCACAGAATCTGGCAAAACTGTGCTAACCACTTCCGCCTACATTTTGTGCTTCCCGCCTCTGCTTAGGAACCATGCACAAACGGCGTTGTAACTGCCTCTACCCGGGTTGGTATTAACCTGCAGACGTATATCAAATCTCCAGGTGAGACGTGGCTCTAAGTCCTAACAGCTGACTGCCGGACTTGATGTGCCTAAAAATAACGAACTTACACTTAATACATTGTAACTACATAATAACAATACGTAAGACTTGGGCCTGTCTTGGAAATACCATACAACGCCCTCGGCGAATGCCGAGCATAACGTGCACACGCCAGCCGTGTCACTAGACATGACTCACGCTCACGATGTAAAGCTAAAAGTGTGCTTACCACTTCCGCCAATGAAGAAACGTAGATCCTACCACGCATGTGCGTCGAAGGATCTGACGTCAAACATTGTCAAGAAGTATACTGACGTCAACAGGCATTACCATGACATACCCCACATAAAACATGAATAATCTAAACAATGACCTATTTACATTAAATTGATTGACCAAAATCTAACTCCCATATGTAGTAATTCATTTCTTTAAACTAAGCGTAATACCATTTGCCATAGAATATAATAGCTGAATAAACATTTCTAACACATTTGGGATCATAACGCTTGATCTGACATCATGACGCCAATGATGTTATACCATATGACGTCATCTAGTAAAGGCAAATCAAGCGCATGACGACCAAATGTTACCATTATAACTTATGGAAAAAACCCTTAATGCGGTGCATGCTATGGCGTCAATTGACGTCACGAGTATATAAATTAGTCCCATTACAAATCAATCTACTTCTATAGGCCACATATACGTGAAACTAATATAAAAAGTGCTGACGTCGCAATAACATGAATGCAACTGACGTCACATGAATAACATGAATGCAACTGACGTCACATGAATAACATGAATACAACTGACGTCACTGGACGTCAAATAGACGCACACCATTGCAACCAACATCAGTGATATAAACTATTTCCGTAATTTACAAAACTTCCTAATATACAAATACCATGCGCAGCATGGTCAGTATAAACAAAATTGGTCGACATATGCACAGCCTGATCACTGTCAACAAAATCAAATCAGTCGACACATATAATCATACCATATCAATCAGAAGTCACATTTTTCATTCTTAGCCAAACTCTTCTAAATAAATATAATAAAATCTTACCGTTCTGGTCTAAACTCAGAATCTGGGCACACAACAATATAACATCCTCAGTATAAGAATTAAACAGCCACGTCTAACTTTTCAATAAAAGATAGGCGTATAAATAGTATGCGTCTCACATTTAAATCATGGGACTCGAATATAAGCGTGCAGGTACTCACATTAAAATCATGCAACACGCTGTCCACAATCAAAAGACTCGTGCAGGTATTCACCTTAAAATCATGCAATACGCTGTCCACGAGAGGTATTCACAAACAACCCATGCATAACGTAGCCACAATTTCCGTAAATGTTTATTACCACAGTTGCCCTAAAAACTGTAGCCCTACTGATTGAATGAAAATAATTACGACGACATAGTCGACGATCGGATCCATTTCGTAACAATGACCAAGATGGCCGCCATGCTCATAAATTGTAAAAAACTTAAAAAATCATCTTCTCCAGAACCACTGAGCGAATGGCTTAAAACTTGGAATGTAGCATTTAGGACTCTATTACTTCAAAGTTTATATTAACCATGACCCTGGGTTGACCTTGACAGGAAAAGCTGAAAAAGTGCGTTTTTATGTTGCTATTAGACTCTATGATAGACTTTGTGGTTTTCCAGTTAAAAAGCGTAAAGGACAAAATTTGACCTTGCCATAAAAGAGGTCATGGCTTTTTAAGTGCAAGATGACTGGCAACCCTGCGATATGGTTATATCTGTCAGCTGATATTTAACAAAGACTTACAATCATGCTTTCTGAGCTTTTCAAAGTATGTGAGGCAGCTATGTTTGTGAATGAATACCTGTAGTGTATTCTGTAAAACTACAGCTTGGATAACAAAAGTTTCCGTCTTTCAGAATGGCTAAGGCAGTGCCAGAAGAATTCAACTTTGTACCACGATCATGGATTCTGCCAGCAGATCACAACATTCTACAAAACTATGTGAAAGATTTGAAACAGAGGAAAATATATAAAACTTTCATTGTCAAGCCATCAAATGGAGCTCAGGGACATGGGTAGGTGCTCATTGTAGATATAGGGATCATAAATGTTTTACATGCATTGACATTTACCGCTTGACCCTGCTATTATACTCTTTTTGTCATGCATGCTTTTCCAGCCATAGAGCCTTAAGAGCAAGACTGACACTCACTAAAACATAACAGACAAGTGACATATTCACACTAAGAGCTATAACAGATATGTTCCCTGGATGCTTCTTTATGACAGAATTGTTAAAAACAAACTACAGGTAACAAAATTGTGAACAAACAACATTAATATTGGCTGGGTTTAGAGACAGCATACAAAGCAGCAATGTTTCCTCATAACAGACTATGCCCAAGAATATTAATGGTCACAAAATGATATTCAAACAGCGAAAAATGCCAAAATTTGAATGTGTGACCATGGCATCAAACAGCAATGTACATACTGTATTAATCCTAGTAAATGTTCCAGCTTCTTTTCCAGAAATAATGTTTTATTAACTTGAGTGAATTTCTGTTTATGTCTCTGGATGAGGTAGTTCTCTGAAATGGGTCTACTCTTAAAGGAAAGAATTTTAGCAACTATTTTCCTTTAAGTGTTGACCCCTACTGAGATGGGAGGCAAAAAAATAATTGAGTTGCTTCATCTGAAGCTATAGCCATTCACCTTTTATTGTGTGTTTGAGATATTTTGGAATTTATGACCCTTAAGGCTCTAAATAATGCCATCTTTCATAAAATGTGATGCCCCTGAGGCGGTTAATAGGATAAATTTGGTAGGCATCTCTGCAAAAATGATTTTTTAAGAGAATGGATACACTTTCAGAGGAAGCAACTCTGTCACTTCCATTTTTGCCTCACTTCTCAATTTGGTTCAGTTCTTTAAGGAAAACATTTGCTCCCCTAGGAGCATACCCACCTCTTATATGAAGATATACTTAGAGAACATGGTTTGTAATACAAGAAACCTTTGAAATAGGTCAGAACAACTGCTTCAAATGAAACTTTTGAATGTTTTCAAAATGATGATATTTAATGTTTTGTAGTACTTAGATTAGTATTGCATCATAAATTTGTCCTCCAGCAGTCATCTTCTTCTTTTACAGAATTGCTTTGTTCAGAAACACAGAAAAAATTCCACCAACTGAACATTTCATTGTACAAGAGTATGTGGAAAAGCCTCTACTGCTCGATGGATACAAGTTTGATCTGCGTATATAATTATGTTCTATCACATCATGTGACCCACTGAGAGTATTCTTGTTTAATGATTGGTTGGTGAGAATGAGTACAGAAAAGTACCTTCCCCCACAAGAAAACTACTTGGTAAGATAAAAGTTTTTGTGCAAAGAGCCTTTTTATACCCCACATACCACATGATAGTGGTAGGTTATTATGTTCATTACTGGCCTATCCATCTGTCCACCTGTTTGTTGATTCAGCTGTCTGTCTGCACTTGGTTTCATTTATAGATATATGCATTTGGTTTGTGAATGCAAATAAAATTTAGTTGACAAATTACCTCACAATGTCCCTTCAAATATGACGGGGCTTCAAGGAAAATGTCTGTGATCAGGTTAAATTTAGTTCAGCTGCTACATGACAAAACCAACCTAACCACACTATTCCTGGGCGGGCTTAGACCTTCTAAGTGGTTAACCGCTTAGGAGGTCTAAGCCTGCCCAGGAATAGTGTGGTTAGGTTAATTGACGGTAGCTATTTACTGTGTACGTTAAACAATACCACAACAACAACCAACAAAGTAGCTTGTGTGCCCAGGGAAGACTCAGATCAGCCTGCGCATCAACGCAGTCAGCATCATTGTTGTGCACTTAAAGGATAGCCAAGGTTCTATGCAAATAGGGAAGACTCTGCTCAGACTGGGCTGATGCCCAGGCTAATTTGAGTTGTTGCTGGGTGCACATGCCACTTTGTTGGTTTTGTCATGTTGTGGCTCAGTTGAAAACATTGCTTTAAATATAGAAGTACCATTGCCTTTATTAAAAGGTCGAAGTATGATCCTTACTGACATAGTATAGCTACACTCAGGGATAAAGTATCAACTCAGAAACCCTGAAGGTGAATGGATATACAGGGGAAACAACTCAGCCATTTTCATTTTTGCTTCCCTTCTCAATTGGGGCCAGTTCAGAGAAGGAAAAAATTGCTCTAGGTGCAATTTCTTCCCTATAAGAGTAGACCCCAGGGAAGCAAACAGGGAGCCACAAATGTTGTCTGCTTTACTACACCATATTATCCTATTTTAACGCCCTGGGGGTGAAGGGGACTGTTGTTTTGAGCCTAAAGAGAAGTTAATTAGCCACTGCCAAAATACTTCTGATGAACAGTATTAAAGTGAATGGATATACTTCTAGCTTAAGAAATTTATTCTGTCTCCTTTCTCAAAGGGGTCAAATTTTAAAGGAAAGAATTTGCTCCTCTTGGAGCAAATTCTTCCCTTGAAGAGTGGTTCCCATTTGAAAGAGCTACTTTCTCCAGAGAAGCAAACAGGAATTCATGTTTTCCCTTTTGAAAAACTGATGGAAAAGACAGAGGTTGGCTGGAAAAGACAGAGGTTGGCTAGTTTATATAACATTAATTTAGGAAAAGAGGCAGTGGGGGGCATTTATTAGAGCAGGGGCATTTATTAGGATAGGTATATGGCAGAAAAATACCAAGGTGTATTCATTTCCCTTTGATATACATACAGCTGGATATATTGTTGTTCTCAAGATGAAAATTAATAGTCTGTCAGATTTTCATATTGTTTCATTTCCTCTCTTTCAGTTCCACTGGACCTGGTATATGCATTTAACAAACTATTCTGTGAATAAACACAACAAATATTATGAGAAGGGAGCTTCACTGGATTCTGGGAGTAAAAGATCTGTCAAAGCTTTCAATGATTATTTACGGAAAAACGACTATGATGTAACACTATTGTGGAGAAATATCTCAGACATGATAGTGAAAACATTGCTAGTTGCCGAACCCCATATTCTTCACGCATACAGAATGTGTAGACCTGGGGCATCATCAAGTCATGATAGTGTGTGTTTCGAAGTTCTTGGATTCGATGTGTTTATTGACAGGAAATTATGTCCTTGGCTGCTTGAGGTAAAATGGTTACTGTAATATTGCTTCGTTTGCATATATTGTATCATGATTTTGTCTCACTTGCAACTAGCAGAAATCAGGGCTCCAGATAAGAAGGGGTAACAGGGATAATTCAGAGATCATTTTCTTATTTCTCATCCAAAACATATGTTGTGACCCCTCATTAGAACTGTCTCTGGATAACAGGGATAATTCAGAGATTATTTTCTTATTTCTCATCCAAAACATATGTTGTGACCCCTAATTAGAACTGTTTTTGTGAGACGGTTCTAATGAGGGGTCACAACATATGTTTTAATTGGAAAATAAGGAAAATTATCCCTAAATTATCCCTGTTGCCCCTTCTTATCTGGAGCTGTGAAAAATGAGACATAGGTATTGCTTCTCTTGTGTTACTGGTGGCATAAATTTGGGTCAAATTTTCTGGTTTAGCTCTGTTTTTTTTTTGACATTGCACAGACAGGAAAGACACCATGTACCTACTTCCCTGCATAGTTTTTTTGAAATAATATAAACCCTTTAAGGTGGTGATAATCACTGATTTGGGACAAAGACAAAAATCTGCATGAAAAACTCAAAATAACACTGATCTTTCCAAAACTTAGCAGTTGCCTTCTTTATGTTGTTTCTCATAATTTAGAATCCCAAAATGCAGCATTTTTAATGTTAAAAAGTGTTTTTATAAGTGAAGATCAAAGGGTAATTTTCTGCGAATAAATCTGAAAAAATAATATCATTATTGAAAATATACTTAGTGCTTAGAGTACCTTGTTGCATAATGGAGAGCGTCCTAGCAATTATTTTTTCAAACTCTTTCACACATTATCAGGCTGAGCAGATGAAAAAAGATGCAGTCTGTGTCCAAATTTTTTTGTCAAAACACACAGGTGAGACAGGTGATACTATTTTAACAAGGTTGAACAATTTCATCTACACACCACTGATCATGTCAGTAATGTATTATTTATATAGTAGGTGTCAACATAGGTATGCTTGCCTACCCTAAATTTAATAAATGCATCCAGTGTACATTTACTTTGTACATGGTTGAACATTGAGAAAAAGCTACCGTTTTCATCTGGTCTACATTACAATTTGAGAAAGAGTTGGAATAAATAATTGCTAGGACGCTCTTCATTATGCAATAATGCACCTTCAGCACTACGTAAATTTTCAATAACAATATTATTTTTTCAGATTTATTCGCAGAAAAATACCCTTTGATCTTTCCTTATAAAAACACTTTTTTAAGCAGCATGTACGTCTGTTTGGTATTCTAAACTGTAAAGAACAACGAAAATAAGAAGTCTGCTAGCTTTCAGGGAGATACATTACTTTTTTATGGTTTTATGCAGATTTTTACATTTACCATAAATCACCACCTTAAGTGCTAATAGTCTGACTGCAAAATTTATGTCTGTAAAATTTAAAAACATTTTGTCCAAGCCATGTCAAATTGAAATTTCAGTGAGTAGAAGGCAAACAGTGAAGATTTAAATAAGGTGGCTCATTATGAGCTGCCTCATCTTGATCTATGCCATAAGCAAATTTAAATTTTTGTTCTTGAAGCTTTGAATGCTAGAGATGTGTTTCATGAAAATTTCTAAAGTTACTGGATATAAATAGACAAAACCTCAGTTTTGGAAGAATGATACAGTGGACCCTCTGTACAACGATGGCATTTGTTCCCAAACATTTTAACGTTAAAACTGAATTTGCTGTTGTGAAGAATACACATTTAGAACAATTTAGCATTTCCATGCAAATCAAACTGACATTATAAAGAATTTTTCTGTTGTATTGAGTGCCGTTGTAAAGAGGGTTGACTAATTTACAAAGTGTTGCCTCTATGCTGTTAGTTGATCTTTGACCCTCAGTTTAGAAATATGTCTATAGAAAATTTTCGAAAGTTACAATAATAGGCTTACATCAGCTGATGTGCGAATGTCCATAGCTCTGTATGTAGCTCTGTTTTTGATTGAGCTTGTGTTCCATTTTACAGGTTTATCTCATGTCAGTATATTGTTAAAATTGTGAACATTTATACACAACAAACATTTGTACTGTTACAGTATATATATATATTTTGTCTTTAGATAAATAGATCTCCAAGTTTTGGTACAGACGAAAAGATAGATTTTGATATCAAATCAGCACTAGTAGAAGATACTATTAGACTGTTGAATATCAAGTAAGTGAGAATGTTTTGAATTCATAAAGTACAGATTTTTATTATACACATTTAGAAGTTCAGTAAATGTAATTCAAGTCTGTGCCAAAAGTCTGGATAAATTCTAGTCCAAAGCTGAAACACAATAAATTAGCATAGCTGGATGGTATATACACATGTAAATAAGTTGATGGCAGATAGGGCTCACTACAGATAAGTGTTCCACTCTATCTGGTAAATCCTGATACAGACATTTACTGCAAAGTTGGTTTCTGCTGTTTTTAGCTAACCTGGCCCGAAGAGCCATAGTGAGCTATTGTCATACCAAAGCGTGCGTCGTTAATCGTTTGTCGTCCGTCAACACTTGAAAACAAATATTCAGACATCTTCTTCTATAAAACTACTGGACCCATGGTCCTCAAATTTCACGTGGAGCATGACCTGACTCCAGGGTCTCAGAATTGTAAAATTGGGTCAGGTCGAATATCCAAGATGGCCGCCGTTACTAAATAACAAAATCATCTTCTTCTCCAGAACCTCTTGGTAATATTTGTCTGAATTTTTGCATCAAAACATCAGTGGAACATTGGTATTCAGAATTGTAAAAATGAAAAAAATCTGTAGCGGAATTTTGTCACAGTGACCTACTTTCTGTTTACGAGTGTAATTTTGCTCAAATGCCAATGTCGAAAAACAACTTATTGTAACAACTTCTTCTCTAAAACCACTGAGCCTATGGGTTTCAAATTTCACATGAAGCATGACCAGACTGCAGGGTTTCAAATTTGTAAAAGTGAGTCAGGTTGAGAATCCAAGATGGCCACCATTACTAAATATAGCAAAAACCACAAAATCAACATCTCCTTCAAAACCATTTGGTATATTTGGTTGAAAGTTTGCATGGAACATAAGTGGGACCTTGGAATTAAAAATTGTAAAAAACAAGAAAATCTATAGCGGAATTAGGTCACAGTGACCTACTTAGTGTTTACAAGACCTAATTTGCTCAAATGTCAATATCTCAAAAAACGCAAATGGATTCTCATCAGGTTTGGTCAAAAATGGTCTTTGAATGGAATTATTTCAAATTTTTGCCAATTGACTATCCAAGATGGCTACCAGGGGGGGGGGGGGGCTGTTGTTAACAATAGCACAAACATAAAAAATGACAATTTCTCAAGAACCCTTAAATGGAATTGGACCAATTTTGTTTTAGAACGTTCCTTGCATGAAGCCATTTTGATTAATTGCAATTTGGCAATCCAAGATGGCCGCCATCTGCCATTACTAAAAATAGCACAAAACATGAAAATGACAATATTTCAGTAACCACTGAATGGATATTGACTAAATTTGTGACAAAATTATTCTTGCATTGAGGTGTTTCAAACGTAACTAAATATAGACCAGTCATATTTGCCTCTGTTACTAAAAATAGCAAAATGTGAAAATTAGAAAATCTCAATAGAATTGGTCTAATTTTGTGTCAGAATGGTCCTTTCATTAAGCTTTTACGATTTCTTGCATTTTGGCATTCCAAGATGGCTGCCATCTGCTGTTACTAAAAATAGCACAAAACATTAAAATGACAATATCTCAGTAACCCCTGAATTGATTTTGACAAAATTTGTGTCAAAATGATTCTGGCATTGACGTGTTTCAAAAATTAATGAATATAGATCTGTCAAATTGGCCTCTGTTACTTAATATAGCAAAATGTGAAAATTAGAAAATAACAATGGAACTGGACCAATTTATGTCAGAATGGTCCTTGCATGAAGGCTTTTGATTTTTTGGATTTTGGCATTCCGAGATGGCCTCCATCTGCCTTTATCAAAAATAGCTTAAAAAATGAAATGACAATATCTCAGTAACCACTGAATAAATTTTGATGAAATTTGTGGCAAAATGATTCTTGCATTGAGATGTTTCAAAAGTAACCAAAGATAGACCCGTCAAATTCACCCTATGGAAACGGTGACAACGATACTTGGTGAAAACTCGGGGGAGAATTGGTATAAAGTGTAAATTCGGGTGAAGAGCCAGAGAAAATTCGGGATTTATACTGTTTTGAAGGTGTTTATTTTGTTTACTTTCAATTTAAAGCAAAAGCATAACTAACTCCTGCGGAATTTTAGAATTTGGGCACTTGCAGGAGCTGTAGATGTTCTTTATTCATTTGTTGATAGCAAAAGTTTGTTGAAAATATCTTCTGCGTTCTCGCCACAGTGCGCCCCATTTTACAGGTAAACATTCTCAGGCGCCTTGCTGAACTAATTTTGTTAATTGTTCCACGTGTACTTAATGACTGGATCAAAATAAATCTGCGTTTTGATAGAGTTAGGGAGGCTTTGTAAGCCCCTTATCATCGACAGGGAGAAAATTGTTAAAATCAAGGAGATAACCGAGTTTCACGCTCATGTATGGTGATATGGTGAATTAACGGACAGGTGAAGTAGATCATCGGACAGCAACCAAATTTCTGCCAGTATGCAAAAGATGTTTTATCCCGACTACTTTTGTTTTCCAGTTTGTAATGAATTCTAATCAGTAAAATATTAATTCTCGCTACCTTTCTATTGGCCTCCGTCATTTTTCATCGCAGTCTATGCCATGAACTCTGACAGAAAAGGCTCTGTGAAGTAAATTGGGACGTAGACATGCTTTTTGCAAGCATGCGTATGTCCGCTGCCAATATGAGTAGTCTTCGGGACTAAAAACACAGCTTTCTCGAATGTAAGCTGTGAAAAAATATTGTGACAGGAAAAGAAAACCCTTCCCATAGGTTTAAAATGAATAACTGAATATTTCATGTCATTTTTTGTGTGTGTTTAAAATCTTCTGTTATTAAAGATCGTTTCCTGAAAACATCTGGTTTCTTCTACACTTTAAAAGACTCGTATATTTTACTATAAAATAACTGGCAAATGGCGGCCTGTCCATTTACCCTTATTTTTTTGCGGGTGCTTGAAAATATTTTCTGGAATTTGATCGAATATGGTAGGTACTGTTTTGGATACACAGCCAAAATATAGCTGACTCGCTTCATCTGAGTCCATGCATCACCGGTAATGAAATTAGCAACACTGGTCACGCCCTCCCCCCCCCCCACTCCCCCAAGCGCCTGCTTCAGCGGAACGTTGTTTTCCAACAGCCGGGTGATTTCGCGATCCGAAAACAAAAGGAAAGTGCTTCAGATGTACATAACGGTATATTTTGAACTGCTAGCCGGTCTTTCCAGTCAGAATTTTTTTTCTACATGTATTTATTTTGCTGACTGCAGCTGAAATCACATGTGACCATACTGAGAATTTTCACGCATATATTCCATACAACGAACAAGCCATACCCAGATTAGTCAGTGTCTTGGAAAACACTGGTCACGGTCAATACATATCGGTCTATAAATTTTTTCAGGGTCTAAAAACTTCCGTTCAAAAGGGAGAACTGTAATAAGATCACCAAAATGATCACCAAAATGCTGTTTATACGTGTGTGTGTGTGTGTGTGTGTGGGGGGGGGGGGGGTTGCTGATTGGTCTATCTCGTAATGCATGTAACACATGTGACATGGCATAAGAAACAATGGACACAGATCAGACTGCGCTTTCAAAGTCATGCTGGTTCGAATAAAGCAAGGAATGGGTAAGTCAAAAGTGAAAAGGGGCTGATCATTTTGCTCAGTTGTTCAGGTTGATTGGAACATCTGATGTTCGCAAAGGCAACAAGAGCCAAAGGCCCCTTTTCTCATGCGGTCTCATATTTATACAGTACATGTAAATCCCTTTATCGTTTTGGACAAACTGAATATTTTACAGCCACTGTATTATGACACAATTTTTATCAAGAGTTTTGCCTGATACACAATCCAGGGTGGTATTACTTAAATTTCTAAAGCAAGGACCTTGCAAATCCATTTTAAAGACACTATGTAAACATACAAATTGGTTTTCACGGTTAAACGGTTTAACAACGCCTTTTATACAAAATGACCAGAATCTAATTCGAAGATGCTAGTTTGATTTGGAGATGTTAACTGCCTTATACCATATCAATTATTGAAAAAAAAAGCGATCTGATTCTTTTTATCTGAATCGCTTTTTGTAAATTTTGCAGATTGAGGTATAAGTCAGTTTTTTTCTTCTGATATTATTTAGTGCATACTGTGGATATTAAAGCCACTCTAAATTTAAGTGGTCTGCAGATATTGCCCTGTACAGGTATTTTATTTTTGAGGACGATCCAAGGAGCTATTCGAGAATAAATGAACTCCAGACCATGGTCAAGAATCGGAAACTAAGGTGGTTTGGCCATGTCTCAAGGTCTTCTGGTTTAGCAAAGGCAATTCTACAGAGCACAGTGAAAGGAAAAAGAAGAGGTAGACAGAAGAAGAGCGTGGGAAGACAATATTAAAAAAGTGTACAGGAATGGACTTTGCGAGCGCAACTAGGGCAGCTGAAAACAGGATGAGGTGGAAAGGGAGCGTTTGGAAGTCATCTGTGGTGCCCCATCGACCTTGTAAGTTTATTGGATCAAACAGAATAGAATATTTTCGCGACGATGTCAAAGCAACGATGCAGTGGACAGGAATGGACTTTGCCAGGGCAACTAGGGCAGCTGAAAACAGGACAAGGCGGAAAGGGACCGTTTGGAAGTCATCTTTGGTGCCCCAACGACCTTGTAAGTTTATGGGATAGAATAGAATAGAATAATTTCGCGACGATGTCAAAGCAACGATGCACACCATGCGACACTACCACGTGACACCAATAACGAACTGTCAAAACATGCGACGTCACATGAATCAGAAGGCAATATCAGCTCGTACACCCAAACAAGAGGGCCATGAGGCCCTGATCCGCTCACCTGAGCAATTGGCAAAGTGGCTTTTTCTTATGTCTGAAATTGTCAAAATATGAGTCTAGGGTCAAAAGTTCAAGACTGACCATGACCTCTATTACTCATAAATCTTATTGTGCTAATAGGCATTAAGATAACCATATATACCATTTTTAGGCCAAAATCTTCAAAACTTTCCATGAAATCTTATGTTCTAGCATTTTCCCATATTTGACCATGCTGCAAAAAAGGTTAAGGTGAACCCAAGGTCATCATTTGAACAGTCTTGGAAGTACTCTAGTACTCCATGCTACTTACCAAGTTTCAAGGCCATAGGCATATTGGTTCTGGAGAAGAAAAATATTAAAGGGTTATATCATAAATGGGTATGGCGGCCATGTTGTCATGTGACCTGGACCATTTCAAAACATTTTTGTTCCCTCAACCCCTGGAGGCTCTATATGAAATGTGACTACAATTGGCCCTTTGGCTTTTGAGATAACTTTTGAAAATGTCAAAATATGAGATCTGGGTCAAAGGTCAAAGAATGACCTTGACCACTTGTACTCATAATTCTTCATTACCTCATTAAGACGACTGTATATACCTATTTTTAGGCCAAAATTTTCAAAAATTCCCATGAAATCTTATGTAGTAGCATTTGCCATATTTGACCTTGCCGTAAAATGGTCAAGGTCAAGCAAAGGTCATAATTTGAACAATCATGATAATACTGGAGTACCCAATGCTATATACCAAGTTTCAAGGCCATCGGTCAACTAGTTCTGGAGAAAAAGATTTTTAAAGGTTTTTACCATATATGGGCGTGGCGGCCATGTTGGTCATGTGACCTGAACCGTTTGAAAAAAACTTCATTCTCTCAACCTCTAGAGGCAAAATATGAAATTTGGTTACAATTGGCCCAGTGGTTTTGGAGAAGATTGTTTGAAAATGTCAAAATATGAGAGTTCTGGGTCAAAGGTCAAAGAATGACCTTGACCTCTTATACTCATAAATCTTCATGTACTTGACTGCATTTAACAATTTTAGGCCTTACTCTTCAAAACTTTCCATGAAATCATATGTTCTAGCATTTTCCCATATTTGACCTTGCCGTAAAAAGGTCAAGGTCAACCCAAGGTCATAATGTGAACAATCTTGATAGCACTTGAGTACCCAATGCTACATACCAAGTTTCAAGGCCATCGGTCAATTGGTTCTGGAGAAGAAGACTTTTTCAGGTTTTTACCATATATGGGCGTGGCGGCCATGTTGGGCATGTGACCAGGACCGTTTGAACAATTTTTCGTTCCTAAGGTCCCAAAAGGCTTTATATGAAATTTGGTTACAATCGGCCCAGCGGTTTCAGAGGAGAAGTTTGAAATTGTCAAAATATGAGAGTTCTGGGTCAAAGGTCAAAGAATGACCTTGACCTCTTGTACTCATAAATCTTCATGTAGTCATTAAGATGACTGTATGTACCAATTTTTAGGCCAAAATCTTCAACAGTTTCCAAGATACCTTATGTTGCAGCATTTTGCCATATAAAAGCATAAGGAAGCAAATCTGACCGTACCGTAAAAAGTGTCAAGGTCACCCCAAGGTCATAATTTGAACAATTTTGGTAGTACTCGTGTACCAGATGCTACATACCAAGTTTCAAGGCCATCAGCCTATTGGTTCTGGAGAAGAAGATTTTTTCAGGTTTTTACCATATATGGGCGTGGCGGCCATGTTGGTCATGTGACCAGGACCGTTTGAACAATTTTTCGTTCCTAAGGTCCCAGGAGGCTCTATATGAAATTTGGTTACAATCGGCCCAGCGGTTTCAGAGGAGAAGTCGTTTGAAAGTGTGGACGGACGACGGACGACGGACGGACGGACGACGGACGACGGAGCCTTACCATCCTATAAGCTCCCCCGGAGCCGCTGGCTCAGGTGAGCTAAAAGCAGACCCGCTCAACGCAAGCCATTATAAGAGCCACGGACGTTGGTCTCGCAGTAAAACCCATTTGCCAATCCCTACAACGCCCAATTCCAGTTTTAAGCACAAGAACGGCAGAGGCGCGCACGAGGTCATTCCCAAAAGGGCAATACCGATCACTCCACGACCGACGATGAGCAGATCCGCCACACCCGAATCTAGGCTGAGATGCGCCAATACCGCTTGAAGATACATACCTAACATGCGACGATGTCCCATCGACCTTGACATGACGTTTCAGTGATGTTGATACGACGTCGCTACGACCAACAGAAAATATTCGTCAGCTGTGCCCAAGATACAGTGGGCCTCTAACCCTCACTGCCCATATGGCTATTAGGCTATGGGAAACCTTTACCTTTACCTACCCTAATACAAACAGATCCAAACAGCACACGACACGACACGAGCCGCCCAATTATGTCTTAGAAGCTCACACACTCGACACCCGTCAGCATATCCGACCGGCAAGGCCCTAAAACTGGTACCCATCGTATAGCTTGAGATGAGGTGGGATATTGAGGATAATTCTGAGATATTTTTTCTAGTTTGCATCAAAACATACGTTTTACCCCTCATTTAAATCGTCTCGATAAGACGGTTTAAATGAGGGTTCACAACATATGTTCTCATGAAAAATGGAAAATTATCACTAATTGTCTTTGTAAAACTTTTCATCTGGAACGCCGGGATACACGCTACACGATACAGGCTACTGAATTACTGACGACAGGCTGTCATCAGTAATTCGGTATTCTAAACAGCCAAAATCTCAAAATAACTAAAAGAATTCAACAAACCACTGCCTGTAGAATGTTTGCTGCGACATCGACTCGGCGTATGTGCAAACGCACAATTACGCACGATCAATGTCATGGCAGACAGTGTAAGGAATATGTATAGAATTTATATAAAACTGACAATTCTAGGATTCTTATATTTCAAAATATAAAACATATCAATTCACAAATCAGGGTTTCACTTTCTTCCAGTCCGGAGTGTCTGGTTGGCCAGACCGTCTCACCATTGGCGGCGTCAGTTCTCCAGGTCGCTGAATCTGAAAGGATAAAAAATGAGCCGCGACACGAGAAAACCAACAGCGTGTTTGTGCACCCAGCCCAGACTCAGATCAGTCTGGGCATCCGCCAATTCTGATCAGACTCTTTCTAAACGCTTAAAGGGCAGCCAAGGGACTAAGCTACCTTCATGTGGGCAGCGAAGTTTCTGATCATACTGGGCGGATGCCCAGGCAGATCTGAGTCTGCGCTGGACGCACAACCACATTGTTGGGTTTCTCGTGTTGCGGCTAAAATATACTGTTTGGGGCTATACTGCCATGTTTCCGCCATTTTTACTTATGTTTCTGCAGTTGTTATTTCCTGCGACGATGCTACCTTTCAAAAAAGGGGTTGACTACTCTTAAAAGAATTGGCTCCTAGAGCGGGTAGCTGTTTCATTTACGTGTTGACCCCTTTTGAGAAGCGATGTGGATGGAAGGTGGATGCCTCTGAAAGTATACCCATTCACTTTGATCATGGTGCCGGGCCGGGTAGCGCAATCGGTAGGGCACCTGACTCGTAAGTCAGAGGTCCTGGGTTCGAATCCCGGTCTGGCCACATACTTTCGTTTCTCCTTCCGCTGATTCAAGAAGGGTAGTTGTCAGTTACTGGCGAAAGTATGTGCACTTAGTACTGGTTAACCGCTTAGGAGGTCTAAGCCTGCCCAGGAATAGTGTGGTTAGGTTAACTGACCGTCCCGACATGACCATAGTTGTTTACCGTGGACGTTAAGCATCAAATCAACCAACCAACCAACTTTGATCATGTTAGTTAAAATACCAACAGCGACGTGATTTATACAGAGGGTACACCATGATGAATAGCGCCGGAGCGTTATGATGTGCATAACCCAGCGTATAGTTAAAAATTCCAATACCTAGGGGATGTGGGGGAAAGTAATGGATGAACGGATGACTTGCGATTTTACGCCCCTTCTGGCAGTATCAGTCATATCAGGGCGATGTGCGAGTGATAATGAAAATCTGTGTGCGACGAAAACCTGTTTATGACGGAAACGATTTCCGGCTGCAGCCGGAATCACCTAAACTAAACTGTTTGTTGCGGATCAGGCTGCGAGAATGCGATAGCTGATCTGAGTCTCCAGCTGTTTTTAAATGTCCAACAGTACAGTTTCTTGTTGAGCGGTTCTAATAACGTTATGCTTACGTTCAGTTCAGCTGACTCAAGACAGGCTCCGAGTCGGGTTACTATATCCCCTTCGTATTCTGGTGGAGCAAAGATGGAGTATGTCACTGGAACCACAGCATCACCACTGGCATCTTCGTTGTTATACTTGTAATATCCCATACTGAATGACCTTGTCTTAATCCACAATTTCTTTCAAATCTCGACATTTGACAGTACATAATACAACACCTAACGGCACAACACTGAATCAACATTAAATCAACGCTGATTCAATGTCATGACGATGAATCAACATTGATTCGACGTTGCGTTCAATGTTGTGCGCCTGCTGAACATATTCTACATGTGCAAAGAGAGATTCAGATGAGCTCTGGCATATGCAGAGCCCGATCGCCCTTTGCGTTTAAATCGACTGTCAGTTGCATAATTTATATGATATAAGGCAGTGTCCAAAATTTGTGACTAACAAATCTAGTGTTAACATTCGAAATCCTTGAATCTGACTGGCCTTTGTGACTAGTATGTAAGCTTAATTTGTGAATGACGCATTAAATTATTGAAATTGACATCGGTCAGTTTGATACTGTTTACACAATATCATTATTACAGGTTCAAGTTTTAGAAGTATTTTGACACTGCTTTCCTAATTTAGACCTCATGGAGGGTGTATGTGATATACGGGATACATAAAAGGGTTTGATTTATTTGAGTGGCTTAATACATCATACAAATTTACCCAGATTAGGATCTGATCGGTATCACGTAAAAAGGAACCGTAGAAACATCATCGGCTCAGTCTTCCCTCAGATGAATAGTCTTTGGACCCTGAGGTGCTCATATAATGATCTGAGCCTGTGCTATCACATATGCTGCCCGGTATCTTTTTTTTTTTTTTTTTCGTGATACCCTGGTGGCTCAGTAGCTGGCCTGTTGATCTACCTGTCCCGCGTTCGAGACCTGCTGGAGACGGGAATCTTTCCAACGGTATACGGGGTCTATTGCACACGGACTCTCGTCGTCCTGATATAACTGAAATACTGTTAAAAAGGGGCGTAAAATCTCAAGTCATCATCATCATTAGCATCACACCAGACATATCTCACTACATCGGTTGTCTATACACAGACAAGCGAAACAAGAGTGAAGCGGAAGTATTTCCCGAACGGGAAACAGAACTGAGAAAATTCTCATCAATGACACCGGTGTTTTCAAATTGCTGTCAAAAAAAATTGAAGGCCTTAATAACAAAATCCGACTCGGACAATTTTTAGAAAAATCCACGTAGTTTTAAAAGTATTAGTTCAAAACTGAGATGTACGAGCCATGCCAAATAGAGGCACCCTAAAGTCATAACATTGGCTAAAATGCTTCTCGTTCGGGAAACAAACTGGATCGGCATGCACTGCGATATATACCGGCATGCATCTCAAAAGCACTTCCTTCCTGTTTCCCGAACGGGAAATCGACCCTACTGTCAAAGGGGCGCAGCCCCAGCCAGAAGAAAGCTTACCTCGGCTGGGAATGGAACGAAGAGCGAACGCAAAACTAGTAATGATCTACAAAATCATCTGTGGACCCACTGTCATACCCCTGTCCGCATATTGCACCCATCAACTGAGCACCAGTTGCCAAACCATGCGATATATGGTTCTGTATCGTCAGACTGACGTCTACCAGCATACATTTTTCCCTTCTGCCATCAAACAGTGGGATCAGCTGCTGGAGTGCGTTGTGAGCGCCCCCAACGTTTGAAGTTGGGGTTGGCCAAACAGAAATAACTATGCACAGACTGTTGTTTTTATCTGTCTTTATTGTTCGAGCCCCAAGATCACAATGTACATAGGCACAAGAGTGCGATAAAGCCTCGGGGAAGGTTTAGCACTTTATTAGAAGAGAAGTTGAGTGAATAAATTAATAAAAAAATGTTTATATGAGTCGCAACACGAGAAAACCAACAATGCGTTTTTGCGCCCAGCGCAGACATAGATCAGTCTTCGCTGTCCGCATGGAGGTAGCTTAAACCGTAAGCTACCCTTTGAGCACTTAACGAAGACTCTGATCAAACTGGGCGGATGTCCAGGCTGATCTGAGTCTTCGCTGGGTGCACAACCACATTGTTGGTTTTCTCGTGTCGAGGCTCTTATAAAATAAGAAAAACGAATTAATTTGTCCATATGCCATAAACAGGAATGCCTACAACATAGATGGGTCGATGACTTGCGAGTTTACATCACTTTTTATTAGTTTTTCAGTCATATTAGGACGATGGGTGGGTGATAATGAAAGGCTGTGTGCAATGGAACCCGATTACGATTGAAAAGAATTGCCTACGCTCGAACGCGGGACCGTTAGATCAACAGGCCAGCGCTTAACCTACTGAGCTAGCGGGACTCCAAAGCCCCTAAGAAATGAAATGTGGCACCAATTTGTGTCAACAGTATGAATTTGAAGTAAACTGCGTACTTATGTGAGAATTTCCGTAGGCCGACATGGATGGATGGGCGACTTGCGATTTTTCGTCCGGTTCAATAGGATTTCAGTCATAGGGTGATAATGAAAGAATGTGTGCAATGAAACCTCGTTCACGGTTGGAAAGATATCTACCTCGAGCGGGGCTTGAATCTGGAATAGCTAGATTAGTAGGCCAGCGCTTAACCTGAGCTACCGGGGCTCCTCTCGTAGGCCGACATCGACCATACAATGATCTAATTATCTAATTGTAGAGATAAAAGTCCTACGGGACACACAATGTTGAATCAATATTGAATCAACGTTATTCAATGTCATTATGTTTGATCAACGGTGATTCAATAGTGTGTGCCCAGGGGGTGTGAAACCTTGTTGGGATTCGTAAAAACAGCATTTAATGCTTGAAATTTCTATCTCCTTACCTCAGAATTGTCCGTATCTATCCGATGAACTTACAGTAATCAAAAAAATCTATACAATGGGGAGTTTCTTAAACATACACGATTTTGAATAATGAGAATATTGGGTATTCTTGACACTTTTGACCTTTATAATTATTTACACAAGCGATTACGTATCGCATGGCCTTTTTCCATTCATTTCTTTTGTAAACATTGATTTCAGAGCAAAGGGAGCTGGCGTAAATATTCATCTATTATTATATTCATGAAAAACTGTGCGATGCGACTTTGAAATTTTCATAGGCCAGGCAAATGCGAATGATTTCACAAAAAAAAACAGAAAAAAGAAAAAAAACGTTGATACTGACATTTTCCTGGCGCAGGTTCTTTGTATATGCAAGCTTCGCATACTTTGACCCAGGCGCGCACATTACGTCGAAATGACGTCACACAGACGTCTGTGTAAATTTATAACGTCCCACCGACTTCAGTTCGACGTCGTTTTGATGCCATGTGCCTGCTGGAGCCAGACTGGATGCTCATGCCCAGAGAAGACTCGTCAAGGCATAATCATGTTTGTTGTTCAAAATTCGATGTCAAATTACGAGATTATGGGATTAGACCGATATTGCGCTCCATGATCAGTGTCCTTACCCTGGATGCATTCAAACATCAGCTCTCACAGAGAAAACTATATTTTTTTCTGAGGCTAGAAACCACATTTACAGCACTTTGTGCTTTCTTGGACAAATTATGCAAGTTCTTTAGCGCTCAGTCTAGGCCCGCCCAAACATTCTGACATCACTGCTAAGAGATATGAAGTTTAACTCTGTTTTTCTTTTAAAGCGTTCTGTCATGCTATGTCGAGGCAAAGTACTTATAGTATGTTCTCACTGCCGATCAGATCAACTCGACAAGCTCAACTCGTCAAGCCAGCTCGATCGGCAGGGGTGGTCGGGGTGGTCTGCCTTGTTCGGCATCGCTCCGGCATCCTACCCGAAAATTTTGGGCACTTTTCAATAAATTCGAGTAGAGATCGAGGAAGTCAAACCCTAGAAGCTCGGGAAGCGAGTATTGGCTCAGTAGACTTCGACTTAATCGGGAAACGATCGTGTAGCTATCTAGTTTGTGTGGGATAAAAACATATGGAGCAGTATCCGATGAACTGGACCTCTCTTCGACCAGTACCCTATTGCTTTCCGATCAACGCGATCCCTTTTCAATTTGTTGCCCAGATCAACTTGACCACTACCTGATTGCTAGTTGACCGCACTGGATAGCTACCCGATCTTACACGAGCGCAATGCCATCCTTCAAACAAGGTATGCAGTACTGACAATATCCTAAGCCGTACTAGCATAAAAAGATAACAACTACAACTACTAAAATCCCGCAAAGAGACAGATGCTGCCTTTTTGATAAGGAAGTCACAACCACATCACCTCCACCAAGCCCTCAAGAGGCTTAGATGGGAGGGAAAGAAAGCCAGCAGTCGGCATCACCACTACCCTTTCAAGCATACCAGGGAGCAAGAGCAGCCTGGTTCTCCTTGACAAATTGAGGTTTTTAGACTAAGATTGTCTACAGTAGCCGTACATGACTAAAGATATAGGTCAGTTTGGTCGAATAGAGATCGTGTAGGGATCGTGTAGGGATCGAGATGACCGCATAGAGATCTGGCTGATTGTCGGGTTGATGTGGTGTAGTCGTGAGTGGTCATGTTTGGGTCTTGTACGGTCGAGAAAAAGTCCTCTACTAGCCCGATCAAATAATTGGTCGAACTTGGTTGGAGAATTCGGGCGATCGAGACGATCAAGTTGATCAATGGGAAAATACCTTTAATAATGAAGAAGAACAAGAGAGAAAGGAAATACGGGATAAAACGCCCATGCTTCTCACATCAGCTGCACAGCCGGCCAACCAAAATTTATAGATTTTGTAGTACTCTTCCACTACGTTTGTAAAGGCGATTTTCCCGTTCCGTCTAAGACAATGTATACGCCTACTTTTATATGATGACACACTGGCCGCTGGTGTATCAGTCGTTAATATATGTATTCCATTGCTATAAGACTTTTACAATTGACCTAGACTGCTCAGTACATGAATCGCGATGTCAAATTTCCATAAGACAATGAGAAGTCTCGTTTTTTTTTATCCGAAATTGCCCTCAAAACTAATACATGTCCGATGATTCACAAACTTTTATCCGATGATTCACTCCACATACCCGACGACTCGCACTGTATACAGTCACGTGGCATTATATCCTTTTTCCATGCTGAATGAATTTTGATTTTTGGGGGTATTATCAAGTATTAAAAGCTTCGGGTACATATATCAAAATGAGCTCTCTGACCATTTGCGTTTGTTAGAAAATCAAAATCAAACTGTACAAAATGAGATTTTCCTACCTTTTCACACACAGCCTGAGAAACGGGGCGCCAAATTGCGGCTATCATTAAATTTTTTTTTCATAGCATGCTGTCATCCCATATGACAAAATTGATTTCTATAGCTCCTGCAATAAGTAGATCTTCACTTTTTAACATTGCTTGGCCATGCCGGGAACACAAAATTGAGAAGAACAAAAGTACATACCGTTTAAACAAAGAAAATCCCGACTTCACACTTACACTTCGTCCGAATTTACACTGTATACCAATTCACCCCCGAATTTTCACCAGGTACCATTGTCACCGTTTCCATAGGGTGAAATTGGCCTCTATTACTAAAAATAGCAAAACTTGAAAATGAGAAAATCTCAATGAAATTGGACCAATTTTGTGTCAGAATGTTCCGTGGCAAATTAGCCAGGTGAGCGATATCAGGCCCATTTGGGCCTCTTGTTTCTTTGAGTTCTTTTTCAACAGCAAAACAAATACATTCAAGTTAAGAATGCCAAGCATACTTCATGTGGCTATGATATCTGCTTGATCCTGTTTTGGCCTAGTAATGGCAGCGTTAAAGACTCTTGTATCCAGGTTATTCTGTTTTCTTAGAAAAGGATGTTTATCTCATATAATAGGATGTTCTCAAAGGTTTCTAATTTGATGTGACAAGTTGAAAGGGTCATGGTCAACAAAAGAGATCTCCGTTAAGTGCTAAGTTTTTGACTGGACCTAGGTGTTTTGAGTAATGCTGGCTTAACAAAGTGGTTAGTCAAGGATTCATTAAGTCTTCTAGTGCACATAAAATCAAGTGTGCTTATAATTTTTGCTAAAAAATGTGTGGAGTCTTTGCACTTAAAACATTTCATGTCTTATAGAATGAGTGACAAAAGAGAGAATATAGACCCCCAGAAGCTTTAAGCCCAGAAGCAATTATTTCAACCGTCTTAACGTGTGACAGACACGACAGATGTCACAGAGTTTGAAAAGAAAAGACTGAGCATTGAGAGACGGAAAGAAGAACTGGTAATTAGTATCTATTTTTAAAGACTTTTCATTTCTGATGTGGGTTGATCTAAAATCCATCATGGCAGCCAAATCAGAACAACATTCAAGGGTCTACTGGTTAAGAGCATTGACTTTTATACATTAGATCTCTATCTACTCAGGGTTTAAGCCTTGCTAGTGCACAAGTGAGAAAGCTAAGTTCTGCTTGTGGAATGTTAGGTGGTTTTTCCAGAGAGCCCCAGTTTTTGCTCTTTTCGGCTTAACAATCTACTTGACATGCAAGGGCCATGAAATAATATAAAAAGAGAAGAAAAAAAAATGATTTATTCTTACTGTGTATCTCATGTTTTAGTGCAAACATATTTTATTTCAATTTTATACAAGTTATGTACAAGTTACAAATAGTATACAATAGCAAAAGAATCTGAACGAAAGTGAAGGGCTTATTTAGTTCATCTCACTGTGTTTTTGATAAACTGATGGGTTGCAGATCAAATGCCTAAATACCCAAACAGTGTGCATCTAACCTCCAACTCAATCTCTTTAGTTAATTGTGATAATCTAAGGTTGTAACAAGACAAAAATGAAATGAAATAAATGAATGTGTAGGCTTTTAGAACAGTGTCATAGCTTTCCCAATATTAAATTGTACAAGTTGCCAATATAACTGTGCATGTGGCATGCAAGAATGACAACTCTGGCTGATGTCTTCAGTATTTTCGGTTCTTTTTCGGTCTGTAACTCAGTAATGCTTTCAAATATTATAATGATACTTGGTAGGACTATAGGAGAGGTAAGCTCAGAATTTAGCAGGCAAGAATGACAACTCTGGAACATATTGGGACTGGACACAAGTGAGCCACAACACGACAAAACCATCCACCCAGCCTGATCAGACTCGTCGCTGTCCGCAGGGAGGTAGCATAGACACTAAGGTACCCTTTAAGCGCTTTGCGAAGAGTCTGATCAGATTGAGCGGATGCCCAGGCAGATCTGAGTCTAAGCTGGGGGCACAACCACTTTGTTGATTTTCTCATGTCGCGGCTCAAGTTACAACATTTGATAGTTATATCCCTAGATTGTAGGAAAATTATGGTAATTGGTTGAGGTATCCCAGTTTCTATGTTTAGGGTAAATGAGACACTATATATATGGGTGATTTTCAAAAAAATGAAGTCAAAGTGTGACATAGAGGTCAAAAATTAAATGACCTTTGAGTACAATAATTTCCATGTCAATTTCTTCCTAGGATGTTAAAGTGTCGGAAATTAACATTAAATACTGTATGAAACCATCTAAATTTTTGTGATTTCTATGTTTCAGAAAATATTTGTTGTATTTTCAAAACATGGTATAGACCCCTTATGAGAAGCACTATACTTGTTTTGGCCATTTCTAAGTTAATAATTTGGTATGGTTTGACAAGACAGACATGGAGACAGGATTCTGTGCCATTGATTTGAATACTTTCTGTGAGTAAAAAAAAATTTGCCATTTTTTTGATAATTTTACACTGAAATTGCTTTCTCTACCTACAAAAGTTTTTTAATTCACTTGAATTACTCCACTATTTATTCATAAATTATTTCATATCAAAATTCAAGGCATTCTTGAAACACCCTATAAATTTCTTTTCAGTCAAAGCATTATTTCATGTTGTAGTGGGTCTATAAAAGTGGTCGAAAACTGTGCTGCACTTGGGACAAAAACAGTTAGTTTCTTCTGATAAGTCAGGATATTGCTTATTTTAGCACTTGTTGTGCCATTTATATTTCAGATAACTAATCAACATGAAAAACTATGAGCATAACAAAAATAAAAAATTTCTTTCAACAAACAGTATGCATTTTTCAGTATGGATAAAAGTATTTATGCTACAGGACAGTATACTTAATATAAGCCAGTGTTTCATAAACTAAATCAAGACAGAACAGTTTTAATCATTTTGAATTAAAGAAAAATGGTTTCTAATGAAGGTTAATCAGATGTACATATGTACAGTGAAACGTTTCACTTGGGACAAAATCAGCCAGGTGTTTTCTCTTCTATTATTGGAAGTTTTACACCAATTTCACATACTGAGATAATTCATAGCCACAATCAGTTATGTTAAACATTAGAATCTAAGTAGACAAATGTAAGTTCAATACAAAATGATAGTTGTATACGTTTTAGCACCTTAAGAATAATATACATCTTAGGGTTACAAAGAAAAAATGTTATGTTAGATAACTGTTTCTTGATGTCATTTATTAGCAGTTATACAAGTCTAACCATGTTGCTTTATATCAGTTCAATTTCTGGAAAAAATAGTTCTTGCAGTAATATTATTCATTTTTAGCTCGCCTGAACGAAAGTTCAGGAAGAGCTATTGTTGTCAGTAACTTGTCACCCTGGCATCCGCGTCCGCGTCCCTGTCAGCGTCCGCGTCGGCGTCCGGATTGGATGTTTTGGTTAAAGTTTTTTAAAGACCTATATCTCCTTAACCCATGGATGGATTCTTTTTATACTTGCACTGTAGTTAGATATTGGTCCAAAGTTTAACAGGGTACCATCCCCACCCCACTTTGTGACCTTGATTTCAAGGTCATGGACTTAGAAAATTGGGAGTTTTTTGGACTGGATGTTTTGGTTACAGTTTTATAAAGCCCAATATCTCCATAACCCATGGATGGATTCCTTTGATACTTGCACTGTAGTTAGATATTGGTCCAAAGTTTTCCAAAGTACTACCCCCACCCCCTCAGTGACCTTGATGTCAAGGTCATGGACTTAGAAAATTGTCTTTTTATTGATAGAATGTTTTGGTTAAAGTTTTTTAAAGACACATATCTCCTGAACCCATAGATGAATTCTTTTTATATTTGCACTGTAGTTATATATTACTCCAAAGTTTTACAGAGTTCTACCCCAAACCCGCTCAGTGACCTTGATGTCAAGGTCAGGGACTTAGGAAATTTGGTCTTAATTAAAGTGTTCTTATTGCATACTGATTCATAATGCTTGGCAGAGATTTAGTTACACTTGAACTTATGTTAGACACCTTTTTGAGTTTTTAAAAAACACTATATACTTACCCCACTGGATGACCTTGAAGTCAAGGTCCTTGACTTATGATTTTGTCTTAAAGATTTTAGTTTAAGTTATATATTTATGGTAACATAGTTTCACAGTGCCACAATTGACTCAGTTGATACTAATACTTGGACTGATGTTAGATAACTGTTCAAGGTTTTGATATAGCTTTTGTTTATAAATGTGTTATCATTATGGACATGCTTGTCTGAAGTCTTATGCATAGCAGTCCACACCACCATAGCGACTGTGTGATGGGCAAGCAACTATTCAGGCGAGCTATGCTGTCAGGCGACAGCTCTTGTTAGACTTTTGTGTCCCAAGTGCAACGCTTCAAGGTTGGTTGAAAAATGACTGCTTATGTCAAAAGTAAACAGTTTAACTGAAGGGTTTTGAAAGATTTCACATCTGCTCTCAATAAATAATAAATAATGGAAAGAAAAATGGCCTTAAAAAGTTTGTATTCTGTAAAAAAGCGCTTCTGACATTCCAGTTAGCAAAAAACACATATATTTTCAAATATTTACAGAAAAATGGCTTATCACAATATTTGAAAGGCATTTATTGTCTATATATATTCTTTAGCAATACTGATAAATGATAAAATTGGAGGTAAAGTGTATTGTTAGGCAACTGTATTGCACTAATTAAACATGGAAAACTGTGTTGCACTTGGGACATCAGTTCTGGCAACCTATTGGAAACTCATGCATCACTGGATGATAAGGATTGCTTTAGATGGTTTTGCCCTGACTTGCTGCTTCTCAAAATAAACCAAAACAAACTATTATACAGGAAATGATTGTATGGTGGATAAAAAACTACAGAATGTTGCACTTGGGACAAATCTGGGTAACACAATAAAGGAGCTATTTTCTAAAATGTTACGAAGAGTTCAAACTATTAAACAGCTGGTAATTTACCCAACAACATTACACTTTGTCATTAACAACATGCAATACATCTAGTGCTAATAATTTTAGAAATGTTATTTATGTAAAGTCAAAAGAAGTTATTTTCACTGTATTTTTTTATTAGGGTATTATCATAATTCATTATCTTTGAACAGGTAAACAGAACAAAATACATGCAAATTATATTGTAAACTCTGAGTTACTTAATGGTATTTGACAGCTATGCATTTGTTTTTGATATAATGAAACATAAGCTTTTTGGAAAGCATTTGAAAATGAGGAAACGGAAACATTTCAAATGTCACGCAAAAACTGTTTCACTTGGGACAAATTTGGGTGTACTTTGCATCATAACTTCTGATCAACTGTATCAATTTTGATGAAACTTTGCATCAAGATTTACACCAATATGACTCATATTTTAGGCACAAACAAAACTTAAAAAGTTTAAAGCTAATCAGTTGGGTTTGAATTAAAAAAAAAACTTCATTTTTTTTGAAAATCACCCATAGAGGATCTTACATGAGTGCTTATGTATTATTGAATTTATTAAACGAGTTGGGGAAAAAGATAAGACGTGAGGCTATGCTGAGCATCTTATCATTTTTTCCCAACAAGTTTGATAAATTCAATAATATAGGAGCATGAATGCAAGATTCTATTTATCATATGACACTGAAATTGCATTTTATAAGTAAATTTTGCACTAAAACGTCACAGTTTCGCCATTAGAAAACATGACGTTTTATGGACGTCAATGCATAATCATAAGATGTAATTTGCATATTAAATCCACTAGTTGATTATCGTTTTTTCTGCATGGCTTTATTATGCTCTCAGATGCAGCCTCATATGATAAACACCTTTTCTCTTACTTTGGGCTGTAATGTTTTACAGAAAGAATTGTTGGCCAGAGTGAGAAAAGCATGATCTAGGGAAGAGTATGAAAATAGAAACCGAGGTCGGTTTATCAGAATATTTCCTACCAATGATAAAATATGACAAGAACACTTCATTCAACTGCTCTAGGTGGCCTATACTACCTTCATGGCTGGGAGAGCTCCATCTATGCACAGAGAAATACAGCTGGTGTACAGTAATAGACTCAAGGTATGTATATGCATGGTGTTTGTGGATAGGGAAAGGGGAGGGGATGCATGTGGGGATAAATTGCCTTATCCATATGTATAATTTCAGTCAACACTCAGTACAATTTAGTCAGTGTTCATTGGGCTTAAAATCCACAATGAGGCAGTAAATTTCCTGCTGTCATGGACATCTTGAATGATTAGTACATGTATTCAGGCAAAAGACATTGTTCCTGTAAAATTGATTTTCAGAATCTGATATTGGGAGAAGAAGTCCAAGGGAGTATATATAGATAGCATATATGAAATTGTTACTCCAGGGCTCCTGGAAATTTTTAGGCAAAAGTAATATGTAAAGGCTTCCATAGTAGTAAAATATGTATTAAAGGGCTGGCAGATACTGGCCGATAACCACTCAGTAACTGGATATTGGTGTTCAGCTGCTGTACATATCACGATGCAAGGGAAATAGTAAACTATGTAGATAAATGGAGTTATGACAGTAATACAGTTATTGAACAAAGTTTGGTGGCATAAACATGATCACACATATACTAGCCAAAAGTTCTAATCAACCACTTACATTTTATCGATTTTCTTTAGAGCCCCAAGCAATCTTGCAGTTCTATTTACATCCCCAAATAGGCAGATATTCCAGTCAACTCGTCATTAAAATGTTTGTTCTAACAAGTTGCGCCTATAGAAGCAATGGAAAGTTTCTGTGTTTTATTCTGCAACAATTCATTGTCTCGGAGCGCGTGAGTCTAACTGCTGACGTCACTTGCATTACTGACGTAATTTTGTGACGTTTGGAGACGTTAGACGGTGTAACGTCTCTTTTTCTTTCTAAAAAACACCATAAAACGTACATTTACTTTAGATACAATTAAGAATATTGGCGGGAGCATGAACGCGCCGGCAGGAAGGCTGGGAGAGTTTGAATGAAAAAAATACTTTTTCAATGTTTTTGAGCGTTAGAATCTAAATAGTTCAGTTCTAGCATTGAATTGTTGAATAATAATTCACTGTCGGTCAGTTGTAAGTAGATATATCACTCGCACTCTGCTCTCATGATATGATCTACTTTACAACTGACCTCCAAACAGTGAATTATTACTCAACAATTCACTGCTAGTGCTGATCTATTTCTTAAACAAAATTCTTTACATTACATCCAGGATGTACCAATGAACAGAAGTACCCCCATTTTTTAAATTCACAAAATTAAGCATTTCGTTACAATTTGTGAAAAATCACTTTTTGAAATATCCAATTTACGTAAGCAAAACCAGTTCATTACTAAAGCAAATGACTGAATGAACAGATTTATGCAGAAATGAACACTCTTCCTGCATGACAGTGACCGCTTTGGGTCAAAATGTTAAAACTTACCCCACCACTCAATGCAAATTCTTGTTAATATTGAAAATGGGGGTAACCGTATTCATCTGTGACTCCTGGATACAGTGAACTGAATAATGGTTAACCTTTTAGTGGTATGGTTTACTGACATATTCGCCTATCTGTGGCTGTAAACTGAATTGTGAGATTGCGAATAGCATTGACGAAAAATGATGAAAATTAAGTGGTCGGTTAGAACTTTTGACTAGTATATTTGCAGTTTTCATGCTCAACAAGTTTCAACAAAATAAATTTGAATTTCTATAACTTTAATACTTGTAAACAGACTTATATGAGTTGCACCATGCAAAAAAGATTTTTTAGGCAAATGTAAACAGCAGTGGCTCAGACCAGCCTGTGCATCAGCACAGTCTGGTCAGGCACTTTTCCCCTCTCACACACCATGTGTGGATCTTCAGAAATCTACTGGTGCAAAAGAAAAGCTTTAGCTAGTCTGCAGGGAGTCACAGACTGGTTTGAGTTTTTTTGCTGTTTGGAAATATGTTCAGCTACTTTTTAGCTCACCTGAACACGAAGTACACGAAGTGCTCAAGGTGAGCTATTGTGACAGATATTTGTTGGTCATCCATCAGTCTGTCCGTCCATCTGTCCGTCATCAACAATTTCTTTAAACGACATCTCCTCCTTAGCCAGTAAGCCAATTTCAAAACAATTTCACACAAATGTTTCTGTTATAGCCCTGAACCAAACTTGCTAAAATGGTTCTCCTCCACTGAACAAAATGGCCACCAGAGCTAAAAATAGAAAAAGCTTTAAACAACATCTCGTCTGAAGCCAATAGCTCGATTTCTAAATAATTCACAGAAATGTTAGACTCTTGGCCTTGAACAAGACTTGCTAAAACGGTTCGACTCTGCTGAACAAAATGGCCGCCAGAGCTTAAAATAGAAATAAAGCTTAGAATGACACAGAGGGCACAGTTTTGATCCAATCACCATGAAACTGTGACAGAATGTTTATCTTATTGAAATATAGAACAAGTAAGAAACTGGGTCAGGTGGGGTCCAAAACTAGGTCACTAGGTCAAATATTAGAAAAACCTTGTATACACTTTAGAGGGCACCGTTATGACCCAATCTTCATGACACTTTGTCAGAATGTTTATCCTTATGAAATCTAGGCCAAGTTTGAAACTGAGTCATATGGGGTCAAAAACTATGTCACTAGGTCAGATCTTAGAAAAACCTTGTGCACACTCTAGAGGGCACAGTTTTGATCTGATATTCATGAAACTTTGTCAGAATGTTTATATCCAAGAAATCTAGACCGGGCTTTGTCAGATCAAAAAGTAGGTCCCTAGGTCAGATCTTAGAAAAACCATGTGAAGTCTCTGGAGGGCACAGCTTTGGTCTAATCTTCATAAGACTTTGTTAAAATTGTTATCTCCAACAAATCTAGACCAAGAGTGCTGCTGGGTCATGTTGGGTCAAAACTAGGTCAATTCTTAGAAAACATTGTATACACTCTAGAGGGCACAGTTTTGATCTGATATTCATGAAACTTGTCAGAATGTGTATATCCAAGAAATCTAGACCAGGTTTGAAACTGGGTCATGTGGGGTCAAAAACTAGATCATTAGGTTAAATCTTAGAAAAACCTTAGGTACACAATAAAGGGTTCATTTTCCATTAAATCATTAAGAAACTGTTGTAGGTATGGATGTCTCTGAGGTTAAGTTCACAGGATACTCAGGTGAGTGATCCAGGGCAATCATGGCCCTCTTGTTCAAATTATGACCCTGGGTTGACCTTGACCATTTTATGCCAAGGTCAAATATGGGAAAATGCTAGAACATAAGATTTCTTGGAAAGTTTTGAAGATTTAGGCCTAAAAGTTCTTATCTACAGTCATCTGAATGAGTACATGAAGATTTATGAGTACAAGAGCTCAAGGTCTTCGGCTTTTGACCCAGAACTCTCTCATTTTGACAATGTCAAACAATCTCCTCAAAAGCCAGTGGGCCAATTTTGAAACCAAAGGACGAGTTACACTTTACTATTGCAATGTGCCCACTGAAACGGCCGATTTTCAAAGGTAGGCAGATAACCACATAAATATGCAGAAATGTTAGCTATATGTTTCTAGTTTATTCTTTACGATTTCATTTTCCGGTATTTTAATGCCTTTTAGGTTAAATTTGCGGTTGAATACATGTACTGTCTGCAACATTTAACATTGAGCCTATGGGAATTTGAACTACCAACGTCCCCTATGCATCCAAATTTCACTTCATCCTACCCTAGTAACCACTACAATTTTTATACATAATTATTCCTCATATACATATTCATCATAATCAGGTTATATTTCAGTGGTTACGAGGGTAGGAGTAAACGAAAAAATAAAGTTTTTGGGTAAATTTTCATGTATCCAACACTAGGACTAAAGGATTTATAACAAAATTACAGTTTATTTTGTAATTGATAGAAAATAGAGGCATTATTCGACACAACACATCTTTTTCAAAGTGTTCATCTATGTAGTATGTGTTACTTATGCCCGCAACAAGGATTCCATGTGTGTGTGTGGGGTGGGGTGGGGTGGGGGGGGGGAGAGAGGAGGTGGGCACAGCGCTGGGCATGTGTATAGGTATGGCGTTATGTGCGTATGTAGGGCGTTAGACTGAATATCCTCCATCATCAAGCTGTGATATAACCTCTGATGTTATAATGTTGCGACGTGGTCAGACGATGTATCCCTTGAACTTTGTTCCACTAACTTTGTATGAAAAGTTACTTGGATGAGCTTTTTGCTTACCTCTTTTGATATCTTTGGGGAAGGAGTGCTGATATTTGATCAGATCATATCCTTAAAATGAAGGAACTGCAAAACATCCCTGCACACTGAGTCCTTGAACTAGATCCATGGACCAGGATTTTCACTAATATCTTAACACGGGTTTTGGATTCGCAACATAATTACAAATAGTTGGTCAGTCAAACGATGCAAAAAATCCTCGTACTATTTGTAGGTTACTGTGACATATATTTAAATGTTCACTGTCCTTTTCCTTATATATTCAACATTATATATGCATCGTACTAAAGACAATGGTTCAGTCAGACTTTGCAAATGACGTCATACTATTTGTAAGTCATTGTGATTTGTATTTCATGATCCATTGAATTAATGTTTTATTTCGGACTAGTATTTAATTGAATCTTCATCGGACTTTGAATAGTAAGTCACTTCAGCGCTGCGTCTAATTTGGTATTACATGTAGGTCCCTGTGACCTATATTTCTTGGTTCACTGATTTTGTCTAATATTTTAAACATCTGTACCTTTGTAGCATCCACAAATGCGTAATATTTCATACGCGATTAATATTTGATATGATGAAGCTTTCATTATATGTATAAATTGTGAATAATACTTAAAGGCAGGTTCCTGTACTTTGGAATGCATCATAATTTTGATCATCTTTCATCCAAGTTGTTGGAAAGCACTTATAAAAAGGGAATGAATAAGCTTCACTTAAAAGAGTAAATCAAAATATTATTAGAAAAGTTGTTTTGCAAGGGATTTCCTAACTCTGCTTTGCACACCAGTTAGTGCTATTTTTAGTTCGCGCCCAAAATAGATAACGTTAGCTGACGTCATGCTGCATAGCATTTTGGGATAGTTTTAACCCATCTGCCATGCCAGGACCTCTAGGAGAGCTCAAGTCAAGAGAAAATTTACCTTCGGAGAATGGCATCAGAAATCGCGCACTTATAGACATATAGCACATCTATTTTTAGAATTGGAATTCCAACGAAGGTAAAATAAACCAAAAGGGAAAACGACTATTTTCTTCTACATCTGACGATTTTCTCAGTAGCAACAGATTCAGAAAAATAAGAGAATTCAAACTACCCAGAAAAAGGCGAAATTGTTTTGTGAACATAATTGTTATCGCTAGTCCAGGAACCTACCTTTAAGAAAAGAAGCAGGTTGATGACCTTTTCACGCACTTGCCAGAACACAAGCATGCAAAAGTGTTTTGACAAGAATACATTTGTTTAACTATATTTGTCGTTTATAATCGATTTCCTGTTCATTTGCTTCATCATTTTCACAAAAGCAAACGCTTTACATGCTTATTATTGTGTTAATAAACACTTGTAAAATCTACTGTTCAGAGGTTTCGTAAAAATTCAAATAAAATTTCTCCTTACTAGATGGTTTGAGCGAAAATATCTCTTTTAGACTGTGGATAAGAACCAAGGGTATTATATCTGTCAGTTTGGAGGGCTGATATGTCAGTGGAATTGCTGATTATATCGAAAAACCGCAGGTAGTTAGTGTACCCCATTCAGCACCCCATGTGCAATAAACCGGAAGTCACGTGATTATTTATGAAACCGCAAACTTAAAAATGTGCTTATATAACCTGCCAAATGCAAAGCTTTTATAAACATAAATTTTATCAGGATCGGTCGTGGACACAAAAATGGCCAAAGTGTAACCCGTCCTTTCATATAGAGCCTCCAGGGGATCAGGAAATGAAAATTTGTTCAAATGTCCTGCTCACATGACCAGCATGGCCTCCATGCTCATACAAGGTTGGCTAAAAGGCGGGAAATACTCATATTTCCCAGGACGGTGGGAAATACTGGTAATTCCTGGGAAATACTGGTAATACCCAGGAATTACTGGGAAATCGGTCTCCTGCCACCTAGAAAGTTTTCAATATGTTTTATAACAGCTATATAGCTATATATATATGCAAAGTTAAAATTACTTAAACATTAAACAGAGGCAAGATGAAATTTTGTATAGATCTGCATATGCAGTAAAATTATTTTTTTACGAACTGTCTGAAGATGAGTTCAGCCATGTACTGAATGTACAGTTGTCTCTGTCTATCAATAAGTTTTGTTGTAACAGACTGAGATTAAAAGTACCTACAGTAATCGTCACCTGTGGTTGAACCAAAACAATTAAATTGTTCAGTGGTGTTTGGTCATTACTTACAATAGGAAGCATAGTTTGGGAAAAAAGACAAAAGTGGTCAGTGTGCTATGGTTCATTATGTAGTAAATGGTTTTTCTGTTGTAGATATATCATGTAGGTAAGGTCAGTGCACCATTGTTCATGATGTAGTAAATGGGTGCTCTGTTGTGGATAACTCATTATATATTGCTATGCTTCATGCTGCAGTAAATGATTTCTATGTTATAGAAAAGTCATGTAGATAACAGTGGTCAGTGTACTATGGTTCACGATGTTGCTAATGGACTTTATTGTAGATGGGTCATGTAGGTAACAGTAGCCTGTGTACTGTGGTTCATGCTGCAGTAAATGGTTTGTCTGTTTAAATAAGTGTAGATAACAATGGCCAGTATGCTATATTGGTTTACCTGCAGTAAATGATTTCTCTGGTGTAGACATCATGTAGATAAAAGCGGTCAATGTGCTATAGTTCATGATGTGGTAAATGGGTTCTCTGTTGTAGATAGGTCATGTAGATAACAGTGGTCAGTATGCTATGGTTCAGAATGCTTGGTTGGTTGGTTGGTTGTTTTGGGTTTAACAGCCCTTTGAGACAGTATTTCAGTCTATATCCGGCCATCTCCCAGACAGTAGGCCTTGCCCTTCTATGTTGCAAATGAGTAGGATGCCTTGGCTCTGGAAGTTATACACAGTACACAGCACCATCACACCACCTAATCCCCCCCACCCCCGATTAATAATGCAGTAAATGTTTTTCTCTATTGTAGATGAGTCATATAGATAACAGCGGTCAATGTGCTACGTTTCATGATGCAGTGAATGGTCATCTGGAGACACCAATAAACCTGTTCCAGATGGACTGGGAACCAGAAGAAGGTCATGCAACCAAGATGGAGGCCATGCAGGAGACAATGATGTGGAAGCAGCCATGGAACACAGAGACGGAAGCTATGAATTTGTGGTCTATTTCCTTTCACAAGCATAGTAATATAAAGTTTATCTTGTATTCTACTTTCGAGCCACACCCCCATACTGTCAGCTACAACCGCACACTGTCACTCAAAAGTTGCCTGATATAATATAACTGACCGATGCAGCAACAACTTAGCATGCAACATTGTCCAAGAAATAAAATTGTACATCTTGAATGCCCCACAACAAGTCCATGATTTTACCATACAGTTAATGAAGAGATGCATGAGGCATGGCTTTGGAAAGGTGAATTATAGCTGCAGTCAAATCTTCTAGAAAGGGTCTCCCAAATATAATTGATTCTTCAACAGGTGACACCTTAGTTCATTTACACTGTCTTTGGTTTAGAATGTAATATAATGTGAATGGTCCTGTGCTGTTGTCAACACTATTTATTTGTATGCTTGACTGCTAGTCAGACTCAATTTTCTCACTAGCTGGGCAGATATGTGAAATAATTGTGCACTTTTTGATAAAAGCATGAAATTTGGCACAATGCTAGACAAAACTATTCTAAGCATTTTCAGGGTGGATGCCAAGCCGAAAATTTCCATTTATGGCGGCCATCTTGAATTTCAAAATGGCCGCCATTGAAACTGCATTTAATGGCAAACAGAATCGGAAATCATTAGAAAGGCCAGTTCTGTGTTTCTGAACATGTTTAGCTGATCTCTCACCATGATTTTCTCAAATTTGTCTGTTATTTGGCATTTTTGATCTATGCTACTGGGCGTAGACATGACACTAATCGAAAATTACATGTCTGTTAGTATGGAAATGGAAGACAGAAAATCACAATTCCTCACCACCTGGTGAAAAAACCTTTCAAAATATCATTGTTTTGCAGACTGAATTCTTTTTCTAGTGAATAAAACTTGTTAACTGGGTGACAATAGCAATTCTTTTACTTGTTAAAGTTTTCTTGTTGCTTTAATCTACATAATAAATCGTTTTGCATAACTCATAATTTATAAAAGAAGCAGAAACAGGATTTAATCCATCAATGTATTTGATTTTAATTTAATGCACAATGCTAAATAGGGTTTTAAAAGATAAAAAAATAATCATATTTGATGTGTAACGTACACAACAGTAACAAAGGTACTAACAAATAACAATTTTCTAAATAAACCGAAATTGTGGTTGATAAATGTGGTCTTTACTGAACAAACACCATTATTCATTTTCAAATTATGCATAAACTAGAGAGAACTGATTGGCTCCTTTTGAATTGTCAGTGCAACACCGAAAAATTACTTGAATTTAGAACGAAACGTTTTTGTAAGAGTCCATACAATTTTGAAGAATGACATCGAGAAATAGATATACGTGTAAAGGGTAAATTGTGCATCCTCGTTTTGATCTGTATTTCATCTTAAGTAGCCAGAAGCATATGCCACTATATTGGAAACCCATCGTTGTATGATTTTAACTATAACTACATGATTTAAACATGTATATGAAGGTAGGTTTAGGGGTAACTTTCAGTAACACAATGGTAGTTTGTATATAATTGTTAGTGGTGTCATATGATTAGATTTTCAAACTGTTGTAAAGAGACAGTCTCAGACTGCAGCTAGGCTTTCGATGCTTTAAGTGTCCAGATATATTCAGATACATGTAGTATACGTATTTTTAATATTTCCTATAGCACAACAGGAAAAACGAAGATCTTTACGAATGACATACTCTCGCTCTGACTCTTTTAAACATAGTTTTAAAGCAACTTCACTAGAATAACCGTTTAATGACACATTGGACAAGTAAATATTTTGATCAGGGTTTAGGTTTAATATCACGTTGAGTGTGTACCTGCGGAGTGGTAATAAACGTTATCTGTTTTTGTATAGCTCTCGTCAATTATACTGCTGCATATTACTGTAAGGAAAACGAAAAAAAGTGCAAATCTTTATGCGTAGACACGAAAAATAGAGCTTGCCATCATCTGTCTGTTCACGAAGTGTAGCTGTCACAATAAAAAGACCTAATCTTTCCTGATCAGATAATTCTGCACCATCTTTGCATATTACGATGTACCATTATTATCAACACCTAAAATATTACAACAGCATAGTTACTTTCAAACAACTTTTAACATATTATTTATTATATCAGTATATTTTTGGATATTGTTAAGTTGTATTGAGGATACCGTTCATTAGCAGCAGGACTTCATCAATAAACTATTTACTCCCCGACCCCACCTCCCCCTACCCCTTTCCCGAAATGATTACAACAAACTAGGCTCTTTAAGGTAAAAAGATGAATTAGAATAACATTTAATTTGGTCAGTCCTTGAAATGTATAGGTATAACTTATTTTTTTTTGTTTCTGCCCTGTACATAATGTTTTACTATCAGGTGTGATTAATTAGTAAATTGCCCAATAAAATGGTTGTCCTCGTTTGTTCTCGTTTAATTTCTAGTCATACTACAAGGTACATTTAGGAGATGAGGAACCGAGATTTGCATCGATATCCCTAAGTAGTAACATTAATATTGATTAACATAAATTATGTAGTCTTTTTATCCCCCGACCGAAAGGTTCGGGGGATATAGCGATGAGCCTGGCGTCCGTCCGTCCGTCTGTCCGTCCGTCCGTCCGTCCGTCCGTCCGCCGTCCGTCCGTCCGTCCGTAAACATTTTCTTGTCCGCTCTATATCTTGAATACCCTTTGGAATATTTTCATGATACTTCACAGTTATGTAGAACAGGTCATGACGATGTGTCATGTACAAGAACGATAACTCTTGCTGTTGTACTTTTTGAATTATCTCCCCTTTGGTGATTTTTTTGGCAGATTCGTGTCCGCTCTGTAACTTGAATACCCTTTGGAATATTTTCATGATACTTCACAGAAATGTAGAACAGGTCATGACGATGTGTCGCGAACAAGAATGACAACTCTTGCTTTCTTACTTTTTGAGTTATTTCCCCTTGATAGTTTTAGGTGTGATTTTTTGGCAGATTCGTGTCCGCTCTATAACTTGAATACCCTTTGGAATATTTTCATGATACTTCACAGATATGTAGAACAGGTCATGACGGTGTGTCGCGAACAAGAAGGACAACTCCTGCTTTCTTACTTTTTGGGTTATTTCCCCTTGATTATTTTAGGTATGATTTCATGTACGCTCTATAACTTGAATACCTTTTAGAATATTTTCATGATACTTCACAGATATGTAGAACAGGTCATGATGATGTGTCACGAACAAGAATGACAACTCTTGCTTTCTTACTTTTGGAGTTATTTCCCTTTGATGATTTTAGATGTCCGCTCCATAGCTTGAATACCTTTTGAAATATTTTCATGATACTTCACAGATATGCAGAACAGGTCATGACAATTTGTCTCATACATGAATGATAACTCTTGCTTTTATACTTTGTGAGTTATTTCCCTTTGGTAGTTTGAGCTGCTGTTTGAGTCTCTGCTCAATATCTGTATAACCCTGGCCAGCTCCAGAATTTGAATAACCGTGTACCTTTTAGAATATTGATGATCATGCTGTGATATCTTATCAGTGTTCCTAACTCTCTCTGGCCCTCCACATTCCCGTGCCCCCTCCCGCACCCCCCCCCCCCCCCCCCCCAAAAAAAAAAAATTTTTTTTTTTCTCCAGATTTGGATTCTTTGTCCAAATTCACTTACTAGAGAGCTCAAAATTAGGTTTGTAGGGCTTGTACTTTAGAAGTTATTCACACATTTTGAAAGTTGAATGCATCGTATGCTATGCATTTGTGTATATGGTGGCTGTTTGAGTTATTACCTCTTTGTAGCAGTCAGGCATACTGTTTTAGTCTGAGTGTTAGATAATCATGCATCTGTTAACAGTTAATGTCAATCAGAAGCATAAAAGAACGACAATATATTACTAATATGTGTTTTGAAGTGCACCCTTTTTACCAAGGCCCATGGGTGTCTTCGGTCGGGGGATTTGCCATCTCCTCTGATGGCTATTTTTGTTTTCATTTGTCATTGCATTTTGTGCAGTTGGAACACTGTAGATTATTATTACTTGTAAAAATAAAATATTTGTCAATAACAACAACTATAGGTCGCATATTTAGGCACCCCTAAAGAGAATGTTGAATATATAAGCATTGACAAGGTTAGGAAAAATAATAGAACAAAAACTGCGGCATAGAATGAAGATTGTCGTAAAAGGAAGAATTAATCAAAACCAACTTCAAATATCCACATAGCCTATTACTCAACTCCTCGTGTCATAAGCTTTCAGTTCATGTTTTTGATATCTTATTCCCAAAGTCCTGCTTAAGGCATCAGAGGTAGGCGCATTATTAAATAGACAACGTAAAGCTGTGTTGTAAAACTAATATAAAGTATATTGGCATTATGCAGTAATTTTTCGATTTTATGTGATGATTTTAGTTGATAAATGGCATTTCTAGTGTAACGTATACCACCTGTAAAGCCTTAACTAAAGTAAATGTGCTCTGCAACCCAAGTCTAACATTCTGTTCCCAAAGTCTTCAAATGTCTGTTTATATTTCTCTTATGAATAGTCTTTCTTTTGTATGCACTTAATATGCTATATCTTTTCAATACACACTGCAAGACAATGTTCTTGTATGTTTTGTAGATTGCAAGTGCAGGGTGTCCACGGTCAGGGAAAAAGTCAGGGAAAAAAATATTTTTTCAAGGTCAGGGAATTGTCAGGGAATTTTGAAATTTGTCAGGGAAATTTGGAATTTCAGCAAAAGTCAGGGAAAAGTCAGGGAATTTTGAAATAACAAGTCTATGAATGATAAAGACTAAAAACATCAAGAGTAAAGGTTAAGGCAGTTTCTTCGTGTTTGGCTATTATCATAATAATAATAATAGTAATAATAATAACAATAATAATGATAATAAGTATTACATTTTTCAAATTATTCTTTGAGAAGAAGCAGAAGAGAGTAGTGCCCCTTGCCTCCCCAGCTGAAACTTCTATTTTAGGAATGGAAGATGTTTAGATTACCATGGTGTATACCATTACTAAAGTTTTCACTTTCCATACCACATTACTAAAGTTTTCACTTTCAATACCACATACCCTACTTCTGTACCATACCACTTAATGCAATATGAATTGGTCATGGTGGTGGTTGTATTTTCTGTGCTTGAGCTATGCCATTTATGAAAATTGTGTTATTTTTCTCATTTTCAGTACTGTTGGTTGTGGTTTCTTGTTTGCTTTGTAACACTTCGTATTCAGTCGTGTATATTAAGTCTTTCACTTTGACTCTGCTCACTAAATGTCTACAAATTATTAGTAGTCAATATTTCCAACTGATATAATTCAGTATCATATGCATTGCTTCAAAATGTTTCAGATTTGTTATGCAAACTTACTGTACAACATATACATGCATGTTTTAATATGATGCAACTAAAAACATTCTTATTTGTTTAATTTCATTCTATCTTTTTTATTATTGACCAGTTATTCTATGATTTGGAGCTCAGTTAACTCTGTGGATAAGGACATTGTGGATTAGCAAGCCAAAATGGACAAAATGCAAGCTCACCTAATAAGATTTATATCTCTTCATAAGTATGCACTTAAGAATGAAATTGATATATAAGTCTTTTTAGGCAGTTCAGAATTTAATGATATAAAAAAGACCTGTATCATTAAACTTTGAAGTGCCTAAAAAGACTTATATCAATTTCATTTTGAAGTGCATACTTATGAAGAGATATAAATCTTATTAGGTTAGCTTGTATTTTTGTCCATTTTGGCTTGCACCTAATTTCAAGCATCACAACCAACAGTATATATTACTTTTGTAAATACATGTACATGTATGTATGTATGTAGAGATAGAAAAATAGAAAACAAAATCAAAGAAAAACATTTAAAAAAAAAACAAATTTAAAAATACAAAGAGTAATACAATGACAATTGGTAGTAAAAAAGCTGGTAAGGGTTGGCTGTAGGAGAGGAGGAGGTCAACAGATTTCCTTGTATCATGACATGCATTTAATTTCAAGCACTCATCCAACAGTATGAATAATTTTTGAAAATGCATGTACAAGGGTTGATCCAGAAGTAATGTCACTGTGTCCACTGCGCGCTTATTCATCGTAGCATTATTATAAAAATCATATCAAGCTGCACTTTAATTCAGTTCTGATTTCCAGAATAACTATATAACTGGAATCTTTTTTCTTTCCATTTATATAGACGTTCAAAGTATGCCACTGACGCCATCGCGCCGCACGTCGGAATAACGTTAATTACATTAACATAATTTTCAAAGGCAATCACAAATCAAAATCAAACTAACGCACCAAATCAGATGAAAATTTGATACGATGACGAAATATATTTCTGTCGCCCACTGTTGAAATTTTAATATCATCACTGCAGTCTGAAGTTTGCTAGCTAGCGCTAATGCTTGTTACTGCCAAGAGTAAAAATGTTTATTTCTGACAAAAACGCGTCAGCTGATATGTGGGTTTTTGCCTCGAATTTGGAATATCACCATTAGTCTCTAGAGCTGTTTACTGAGCCATGTGGTGAAATAACAGTTATTATGAGGCTTGTTTAAAGCTGCAATCAGCACGATATGCTTGCAGATAAGTCGCTAGAGGACAGTCTGAAAACCGGAAACCTTTATGTGCAATGTCAGACAAAAACGTCACCCTTGTTTGAACCCCATATTATGAAGATCAATGTTTTGAAATTCGAATATTGTGTAAAATTCTTAAAATTGAGTTGCGGCGCCCTTCAAGTAATGTTAAAGATGAGATAAACATGGGTGAAGAGACATTAGTGCTATGCTGGAAATGAGAATATGCTACCTTGGACATGACATAATATCGAAATTTCGTCTGGTGCGTCAACAACGTCATTGACGTGCGGTGCGTTTCGTTACCCTGCCGACTGCCTATCTCCATATCTCAGTAAATGTGCACTGTATTTCTATGACATTTTCAGCCCATAATGCAAATAGATTAAGGTACTTGAATACGAAATTTTAAAGGTCTCCTTTTATTCTACATTATTTTATAGCTGCAGTGACATTACTTCTGGATCAACCCTCGTACATGTATGTATGTATGTAGAAAAAGAAAACTAGACAATAAATTCATAGAAAAACAAACAAAAAAAACAAACTTAAAAATACATGTATAAAGAGTAGTACAATTACAGTCGGTAAAATAACAGGTGGAAAGGGTTGGCTGTAGGGGAGGAGGCGGCCAACATATGCCAGAACTTTACGTGCAAAATACGAAAAACGTTAGTCAGGGAAATTTGATTTTAGTCAGGGAAAAGTCAGGGAAAAGTCAGGGAAATTTGCTTTATTCAAATTGTGGACACCCTGAAGTGATACTAGACCCTCTTATACCACTTAATCAACGCTTTTGAGGCGCTTTTTGTATAAGACTGACCGTTGACTGTTTATCTCTTGACTTTATTTCTACATAAAAAGTGCTGACCTACAACGGTAGGGCTTTATTTTCTCTACAGTAATGTCTTTTTTTTTTTTTTTTTATCTTTTTTGGTTATTTTTTATGCTTAATATCATGTATGCCAGTGTCATTAAAAGGATGGCAAAACAGTTGAGTAGTTAGGCAAGTACGTTATTAAAATGTTGATTTAGGTAACAAAATAAATGCCAGAAAATAGTGATTGTCTTCAGAACATTTCATGTCTAGAAACATTATTAGTTTGCAGTATCCTATTTTGCGTAACGTATAAAACATACGTCATGACACCCTAAACCCAACTATTAAAATGTTAGAGGTCTCAAGAAGCAAAGTTTCTTAAGAACTGCAAGAATGTCATTTTTGAGACACAATGAAGAAAGTTCAAAAGTGGTATTATAATGGACTATGATGACTCAATGTTATTTACGTTACCTCCAGTAGTGGAAACTGATAAAAAAAATCAAACAGACTGTAATTATTCCAATATTTGAAGATAGGAAAACGGGGAAAAAGGCTGACAGAAACAAAACGAAATGTTTTTGCATTCAAATTATATGGGTCTATTGAAACATTCATAGTTAACATGTTATCTACACGTATAGGCTTAACCCATAGTCAGAAGGTTTATAGGTATAAAGCAACATAATTTTAATAGGAGCTGCTGCAAACACTAGAGTTCCTCCATATGACAGAGGGACTTTTGTCAGCTCAAAGTCTATATAAAATGTAATGGGCTCTGATCAGACTAAAACTTACCTATAAGGCAGACGCCATTTTGAAAAATCAAGATGGCCGCCGAAATACTCAAAATTCAGCTTGGCATCCACCCTGAAAATTCATATATTGGTCCAATCTAACTATGTACCAAATTTCATGCTTTTATCAAAAAGTGCACAATTCGGCCAAAATTTGTTACATATCTGCCCAGCTACACAAGTTTATGTGAATGTTTGTGTGGTCATTTGACAGTTAATATTAGTCTACTAATTGACTGGTTAGGATAGAATTCACATTTTTCATTGACAGATTTGTGATTTCCTTCTTCAATCCAACACCAGGCCAGCTGATGGATTTGGACTAGATGTTATTGATTCTCTCCATGGAGAAACTCGCGAGTGTCTATAATATTGCTTCATACCATATTTGCTGTATTTAATGTACATGGTCTAATAAGTGCATTCCTTATGTGTTTTAGAAGCATTTTTTACTTTTTATTAAGCACATATGGTTTAACAGTACAGAGCTACCTTCCCATTGCTGCAGAAGCTGAGGATACAGAGGCTGAAATAGTGCCAGAAAGCAAAACAAAAACTTGCCTATAGTACATTGTTGTTCACAGAAATGGCAAAGCTTCACTACCCTCTTCCCTGTCACATAAAAGAAGCTCACACATTGGAGTTTGTCTGTGGTACTTGCCTGAAGATTTGGTCTCCTTTATAGCTCATCTGAATGAAGTTTATGAAGAGCTATTGCACTACCCCTGATGTCGGCATTGGCGGTGGCATTGGTGGCGGGTTAGCAAAAAGTTAAACTTAAGATTTATGTTAAAGTTTTTAAGATCTGATAGTTTCTAAGCCCTTTGATCGACTTGAATTACATATGGTATGATGATAGATATTGGTCTGAAATTTTATTCAGTACCATACCCAGCCCTGGTCATGACCTATAGGTCAAGGTCACGGACTTAAGAAATTTTGCGTTCAAGTTTTATGTTAAAGTCTTTAAGATGTCATATTTTTTAAGCCCTTTGATTGATTTGAATTATATTTAGTGTGCTGATAGATATTGGTCTGACATTTTATTCTGCAGCATCCCCACCCCTGCACATGACCTATAGGTCAAGGTCACACACTTAGACATTTTATATTAAAGTTTAACATTAAAGTTCTTAAGAGTTCCTAGTTTCTAAAACCTTTGATCGATTTAAATTATATTTACTTTGATGATGGATATTGGTCCAAAATTTTGTTCAACCACATGTGCATCCCTTGATATGGACTATAGGTCAATGTCATGCCCCTATAGGTCAATGTCATGCCCTTAGCAATGTTGTGTTAAAGTTTTATGTTAAAGTTTTCTAAAATGTTATAGTTTCTAAACCCTGTGATCGAATTAAATTGTATTTGGTTTAATGATAGGTATTGGTTGGAAATTTTATTCAACACCATCCCCACCCCAAACAAACAAACACTAGCCTTGGAAGATGGACAGACGCAGGTTCAGGCAAGCTGTCCTTTCCGGTGACAGGTCTTGTTTCACTGCCACTGCATATTATCAAATTCATTTTCAGGTTAGTTCACACAATTATTTTTCATTTTAAGCCCAGAAGTCCTTGTAACATCATAGACTGGTACTCAAATGTTGGTTTTAAACACTATTTTATTAGTATAATAATCATATAGTCAGGTGGCAGATTCGAGAAAAGTGCTCTAGAAAATGAGTTTGTGGGCATTTATGCGGCATGGTGGGCAGCCATGCTAGAAATACTAACCAATATGTCCTCGTTTATTTTTTGCCAGTTGCCAAGCCAGACTGCCCCTTGTGTACCTTATAGATGAGGTCAAGGGTCATTAAGTGCAAAATCATGAAAAAACTGTAGAGAAAATGGTTATCGTACACTTGAGGTATAAGTATCACTGCAGTTAAATGCTGAACGTTGAAAACCTCACACAACAATTGTAAAGCATACTTGAACAATTTTTGTTCAATTAAACTGTGTTTGTGTCCGTCCGTACACTCATTTCTGAAAATACTTTGCATTCATAGGAATGACTTTAATATTTTATAAATCAAGGACTAGACTGCATAGATATATGAACAATGCTTTTAAATTTTGTAAATTTCATCTTCATAAGCAAGCCATCATATATTTATAGCTCAACATTTATATTCAAAGCAGTTGGCTTCATTCGCATGTGTTATTTACGATACATAAATAGTTTACAGTTGCCATCTGAAATATGATGCATCTTAATAGCCATGAAAAATTAATGTTTATGGTTACACATAAATATGCAAGAACTTTAAAACGAAGAGCTGTGAGTCATTACTATTGGATACAGATAACTCAGTCTCATGTAGTTCACGTTACCAAAATGGTAAATTCGTCATGAAAATTAATATTAAGAGATTCAGTTGCATTAAAATATATAGTACTATGTAGGGTTTGTGTTAAAACGTTTTCTAGTACGAGGGGCATTTGAAAAGATTTGCAAATGACATAATTTCTTGGTAACTACCATAAAGACAGAACTATTGCTAGCAAAAACACATAAAGCTATGTTATGCCTACAGATGTTTGCAAACGCGGTATATTTTTCTTAAACAGACACGTTTTTAATTTCTTTGAAACAGGTATACCCTAAAGGCACTGCAGAATTTTACTTTAGTAGGCCTTAATTCATATATCAGCAGTCTTTCATTTTTTTTAATCTTTGCTGCTTAAAGACAATGCCCAGACACTACTGTCCTGTAAATTTTGCAGGAAATTATATTTAATCTAGGTTCTATACTGTCCCGTCAATATGTAATTTCCGTATTTCATGTAATAGCAAATTCTCCGTTTCTACTAAAGTTATAATGATTTTGTAATGAAAACAAGTCTGTTAGTATTTTAAATCTTGTCAGCAAGAACTTTTGCATTGATCAACTAAAATATGTCAATAAATTAAAATTAATGCAAAATATAAAACGCTACAATTTTTCAAAATTGACGTTAACGTCGATTTTAATAGCGCCATAACAACTTAACATTACTTTGCAAGGAATGAATCGATAACAGTTCCCACCCTTCTAACTTATGTATGGATAATGTAGGCATCGATAGACATGCAGCTGACAAAGAAATATTTTGTATTTACAACGATATTTGAATTTAGGGCCTAACACTGAAAGATTTTACATGTGAAATTAGCCCAGTGGTATGACTGGTGCCTACTAAAATGCATTGTAAGTCAATAAGGAAAAGTGCCTTTGTAAAGGGTTTGGTACCAGTGTAAAGACCAAAAGTAGTGCTTTCAGTTCATGCATAGCATGTGTACCCAGCATGCCCCTAAACAAAGTTCTGAGGCCATTTGCAAAACTTTTCGAATGCCCCTCGTATATAAAGTGGACATCAATCCATTTTCAAACTACTTTAAGACGTAAAATACACATCAACATGTCAAGAATATGTACAGAAGTATTTTATGTGTTCAATCAAGAATATCAAAACTTGTCGACAGACATTTTGAAACTGTTTTTGATTCCTAAAGGGCGTTTCTGTTATACATTCAAACTTGTTCAACAACTGTGACATAAATGCTTTTGTATCAGCCTTACAGCGTCGCATGTAATTGACGTTAAGACAGACAGGTTTATAGGAAGTTTATGGGAAGCATGTAAAATAAATCAAATCTAAATACAGACTTGCCTATACAACATTATGTTGGCCCTCGTCTGAATCGCCTCTCCTAGACATTCATAATGAGACTCATCACTATATAACTTGCCTGGAAAAGCATGAGCGAAAACTACCAAGAATTATAATCAAATATTGTCTTTATAAGTAAACACCCTGTCATTAGGCGACTTTGTGGAGGCTAATAAGATGGCTCCCATAACTTCACCAGAGTACTGTTTTAATTAGTTTTCATCCAGGGGCTACATGACTTTTAGAGGTTATCTTAAATAGTAAAAGGCTGTAGGGGCTCCAGGTTGCATGAGGCGTGTTTTGCACTTTTCAGAATTTCTGAGGAAAACACAGGAGCGGCTGTAGCGTAGTGGATAACACTCCAGACTACCAATCCAGGGGTCGCAAGTTCGATCCCCCGCTTCTCCGGTCTTTCGGATGAGACTTTAAACCGAGGTCCCATCTCCATATGACCTCGTTGTTGGTGAGACGTTAAACCCGAGTTCACTCACTCACTCACTGAGGAAAACATTGACTCAAACCAAGTCTGCTGTATTCAAGCCTTGTGTGTCATTTTTATACGCCCATTTGAAAAATGGGACGTATATTGTTATGGCGCTGGCGTCCGTCATATACATGTGATGTCTCCCAGAAATGAAGCCCATCTCCCGCGCTCCTGGAAAGTCTTCAGAATCTCCCGGATGCTGAGTTTTCCCTTCATACTTTTTTTCTGATACCCCTTTTCCAACGCCATGCCCTTTTTCACTGCCAGTAAGTAGATATCCACATGTGTATTCACAGCATCAAATATTGTTTTGACTGTGCAATAAACAAACATATCATGTCTTTTGACATTAATCCCATTATTCAGGGAAACTAATAAACTCACTGACCCGTGAAAACACAGAGCTGTGTTTACCGACGAATGTGTTAAAGAGGATATGTCACATGAAAAGAAGCCGATAGCCCTGTTTCACAACTACGCAAAATAAACATGCGCAGTACAGACGGAGACTGGTTTTCACTGCCTGGATTCCCTTAGACGCAGAGATAATAGATGCAAAACTCTGTTTAGACTGCACAGAGGTGCAGGCTGATCGGTGTCTTAACTTGTCACTCACTCTGTAAGGTATTTTTCCCTGAAGCGCAAATTATATTATTACATGTGTATATGGCCGATAACTTTGATCATTAATGGTGTAAAAGTGACGCATGAAAGTTTTGATATTTCTGTCTTGTGCATGGGTATAGTTTGTGTCAAAAACAGAATTTGAACATTGTAATATACATTTTTATCAGTTTTCACAGCTCTGAATACCTTTAAACAAAACTTATTTGTTTATGAAAGAAGATAGTAGATAAACTGAAAATAGAAATTTCAAGGGAGGCAAATCTGTATGAAATCTCAAGTATACCCTTTTGCAAAAGCTAGATTCTGTGTCAGACAGATACCAAAATAATGATACAAATAACAGTAATATAATAATAAATGAATAATTATAATAATTAAAGAAAGGATTTTTTTTGTTTTTTTAGGTGGGGGTGGGGGGGGGAGGGGCTGGGGGGAGTAACTCAAAAGTAAACTAAACAAACTGTTCTGTTTTAAAATAAGAAAAAAATACAGTTAAGTACGTGAAACAACGCATCAAAGTTGCCGTCAAAAAGTCTCCCTGATGGAGAACTCAATCTCCCTGAAATGAAATCCAAATCTCCCACGTGGTCATCGGGAGTTCATCACATGTATGCCGTCCGCCGTCTGGCGTAAACTTTTCGTTTCCGGATAACTCCTCCTACAGTTTACATCCGATCGAGCTGAAACTTGGTATCTAGTAAAACTATGAGGTGGACCAGCGCATATCATTTCGAGGTCACCCTCCAATGATTTTTAGGGGAGTCACAACCCTTTACTTAGAATTTTTGGGGTGTTCGTTTCCAGATAACTCCTCCTACAGTTTTCTTCCAATTAAGCTAAAACTTTGTAAATAGTAAGACTACGATATGGAGTAGCGCATGTTGCATGGAAATTTTGCTTTGATGATTTTTAGCTGAGTTACAGCCCAAAAAACTCGTCTATGGCAGTTTGTATGGCAATTCTTTAGCATTCCATAACTTGGTCACTCTTTGGAATATCATGATGAAACTTTATAACAATGTATATGAGGTTCAGACAACGTGTCTCATACAAGAATGGTTACTCCCCTTTACTTAGTTTTTGAGTTTCCTCCCTTTGATTATTTTGTTAGACTATATTTGTACACCTCATATCTAACTAACCCTTTGGACTATTGTGATGAAACTTATTAGTAATGTATATTAGGTTGACAAGATATGCCACATATAAGAACAATAGCCTCCCCTTACTTATTTTTGGAGTAACCTTCCTTTGAATATTTTCTAAGGCTATTCTTGTGCAAGCTGTAAGTAGGCAATTGTACAGAATATCTTGAATAAAATTCATAGCAGTGTGTATTAGGTTGAGGCTGTGTGTCTTATATAAGAATTATTGCTGCCCCTTCCTTATTTATGGAGTTACATCCGTTTGATTAATTTCTATGACTATTCTTGGGCAAGTCATTACTAGGTAACCGTATGGAATATCTTGACGAAACTTTATAGCAATGTGTAATAGGTTGGGACAGTATGTCTAATTAAAAATAATTGCTTCCCCTTATTTTCCTTTTTTAGTTACATCCCTCTGATTACTATTTAAGGTTTTCTTTTGAGAACCCTAATGTTTGAAATATCTTGATAAACTTAACAGCAATGTAGACAAGGATGAAACAGTGCAAACAATCAGTAACGGGCATATATTGCCCCGCTTGCGGAGCTCTTGTTACTTCAGAAAGGATCAGATTATTCTGATTAATGCATCTGAAGCTGGTACATTTGCTCCTCAAAACTAAGCCATCATATTTTGTTTTGCATTTGCGATTAATTGACTTAAACCAAATTTATTGACCTTAATTTTGTAGTTTATGCTATAGGAAGTGATTTATTTTGTACCTGAAATCTATTTAATTTTTTAGAAAGGTCATAACAGTCATTTGAAACTTTGTCTACATGTGAATAGGCATACAGTACAAGTAAAATATTGAAAAAAAAAACACCCCAAACACATGCTGCTTACTATATAAATACGAATGGGACTAGATGAATCTAGGAGGTGGGAGAGGGAGTGGGGTGAAAATTATAATAATGGCCCAAGCCATCCCCATTTCCAAGGTTTATACCCTATTACTCAAGGAATGTCAATATTATAAGTGAATAAAGCCAGTTATAATATCAAGGTGTTAGTATATATATATAAGCTAAATGTATGTATGGAAGGGAAGGGGTGAAAATATTATGGCTACATATACTTAGGGGAGTCAGTACAGTCTACTGTAAAACATTTCTGAAACTATCGTTCAAGCTCTTACAACTGCAAGACATTTACTTTAGTGCAAGCTTTAGGCATCAAATGACCAACTGTTACAACAGCTCTGGTATCTCAACTCATCTGAATAGGTTTTGATAGTCAAAGCATTTTGAGAAAACAGCAAAGGCGACTATTGTTGGAGGTTAACCTACTACAAGGTTACATTCCCCACTGCTATGCCGGCTTAGAGAATTACATCTATGTTTTACCATCTCAGACTTCTACTAGTCATCTTGAGTGAGCATTATACCAGTTCTGGCCACAAAATATCAGCTGCCAGTGTGCTAAAATGCCACTGTAGTGGCAGACATGACCGCACAGTGTGCGGCGCACACCCTATAATGCTAATATCTGTGTTTGGTAATGCATACTCCGTAACGTTTGTAACACGGCAGATAAGGCTTTACAAAGAGGTCTATAGGTAAAAGCCTTGTATCTAAATCTAATAGAAGACATCTGTAAATGCTCTGGTGTCAGGTCAGGCTATTGAAAAACATCAACAGACATCATGGTACCTGCCTGTACCACTGCAAAACCTGTGCATCAACTATGGCACCTGCTCGATTCACCGAAATATGTTTAGAGATATTGTAATAGCTGTTCTTTCTTTTATATCAACATGGGCAGAATTCAGTGCCAGATCAATATATTACCAGACATCTAAAAAGACTGCGGTTCCAGCACAGGGCACGAAAAGAGGATGCATTGAGATAGTTTTAGAAATTCGGGTTACAACAAAGCTTCTTGAGAGTCATTGCTTTCTGTTTGGTGATTCCATATTTCATTCAGTATGCATCTTTACCTAATTTGATGACCTGAAAACTGCAAATATAGAGATAATTAGTGCTTCAGCTGAATTTGCTCTATCAGCACTGTTCAACTTCTGTCAATGAATTGTCACTTTCAATTCCTAAGTGACAGCTGTTTGACTAACATACTTTAGAAGAGGCAATTGTTCTGTCCCAGGCATCTAAATAAAATTGCTTAACAAACCATTGTTCAAGCTCTAATTACCGAGTATCTTGTGTTAAGTATCAATGACATTTTTAAGATGGGGAAGCTGCCAAACCAGAGAATAGACTTTCTTAGCCACAGCTAGATTGAATGTTACAACTGCATATTGCTGACCACCTTCTTGACTGGCTGCTAGAGAAGTCTCAGGAATGTGTTGGACAGTGGAATTATCATTGATTGAAACATTGAGAGGTGCCATATACATGTACATGTACTCTACAACTGATTTACTGTTGCATGTTTCAATGTCAGTCATTGAAAGCCAGCCTGAGTATGAAGGCACAGTCTGTTGCTGAAAAGCACTACCTATTTCTCTATATAAGATCCAAATGAAATTCTGGAAGTTATTTTGGTCAAAGTTGTAGTCTGGTTTATTGTAAGCTACAACTAACTTTGGCTCCACTTTTGCTTTAGCATAGCATAACATGGTTTGATTGCAACTTCCTGTGGCTTAATTGTTCTCTGTTTACTTGGCACAGTGGACTGAGCCTGATCAACACTTGGAATTACTACTCCAGAGGCAGCATCTGGTGATGTTACTTCTTGAATAGCTATTCCATGTGTTGAGTGAGTTGTGCCAGAGCCTGAAGGCGTCTTTTGTTTAAATCAAAGTTGTCCCAGCACATATGTAAAATATCGGCGGATATTTTTACAGGCAAAACAGACTCAGACATCAGTACAGAGTTGCACAAGGCTGTCTCAAGCTCCAAAGTTTTAGTGTAAGACTGGCCTTGCCCATACCTGTTTATAATGGTAATTACTTCAGCACTTCCTGTCAGATGTCCTATTGTCATTGGCAGTAGAATGTGTTTTGGCATCATCAATTCACCATTTGTTACTGCCTAACAGAGATCTTCAGCGAGAGATGTTGAGAGTCTGTCAGTCTTAGTTGACATTTCTTTGGGTGATTTACCTGAAACAGCATGTCAGAAAAGTTTTTCACAATGTCTGGGGGCTTGGGTTGGCCAGAAAGGAGCCATGATGATGTTGGGGGGCCATGGCATAGCTTCAGATTGCCTTTTACCATTGATAACATGTCTTCTCATAATCATCGCTGATTTTTGAAGTCGCTTTTCTTCTGATGCTGCTAATTCAAAAGCCATTTCAACAGCTTGACCTTCAGTATATGCAGCATATACAAGTTCACTTTTATATGAAGGCTGCCAAAAGCGTAACTTTCCAGCAAAATGCTTGATGAGTTTAACCTTAAGTTTGCAGGTTTTGTAACTTCCATTGTATACAGCTGGATAATTTTCAAGCAGATATGCTAAATAACGTTCTCTTAACATGGTCATCCTTTCAACACTTTGGCCTGCAAGTATGTGTTCTTCAATATAATTGCACAGATATTAGAACGTATCACTGTGTGCTTTGTATGATTTAGAACTCTCAGTCTTCATGCAGCACATTTCGAGACTGAGTTCTTGTGTATTTTCTTATGAAATGATTATAATAATGTGCTTCTTTGGCAAGTTAGTCTTTGTTTCCAATTTTTCGCAGAAGCACTTCATCATTAGTTGCTATTGCAGCTGCTCTCATTGACTCTTCTGCACATTTAGTGACACATTTTACAAGAGTCTGTTTTACTCTTCTTACTGTTATTATGTCTTTTTCACAAAATAAACACTGGTTTGATGGAAACAGGACTGTGCTGCAGGATGAGTCTGTTGAACTCCGTCTACGTTTAGATGAACTAGGTAAACTTACTGATTCTGAATCATGATCTTGTGAAGAGTCATGTATTCTTTATTTTGAAATATTGGTAAACAGCCTGTAGCGTCTGGTATGGCTGCCATGTATTTCAGAGTTTAATTCACTTGGTATATATGATTTGATATTGCTTCAAGTCTTTGATCTTGATTTGTGCATTTCAATCTTTCTGCAGCTAATTCTTTGATTTTGGCAAATGTTTGTTCATTCAAAGGTGTAACTTTATTATCTGTAGTACTTTTATAATGTATGATACATATTCTGTGATCATCTCCTTTTGAAGACAGTTTAGAGCGCTTTCTGGGCTTAAGAGAAATAGGATGCTCCATGTTTTATTACCCATCAGTTACCCGATATATCAGTAAACAATTTTAGAGCTAGGGAAGAAAACATGCATGTTTCTCGCTCAAGTGACTATCATTTAGTCATTTGTAGCGCTGTGTTTATTGACTGATATCATCATTATAGGTTAATGTTAGCAGTTCATTGATTGATTGATTGTTTTGGGATTAATGGCCCTTTGAGACAGTATTCCAGTCTATATCGGGCCGTCTCCCAATGAGAGGGAGAAAGACGAGAACTGATAGACGAGAGTCAAATGTCCAAACAACCCCTTTCCGCACCTACTGCAAGCACAGTAGGCCCTTGCCCTACTTTTATCCAAATAAGTAGGATGCCCCGGCACTGGAACTTATACACAGCACTTCTCATCACAGAAACAGCCGTTTAATGCCACAAAATGTAGATATTAGGAAACTTTATGTCTTATTTCCTGATTGTAAATATGTCTTTGTACTATGTTTATATTTGAAAGGGGGAAGGGCACATTAGTGAAACAATTTTTTTTAGCTCACCTGGCCCGAAGGACCATAGTGAGCTATTGTCATACCAATGCGTCCGGCTTGCGTCGTGCGTCGTCCCGAAATGTGTCCGTCAACACCTAAAAACAAATATTCAAACATCTTCTTCTGTAAAACTACTGGTCCCATGGTTCTCAAATTTCACATGGAGGATGACCTGACTCCAGGGTCTCAGAATTGTAAAATTGGGTCAGGTTGAAAATCCAAGATGGCCGCAGTTACTAAAAATAGCAAAAACAAAAAAATAAACTTCTTCTCCAGAACCATTTGGTATATTTGGCCAAAAGTTTGCGTGGAACATTAATGGGACCTTGGGATTAAAAATTGTAAAAATGAAAAAAATCTATAGTGGAATTAGGTCACAGTGACCTACTTAGCGTTTACAAGACCGATTTTGCTCAAATGTCAGTATCTCAAGAAAACGCAATCGATTGTGGTCAGATTTGGTCAGAAATGGTCCTTGAAAGGAATTATTTCAATTTTGTGCCAGTTGACTATCCAAGATGGCCACCATGGGGGCCGTTACTAAAAATAGCACAAACATAAAAATAACAATTACTCAGGAACCCGTGAATGGAATTCGACCAATTTTGTGTCAGAATGTTCCTTGCATGCAGCCGTTTCAATTAATTACAATTTGGCTTTCCAAGATGGCCGACATCTGTCGTTACTAAAAATAGCACAATCATAAAAATGACAATTACTCAAGAACCCTTGAATGGAATTCGACCAATTTTGTGTCAGAATGTTCCTTGTATGAAGCCGTTCCGATTAATTGCAATTTGGCTTCCAAGATGGCCGACATCTGCCGTTACTAAAAATAGCACAAACATAAAATGACAATTACTCAAGAACCCTTGAATGGAATTGGACCAATTTTGTGTCAGAATGTTCCTTACATGAAGCCATTTCAATTAATTGCAATTTGGCATTCCAAGATGGCCACCACCTGCCTTTACTAAAAATAGCACAAAACATGAAAATGACAATATCTCAGTAACCGCTGAATGGATTTTGACGAAATTTGTGTCAAAATGATTTTTGCATTGAGATGTTTCAAAAGTAACTAAATATAGACAAGTCATAATGGCCTTTGTTACTAAAAATAGAAAAATGTGAAAATAAGAAAGTCTCAGAGGAATTGGACTAATTTTCTGTCAGAATGATCATTTCAATAAGCTTTTTCGATTTTCTGCATTTTGGCATTCCAAGATGGCCGCCATCTGCCGTTACTAAAAATAACACAAAACATGAAAATGACAACATCTCATTAACCGCTGAAGTGATTGAGACGAAATTTGTGGCAAAATGATTCTTGCTTTGATGTGTTTCACAAATTAACAAATATTGACCCATCAAGTTTGCCTCTGTTACTTAAAATAGCAAAATTTGAAAATTAGAAAATTACAATGGAACTGGACCAATTTTGTGTCAAAATGGTCCTTGCATGAAAGCTTTTCAATTTTTTGCATTTTGGCATTCTAAGATGGCCGCCATCTGCCATTACTAAAAATAGCACAAAACATGAAACTGACAATATCTCAGTAACCCCTGAATGGATTTTGATGAAATTTGTGGCAAAATGATTCTTGCCTTGAGGTGTTTCAAAAGTAAATATATAAAGACCAGACAAGTTGGCCTCTGTTACTAAAAGTAGCAAAATGTGAAATTGAGAAAATCTCTGGAATTGGACCAATTTTGTATCAGAATAGGGACCGTTCGGATACAAAAGCCAGGTGAGCGATATCAGGCCCATTTGGGCCTCTTGTTGCACCAATATTATAATGCTAATGCCTGATTTGTTTTATAAAAATGTTTCATTGAATATTCATGAATATGCAAATATTATATATTACAATAAAGGCAATTGTCTTGAGCTTTTTGTTGATACCAATTTTGTTGATCTTTGATGAACATAAGCTGAGAAATAGTTTTTTTCCTATGTGTAGCACCACTTTTAATATATATAAAAAAAAGTCTTAGTGTATCGTGTAACATGCAAATGCTTCCACTTTCAGGTGGCAGAAAACAGGATTTGATAGCTTTTTCAATATACTTTTGGAAAATTATGATTCAGAATATTTCATTTGGGTGGGGGAGGTGGGGGGGGGGTCTGGGGAGCTTAATGACAATAAGGGCTAGAGTAATGAAACTTGGTACACACTTACATCAGCACATGATCACCTGAATGTTAGCACCATGTATGACATTGACCTACTGGTCATGGTCTGCTGACTTTGAAAAAAATTAGGTTAATGTATGTAAAGCATTTGTGTTAAAGTCAGTTTCAAAGTACAATGTAATTATAAGGGTTAGAGTCGTGATATTTGGTCATTACTTGCATCTGGAAGAGCACATGTGAGTGAAACCGACCATGTAGGACAGTGACCTACATTTTTACATTTCACTGACTTTATGATATTTCTTAGTCCCTATATGGGTTATAGTTATGATACTTTGCACACACTTACATATGGACAAGATCATTTCAGCAGCATCCTCTACATTTGATTTTATGTATATTTTATGCATCATTGACTTTATGATACACTTCACTGACTGTGATATTTCTCAGTCCCTGTATGGGCTAGGGCCATGACACTTGGCACATACCTACATATGGACAGGACCGTTTTAACATAATCAACTTTGTATTGATTCAACATATTTTTGCTCCACTGACTTTATGAGTCAAATTCCTGTAAGGCACGCTCTGACAGCTCTTGTTTATTTATTTTTCAGGGATAGCCTTAGTGAGAAAATATGTATTGGCTGGTTGTTATAAAATGGTGTTTGGCTGTGGTTATCTCAGCAATCATCAGTTTTGTACAGTTTTGATTCAGCTTGCCATGCATTATTTCATCAGATTCAGACAGTATTGGATTAAGTGGACAATAAGATCGGAGATATGAAAAAAAGATCATCAGTGTAATGTGGAATATGTGATGAACATATAACAATACTAAATTTTTGGAAAGACAGGTTTTGAGCAGATTATGTTGACCCAGGTCATACTAAAGACGACAATATGAGCACCAGTATATCAATCAGTTTGTGAGTATGCATGTATCAGATTTACAAATTTACTACATCAAATTTTATAAGTAATTTGCAATAAAATGGGCACGAGAATTATTTTATTGATTCAGAAAAATATCCTGAAATAGTGCAGAATTGAAATCCACAATTTATTTTCCCAGCCAAGCCATTCCATCTCCATATGATTTTAGCTGCTTTTTGTCTGTACCAGAAGCATGTCTTTGAAACGTAGCTTAAATACACGTTTGCAAAGGACATGAACCAAATGCATTCCATATTCGATAATTTACACTGAGTCAAAATTAAAGATATGTAATCATTGTAAGAAAGAAAATCAAACATATTAGAAAGATGGGCTTTCGATAACATACAAATAATTGTTTTTTGATAAAATTGGGTCTATGGCAAATCAACAATTTTAAAAAATGAAGTTATCTATCTATCTATCTATCTATCTATCTATCTATCTATCTATCTATCTTTTTACATGATAGCGAGTTATTTCTGCGAGTGTAAAATTTTGCGGTTTTCGCCTCAAATGGTGTACGAAAACATTCTGCGGTTTTATTTTCTTCAGATTTAAATTACCCTGTAATTTTCAAATACATATAAAATAAGACAAAGAAACGACTAAGATTAAGAAAACATATTATTACTTTGAGCTGGGAGTGAGAAGGTAAGTCTTATGATAGTGGGTTAATTAATAATCAGCCACGGACTCACTAATTACTGCTCATAGACAAATATTCACTATATTTCCTATTGTAAGAGGTTACAAAATTAAAGATACATATAATCATAAGCAGTCCAGATATTCTGAGGTTTTAATTCTGCAGTTTTTACAAAACCACAGAAATATGCAGAAATTAAATAGAAATACGCAGAAATTAAACACCCACAGATATAACCCACTATACGGTATCTCTTTATCTATGAAGGGTTGGGAGACATATTGTTTTTGTTCTGGTCGTCCGTCTGTCCATCCATCTATCCGTCTGTCTATCCCGCTGTATGTCTTTCTCAAATCTGTCGGTTCTGTTAATCAAAAACGGTATGAGATATTTTTATGAAACTTTACATAAATGTAAAGCATTATTAGATGATGTGCAGAGTGCAAGAACTATAACTCCACTTACATTTTTTGGGGGAATTGTTGCCCTTTGTAACTTTAAGTATGAAAATAATGTGCGATCCATAACTTTGAAACCCTTTGAGATATTTTCACGAAAGGTGGTACAAATATAAAGCATCATCAGACGATATGCAGAGAACAAGTACCATAACTCCACCTTCATTTTTTTATGGAATTATGGCCCTTTGTAATTTCTAGTATGGAAATTGTGTCCACTCCAAAACTCTAAAACTTTTTGAGATATTTTCACGAAACTTGGTACAAATATAAAACATCATCAGATGATGTGCAGAGCGAAAGAACAGTAACTGCACCTTCATTTTATGGAATTATGCCCCTTTGTAATTTTTAGTATGGATATCTTGTCAGCTGCATAACTCTGAAACTGTTTGAGATATTTTCCCGAAACTGGTACAATTATAAAGCATCATTAGAAGATGCCCAAGAAACAAGATCCAAGACTCCGTCTACAGTTTTGTCCCTTGAAATTTTCTGTTGAGAAATTGATTCCCTGCAATAACTTCAAAAGCGTTGAAGGTATTTTCACAAAACTTTGTACAAATATATAAAGCATAAGCAGGTGATAAGCAGGAAACAAGAAATGTAACTCCGGCTTTATTTGTTGTAGTTTTGTGCCCCTTTGTGAATTGTTTATTGAATTCTTATTCTCTCTATAATTTGAAGACTTTCAATGATATTTTTATGAAATTTTCTTCAAATATGAAGCATAATCAGATGATGTGTAGAAAACAACAGTAACTGTTGTAACTACACCTTCATTCTTTATGAACTTATGCCCCTGTGTATTTTTATGCCCCCGAAGGAACTTCGGGTGGCATATTAAAATCGCACCGTCCGTCCGTCAGTCCGTCCGTCCGTTACAAATCGTGTCTCAGCGATAACTTTAAAAGTACTGAAGCAAATTTGATGAAACTTCATAGAAAGATCAAGCATAATGAGAAGTTGTGTCGCGCGCAAGACTCAGGTCCCTACGCCCAAGGTCAAGGCCACAATTGGGTCAAAGGTCAAATTGTGTCTCAAAATCGTGTCTCAGCGATAATTCTAAAACTACTGAAGCAAATTTGATGAAACTTCACAGAAAGATAAAGCATAATGAGAAGGTGTGTCGCGCACAAGACTTAGGTCCCCACGCCCAAGGTCAATGCCACAGTTGGGTCAAAAGTCAAATTGTATATCAAAATTGGGTCTCATTGATTACTTATAAACTACTGAAGCAAATTTAATGAAACTTCACAGAAAGATGAAACATAATGAGAAGGTATGTTGCACATAAGATTTGGGTTGCCAAGTTCAAGGTCAAGGTCACAGTTAGGGGTCAAAGGTCAAATCTTGCCTCTGTGATAACTTAAAAGCTGCTGAAGTGAATGTCATCAAACTTCACAGAAAGGTAAATCATTATGAGAAGGTATGTTACACACAATATGTATGATCCCAGATCCAAGGTCAAGGTCACAATCTGGGGTCAGAGGTCAAATTATGTCTCGGCAATTATTCAGAAAAGTACCATAGCAAACTTTAAAGAAAGATAAAGCCTAATGAGAAGATTTGCCATGCACAAGACATAGGTTCCCATACCCAAGGTCAAGGACGCAACACAGTTTGGTTAGTGGTTGAATTAAGTCCCCTCCAATCCTCTTAAACTTCCAAAGTGCATTTAAACGTTACAGAAAATTAAAACGAAATGAGAATGTATATCATGTGCAAGACCCAGGTTCTGTGCCCAAGGTCAAGGTCACAGCTAGGGTCAAAGGTCAGTTGAAGGGGCCTTCGGGGGCATTTGTTACACACTGTAACATTTCTTGTTTTTGTATAGAAGTAACATGCACTCTATAATTATACCCCCCTCAAACACAGTTTGAGGGGGGGGAGGGGTATACTATTTTTACGTTGTCCTTCCTTCCATCTGTCTGTCCATTCATCCATCCGAAACACATTAAGCTTGCTCCGATTTGTTTCAAATTTTGTACTGTGTTTGAGCGGGGTATACAGTTTTCACGTCCTACCTTCCGTCTGCCGTCCTTTTGTCCATCCGCAACATATTAAACTTGCTCCGATTTGCTTCAAATTTTGAACATGGATGCAGCATATGAAAAGAGTTTATATTTTTCAGTTTTTTGCAGATGGGTTTTAATGCTGAGTTATGCCCCTTTATATTTTTCGTAAAAAAAAGTTTGTTATCGCAACTCCTCTAAGACCCCTGGACCGATTTTCTTGAAATTAAGTATATGAACACATATTGGTATGAAGATGTGCATTAAGGTGTCCCCAAAATCTGACCCCTCTTTCCTGAGTTATGCCCCTTTTTGATATTTTTGGCCCTAATTTGGGGGGTTTATAGTCCTTTTTGCTTTGATTTTATTCAAACTTAGTTCATACATGCATCATAAGAAAACAGTTGACACGTTTTTCCCAGTTTTTCTGGAAGTGTTTTCCTGCTGAGTTATGCCCCTTTATATTTTTCATAAAAAAAGATTGTTATCGCAACTCCTCCTAGATTGCTTGACCAATTTTCTTGTAATTAAGTATGTGAACACATATTGGTATGAAATTGTGCATTAAGGTTTTCATTATGAAATATGACCCCTCTTGCCTGAGTTATGACCCTTTTTATATGCCCGTTGAAGACGGGTCATATTATGTCGTGACCTCCGTCCATTTATCTGTCTGTCCGTCCTTCCATCTGTCTGTCCATCCGTCTGCCTATCTGTTAAATTGTCATGTCCGCTCCATATCTCCTTAACCCTTGAAAGATTTTTTTGAAACTTAAGTCAAACGTTCCCTTTATCGAGACGATGTGCAGAACTCACACTTCAGTGATGTCCGACAAAGATCAAGGTCACTCTTAGTGGTCAAAGGTCAAACGGTAAAATTTTATGTCCACTCCATATCTTGAAAACCGTTTAAGATTTTTTTATGAAAAATTGCACAATCATAAAGCACCATCAGATGATGTGCAGAGAAAAAGAACCATAACCCTATTTCCATTTTTGGTGGAATTATGTCCCTTTGTATTTTCATATAGTAATTTCATACAAGCTTTGTGTTTGCTCCATATCTCAAAAACTGTTAAAGATTTCTTCATGAAAATTTGTGTAACTATAAAGCACCATCAGAAGATGCGCAGAGAAAAAGGACCATAACCCTACTTTCACATCTAACAAAATAACACCCCTTTGTATTTTTCATATAGTAATTTCATATGAGCTTTGTGTCCGCTCCATATCTCAAAAACCGTTTAAGATTTCTTGAAGAAAGTTTGTATAAATATAAAGCACCATCAAACGATGTGCAGAGAAAAAGAACCATAACCCTAGTCTGTTTTGACGGAATTATGTCACTTTGTATTTTTTGTATAGGAATTTCACATAAGCTTGTGTCCACTCCATATCTCGAAAGCCAAGATTTCTTCATGAAAGTTTGTAAACATATGAAGCACCATCAGATGATGCGCTGGGAAAAAAGATTAGAACCATAACCCTACTTTCACTTTTAACAAAATTACGCTCACTGTATTTTTCGTATTGTAATTTTGTATTAAATTCGTGTACACTCCATATCAGATTCTCCTTAACCTCTTGAAAGATTTTTTGAAAGATTTTTTTAAACTTGAGTCCAATGTTCACCTGATCAAGGCAACTTGCAGATATCATATTTCAACAATGTCTGACAAAGGTCAGGGTCACACTTAGAGGTCAAAGTTCAAAAGGCGACATTATTTGTCCGCTTCATATCTCAAAAACCGTATAAGATTTCACCATAAAAGTTGATAAAAGTTTATACAAATATGAAGCATCATTAGACAATGTGCTGAGAAAAAGATCCATAACCCTACTTTCAGTTTTAACGGAATAGTGCGTCCTGTACGAAATGGTCTCCATTTGATATCTTTTGTAAACATTGGTGTATTGAATTCATATTTTATACACAGAAATACAGGTCAAGTTCGATGTTGGGTAAAATCCGTCTGTTAATGTGGGAGTTATGGCCCTTTTTCATCTTCATTTTGTATGAAAAATGGTTTCCGTTCAATATCTTTTGACAACATTTGAGTTTATGCATAGGTATATAATCATAAAGTTCAGGTCAAGTTCGAAGTTGGGTAAAATCCGTAAGTTATTGTGGGAGTTTTGGCCCTTTTTCGACTACATTTTGTATGAAAAAAAATGGTTTCACTTCAATATCTTTTGAAAACATTGGTGTATTGAATTCATATTTTATACACATGTATATAATCATAAAATACAGGTCAAGTTTAATGTTGGGTGAAATCTATCTATTATTGCGGGAGTTATGGCCCTTTTTCATCTTAATTTCGTACAATAATGGTTGCTGTTTGTTAGTTTTTGAAAAGTTACTTATTTCCGGGCTATTTCTTTTGGTAAGTTGCATGGCATCCATTTCTGCGATAAGATGCAGAATGTTATTACATATCACAGTCATGACACCCCCTCCCACACACACACACACACATACACTTCTCTTGATCCGAGAAGCACAATACATCTGGCAAAGGAAAACAATAAAACATGTACCATAGAAGTCTGCCTTTGTGAACTTAGTTATCCTACAAGTGCCAGTACCTTAAAAAGGCACCATCTTACTTAGGGCACTAGGCGGGGGCATCCGTGTTCTATGGACACATTCTAGTTTTGCCATTCTTGCTCTTATTTCTTTCAGATTTGGTCCAGGGAGCCAGCGTAAGAAAAGAGTATATACATGAATTTTGTCAGTTTTGGCTGCAAGAACTTCAGGGATGAGCTGTATCTGTGTTTTTAGCATGTAACTTGAATGCTATGTATATGAAAAAGTTGGATGATAAAATCAAATTAAGTGCTAAATGCGGGGTGAATTTAGTAAACCATGCTTACTGCCACCTCTAGTTTTAAAACCGTCCAAGATATTGTCATGGAACTTGGTACAAATATAAAGCATCGTCGGATGATATGCAGAAAATAAGAACTGTAACGTAACCTACAGTTTTTAGTTCACCTGAGCCGTAGTCTCAAGGTGAGCTATTGTTATCAGCCAGTGTTCGTTGTGCGTAGTCTGTCGTGCGTCATCCATCTAGCGTCCTCAACAATTTGCTTAAATGGCATCTCCTCTGAAACTACTGGACCTAGGGCTTTGATATTTGGTATGAAGCATTATCTAGTAGACTTCTATCAAGTGTGTTCAAATATTGACCCCAGGGTCCAAAATGGCCCTGGGGCAGAGGGACATGGGTTCGAAAATAAAAAAGACTTTAAAATCTTCTCTAGAACTACTTGGTTAAGATGCTTGAAATTTGGTATGTAGCATTGCCTAGTGGTCCTTTACCAAGTTCGTTCAAATGGTGGCCCCAGGATCGAAACTGGAGTTCTACCAAGATCGTTTAATTGATAACCATGGGATGACCTTGACTTTTTTACGACAAGGATAACTTTGCCTTCTGGTGCTTTAATATGAGAAAATAGTTCAACATAAGAGTTCATGGAAATTATAGAAGAAGAATCTTGTGGAAAAATTTGATATCTATCTATCTATCTATCTATCTATCTATCAAGGAGAAGACAAGACGATGACAAATATATAATCATTGACAGTGAATAGACAGGATTAAGACGAAATGTCAAGTAAATGCAAGATGAATCTATCTATCTATCTATCTATCTATCTGTCAAGCAGAATAGAAGACGATTGTGCATCGAGATGAAATCTATCTATCTATCTATCTATCTATCCAACTATCCATCTTACTATCTATAAAATAAATGAAGAGACAATGACAAACATTATTCATCGAATGTTAAAAGATGGGTTTGAGTCGAAATCCAATACTTGAAAAAGTAGGATTGAGTCTAAGTCGAACATTGCAAATAAATTAGGGTATAAGTAGTCAGAATGAACATCTATCTATCTATCTAACAGTAAATGAGAAGACGTTTGTTAAAAGATGGTTTTGTGTCGAAATGAATACTTAAGAAAAATAGGATAAGGTCGAAGTCGAACATTGCAAATAAATCAGGGTATAAGGAGTCAGAATATCTATCTTTCTATCTATCTATCCATCTATCTATCCATCTTTTCGTCGAACTATCTATAAAATGAATGAGGAGACGATGAAAAATATTAATCATCGAATGTTAAAAGATGCGTTTGAGTCGAAATCGAATACATGTACTTGAAAAATAAAATAGTATTGAGTCGAAGTCGAACATTTAAAATAAATTAGGATATAAGTACTCAGAATGAACATCTATTTATGTATGTATGTATTAATGTATGTATGTATGTATGTATGTATGTTTGTATCTATCTATCTATCTATCTATGTAAAAATAAATGAGAAGGCAATGACAAATATATAACCATTAAATTTGAAAAGATGGTATTGAGAAGATATCGAATATTTCAATTAAGTTCAAAATGAATCTATCTATCTATCTTTCTATCTATCTATCCATCAAATCAATAAGAAGTCAATGACAAATATATAATCATCAAATCATAAAAAAAACGATTGAGTCGAAGTCAAATTTCGTCTAATCAGAGTAGAAGTAGCCTATCTATCTATCTATATATTATAAACGTATTCATACCTAATTTAGTGCGACAGACGCGTGTTTCTGTATTTAACCTCTTCAGTGTCGCTAATCCCCAAAAGTTTGATAGAAAAGATATGATGGCAGGTCTCGGCAGGCAACAAGCATCCCTCTCCGAGCCACACTTACTGTCGCATTCCGAGGGACACATTAGCTGCAGACATCAGGTAAGAGACGCCGACGTATTAATCCGCGGGCGCAGGCGTCCCCCACCGAGCCACCTCAACCCTTGCGTCTCGAGAAAGGCGACAGACAAGGGCATCAGGAAAGAGATGTCCGATGCAGCAAGAACCCGCAACAAGCCAAAGTAACTCAAAAGAATGGAAGCCAAACTCCGCTAAGATTCATGTCGCTATGACAAGTCAGTCTTAGTTTTAAAATCTATCTATCTATCTATCTATTTATCTATCTATCTATCTATCTATCTATCTATTCATCTATCTATCTATCTATCTATCTATCTATCTATCTATCTATCTATCTATCTATCTATCAAGGAGATGACAGGACGATAACAAATATATAATCATTGACTGTGAATAGACGGGATTGAGACAAAATTTCAAGTAAATTCAAGATCTATCTCTCTATCTATCTATCTAATTTTGAAAAAGGCGAAATTGATGAAACTGATTCGAGTTGAAATAAATCTATCTATCTATCTATCTATCTATCTATAATGTAAAAATGCGGGAATGAGTCGAAATCGAACAATTCAAGTAAACGCAATGTGAATCTGTCTATCTATCTATCTATCTATCTATCTATCTATCTATCTATCTACCTATCTATCTATCTATCTATCTATCTATCAAATCTATAAGAAGTCGTTGACATGCATATAACTAGTGAGTGTTAAAAGATGCGATAGAATCAGAATTTAATATGTCAAATACTTTTCGGAATTGAATACATCAAATAAATTTGAATCGAAAAAGTCATCCATTTAACGTCTATCTATCTATCTATCTATCTATCTATCTATCTATCTATCTATCTATCGATCGATCAACTTATCTATCCATCTCGTCATCTAACTATCTACAAAATGAATGAGGAGTTAATGACAAATATTAATCATCGAATGTTAAAAGATGGGTTGAGTCGAAATCCAATACTTGAAAAAAGTAGGATTGAGTCGAAGTCGAACATTTCAAAAAAAATTAGGGTATAAGTAGTCAGAATGAACATCTATCTATCTACCTGTCTATCTAAAAATAAATGTGAAGACGATTGTTCAATGATGGGTTTGAGTCGAATTCGAATACTTTAGAAAAATAGGATTGAGTCGAAGTCGGAACATAAATATAAATAAATTAGGGTATAAGTAGTTAGACTGCACATCTATCTATCTATCTATCTATCTATCTACTAATCCATCCATCTTTCCGTCGAACTATCTGAAAAAATGAATGAGGAGACAATGACAAATATTAATCATCGAATGGGAAAAGTTGCGTTTGAGCCGAAATCGAATACTTGAAAAAACAACATAGTATTGAGTCGAAGTCGAACATTTAAAATAAATTCGGGTATAAGAAGTCAGAATGAACATCTATCTATCTATCTATCTATCTATCTATCTATCTATCTATCTATCTATCTAACTAAAATAAATGAGAGGACGATGACAAATGTATAACCATTAAATTTAAAAAAGATGGAATTGAGAAGATATCGAATATTTCAATTAAATTCAAAATGAATCTATCTTTATTTCTATCTATCTATCCCTCAAATCAATAGGAAGGCAATGACAAATATATAACCACCAAATCATAACAAAAAGAAAAACAAAACAAAAAAAAAAAACAAAAAAACGATAAAGTCGAAGTCAAATTTCATGTTAATCAGAGAAGTGGTAGCCTGTATCTATCTATCTATCCATCTATCTATCTATCTATCTATCTATCTATCTATCTTTCAAATTTATGAGAAGTCGATGACATGCATATAACCAATGCGTGTGAAAATATGCGATAGTATCGGAATTGACTATGTCAAAATAGTTTCGAAATTGAATACATCAAATACATGTTAATCGAAAAAGTCATCCATCTATCTATTTATCTATCTATCTATCTATCTATCTATCTATCAAGGAGATGAGAAGACGATTGTGAATTGCGATGAAATTAATCTATCTATCTATCTTTTCTATCTAATTCGGATAAGGTCGAAATCGTCGAAAGCTAACTGATCGAGTTGAAATAAATCTATCTATCTATCTATCTATCTATCTATCTATCTGTCTATCAAATCTATGAGAAGTCGATGACATGCATATAAGCAGTGTGTTTGAAAATATGCGATAGCATCGGAATTTAATATGTCAAATAATTTTCGGGATTAAATACATCAAATGAAGGTCAACAATTTAGCGCCTATCTGTCTATCTATCTATCTATCTGTCCATCTATCTATCTATCTGTCAAGGAGATGAGAAGGCGATGACAAATATATAATCATTGAATGTGAAAAGACGGGATTGAGACGAAATTTCAAGTCAATGCAAGACGAATCTATCTATCTATCTATCTATCTTTCTATCTGATTGCGAAAAAGGTGAAATCGATGAAACTGGTTCGAGTTGAAATCTATCTATCTATCTATCTATCTATCTAAAATGTGAAAAGGCGGGCATGAGTCGAAATAACATATTTCAAGTAAACGCAAGTTCTATCTATCTATCTATCTATCTATCAAATCTATGAGAAGTCGTTGACATGCATATAACCAGTGCGTGCTAAATTATACGATAGAATCAGTATATAATATGTCAAATACTTTTCGGAATGAAATACATCAAATAAAGTTAAATCGAAAAAGTCATCCATTTAAAATCTATCTATGTATCTATCTATCATTCTATGCATCAAGGAGAAGAGAAGACGATAGTGAACCGAGATGAAATGTAGCTATCTATCTACCTTTCTTTCTATCTATCAAACTACGTATCTATGACTCTATCTATCTATCTATCTAACTTTCTATCTATCCATCTATCTATTTGTCTGTCTATCTATCTATCTATCTATCTATCTATCTATCTATCTATCTATCTATCTTTTAATCTATCTATCTATCTATCTATCTATCTATCTATCTATCTATCTATCTATCTATCTATCTATCTACTTATCAATCCATCTTTCCATCTAACTATCTATAAAATGAATGAGGAGACAATAACAAATATTAATCATCGAATGTAAAAGGATGGGTTTTAGTCGAAATCCAATACTTGAAATAAGTAGGATAAAGTTGTTGTCGAACATTTCAAACAAATTAGGGTATAAGTAGTCAGAATGAACATCTATCTATGTATCTATCTATATATCTATCTATCTATCTATCTATCTATCTAACTAAAAATAAATGAAAAGACGATTGTTAAAAGATGGGGTTGAGGTCGAATTCCAATACTTATAAAAAATTGGGATTGAGTCGAAGTCGAACATTTCAAACAAATTAGGGTATAAGTAGTCAGAATGAACATCTATCTATCTATCTATCTATCTACAAATAAATGTGAAGACGATTGTTGAAAGATGGGTTTGAGTCGAAAGCGAATATTTAAAAAAGATAGGATTGAGTCGAAGTCGAACATTTCAAATAAATTAGGGTACAGGTAGTCAGAATGAACATCTATCTATCTATCTATCTATCTTTCCAACGATCTATCTAAAAAATGAATGAGGAGACGATGACAAATATTAATCATCGAATGTTAAATGATGCGTTTGAGTCGAAATCGAATACTTGAAAAAAAACACATAGTATTGAGTCGAAGTCGAACATTTGAAATAAATTAGGGTATAAGTAGTCAGAATGAACATCTATGTATGTATGTATGTATGTATGTATGTATGTATGTATGTATCTAAAAATAAATGAGAAGACGATGACAAATATAACGCCATTAAATTTGAAAAGATGGGATCGAGAAGATATCGAGTATTTCAATTAAATTCAAGCTGAATCTATTTATCTATCTTTCTATCTATCTATCCATCAAATCAGTAAGAATTCATTGGCAAATATATAACCATCAAATCATAATAAAAAAACTAAAAAAACAACGATTGAGTCGAAGTCAAATTTAAGTTAATCACAGTAGAAGTAGCCTGTATCTATCTATCTATCTATCCATCTATCTATCTATCTGATTAGGATAATGTCGAAATCGACGAAAGACTGATCTATCTATCTATCTATCTATCTATCTCTATCTTTCAAATTTACGAGAAGTCGATGACATGCATATAACCAATGCGTGGGAAAATATGCGATATAATCGGAATTTTATATGTCAAATAATTTTCGGAATTGAATACATCAAATAAACGTAAATCGAAAAAGTCATCCTTTTAACGCCTATCTATCTATCTATCTATATATCTATCAAGGAGATGAGAAGACGATTGTGAATCGAGATGAAATTTACCTAAGTAATCTATCTATCTATCTATCTATCTATTTGGGATAAGGTCGAAATCGTCGAAAGCTAACTGATTCGAGTTGAAATCTATCTATCTATCTATCTATCTATCTAATTAGTAAAACTTCGAAATCGATTAAAACTGATCCAAGTTGAAATAAATCGATCTATCTTTCTATCTATCTATCTATCTATCATTCTATCTATCTATCTATCTATCTATCTATCTATGAGAAGTCTATGACATGCATATAAGCAGTGCATGTAAAAATATGCGATAGAATTGGAATTTTATATGTCAAATAATTTTCTGAATTGAATACATCAAATTAATTTAAATCGAAAAGGTCAACAATTTATCGCCTATCTATCTATCTATCTATCTATCTATCTATCAAGAGATTACGACAAATATATAATCATTGACTGTGAAAAGACGGGATTGAGACGAAATTTCAAGTAAATTCAAGATGAATCTAGATTTTCTATCTATCTAATGGGAAACAAAGGCGAAATCGATGAAACTGATTCGAGTTGAAATCTATCTACCTATCTATCTATCTATCTATCTATCTATCTATAATGTGAAAAGGCGGGAATGAGTCGAAATTGAATATTTCAAGTAAATGCAAGGTGAATCTATCTATCTATCTATCTATCTATCTATCTATCAAATCTATGAGAAGTCGGTGACATGCATATAACCAGTGCGTGTTAAAAGAAGCGATAGAATCAGAATTTGATATGTCAAATAATTTTTTGTCAAGGAGATAAAAGACGATAGAGAATCGACATAAATTCTATCTATCTATCTATCTATCTATCTATCTATCTACAAAATGAATGAGGTACCAATGGCAAATATTAATCATCGAATTTTAAAAAGATGGGTTTGAGTCAAAATCCAATACTTGAAAAAAGTAGGATTGGGTCCAAGTCAATAAGGGTATAAGTAGTAAGAATGAACATCTATCTATCCATCTATCTATCTATCTATCTATCTATCTATCTATCTATCTATCTAAAAATAAATGTGAAGACGATTGTTAAAAGATGGGTTTGAGTCGAAATCTAATGATAAAGAAAAATAGGATTGAGTCGAAGACGAACATTTCAAATAATTTAGGGTTTAAGTAGTCAAAATGAATATCTATCTATCTATCTATCTATCTACCAAAATAGCTACTTATCCATCCATCTTTCCATCGAACTAGCAGAAAAAAGGAATGAGGAGTCGATGACAAATATTAATCATCGAAAGTTAAAAGATGCGATAGAGTCGAAATCGAATACTTGAAAAAAAAATAGTATTGAGTCGAAGTCGAACATTTAGAATAAATTAGGGTATAAGGAGTCAGAATGAACATCTATTTATCTATCTATCAATGTATCTATCTTTCTATCTATCTATCTATCTATCTATCTATCTATCTATCTATCACACTATCTAACTAAAATAAATGAGAAGACGATTGTTTAAAGACGGGTTTGAGTCGAAATCCAATACTTGAGAAAAGTAGGATTGAGTCGAAGTCGAACATTTCAAACAAATTAGGGTATAAGTAGTCAGAATGAACATCTATCTATCTATCTATCTATCTATCTATCTATCTATCTATCTATCTTTCTAAAAATATAGTCGAAATCCAATACTTGAGAAAAGTAGGATTGAGTCGAAGTCGAACATTTCAAACAAATTAGGGTATAAGTAGTCAGAATGAACATCTATCTATCTATCTATCTATCTATCTAATCTATCTATCTAAAAATACATGTGAAGACGATTTTTAAAAGATGGGTTTGAGTCGAAATCTAATAATAAAGAAAAATAGGATTGAGTCGAAGACGAACATTTCAAATAAATTAGGGTTTAAGTAGTCAAAATGAATATCTATCTATCTATCTATGCGAAGACGATTGTTGAAAGATGGGTTTGAGTCGAATATTTAGAAAAATAGTATTGAGTTGAAGTCGAATATTTCAAATAAATTAGGATACAAGTAGTCAGAATGAACATCTATCTATCTATCTATCTATCTATCTATCTATCTATCTATCCAACGATCTATCTAAAAAATGAATGAGGAGACGATGACAAATATTAATCATCGAATGTTAAAAGTTGCGTTTGAGTCGAATTCGAATACTTGAAAAAAACACATAGTATTGAGTCGAAGTCGAACATTTAAAATTAATTAGGGTATAAGTAGTCAGAATGAACATCTATGTATGTATGTATGTATGTATGTATGTATGTATGTATCTATGTACATGTATGTATCTAAAATAAATGAGAAGACGATGACAAATATAACACCATTAAATTTGAAAAGATGGGATTGAGAAGATATCGAATATTTCAATTAAATTCAAGATGAATCTATTTATCTATCTTTCTATCTATGTATCCATCAAGTCAATAAGAATTCAATGACAAATATAACACCATCAAATCATAACAAAAAACTAAAAAAACAACGATTGAGTCGAAGTCAAATTTCAATGTAATCAGAGTAGAATTAGACTGTATCTATCTATCTATCTAATAAGGATAATGTCGAAATCGATGAAAGACTGATCTATCTATCTATCTATCTATCTATCAATCTATCTATCTATTAATTTTAAGAGAAGTCGATGACATGCATATAACCAATGCGTGTGAAAATATGCGTTATAATCGGAATTTTATATGTCAAATAATTTTCGGAATTGAATCGAAGTCGAACATTTAAAATAAGTTAGGGTATAAGTAGTCAGAATGAACATCTATTTATTTATCTATCAATGTATGTATCTATGTATGTATGTATGTACGTGTCTTTCTATCTATCTATCTATCTATCTATCTACCTATCTATCTATCTATCTATGTTTCATCTATATATCTATCCATCTATCTATCTAACTGAAAATAAATGAGAAGACGATGACAAATATATAACCATTATATTTGAAAAGATGGATTTGAGAAGATATCGAATATTTCAATTTAATTCAAGATGAATCTATCTATCTATATTTCTATCTATCTATCCATCAAATCAATAAGAAAGCAATGACAAATATATAACCATCAAATCATAACAAAAAACTAAAAAAACAATGATTGAGTCGAAGTCAAATTTCAAGTTAATCAGAGTAGGAGTAGCCTATATCTATCTATCTATCTATCTATCTATCTATCTATCTGATTGCGAAAAAGGTGAAAGCGATGAAACTGGTTCGAGTTGAAATAAATCTATCTATCTATCTATCTATCTATCTATCTGAACTGTGAAAAGGCGGGCATGAGTCGAAATAAAATATTTCAAGTAAACGCAAGATCTATCTATCTATCTATCTATCTATCTATCTATCAAATCTATGCGAAGTCGTTGACATGCATAAAACCAGTGCGTGCTAAATTATGCGATAGAATCAGTATATAATATGTCAAATACTTTTCGGAATGAAATACATCAAATAAAGTTAAATCGAAAAAGTCATCCATTTAAAATCTATCTATGTATCTATCTATCATTCTATGCATCAAGGAGAAGAGAAGACAATAGTGAACCGAGATGAAATCTAGCTATCTATCTACCTATCTATCTATTTGTCTATCTAACTACCTATCTATGAATCTATCTATCTATCTAACTTTCTATCTATCCATCTATCTTTTGTCTATCTAACTTCCTATCTATCTATCTATCTATCTATCTATCTATCTATCAATCTATCTATCTAACTATGTATCTATCTACCTTTTAATCTATCTATCTATCTATCTATCTATCTATCTATCTATCTATCTATCTATCTATCTATCTATCTATCAATCCATCTATCCATCCAACTATCTATAAAATGAATGAGGAGACAATAACAAATATTAATCATGGAATGTAAAAGGATGGGTTTGAGTCGACATCCAATACTTGAAAAAAGTAGGATAACGTCGTAGTCGAACAATTCAAACAAATTAGGGTATAAGTAGTCAGAATGAACATCTATCTATCTATCTATCTATCTATCTATCTATCTAAAAATAAATGAAAAGACGATTGTTAAAAGATGATTGTTAAAAGATGGGTTTGAGTCGAAATCAAATACTTGAAATAAGTAGGATAAAGTCGTTGTCGAACATTTCAAACAAATTAGGGTATAAGTAGTCAGAATGAACATCTATCTATCTATCTATCTATCTATCTATCTAACTAAACATAAATGAAAAGACGATTGTTAAAAGATGGGGTTGAGGTCGAATTCCAATACTTATAAAAAATTGGGATTGAGTCGAAGTCGAACATTTCAAACAAATTAGGGTATAAGTAGTCAGAATGAACATCTATCTATCTACCTTTCTATCTATCTATCTATCTATCTATCTATCTATCTATCTATCCGTCTAACTATCTATCTAAAAATAAATGTGAAGACGATTGTTGAAAGATGGGTTTGAGTCGAAAGCGTTGGTTGGTTGGTTGATTTGATGCTTAACGTCCACGGTAAACAACTAAGGTCATGTCGGGACGGTCAGTTAGCCTAACCACACTATTCCTGGGCAGGCTTAGACCCCTAAGCGGTTAACCAGTACTAAGTGCACATACTTTCGCCAGTAACTGACAACTGCCCTTCTTGAATCAGCGGAAGGAGAAACGAAAGTATGTGGCCAGACCGGGATTCGAACCCAGGACCTCTGACTTACGAGTCAGGTGCCCTACCGATTGCGCTACCCGGCCAGGCGAGTCGAAAGCGAATATATAAAAAAGATAGGATTTAGTTGAAGTCGAACATTTCAAATAAATTAGGGTACAAGTAGTCAGAATGAACATCTATCTATCTATCTATCTATCTATCTATCTATCTTTCCAACGATCTATCTAAAAAAATGAATGAGGAGACGATGACAAATATTAATCATCGAATGTTAAATGATACGTTTGAGTCGAAATCGAATACTTGAAAAAAAACGACATAGGCCCATATTCACAAACTAAACTCAAACTCCACCTCGACTCGAACTTACCGGATAAGTAGCTATAATTGCCTAACGGTCCAGGATTATCTCAAGGTAAGGTCGAGTCGTATTCACAGACATGAGTGTGGCTGGAGTCACCTCCAATAAGTAAGGTTTGGTTGAGGAACGGCGAAGCTCCCTCGACCGCGACTCGAGTTAAATTTTGCTAATATTTCAGCGTTTTCATTGCTATGTTATGAGGATTCGAAGAGGCACGACTGCCAAATGTTGTTAAAGGCCAGAGGCTTCTATCTAATATATTTTCAGCATCTTTTTTCTCTTTTTTGACAAATTCGTTCTAAGCAGTAAGTGCTGCGTTTCACAGACAGACAAACCTTTGGATTATATCAGAATGTGTAATTTGGATCACCATAGATCTATAAATGTTGTTTAAAAATGTTTAGTCTATACTGAGACGTCTCTATGAGAGAGAGAGAGAGAGAGAGAGAGAGAGAGAGAAAGATAGGAGAGCCCTTCCCCCTCCTCCTCACCCCCCCTCCACACACACATACGTGGTCAGGTTGTGTGACGGTGCTGGGTAATTTTCAATATCGGCACGTCCTACTTGTGTTAGCTAGAGCATGATTCGTCCGCCTGTATGGAGACAAACTTAAAGAGTATTATCGACTCGCACAAGCGGACGAACCGCGTTTTATCTCGCTTATAGCACGATACCCAATGTAGATCTTGCACGTCCCCTAAGGGTTATCTCATTCTAAAGTTTAGGGTATCTGAGGAACGTACAATTGTAGGACAAGGGCCGGCTGTGCTTGCAGCCGATGTGGGACGGGGTGCGAAGACTCTGATCAGACAGGGCGAATGGCCAGGCTAATCTGAGTTTGTGTTTTGCGCACAACCACTTTGTTGGTTTTCTCGTGTCGCCGCTCATATATTTGAAGAAATTCAAGTATGGCTACCGCAATTTGACCAGTTAAAAGCCTTCGGTGAAAATAATTGATCCGAAAGCAAGCTCAACGGACGGAACCAAAGACTCGGGGACAGACGGACTGGCAGACGGACAGACCAGCCGAAAACGGTATACCCACATAGCAAACATCGTTTGTTGGGATATAATAATACAGAAAATATAAAAAAAGAAAACGTGCATGAAATTTAATTTCAGTATTATCGATGTATGTCTGTATATATGCAACAAAATCGCCTCTGTCTCTGTCACCATATATGTCAAGTTTGGATAAAATGCATAATATAAAAGGTATTAACGAAACAACTCTTGGAAGCGCACACTACGTGTGAAGGCGGTGGAAGGGGGTGGGGGTGTAGGGCAGGAAACTGTGCAGAATACTCAAACAAAAACTACGTATTATAACTAGAAAGTATGATCAAAAGGATAAATACGTGATACGAAAATAGGAAATTGATTAAAGTTTCAGCAAAAATACTGGAGAAGAACGGGTCGAACCCATGACAGATGTTTAACCGGCAGGTAGCTTAACCACTACGCCACGCACGCTTCTGCAGACAGAGGAACATAAACCGGACGGACACCCAGACGTTAAGCGGAAATTCATAGTTCCTGCAGTACATATAATTATAATTTTACAAATTATACAGTATGATCTTGTTCTACGCTGTTTGTGGAATAAACCATATCTCAGAACTTAAATCTATTACACTTTATAATTTTAGGATGTCTGATCTGGGTACATAAATGTATTTTGCATAATGTGAGTATAACTGGAGTGTAGCTGGAGTCTCCTCCACGAAGTCAAGGTGGAGTGGAGAACGTGAATACCAAATTTTTACTTGAACTTCACTCACTCGAGGCGTCCTCGAGCGTCACTTCAACCGACCTTATTGGAGTTCGAGTGGAGGTGGAGTATGAGTTTAGTTTGTGAATATGGGCCATAGTATTGAGTCGAAGTCGAACATTTGAAATAAATTAGGGTATAAGTAGTCAGAATGAACATCTATGTATGTATGTATGTATGTATGTATGTATGTATGTATGTATGTATCAAAAAATAAATTAGAAGATGATGACAAATATAACACCATTAAATTTGAAAAGATGGGATCGAGAAGATATCGAATATTTAAATTAAATTCAAGATGAATCTATTTATCTATCTTTCTATCTATCTATCCATCAAATCAATAAGAATTCAATGGCAAATATATAACCATCAAATCATAATAAAAAAATTAAAAAAAACAACGATTGAGTCGAAGTCAAATTTCAAGTTAATCAGAGTAGAAGTAGCCTGTATCTATCTATCTATCTATCTATCTATCTATCTATCTATCTATCTATCTATCTATCTATCTATCTAATTAGGATAATGTCGAAATCGATGAAAGACTGATCTATCTATCTATCTATCTATCTATCTATCTATCTATCTATCTATCTATCTATCTTTCAAATTTACGAGAAGTCAAATTTCATGCATAAAACCAAGCGTTTGAAAATATGCGATATAATCGGAATTTTATATATCAAATAATTTTCGGAATTGAATACATCAAATAAATGTAAATCGAAAAAGTCATCCTTTCAACGCCTATCTATCTATCTATCTATCTATCTATCTATCTATCTATCTATCTATCTATCAAGGAGATGAGAAGACGATTGTGAATCGAGATGAAATTTACCTAAGTAATCTATCTATCTATCTATCTATCTATCTATCTATCTATCTATCTATCTATCTATCTATCTATTTGGGATTAGGTCGAAATCGTCGAAAGCTAGCTGATTCGAGTTGAAATAAATCTACCTATCTATCTATCTATCAATCTATCTATCTATCTATTAATTTTAAGAGAAGTCGATGACATGCATATAACCAGTGTGTGTGAAAATATGCGATATAATTTGAATTTTATATGTCAAATAATTTTCGGAATTGAATCGAAGTCGAACATTTAAAATAAGTAAGGGTATAAGTAGTCAGAATGAACATCTATTTATCTATCTATCAATGTATGTATCTATGTATGTATGTATGTACGTATCTATCTATCTATCTATCTATCTATCTATCTATCTATGTATCATCTATATATCTATCCATCTATCTATCTAACTGAAAATAAATGAGAAGACGATGAGAAATATATAACCATTATATTTGAAAAGATGGATTTGAGACGATATCGAATATTTCAATTTAATTCAAGATGAATCTATCTATCTATATTTCTATCTATCTATCCATCAAATCAATACGAAAGCAATGACAAATATATAACCATCAAATCATAACAAAAAACTAAAAAAACAACGATTGAGTCGAAGTCAAATTTCAAGTTAATCAGAGTAGAAGTAGCCTGTATCTATCTGCCTATCTATCTATCAATCTATCTATCTTTCAAATTTATGAGAAGTCGATGACGTGCATATAACCAATGAAATTATGCGAAAGAATGGGAATTTAATATGTCAAATTATTTTCCTAATTCAATTAATCAAAAAAAATGTTAATCGAAAAAGTCATCCATAGAACGTCTATCTATCTATCTATCTATCTATCTATCTATCTATCTAACTAAAAATAAATGAAAAGACGATTGTTAGAAGATGGGTTTGAGTCGAATTCCAATACTTATAAAAAAAATTGGGATTGAGTCGAAGTCGAACATTTCAAACAAATTAGGGTATAAGTAGTCAGAATGAACATCTATCTATCTATCTATCTAGCTAGCTAGCTAGCTATCTAACTATCTATCTAAAAATAAATGTGAAGACGATTGTTGAAAGATGGGTTTGAGTCGAAAGCGAATATTTAAAAAAGATAGGATTGAGTCGAACATTTCAAATAAATTAGGGTACAAGTAGTCAAAATGAACATCTATCTATCTATCTATCTATCTATCTATCTATCTATCTTTCCAACGATCTATCTAAAAAAATGAATGAGGAGACGATGACAAATATTAATCATCATCGAATGTTAAATGATGCGTTTGAGTCGAAATCGAATACTTGAAAAAAAAAACACATAGTATTGAGTCGAAGTCGAACATTTGAAATAAATTAGGGTATAAATAGTCAGAATGAACATCTATGTATGTATGTATGTATGTATGTATGTATGTATGTATGTATGTATGTATGTATATATATGTATGTATGTATGTATATATCTAAAAATAAATTAGAAGACGATGACAAATATAACACCATTAAATTTGAAAAGATGAGATCGAGAAGATATCGAATATTTCAATTAAATTCAAGATGAATCTATTTATCTATCTTTCTATCTATCTATCCATCAAATCAATTAGAATTCAATGGCAAATATATAACCGTCAAATCATATTAAAAAAAACAAAAAAAACAACGATTGAGTCGAAGTCAAATTTCAAGTTAATCAGAGTAGAAGTAGCCTGTATCTATCTATCTATCTACCTATCTATCTATCTAATTAGGATAATGTCGAAATCGATGAAAGACTGATCTATCTATCTATCTATCTATCTATCTATCTATCTATCTCTATCTTTCAAATTTACGAGAAGTCGATGACATGCATATAACCAATGCGTGTGAAAATATGCGATATAATCGGAATTTTATATGTCAAATAATTTTCGGAATTGAATACATCAAATAAATGTAAATCGAAAAAGTCATCCTTTTAACGCCTATCAATCTATCTATCTATCAATCTATCTATCTATCTATCTATCTATCTATCTATCTATCAAGGAGATGAGAAGACGATTGTGAATGGAGATGAAATTTACCTAAGTAATCTATCAATCTATCTATCTATCTATCTATTTGGGATTAGGTCGAAATCGTCGAAAGCTAGCTGATTCGAGTTGAAATAAATCTATCTATCTATCTATCTATCTATCTATTAATTTTAAGAGAAGTCGATGACATGCATATAACCAATGCGTGTGAAAATATGCGATATAGTCGGAATTTTATATGTCAAATGATTTTCGGAATTGAATCGGAAGTCGAACATTTAGAATAAGTAAGGGTATAAGTAGTCAGAATGAACATCTATTTATCTATCTATCAATGTATGTATCTATGTATGTATGTATGTACGTATCTATCTATCTATCTATCTATCTATCTATCTATCTAACTGAAAATAAATGAGAAGACGATGACAAATATATAACCATTATATCTGAAAAGATGGATTTGAGAAGATATCGAATATTTCAACTTAATTCAAGATGAATCTATCTATCTATATTTCTATCTATCTTTCCATCAAATCAATACGAAAGCAATGACAAATATATAACCATCAAATCATAACAAAAAACTAAAAAAACAACGATTGAGTCGAAGTCAAATTTCAAGTTAATCAGAGTAGAAGTAGCCTGTATCTATCTACCTATCTATCTATCTATCTATCTATCTATCTTTCAAATTTATGAGAAGTCGATGACGTGCATATAACCAATGAAATTATGCGATAGAATGGGAATTTAATATGTCAAATTATTTTCCTAATTGAATACATCAAATAAATGTTAATCGAAAAAGTCATCCATAGAACGTCTATCTATCTATCTATCTATATGTCTATCTGCCAAGGAGATGAAAAAACGATTAATCGAGATGAAATTAACCTAAGTAATCTGTCTATCTATCTATCTATCTATCTATCTATCTATCTATCTAATTGGGATAAGGTCGAAATCGTCGAAAGCTAACTGATCGAGTTGAAATAAATCTATCTATCTATCTATCTATCTATCTATCTATCTATCAAATCTATGAGAAGTCGATGACATGCATATAACAGTGCGTGTGAAAATATGCGATAGAATCGGAATTTAATATGTCAAATAATTTTCGGAATTGAATACATCAAATGAATTAAGATCTAAAAGGTCAACAATTTAGCGCCTATCTATCTATCTATCTATCTATCTAACAAGATGATGAGAAGACGATGACAAATATATAATCATTGACTTTGAAAAGACCGAATTGAGACGAAATTTCAAGTAAATTCAAGATGAATCTTTCCATCCGTCTATCTATCTATTTATCTATGAATATATCTATCTATCTATCATTTAAGGAAACAAAGGCGAAATCGATGAAACTGATTCGTGTTGAAATCTATCTATCTATCTATCTATCTATCTATCTATCTTAAATGTGAAAAGGCGGGAATGAGTCGAAATTAAATATTTCAAGGAAACGCAAGGTGAATCTATCTATCTATCTATCTATCTATCTATCTATCTATCTATCAAATCTTTGAGAAGTTGTTGACATGCATATAACCAGTGCTTGTTAAAATATGCGATAGAATCAGTATATAATATGAAAAAATAATTTTCGGAATACATCAAATAAAGTTAAATCGTAAAATCGAAAAAGTCATCCATTTTAAGTCTATCTATCTATCTATCTATCTATCTATCTATCTATCTATCTATCTATCTGTCTATCTATCTATCTATCTTCATATCTATCTATCTATCTATCTATCCGTCCATCTATCCATCTAACATTCTATAAAAAGAATGAGGAGACAATGACAAAGATTAATCATCAAATGTTAAAAGGTGGGTTTGAGTCGAACTCCAATACTTGATAAAACTAGGATTGAGTCGAAGTCGAATATTTCAAATAAATTACGGTATAGGTAGTCAGAATGAACATCTATCTATCTATCTATCTATCTTTCCATCTAACTATCTGAAAAAAATGAGTGACAAATTTTAATCATCGAATGTCAAAAAGATAGGTTTGGATCGAAATCCAATACTTGAAAAAAGTAGGATTGAGTTGAAATCGAACATTTCAAACAAAATAGGGTATCAGTAATCACAATGAACATCTATCTATCTATCTATCTATCTATCTATCTATCTATCCATCAAAATCCATCTTTCCAACGATCTATTAAAAAATGAATAATGAGACGATGACATATATTAATCATCGAATGTTAAAAGATGCGTTTGAGTCGAAATCGAATACATGAAAAAAAACATAGTATTGAGTCGAAGTCGAAGATGTAAAATAAATGAAGGTATAAGAACTCAGAATGAACATCTATTTATCTATCTATCTATGTATGTATCTTTGTATGTATGTATGTATGTATGTATGTATGTATGTATGTATGTATCTGTCAAGGAGATGAGAAGACGATTGTGAATCGAGACGAAAATAACTTAAGTAATTTATCTATTTATCTTTCTGTCTATCTATCTATCTATCTATCTAATTAGCAAAACGTCGAAATCGACCAAAGGCTGATCAAAGTTGAAATAAATTTATCTATCTATCTATCTATCTATCTATCTATCAAATCTATGAGAAGTCGAAGCAGTGCGTGTGAAAATATGCGATAGAATCGGAATTTAATATGTCATAATGTTCTGAATTAAATACATCAAATAAATTTAAATCGAAATAGTTAACAATTTAACGTCTATCTATACATCTATCTATCTATCTATCTATCTATCTATTTATCAAGGAGATGACAAGACGATGACAAATATATAATTATTGAATGTGAAAAGACGAGATTTAGTCGAAATTAAATATTTCAAGAAAATTCAAGATGTATCTATCTATCTATCTATCTGTCAGGTAAATGAGAAGTCGATGACAAACATATAATATTTGTGTGTCGAATTCCTTATCTATCTATCTATCTATCTATCTATCTATCTATCTATCTATCTATTTAATTATATATCTATAAAATCAATTAGAAGACAATGACCAATATATAACCCTAAAATGAGAAAAATAGGATTGAGTCGAAGTCGAACAATTCAAAGAAATCGGAGGAGAAATAATCCATCTATCTATCTATTTATCTATCTATCTATCTATCTATCTATCTACCTATGTGGGATAAGGCCGCTATCTATTAAAGCAAAGTGAATCGAAATAAAATCAACCTAAGTAATATACGAGGGGCATTTCAGAAATAATGTAAATGATCTCAGGGTAGCCTATTGGCTGATATCTAGCAGTGGTGTTATATATCATTGGAAAGCTAAATTCAAGTGCTTTAGAATGGTATGCTTTAAAAGAATTTCTAAGTCACCCATGCATGACAGCACGTGCTTATACGTCATACGGGTGTGGATACTGGATACTATACATTTTCACTGAAAGTCTCTCGTGTTCTATTGCTGTTTGCTCAATGAGAAAATGATATATTTTAATAAAGAAACACGTAATACTGTCCTTTCAATGTAAAATAAGAAAGTTATACAGAAATTGTTTCCAGATTCTACACAAGTAACATAATTAACGAGATTTTTTTGTCTGCTATGTGGTTATAAATGCAAAGTTATTATAAATGCATTTTATCAATAAAATTGTGATTTTTGACTCAATCACATCCAATTTCAACAAATGACAGACATTTTATTACTGAAATGATTAGGTCACTATATTTTGTTACGACTAGCATCAAATCACTGATGAAACTGGATGATACGTGTGCAAACCCCACGCCGGAAGTTGCAAAGTAGCAGCAAATCATGATAAATACAAAACAATAAAATGAAGTTATCTTCTAATAAAAAGACACAGGCTCAAAATATTGAACTTTGTTTAATGTCAAAAATTAGAGGGACATATTGAGAGATAAAGCCGTATATAAAGACTTGAAAGACTTGTTATCTAATATGACAAACTGACATTGAAATATGTGGGTGGGTGGGAGACGTATCGTAAAAAATCAGGTAGACCACTGACAAAAGAGCATAAGGTACCGTAAAAGATTATTTGTAACAGAAAACAAGCATGACAAATTAAATCTTATTTATTTTTTGTTTCATATCTGTCACCAAACATTTACTTTCACTAAATTTGACCTCAAAATCGAAGTTTAAACAACTTACTATACATTTCAATTTAGCGCAGGAAGTGACGTCATCAGAAACGCGCATTGTTCCATTATTAGCATATCTTGCAAGGTAAGTGTAAAAAGTATGCAAAGACCAGGAACTGAAACAATCAAAATCCAAATCCAGCCCTCAAACCATAGTTGGAAACAACTAAGATTACAAATAATCAAGATACAGAGAACATATGGCCAACCGAGTGAGCAGCTTGTTCCCAAAAGGTGGCCACTCAGCAACCCAAACCGAACCAAAAATAATAATAACATACATAAGGTAAAACATCACAGAAACTCTGACACCAAAAACAGGCAACAAAGAACCACAACAGAACTACCGCCTTGGAACGGTCAGTAATGAATTACTGGGGGGCTTAAATCGATTTTACAGGCCCAACCTCACCCTCAGTTTCTGAAGTGGTACAAAACATTTAGTTGGTTGTTCGGTTCGCATGATAACCCTCTAACTCGTCAATGAATCATCACGGTAAACACATAAATCAAATTTCAACACCATGAAGAAGCAAAGACGAGGACTCAACAGATACAACGGGCCGTCTGACAGGTAAGTCTTGTGTGTTAGCAAGGCCAATACAATGTATTTCATACTGGAATATTTTCAGTATAACAGGTATTATAGGTATCAATCCAGAGCTGCTTGTATCCAGAGTTTAGAAAATATGAGTTTGTCTTTACATAAATATTCCGTCTGTTTCTACTCAGTGTCCTTACCCTAACAACAATTGTCAAGGCATATTTTGAAGAAAATACAAGAGCCTCAAATTTTTTTGAGTGAATGCCATTGGGAGATATGTAAACCTGAAAGTTAAAACATAAATTTCAAAAATCGGTCAACATGGAATGGCCGACTCATTTACACTATTTCTGAAATGACCCTTGTACCTATCTACCATTTACGCGGTAATTTTCGCAGGTTCAAATTTTCGCGGTTAAGGGTACAAAATATTAACAAAAAAAAATTGCAATTTTTAATTTCGCGGTTAGCAGCATGCGCGAAAAGCAAAACTATTTCTTTTTCACTTGAGTCAGTTCGTGCATTAACCTGCGGATGGGCCGCCGCAGGTTAATGAAAGAACTGGCTCAAGTGAAAAACACCAGCAACTACCGAAGCAAACACAAACAGAATAGATGGACACTGTGTCTACAGAAGATACTTGGTAAGCAACTGGAAATTATTCGCGATTTTAATATTCGCGGTTTCGCGGAAAACGGAACACCGCGAAAATTACCTTGTATATGGTATCTATCTATCTATCTATCTATCTATCTATCTATCTTAATATGTATTTATGTACTTATGTATTTATATAAATAAATCAGAGTAGAAGTAGTCTGAATATTTATCTATCTGTCTAACTATCTATAAAATGAATTAGAAGACGATGACATATCTATACTGAAAGGATTTTAAAACTTCCACTTTTTATTGCTGGCTGCTGATCTGTTCACTCATGACAGTGTTGAATATTTATCGACAAAATGCTTGAATCTAATCAAATTTAATGATTACGCAGTTTATTCGTATCATTTACTTAACTGACGTCAGTAAAAGAGGGTAACGTCACTGACATGCATAAGGCGATGCCGGCTTTATCTTATGCAACACTCTTTTCGACCATTTCTTACTGTCTTAATATTGTGACATCGTCCATGTTGATTTGCAAGTATCATTGCGGAAAAAGCTGTCGCGCAAAGCCTATTACGGAGACTGCGTCGACGTTAGTTAACGTCATGACCTCTGGTTTTTATCTCGGTTGGGGGCTTTTTCTGACGGTCTTTTGAGCTTCCTGTAAACAGTGCACGTTGTCTGAGATTTTAAATTGCCGTAATTAACACATAAAATTGTCACGCGACGTCACTTTTTGAAATTTCAGCATTTATCTGGCCCACAACTCTGCGCCTGTTTGCGATATTTAGGCACGGTAGGCTAAATAAAGCCCCAGACCGAGTTCAAACTTTTAAAATTCCATTTGATATTGTAAGAGACATGTTTCGTCAGAAAACTGTATACATGAAGCTATTCAGCCTTATGCAAACGGTACAAAGAACACGAGGAGCACGTGCTTTTTCCTGACCGATTCGGTTGAACGATTTCAGATTTGATATATTGATATAATCAGGCATAAGAGAATATATATGTTGTAAATTTTTGGTGGACGTAGCTGCATTCGTTTTTGAGATTTTCAAAATTAATGGGTGGAAGTTTTTAAATCCTTTCAGTATATAATCAGTGACTGTGAAAAGATGGGTTTGAAATCGAATACTTGAAATAAAGTCCAGATCTATCTATCTATCTATTTATCTATCTATCTATCAGATCAATGAGGGGTCGAGACATCTGTGAGATTTCGATATAACCATGAAATGAGAAAAATTGTATTGAGTCGAAGTCCACATTTCAAACAAATTAGGGTATAATTAGTCTAAATAAACATATATCTATCTATCTTTCTATCTATCTGTCTATCTAGAAAATGATAAGAAGACAACGACAAATAAATAATCATTAAATGTGAAAAGGTGGGATTGAGGCGAAATCCAATATTTCGAATATATTCAAGATCTACCGATCTATCTATATATCTATCTATCAAATGAATTAAAGGTCGTTGACATGCATATAACCAGTGCCTCTTAAAATGTGCGATAAATTCGAAATTTAATACATCAAATCAATTTCGGAATTGAATACATCAAATAATTAATTCTACGTCTATCTATCTATCTATCTATCTATCTGTCAAGGAAACTAGAAGCTGATGGCAAAAATATAATATCGGAGTGTCCAATCACTTATCTATCTATCTATCTATCTATCTATCTATCAAATCAATGAGAAGTCGGTGACAAACATGTATTACGGTGAAAAATGGTACAAAGTCTGAATTGATGCTTAACAAAAAATATGGGATCTATCTATCTATCTATCTATCTATCTAGTCACTCGATTTCAAACATATATACGTTGTATGTGAAATGATGGGGTTGTGTCGAAATCGAAAACATAATTGTTAAAATTCGATTTACATTATATTTTTATCTATCTATCTATCTATCTATCTATCTATCTATGTCTATCTATCTATTTAATTATTAATTGTTTTTTTTAATTTATTGATTTGATGCTTAGCGTCCACGGTAAACAGCTATGGTCATGTCGGGACGGTCAGTTAACCTAACCACACTATTCCTGGGCAGGCTTAGGCCTCCTCAGCGGTTAACCAGTACTAAGTGCACATACTTTCGCCAGTAAGTGACAACTGCCCTTCTTGAATCAGCAGAAGGAGAAACGAAAGTAAGTGGCCAGACCGGGTTTCGAACCCAGGACCTCTGACTTAAGAGTCAGGTGCCCTACCGATTGCGCTGCGCGGCCCGGCAATTAGAGGTCGATAGCAAACATATATACGTTGAACGTTAAAAGAAGGGATTGGGTCGAAATCGATATCAAACATATATACGTCGAACGTTAAAAGAAGGGATTAGGTCGAAATCGATATAATTAATATTCGAGTTGCAGTTGCATTATGTCTTTTTTAAATTCTATCTATCTATCTATCTATCTATCTTTTTTTTTTTTTTTGGGGGGGGGGGGGGTGTAGTAGTAAATACACGGTTAGAGTCGTTAAGAAAAGACATATTTGTCAAGAAGTGTATTTTGCCTAAAATTCAGTGAGTATATGGTTGAAAATATCGACTTGTCTTGAATTTTGCATAATTGACTTGTTCAGTATATTGGCCTAATATTATTTGATATCTTGTCCAGATATAATGCTAATAAAGAGGAATATAGGTTTTCCATGCACACCCATTATTCAGCCTTGATGCACCTAGTGCCTGCTCAAGATAGTCATAGAACTAGATTCATTTTGAAAATCTGCGTTTGGACAAATAGATGACAGTCCGAAGCTTAGTCTGGACAAGTATGACTTTGCATACTCACCTCATTCTGGCATAAATCTCGGCTTCCTCAGATAATCAAATTTTGTGTCTTCTACTTAATTTTGATATGTGATTCAGACATCCTTTTATCCAGGGTGCCCTTTCGACAGCTAGTGCGTCTAACGTATATTCACACCATATACAAGTAGTATTTGGGTCAAAGAAGGGGAAAATATCATCAGTTTCCGTATATTTGGTTTCAGCAGGCGCTTTGATATACATGTAACTTTCAGAGCATCAACAAAACAAAAACACTTAAAGTCATGGTCATAATTGTTGTCAAATCAGTATTTCAAGATGCACTTTGAAAACAGAGACTTTCTAACAACGTTCAGTTGTTTGCAACTGGTAATCAGAATTGAGATTTCGATGGTGAGGTGAGATAGGGTGACAAAAGCGAGGAAAAAAGGAAAGACTATGGGTTTGACTTTCTTAAACTCATGATACACTGGTGAATCTATTTGGGTACACAAGCTAATTTGGGAACTCTATGGCTTTAAACAAATACGTAGTTTTAATGGTGACCCTAAAAGAACTCTTATCGGACCAAGCTATAGCTGTAGCTCGGCCTGATAAAGTTGTAAGGGCGAACAGACTGACTTTTTTCACTTTTTAAGACGCTTATTCCATTTGATGTATGACTGGTAAATTTTCTAAATTATTTTAAAACTGACTTATCATAGCGTCATGAATCTTGGCGGAGTATGGCTTCCATTCTTTTGAGTTGTTTTGACTTTTTGCAGGGTTTTGCTGCATCGAACATTTCTGTTCTGATGCCCTTGTCTGTCGCCTTTCTCGAGATGCAGGGGTTGAGATGGCTCGATGGCTGCCTTCGCTAGCGAATTTTTACATAGACGTCTCCTACCTAATATCTACAGCGAATGTGTCCCGCGGAATGCGACAGTTATTGTAGATAGATAGATAAACTTTTATTATAGTGACTTGTGTAATATGTACAGTACAAATAAACAATTCAAAACGCAAAAAATACACCCGGCCGCATGGACCTATAAGTCACTTTGAACACAGTATATCAAAAACAGTAATGTAAATTTTTACTATTAGGTAGTAATACTTAATACAAACAAAAATGCATAAGTTCATCTGAAGTATTACCTATAACTATATACATACGCTATAAGCAAAAGCAGCCCAACAAGCATGAGACGTCGACACAACCTCGTATCAGTACGCTGTCGTACAAACGTCGATGTAACGTAATGACGTTTCATCGACGTAGGTATGACCTTGTCCCGACGTGGCATATCCGCAGGGAAGAGAATGGAACCAAAAGACAGTTGATATGTCTTGAACTAATGATTTAAATCAATTATACAAGTGTTTCTTCCTTGTTCAAAAAGCTCTGGGTTATATATTTTGCAACATGTTTATATTCTTTTGTTAATAAAATTTTCAGTTTTTTTCTAGTGAACTTAAAGTCTGAAAAATCTGATCATAAATTTTTCTATACGTTAGTTGTCTTTCGGTGGTATATTTATCACAATCAAAAATAAAATGGCATTCATTTTCAACCTCACCACTGTCACATATTTGACAGATTCTATGTTCTGGCCTCAGACCACTATAGCGACCAGTTTCAACCCTAAGTGGTCATATTATGTCGTGACCTCCGTCCATTTATCTGTCTGTCCGTCCTTCCATCTGTCTGTCCATCCGTCTGCCTATCTGTTAAATTGTCATGTCCGCTCCATATCTCCTTAACCCTTGAAAGATTTTTTTGAAACTTAAGTCAAACGTTCCCTTTATCGAGACGATGTGCAGAACTCACACTTCAGTGATGTCCGACAAAGATCAAGGTCACTCTTAGTGGTCAAAGGTCAAACGGTAAAATTTTATGTCCACTCCATATCTTGAAAACCGTTTAAGATTTTTTGATGAAAAATTGCACAATCATAAAGCACCATCAGATGATGTGCAGAGAAAAAGAACCATAACCCTATTTCCATTTTTGGTGGAATTATGTCCCTTTGTATTTTCATATAGTAATTTCATACAAGCTTTGTGTTTGCTCCATATCTCAAAAACTGTTAAAGATTTCTTCATGAAAATTTGTGTAACTATAAAGCACCATCAGAAGATGCGCAGAGAAAAAGGACCATAACCCTACTTTCACATCTAACAAAATAACACCCCTTTGTATTTTTCATATAGTAATTTCATATAAGCTTTGTGTCCGCTCCATATCTCAAAAACCGTTTAAGATTTCTTGAAGAAAGTTTGTATAAATATAAAGCACCATCAAACGATGTGCAGAGAAAAAGAACCATAACCCTAGTCTGTTTTGACGGAATTATGTCACTTTGTATTTTTTGTATAGGAATTTCACATAAGCTTGTGTCCACTCCATATCTCGAAAGCCAAGATTTCTTCATGAAAGTTTGTAAACATATGAAGCACCATCAGATGATGCGCTGGGAAAAAAGATTAGAACCATAACCCTACTTTCACTTTTAACAAAATTACGCTCACTGTATTTTTCGTATTGTAATTTTGTATTAAATTCGTGTACACTCCATATCAGATTCTCCTTAACCTCTTGAAGGATTTTTTGAAAGATTTTTTTAAACTTGAGTCCAATGTTCACCTGATCAAGGCAACTTGCAGATATCATATTTCAACAATGTCTGACAAAGGTCAGGGTCACACTTAGAGGTCAAAGTTCAAAAGGTGACATTATTTGTCCGCTTCATATCTCAAAAACCGTATAAGATTTCACCATAAAAGTTGATAAAAGTTTATACAAATATGAAGCATCATTAGACAATGTGCTGAGAAAAAGATCCATAACCCTACTTTCAGTTTTAACGGAATAGTGCGTCCTGTACGAAATGGTCTCCATTTGATATCTTTTGTAAACATTGGTGTATTGAATTCATATTTTATACACAGAAATACAGGTCAAGTTCGATGTTGGGTAAAATCCGTCTGTTAATGTGGGAGTTATGGCCCTTTTTCATCTTCATTTTGTATGAAAAATGGTTTCCGTTCAATATCTTTTGACAACATTTGAGTTTATACATAGGTATATAATCATAAAGTTCAGGTCAAGTTCGAAGTTGGGTAAAATCCGTAAGTTATTGTGGGAGTTTTGGCCCTTTTTCGACTACATTTTGTATGAAAAAAAATGGTTTCACTTCAATATCTTTTGAAAACATTGGTGTATTGAATTCATATTTTATACACATGTATATAATCATAAAATACAGGTCAAGTTTAATGTTGGGTGAAATCTATCTATTATTGCGGGAGTTATGGCCCTTTTTCATCTTAATTTCGTACAATAATGGTTGCTGTTTGTTAGTTTTTGAAAAGTTACTTATTTCCGGGCTATTTCTTTTGGTAAGTTGCATGGCATCCATTTCTGCGATAAGATGCAGAATGTTATTACATATCACAGTCATGACACCCCCTCCCACACACACACACACACATACACTTCTCTTGATCCGAGAAGCACAATACATCTGGCAAAGGAAAACAATAAAACATGTACCATAGAAGTCTGCCTTTGTGAACTTAGTTATCCTACAAGTGCCAGTACCTTAAAAAGGCACCATCTTACTTAGGGCACTAGGCGGGGGCATCCGTGTTCTATGGACACATTCTAGTTTTGCCATTCTTGCTCTTATTTCTTTCAGATTTGGTCCAGGGAGCCAGCGTAAGAAAAGAGTATATACATGAATTTTGTCAGTTTTGGCTGCAAGAACTTCAGGGATGAGCTGTATCTGTGTTTTTAGCATGTAACTTGAATGCTATGTATATGAAAAAGTTGGATGATAAAATCAAATTAAGTGCTAAATGCGGGGTGAATTTAGTAAACCATGCTTACTGCCACCTCTAGTTTTAAAACCGTCCAAGATATTGTCATGGAACTTGGTACACATATAAAGCATCGTCGGATGATATGCAGAAAATAAGAACTGTAACGTAACCTACAGTTTTTAGTTCACCTGAGCCGTAGTCTCAAGGTGAGCTATTGTTATCAGCCAGTGTTCGTTGTGCGTAGTCTGTCGTGCGTCATCCATCTAGCGTCCTCAACAATTTGCTTAAATGGCATCTCCTCTGAAACTACTGGACCTAGGGCTTTGATATTTGGTATGAAGCATTATCTAGTAGACTTCTATCAAGTGTGTTCAAATATTGACCCCAGGGTCCAAAATGGCCCTGGGGCAGAGGGACATGGGTTCGAAAATAAAAAAGACTTTAAAATCTTCTCTAGAACTACTTGGTTAAGATGCTTGAAATTTGGTATGTAGCATTGCCTAGTGGTCCTTTACCAAGTTCGTTCAAATGGTGGCCCCAGGATCGAAACTGGAGTTCTACCAAGATCGTTTAATTGATAACCATGGGATGACCTTGACTTTTTTACGACAAGGATAACTTTGCCTTCTGGTGCTTTAATATGAGAAAATAGTTCAACATAAGAGTTCATGGAAATTATAGAAGAAGAATCTTGTGGAAAAATTTGATATCTATCTATCTATCTATCTATCTATCTATCTATCTATCTATCTATCTATCTATCAAGGAGAAGACAAGACGATGACAAATATATAATCATTGACAGTGAATAGACAGGATTAAGACGAAATGTCAAGTAAATGCAAGATAAATCTATCTATCTATCTATCTATCTATCTGTCAAGCAGAATAGAAGACGATTGTGCATCGAGATGAAATCTATCTATCTATCTATCTATCTATCTATCTATCCAACTATCCATCTTACTATCTATAAAATAAATGAAGAGACAATGACAAACATTATTCATCGAATGTTAAAAGATGGGTTTGAGTCGAAATCCAATACTTGAAAAAGTAGGATTGAGTCTAAGTCGAACATTGCAAATAAATTAGGGTATAAGTAGTCAGAATGAACATCTATCTATCTATCTATCTATCTATCTAACAGTAAATGAGAAGACGTTTGTTAAAAGATGGTTTTGTGTCGAAATGAATACTTAAGAAAAATAGGATAAGGTCGAAGTCGAACATTGCAAATAAATCAGGGTATAAGGAGTCAGAATATCTATCTTTCTATCTATCTATCCATCTATCTATCCATCTTTTCGTCGAACTATCTATAAAATGAATGAGGAGACGATGAAAAATATTAATCATCGAATGTTAAAAGATGCGTTTGAGTCGAAATCGAATACATGTACTTGAAAAATAAAATAGTATTGAGTCGAAGTCGAACATTTAAAATAAATTAGGATATAAGTACTCAGAATGAACATCTATTTATGTATGTATGTATTAATGTATGTATGTATGTATGTATGTATGTATGTATGTATGTATGTTTGTATCTATCTATCTATCTATCTATCTATGTAAAAATAAATGAGAAGGCAATGACAAATATATAACCATTAAATTTGAAAAGATGGTATTGAGAAGATATCGAATATTTCAATTAAGTTCAAAATGAATCTATCTATCTATCTTTCTATCTATCTATCCATCAAATCAATAAGAAGTCAATGACAAATTTATAATCATCAAATCATAAAAAAACGATTGAGTCGAAGTCAAATTTCGTCTAATCAGAGTAGAAGTAGCCTATCTATCTATCTATATATTATAAACGTATTCATACCTAATTTAGTGCGACAGACGCGTGTTTCTGTATTTAACCTCTTCAGTGTCGCTAATCCCCAAAAGTTTGATAGAAAAGATATGATGGCAGGTCTCGGCAGGCAACAAGCATCCCTCTCCGAGCCACACTTACTGTCGCATTCCGAGGGACACATTAGCTGCAGACATCAGGTAAGAGACGCCGACGTATTAATCCGCGGGCGCAGGCGTCCCCCACCGAGCCACCTCAACCCTTGCGTCTCGAGAAAGGCGACAGACAAGGGCATCAGGAAAGAGATGTCCGATGCAGCAAGAACCCGCAACAAGCCAAAGTAACTCAAAAGAATGGAAGCCAAACTCCGTTAAGATTCATGTCGCTATGACAAGTCAGTCTTAGTTTTAAAATCTATCTATCTATCTATCTATCTATCTATCTATCTATCTATCTATCTATTCATCTATCTATCTATCTATCTATCTATCAAGGAGATGACAGGACGATAACAAATATATAATCATTGACTGTGAATAGACGGGATTGAGACAAAATTTCAAGTAAATTCAAGATCTATCTCTCTATCTATCTATCTAATTTTGAAAAAGGCGAAATTGATGAAACTGATTCGAGTTGAAATAAATCTATCTATCTATCTATCTATCTATCTATCTATCTATCTATAATGTAAAAATGCGGGAATGAGTCGAAATCGAACAATTCAAGTAAACGCAATGTGAATCTGTCTATCTATCTATCTATCTATCTATCTATCTACCTATCTATCTATCTATCTATCTATCTATCTATCAAATCTATAAGAAGTCGTTGACATGCATATAACTAGTGAGTGTTAAAAGATGCGATAGAATCAGAATTTAATATGTCAAATACTTTTCGGAATTGAATACATCAAATAAATTTGAATCGAAAAAGTCATCCATTTAACGTCTATCTATCTATCTATCTATCTATCTATCTATCTATCTATCTATCGATCGATCAACTTATCTATCCATCTCGTCATCTAACTATCTACAAAATGAATGAGGAGTTAATGACAAATATTAATCATCGAATGTTAAAAGATGGGTTGAGTCGAAATCCAATACTTGAAAAAAGTAGGATTGAGTCGAAGTCGAACATTTCAAAAAAAATTAGGGTATAAGTAGTCAGAATGAACATCTATCTATCTACCTGTCTATCTAAAAATAAATGTGAAGACGATTGTTCAATGATGGGTTTGAGTCGAATTCGAATACTTTAGAAAAATAGGATTGAGTCGAAGTCGGAACATAAATATATACTCAAAAGCAAAAATAACGCATATTTTTGCTTTTTGTATTTTTATATCAAAATAAAAATCTGCTGAAATTGGCAAAACAGAGAATACATTATCAATGCATGGAGTACACTTCGTCGCAAACTTATTAAAATTTTATTTGTTTATTCGTGCGTAACGAAGGCGTAAACAAACAAGGGGTCAATCTCAAAATTCACAAATACTGATCAATTAAATCAAGGTCCTGAACTGAGTTGTGCCTGGCTCCCAAACTGATGCCCTCTTTATCTAGGATGCTACAATGTATCAGAAACATCATCAAGAATTTTCAGCATTGGTCACTTGTTACAAACAAAGTTATGCCCCTTTTTGCAAAACCCGTAAAATAGGCAAGTTTTGCGATAGCAAAAAAAAATTTTGTGGATTTTTCAGCAATCCGAATTGGAATCCGTTTCCAATTCGAGTTAAATAAAAGGGCAAGTGGTCACAATCAAATGGAGTATGTAACAAAGGGAAGTAACTCTGTACGCCTTCCAAATAATGCAACCATAGATTGAACTTTTGGGCGCTGGATCCTTGTTATCACTGGGCAATATTGAATGAAAATCATATAGCATGTTTATCATAAAGGGCAGTCTATGGTAAGCGAATCGGAAGACAAGATTTTTTCCAGAACAACATTTTTATAGGCTTTTAAATTTCGTAACTCAAACCGGAAGTGAGCAAAATACGTGCTCATTTCAAACCAAAATTTGTTTTAAATGGGTTTTTACCCATAGCCTTACTCATTTTGAATCCCAAATTACCAGATTTTTCTATTTATTTGCTGATTCTGACGATTTTTAAAAACTTCGAAAAACTTTGGAAACATGCAGAGTTTTGCAGGTGCAATTTAACTGTATAAGAATCATTTTTTTTAAAGTTTTATATCGTTTTCCAATTGGTTACATCATGCTGACCTCACGTGCAGCAACATTCGTATTGATAATTTATTTTTTGCCACTGTGAGCCAGAATTTTGTGATTTTTGCCTTTTTGACAAAAATCTTCATATTTTTTTTCGAAGAATTGCATTGTGACAAGAAATGCTGCAGAACTTATGGCCAGGTTTATGCAAATCCCAGTATTAAGTTAAAAGTAAAATATCATTACATTTAAGGAGGCAAAACAAGACACTATAAAATATGCGTTTCTTTTGCTGTTGAGTATAAATAAATTAGGGTATAAGTAGTTAGACTGCACATCTATCTATCTATCTATCTATCTATCTATCTATCTATCTACTAATCCATCCATCTTTCCGTCGAACTATCTGAAAAAATGAATGAGGAGACAATGACAAATATTAATCATCGAATGGGAAAAGTTGCGTTTGAGCCGAAATCGAATACTTGAAAAAACAACATAGTATTGAGTCGAAGTCGAACATTTAAAATAAATTCGGGTATAAGAAGTCAGAATGAACATCTATCTATCTATCTATCTATCTATCTATCTATCTATCTATCTAACTAAAATAAATGAGAGGACGATGACAAATGTATAACCATTAAATTTAAAAAAGATGGAATTGAGAAGATATCGAATATTTCAATTAAATTCAAAATGAATCTATCTTTATTTCTATCTATCTATCCCTCAAATCAATAAGAAGGCAATGACAAATATATAACCACCAAATCATAACAAAAAGAAAAACAAAACAAAAAGAAACAAAAAAAACGATAAAGTCGAAGTCAAATTTCATGTTAATCAGAGAAGTGGTAGCCTGTATCTATCTATCTATCCATCTATCTATCTATCTATCTATCTATCTACCTATCTTTCAAATTTATGAGAAGTCGATGACATGCATATAACCAATGCGTGTGAAAATATGCGATAGTATCGGAATTGACTATGTCAAAATAGTTTCGAAATTGAATACATCAAATACATGTTAATCGAAAAAGTCATCCATCTATCTATTTATCTATCTATCTATCTATCTATCAAGGAGATGAGAAGACGATTGTGAATTGCGATGAAATTAATCTATCTATCTATCTTTTCTATCTAATTCGGATAAGGTCGAAATCGTCGAAAGCTAACTGATCGAGTTGAAATAAATCTATCTATCTATCTATCTATCTATCTATCTATCTATCTATCTGTCTATCAAATCTATGAGAAGTCGATGACATGCATATAAGCAGTGTGTTTGAAAATATGCGATAGCATCGGAATTTAATATGTCAAATAATTTTCGGGATTAAATACATCAAATGAAGGTCAACAATTTAGCGCCTATCTGTCTATCTATCTATCTGTCCATCTATCTATCTATCTGTCCAGGAGATGAGAAGGCGATGACAAATATATAATCATTGAATGTGAAAAGACGGGATTGAGACGAAATTTCAAGTCAATGCAAGACGAATCTATCTATCTATCTATCTTTCTATCTGATTGCGAAAAAGGTGAAATCGATGAAACTGGTTCGAGTTGAAATCTATCTTTCTATCTATCTATCTATCTATCTATCTATCTATCTATCTATCTATCTATCTAAAATGTGAAAAGGCGGGCATGAGTCGAAATAACATATTTCAAGTAAACGCAAGTTCTATCTATCTATCTATCTATCTATCAAATCTATGAGAAGTCGTTGACATGCATATAACCAGTGCGTGCTAAATTATACGATAGAATCAGTATATAATATGTCAAATACTTTTCGGAATGAAATACATCAAATAAAGTTAAATCGAAAAAGTCATCCATTTAAAATCTATCTATGTATCTATCTATCATTCTATGCATCAAGGAGAAGAGAAGACGATAGTGAACCGAGATGAAATGTAGCTATCTATCTACCTTTCTTTCTATCTATCAAACTACGTATCTATGACTCTATCTATCTATCTATCTAACTTTCTATCTATCCATCTATCTATTTGTCTATCTATCTATCTATCTATCTATCTATCTATCTTTTAATCTATCTATCTATCTATCTATCTATCTATCTATCTATCTATCTATCTATCTATCTACTTATCAATCCATCTATCCATCTAACTATCTATAAAATGAATGAGGAGACAATAACAAATATTAATCATCGAATGTAAAAGGATGGGTTTTAGTCGAAATCCAATACTTGAAATAAGTAGGATAAAGTCGTTGTCGAACATTTCAAACAAATTAGGGTATAAGTAGTCAGAATGAACATCTATCTATCTATCTATCTATCTATATATCTATCTATCTATCTATCTATCTATCTATCTATCTATCTATCTAACTAAAAATAAATGAAAAGACGATTGTTAAAAGATGGGGTTGAGGTCGAATTCCAATACTTATAAAAAATTGGGATTGAGTCGAAGTCGAACATTTCAAACAAATTAGGGTATAAGTAGTCAGAATGAACATCTATCTATCTATCTATCTATCTATCTACAAATAAATGTGAAGACGATTGTTGAAAGATGGGTTTGAGTCGAAAGCGAATATTTAAAAAAGATAGGATTGAGTCGAAGTCGAACATTTCAAATAAATTAGGGTACAGGTAGTCAGAATGAACATCTATCTATCTATCTATCTATCTATCTATCAATCTATCTATCTATCTATCTTTCCAACGATCTATCTAAAAAATGAATGAGGAGACGATGACAAATATTAATCATCGAATGTTAAATGATGCGTTTGAGTCGAAATCGAATACTTGAAAAAAAACACATAGTATTGAGTCGAAGTCGAACATTTGAAATAAATTAGGGTATAAGTAGTCAGAATGAACATCTATGTATGTATGTATGTTTGTATGTATGTATGTATGTATCTAAAAATAAATGAGAAGACGATGACAAATATAACGCCATTAAATTTGAAAAGATGGGATCGAGAAGATATCGAGTATTTCAATTAAATTCAAGCTGAATCTATTTATCTATCTTTCTATCTATCTATCCATCAAATCAGTAAGAATTCATTGGCAAATATATAACCATCAAATCATAATAAAAAAAATAAAAAAACAACGATTGAGTCGAAGTCAAATTTAAGTTAATCACAGTAGAAGTAGCCTGTATCTATCTATCTATCTATCCATCTATCTATCTATCTGATTAGGATAATGTCGAAATCGACGAAAAACGGATCTATCTATCTATCTATCTATCTCTATCTTTCAAATTTACGAGAAGTCGATGACATGCATATAACCAATGCGTGGGAAAATATGCGATATAATCGGAATTTTATATGTCAAATAATTTTCGGAATTGAATACATCAAATAAACGTAAATCGAAAAAGTCATCCTTTTAACGCCTATCTATCTATCTATCTATCTATATATCTATCAAGGAGATGAGAAGACGATTGTGAATCGAGATGAAATTTACCTAAGTAATCTATCTATCTATCTATCTATCTATTTGGGATAAGGTCGAAATCGTCGAAAGCTAACTGATTCGAGTTGAAATAAATCTATCTATCTATCTATCTATCTAATTAGTAAAACTTCGAAATCGATTAAAACTGATCCAAGTTGAAATAAATCGATCTATCTTTCTATCTATCTATCTATCTATCTATCTATCTATCTATCTATCTATCATTCTATATATCTATATATCCGTCTATCTATCTATCTATCTATCTATCTATCTATCTATCTATCTATCTATCTATCTATCTATGAGAAGTCTATGACATGCATATAAGCAGTGCATGTAAAAATATGCGATAGAATTGGAATTTTATATGTCAAATAATTTTCTGAATTGAATACATCAAATTAATTTAAATCGAAAAGGTCAACAATTTATCGCCTATCTATCTATCTATCTATCTATGTATCTATCTATCTATCTATCTGTCAAGAGATTACGACAAATATATAATCATTGACTGTGAAAAGACGGGATTGAGACGAAATTTCAAGTAAATTCAAGATGAATCTAGATTTTCTATCTATCTAATGGGAAACAAAGGCGAAATCGATGAAACTGATTCGAGTTGAAATCTATCTACCTATCTATCTATCTATCTATCTATAATGTGAAAAGGCGGGAATGAGTCGAAATTGAATATTTCAAGTAAATGCAAGGTGAATCTATCTATCTATCTATCTATCTATCTATCTATCTATCTATCTATCAAATCTATGAGAAGTCGGTGACATGCATATAACCAGTGCGTGTTAAAAGAAGCGATAGAATCAGAATTTGATATGTCAAATAATTTTTTGTCAAGGAGATAAAAGACGATAGAGAATCGACATAAATTCTATCTATCTATCTATCTATCTACAAAATGAATGAGGTACCAATGGCAAATATTAATCATCGAATTTTAAAAAGATGGGTTTGAGTCAAAATCCAATACTTGAAAAAAGTAGGATTGGGTCGAAGTCAATAAGGGTATAAGTAGTAAGAATGAACATCTATCTATCTATCTATCTATCTATCTATCTATCTATCTATCTATCTAAAAATAAATGTGAAGACGATTGTTAAAAGATGGGTTTGAGTCGAAATCTAATAATAAAGAAAAATAGGATTGAGTGGAAGACGAACATTTCAAATAAATTAGGGTTTAAGTAGTCAAAATGAATATCTATCTATCTATCTATCTATCTATCTATCTACCAAAATAGCTACTTATCCATCCATCTTTCCATCGAACTTGCAGAAAAAAGGAATGAGGAGTCGATGACAAATATTAATCATCGAATGTTAAATGATGCGTTTGAGTCGAAATCGAATACTTGAAAAAAAAAATAGTATTGAGTCGAAGTCGAACATTTAGAATAAATTAGGGTATAAGTAGTCAGAATGAACATCTATTTATCTATCTATCAATGTATCTATCTATCTATCTATCTATCTATCTATCTATCTATCTATCACACTATCTAACTAAAATAAATGAGAAGACGATTGTTTAAAGACGGGTTTGAGTCGAAATCCAATACTTGAGAAAAGTAGGATTGAGTCGAAGTCGAACATTTCAAACAAATTAGGGTATAAGTAGTCAGAATGAACATCTATCTATCTATCTATCTATCTATCTATCTATCTATCTATCTATCTATCTATCTATCTAAAAATATAGTCGAAATCCAATACTTGAGAAAAGTAGGATTGAGTCGAAGTCGAACATTTCAAACAAATTAGGGTATAAGTAGTCAGAATGAACATCTATCTATCTATCTATCTATCTATCTATCTAAAAATACATGTGAAGACGATTTTTAAAAGATGGGTTTGAGTCGAAATCTAATAATAAAGAAAAATAGGATGGAGTCGAAGACGAACATTTCAAATAAATTAGGGTTTAAGTAGTCAAAATGAATATCTATCTATCTATCTATGCGAAGACGATTGTTGAAAGATGGGTTTGAGTCGAATATTTAGAAAAATAGTATTGAGTTGAAGTCGAATATTTCAAATAAATTAGGATACAAGTAGTCAGAATGAACATCTATCTATCTATCTATCTATCTATCTATCTATCCAACGATCTATCTAAAAAATGAATGAGGAGACGATGACAAATATTAATCATCGAATGTTAAAAGTTGCGTTTGAGTCGAATTCGAATACTTGAAAAAAACACATAGTATTGAGTCGAAGTCGAACATTTAAAATTAATTAGGGTATAAGTAGTCAGAATGAACATCTATGTATGTATGTATGTATGTATGTATGTATGTATGTATGTATGTATGTATCTATGTACATGTATGTATCTAAAATAAATGAGAAGACGATGACAAATATAACACCATTAAATTTGAAAAGATGGGATTGAGAAGATATCGAATATTTCAATTAAATTCAAGATGAATCTATTTATCTATCTTTCTATCTATGTATCCATCAAGTCAATAAGAATTCAATGACAAATATAACACCATCAAATCATAACAAAAAACTAAAAAAACAACGATTGAGTCGAAGTCAAATTTCAATGTAATCAGAGTAGAATTAGACTGTATCTATCTATCTATCTAATAAGGATAATGTCGAAATCGATGAAAGACTGATCTATCTATCTATCTATCTATCAATCTATCTATCTATTAATTTTAAGAGAAGTCGATGACATGCATATAACCAATGCGTGTGAAAATATGCGTTATAATCGGAATTTTATATGTCAAATAATTTTCGGAATTGAATCGAAGTCGAACATTTAAAATAAGTTAGGGTATAAGTAGTCAGAATGAACATCTATTTATTTATCTATCAATGTATGTATCTATATATGTATGTATGTACGTGTCTATCTATCTATCTATCTATCTATCTATGTTTCATCTATATATCTATCCATCTATCTATCTAACTGAAAATAAATGAGAAGACGATGACAAATATATAACAATTATATTTGAAAAGATGGATTTGAGAAGATATCGAATATTTCAATTTAATTCAAGATGAATCTATCTATCTATATTTCTATCTATCTATCCATCAAATCAATAAGAAAGCAATGACAAATATATAACCATCAAATCATAACAAACAACTAAAAAAACAATGATTGAGTCGAAGTCAAATTTCAAGTTAATCAGAGTAGGAGTAGCCTATATCTATCTATCTATCTATCTATCTATCTGATTGCGAAAAAGGTGAAAGCGATGAAACTGGTTCGAGTTGAAATAAATCTATCTATCTATCTATCTATCTATCTATCTGAACTGTGAAAAGGCGGGCATGAGTCGAAATAAAATATTTCAAGTAAACGCAAGATCTATCTATCTATCTATCTATCTATCTCTCTATCTATCAAATCTATGCGAAGTCGTTGACATGCATAAAACCAGTGCGTGCTAAATTATGCGATAGAATCAGTATATAATATGTCAAATACTTTTCGGAATGAAATACATCAAATAAAGTTAAATCGAAAAAGTCATCCATTTAAAATCTATCTATGTATCTATCTATCATTCTATGCATCAAGGAGAAGAGAAGACAATAGTGAACCGAGATGAAATCTAGCTATCTATCTACCTATCTATCTATTTGTCTATCTAACTACCTATCTATGAATCTATCTATCTATCTAACTTTCTATCTATCCATCTATCTTTTGTCTATCTAACTTCCTATCTATCTATCTATCTATCTATCTATCTATCTATCTATCTATCTATCTATCTATCAATCTATCTATCTAACTATGTATCTATCTACCTTTAAATCTATCTATCTATCTATCTATCTATCTATCTATCTATCTATCAATCCATCTATCCATCCAACTATCTATAAAATGAATGAGGAGACAATAACAAATATTAATCATCGAATGTAAAAGGATGGGTTTGAGTCGACATCCAATACTTGAAAAAAGTAGGATAACGTCGTAGTCGAACAATTCAAACAAATTAGGGTATAAGTAGTCAGAATGAATATCTATCTATCTATCTATCTATCTATCTATCTATCTATCTATCTATCTAAAAATAAATGAAAAGACGATTGTTAAAAGATGATTGTTAAAAGATGGGTTTGAGTCGAAATCCAATACTTGAAATAAGTAGGATAAAGTCGTTGTCGAACATTTCAAACAAATTAGGGTATAAGTAGTCAGAATGAACATCTATCTATCTATCTATCTATCTATCTATCTATCTATCTATCTATCTATCTAACTAAACATAAATGAAAAGACGATTGTTAAAAGATGGGGTTGAGGTCGAATTCCAATACTTATAAAAAATTGGGATTGAGTCGAAGTCGAACATTTCAAACAAATTAGGGTATAAGTAGTCAGAATGAACATCTATCTATCTACCTTTCTATCTATCTATCTATCTATCTATCTATCTATCTATCTATCTATCCATCTAACTATCTATCTAAAAATAAATGTGAAGACGATTGTTGAAAGATGGGTTTGAGTCGAAAGCGTTGGTTGGTTGGTTGATTTGATGCTTAACGTCCACGGTAAACAACTAAGGTCATGTCGGGACGGTCAGTTAGCCTAACCACACTATTCCTGGGCAGGCTTAGACCCCTAAGCGGTTAACCAATACTAAGTGCACATACTTTCGCCAGTAACTGACAACTGCCCTTCTTGAATCAGCGGAAGGAGAAACGAAAGTATGTGGCCAGACCGGGATTCGAACCCAGGACCTCTGACTTACGAGTCAGGTGCCCTACCGATTGCGCTACCCGGCCAGGCGAGTCGAAAGCGAATATTTAAAAAAGATAGGATTTAGTTGAAGTCGAACATTTCAAATAAATAAGGGTACAAGTAGTCAGAATGAACATCTATCTATCTATCTATCTATCTATCTATCTATCTATCTATCTATCTATCTATCTATCTATCTATCTATCTTTCCAACGATCTATCTAAAAAAAATGAATGAGGAGACGATGACAAATATTAATCATCGAATGTTAAATGATACGTTTGAGTCGAAATCGAATACTTGAAAAAAAACGACATAGGCCCATATTCACAAACTAAACTCAAACTCCACCTCGACTCGAACTTACCGGATAAGTAGCTATAATTGCCTAACGGTCCAGGATTATCTCAAGGTAAGGTCGAGTCGTATTCACAGACATGAGTGTGGCTGGAGTCACCTCCAATAAGTAAGGTTTGGTTGAGGAACGGCGAAGCTCCCTCGACCGCGACTCGAGTTAAATTTTGCTAATATTTCAGCGTTTTCATTGCTATGTTATGAGGATTCGAAGAGGCACGACTGCCAAATGTTGTTAAAGGCCAGAGGCTTCTATCTAATATATTTTCAGCATCTTTTTTCTCTTTTTTGACAAATTCGTTCTAAGCAGTAAGTGCTGCGTTTCACAGACAGACAAACCTTTGGATTATATCAGAATGTGTAATTTGGATCACCATAGATCTATAAATGTTGTTTAAAAATGTTTAGTCTATACTGAGACGTCTCTATGAGAGAGAGAGAGAGAGAGAAAGATAGGAGAGCCCTTCCCCCTCCTCCTCACCCCCCACCCTCCACACACACATACGTGGTCAGGTTGTGTGACGGTGCTGGGTAATTTTCAATATCGGCACGTCCTACTTGTGTTAGCTAGAGCATGATTCGTCCGCCTGTATGGAGACAAACTTAAAGAGTATTATCGACTCGCACAAGCGGACGAACCGCGTTTTATCTCACTTATAGCACGATACCCAATGTAGATCTTGCACGTCCCCTAAGGGTTATCTCATTCTAAAGTTTAGGGTATCTGAGGAACGTACAATTGTAGGACAAGGGCCGGCTGTGCTTGCAGCCGATGTGGGACGGGGTGCGAAGACTCTGATCAGACAGGGCGAATGGCCAGGCTAATCTGAGTTTGTGCTTTGCGCACAACCACTTTGTTGGTTTTCTCGTGTCGCCGCTCATATATTTGAAGAAATTCAATTATGGCTACCGCAATTTGACCAGTTAAAAGCCTTCGGTGAAAATAATTGATCCGAAAGCAAGCTCAACGGACGGAACCAAAGACTCGGGGACAGACGGACTGGCAGACGGACAGACCAGCCGAAAACGGTATACCCACATAGCAAACATCGTTTGTTGGGATATAATAATACAGAAAATATAAAAAAAGAAAACGTGCATGAAATTTAATTTCAGTATTATCGATGTATGTCTGTATATATGCAACAAAATCGCCTCTGTCTCTGTCACCATATATGTCAAGTTTGGATAAAATGCATAATATAAAAGGTATTAACGAAACAACTCTTGGAAGCGCACACTACGTGTGAAGGCGGTGGAAGGGGGTGGGGGTGTAGGGCAGGAAACTGTGCAGAATACTCAAACAAAAACTACGTATTATAACTAGAAAGTATGATCAAAAGGATAAATACGTGATACGAAAATAGGAAATTGATTAAAGTTTCAGCAAAAATACTGGAGAAGAACGGGTCGAACCCATGACAGATGTTTAACCGGCAGGTAGCTTAACCACTACGCCACGCACGCTTCTGCAGACAGAGGAACATAAACCGGACGGACACCCAGACGTTAAGCGGAAATTCATAGTTCCTGCAGTACATATAATTATAATTTCACAAATTATACAGTATGATCTTGTTCTACGCTGTTTGTGGAATAAACCATATCTCAGAACTTAAATCTATTACACTTTATAATTTTAGGATGTCTGATCTGGGTACATAAATGTATTTTGCATAATGTGAGTATAACTGGAGTGTAGCTGGAGTCTCCTCCACGAAGTCAAGGTGGAGTGGAGAACGTGAATACCAAATTTATACTTGAACTTCACTCACTCGAGGCGTCCTCGAGCGTCACTTCAACCGACCTTATTGGAGTTCGAGTGGAGGTGGAGTATGAGTTTAGTTTGTGAATATGGGCCATAGTATTGAGTCGAAGTCGAACATTTGAAATAAATTTGGGTATAAGTAGTCAGAATGAACATCTATGTATGTATGCATGTATGTATGTATGTATGTATGCATGTATGTATGTATGTATGTATGTATGTATGTATGTATGTATGTATGTATGTATGTATGTATGTATATATATGTATGTATGTATGTATATATCTAAAAATAAATTAGAAGACGATGACAAATATAACACCATTAAATTTGAAAAGATGAGATCGAGAAGATATCGAATATTTCAATTAAATTCAAGATGAATCTATTTATCTATCTTTCTATCTATCTATCCATCAAATCAATTAGAATTCAATGGCAAATATATAACCGTCAAATCATATTAAAAAAACAAACAAAAAAACAACGATTGAGTCGAAGTCAAATTTCAAGTTAATCAGAGTAGAAGTAGCCTGTATCTATCTATCTATCTACCTATCTATCTATCTAATTAGGATAATGTCGAAATCGATGAAAGACTGATCTATCTATCTATCTATCTATCTATCTATCTATCTATCTCTATCTTTCAAATTTACGAGAAGTCGATGACATGCATATAACCAATGCGTGTGAAAATATGCGATATAATCGGAATTTTATATGTCAAATAATTTTCGGAATTGAATACATCAAATAAATGTAAATCGAAAAAGTCATCCTTTTAACGCCTATCTATCTATCTATCTATCTATCTATCTATCTATCTATCTATCAAGGAGATGAGAAGACGATTGTGAATGGAGATCAAATTTACCTAAGTAATCTATCAATCTATCTATCTATCTATCTATTTGGGATTAGGTCGAAATCGTCGAAAGCTAGCTGATTCGAGTTGAAATAAATCTATCTATCTATCTATCTATCTATTAATTTTAAGAGAAGTCGATGAGATGCATATAACCAATGCGTGTGAAAATATGCGATATAGTCGGAATTTTATATGTCAAATGATTTTCGGAATTGAATCGGAAGTCGAACATTTAGAATAAGTAAGGGTATAAGTAGTCAGAATGAACATCTATTTATCTATCTATCAATGTATGTATCTATGTATGTATGTATGTACGTATCTATCTATCTATCTATCTATCTATCTATCTATCTATCTATCTATCTATCTATCTAACTGAAAATAAATGAGAAGACGATGACAAATATATAACCATTATATCTGAAAAGATGGATTCGAGAAGATATCGAATATTTCAACTTAATTCAAGATGAATCTGTCTATCTATATTTCTATCTATCTATCCATCAAATCAATACGAAAGCAATGACAAATATATAACCATCAAATCATAACAAAAAACTAAAAAAACAACGATTGAGTCGAAGTCAAATTTCAAGTTAATCAGAGTAGAAGTAGCCTGTATCTATCTACCTATCTATCTATCAATCTATCTATCTTTCAAATTTATGAGAAGTCGATGACGTGCATATAACCAATGAAATTATGCGAAAGAATGGGAATTTAATATGTCAAATTATTTTCCTAATTCAATTAATCAAAAAAAATGTTAATCGAAAAAGTCATCCATAGAACGTCTATCTATCTATTTATCTATCTATCTATCTATCTATCTATCTATCTATCTATCTATCTATCTAACTAAAAATAAATGAAAAGACGATTGTTAGAAGATGGGTTTGAGTCGAATTCCAATACTTATAAAAAAAATTGGGATTGAGTCGAAGTCGAACATTTTAAACAAATTAGGGTATAAGTAGTCAGAATGAACATCTATCTATCTATCTAGCTAGCTAGCTAGCTAGCTATCTAACTATCTATCTAAAAATAAATGTGAAGACGATTGTTGAAAGATGGGTTTGAGTCGAAAGCGAATATTTAAAAAAGATAGGATTGAGTCGAACATTTCAAATAAATTAGGGTACAAGTAGTCAAAATGAACATCTATCTATCTATCTATCTATCTATCTATCTATCTATCTATCTATCTTTCCAACGATCTATCTAAAAAAATGAATGAGGAGACGATGACAAATATTAATCATCGAATGTTAAATGATGCGTTTGAGTCGAAATCGAATACTTGAAAAAAAAACACATAGTATTGAGTCGAAGTCGAACATTTGAAATAAATTAGGGTATAAGTAGTCAGAATGAACATCTATGTATGTATGCATGTATGTATGTATGTATGTATGCATGTATGTATGTATGTATGTATGTATGTATGTATGTATGTATGTATGTATATATATGTATGTATGTATGTATATATCTAAAAATAAATTAGAAGACGATGACAAATATAACACCATTAAATTTGAAAAGATGAGATCGAGAAGATATCGAATATTTCAATTAAATTCAAGATGAATCTATTTATCTATCTTTCTATCTATCTATCCATCAAATCAATTAGAATTCAATGGCAAATATATAACCGTCAAATCATATTAAAAAAAAAAAAACAAAAAAAACAACGATTGAGTCGAAGTCAAATTTCAAGTTAATCAGAGTAGAAGTAGCCTGTATCTATCTATCTATCTACCTATCTATCTATCTAATTAGGATAATGTCGAAATCGATGAAAGACTGATCTATCTATCTATCTATCTATCTATCTATCTATCTATCTCTATCTTTCAAATTTACGAGAAGTCGATGACATGCATATAACCAATGCGTGTGAAAATATGCGATATAATCGGAATTTTATATGTCAAATAATTTTCGGAATTGAATACATCAAATAAATGTAAATCGAAAAAGTCATCCTTTTAACGCCTATCAATCTATCTATCTATCTATCTATCTATCTATCTATCTATCTATCTATCTATCTATCAAGGAGATGAGAAGACGATTGTGAATGGAGATCAAATTTACCTAAGTAATCTATCAATCTATCTATCTATCTATCTATTTGGGATTAGGTCGAAATCGTCGAAAGCTAGCTGATTCGAGTTGAAATAAATCTATCTATCTATCTATCTATCTATTAATTTTAAGAGAAGTCGATGAGATGCATATAACCAATGCGTGTGAAAATATGCGATATAGTCGGAATTTTATATGTCAAATGATTTTCGGAATTGAATCGGAAGTCGAACATTTAGAATAAGTAAGGGTATAAGTAGTCAGAATGAACATCTATTTATCTATCTATCAATGTATGTATCTATGTATGTATGTATGTATGTACGTATCTATCTATCTATCTATCTATCTATCTATCTATCTATCTAACTGAAAATAAATGAGAAGACGATGACAAATATATAACCATTATATCTGAAAAGATGGATTCGAGAAGATATCGAATATTTCAACTTAATTCAAGATGAATCTGTCTATCTATATTTCTATCTATCTATCCATCAAATCAATACGAAAGCAATGACAAATATATAACCATCAAATCATAACAAAAAACTAAAAAAACAACGATTGAGTCGAAGTCAAATTTCAAGTTAATCAGAGTAGAAGTAGCCTGTATCTATCTACCTATCTATCTATCTATCTATCTATCTTTCAAATTTATGAGAAGTCGATGACGTGCATATAACCAATGAAATTATGCGATAGAATGGGAATTTAATATGTCAAATTATTTTCCTAATTGAATACATCAAATAAATGTTAATCGAAAAAGTCATCCATAGAACGTCTATCTATCTATCTATCTATCTATCTATCTATCTATCTGTCTATCTGTCAAGGAGATGAAAAAACGATTAATCGAGATGAAATTAACCTAAGTAATCTGTCTATCTATCTATCTATCTATCTATCTATCTAATTGGGATAAGGTCGAAATCGTCGAAAGCTAACTGATCGAGTTGAAATAAATCTATCTATCTATCTATCTATCTATCTATCTATCTATCTATCTATCTATCAAATCTATGAGAAGTCGATGACATGCATATAACAGTGCGTGTGAAAATATGCGATAGAATCGGAATTTAATATGTCAAATAATTTTCGGAATTGAATACATCAAATGAATTAAGATCTAAAAGGTCAACAATTTAGCGCCTATCTATCTATCTATCTATCTATCTATCTAACAAGATGATGAGAAGACGATGACAAATATATAATCATTGACTTTGAAAAGACCGAATTGAGACGAAATTTCAAGTAAATTCAAGATGAATCTTTCCATCCGTCTATCTATCTATTTATCTATGAATATATCTATCTATCTATCATTTAAGGAAACAAAGGCGAAATCGATGAAACTGATTCGTGTTGAAATCTATCTATCTATCTATCTATCTATCTATCTATCTATCTATCTTAAATGTGAAAAGGCGGGAATGAGTCGAAATTAAATATTTCAAGGAAACGCAAGGTGAATCTATCTATCTATCTATCTATCTATCTATCTATCTATCAAATCTTTGAGAAGTTGTTGACATGCATATAACCAGTGCTTGTTAAAATATGCGATAGAATCAGTATATAATATGAAAAAATAATTTTCGGAATTGAATACATCAAATAAAGTTAAATCGAAAAATCGAAAAAGTCATCCATTTTAAGTCTATCTATCTATCTATCTATCTATCTATCTATCTATCTATCTATCTATTTGTCTATCTATCTATCTATCTTCATATCTATCTATCTATCTATCTATCCGTCCATCTATCCATCTAACATTCTATAAAAAGAATGAGGAGACAATGACAAAGATTAATCATCAAATGTTAAAAGGTGGGTTTGAGTCGAACTCCAATACTTGATAAAAGTAGGATTGAGTCGAAGTCGAATATTTCAAATAAATTACGGTATAGGTAGTCAGAATGAACATCTATCTATCTATCTATCTATCTTTCCATCTAACTATCTGAAAAAAATGAGTGACAAATTTTAATCATCGAATGTCAAAAAGATAGGTTTGGATCGAAATCCAATACTTGAAAAAAGTAGGATTGAGTCGAAATCGAACATTTCAAACAAAATAGGGTATCAGTAATCACAATGAACATCTATCTATCTATCTATCTATCTATCTATCCATCAAAATCCATCTTTCCAACGATCTATTAAAAAATGAATGATGAGACGATGACATATATTAATCATCGAATGTTAAAAGATGCGTTTGAGTCGAAATCGAATACATGAAAAAAAACATAGTATTGAGTCGAAGTCGAAGATGTAAAATAAATGAAGGTATAAGAACTCAGAATGAACATCTATTTATCTATCTATCTATGTATGTATCTTTGTATGTATGTATGTATGTATGTATGTATGTATGTATGTATCTGTCAAGGAGATGAGAAGACGATTGTGAATCGAGACGAAAATAACTTAAGTAATTTATCTATTTATCTTTCTGTCTATCTATCTATCTATCTATCTAATTAGCAAAACGTCGAAATCGACCAAAGCCTGATCAAAGTTGAAATAAATTTATCTATCTATCTATCTATCTATCTATCAAATCTATGAGAAGTCGAAGCAGTGCGTGTGAAAATATGCGATAGAATCGGAATTTAATATGTCATAATGTTCTGAATTAAATACATCAAATAAATTTAAATCGAAATAGTTAACAATTTAACGTCTATCTATACATCTATCTATCTATCTATCTATCTATCTATCTATCTATCTATCTATCTATTTATCAAGGAGATGACAAGACGATGACAAATATATAATTATTGAATGTGAAAAGACGAGATTTAGTCGAAATTAAATATTTCAAGAAAATTCAAGATGTATCTATCTATCTATCTATCTGTCAGGTAAATGAGAAGTCGATGACAAACATATAATATTTGTGTGTCGAATTCCTTATTTATCTATCTATCTATCTATCTATCTATCTATCTATCTATCTATCTATCTATCTATTTAATTATATATCTATAAAATCAATTAGAAGACAATGACCAATATATAACCCTAAAATGAGAAAAATAGGATTGAGTCGAAGTCGAACAATTCAAAGAAATCGGAGGAGAAATAATCCATCTATCTATCTATTTATCTATCTATCTATCTATCTATCTACCTATGTGGGATAAGGCTGCTATCTATTAAAGCAAAGTGAATCGAAATAAAATCAACCTAAGTAATATACGAGGGGCATTTCAGAAATAATGTAAATGATCTCAGGGTAGCCTATTGGCTGATATCTAGCAGTGGTGTTATATATCATTGGAAAGCTAAATTCAAGTGCTTTAGAATGGTATGCTTTAAAAGAATTTCTAAGTCACCCATGCATGACAGCACGTGCTTATACGTCATACGGGTGTGGATACTGGATACTATACAAATTAGACTGAAAGTCTCTCGTGTTCTATTGCTGTTTGCTCAATGAGAAAATGATATATTTTAATAAAGAAACACGTAATACTGTCCTTTCAATGTAAAATAAGAAAGTTATACAGAAATTGTTTCCAGATTCTACACAAGTAACATAATTAACGAGATTTTTTTGTCTGCTATGTGGTTATAAATGCAAAGTTATTATAAATGCATTTTATCAATAAAATTGTGATTTTTGACTCAATCACATCCAATTTCAACAAATGACAGACATTTTATTACTGAAATGATTAGGTCACTATATTTTGTTACGACTAGCATCAAATCACTGATGAAACTGGATGATACGTGTGCAAACCCCGAGCCGGAAGTTGCAAAGTAGCAGCAAATCATGATAAATACAAAACAATAAAATGAAGTTATCTTCTAATAAAAAGACACAGGCTCAAAATATTGAACTTTGTTTAATGTCAAAAATTAGAGGGACATATTGAGAGATAAAGCCGTATATAAAGACTTGAAAGACTTGTTATCTAATATGACAAACTGACATTGAAATATGTGGGTGGGTGGGAGACGTATCGTAAAAAATCAGGTAGACCACTGACAAAAGAGCATAAGGTACCGTAAAATATTATTTGTAACAGAAAACAAGCATGACAAATTAAATCTTATTTATTTTTTGTTTCATATCTGTCACCAAACATTTACTTTCACTAAATTTGACCTCAAAATCGAAGTTTAAACAACTTACTATACATTTCAATTTAGCGCAGGAAGTGACGTCATCAGAAACGCGCATTGTTCCATTATTAGCATATCTTGCAAGGTAAGTGTAAAAAGTATGCAAAGACCAGGAACTGAAACAATCAAAATCCAAATCCAGCCCTCAAACCATAGTTGGAAACAACTAAGATTACAAATAATCAAGATACAGAGAACATATGGCCAACCGAGTGAGCAGCTTGTTCCCAAAAGGTGGCCACTCAGCAACCCAAACCGAACCAAAAATAATAATAACATACATAAGGTAAAACATCACAGAAACTCTGACACCAAAAACAGGCAACAAAGAACCACAACAGAACTACCGCCTTGGAACGGTCAGTAATGAATTACTGGGGGGCTTAAATCGATTTTACAGGCCCAACCTCACCCTCAGTTTCTGAAGTGGTACAAAACATTTAGTTGGTTGTTCGGTTCGCATGATAACCCTCTAACTCGTCAATGAATCATCACGGTAAACACATAAATCAAATTTCAACACCATGAAGAAGCAAAGACGAGGACTCAACAGATACAACGGGCCGTCTGACAGGTAAGTCTTGTGTGTTAGCAAGGCCAATACAATGTATTTCATACTGGAATATTTTCAGTATAACAGGTATCATAGGTATCAATCCAGAGCTGCTTGTATCCAGAGTTTAGAAAATATGAGTTTGTCTTTACATAAATATTCCGTCTGTTTCTACTCAGTGTCCTTACCCTAACAACAATTGTCAAGGCATATTTTGAAGAAAATACAAGAGCCTCAAATTTTTTTGAGTGAATGCCATTGGGAGATATGTAAACCTGAAAGTTAAAACATAAATTTCAAAAATCGGTCAACATGGAATGGCCGACTCATTTACACTATTTCTGAAATGACCCTTGTACCTATCTACCATTTACGCGGTAATTTTCGCAGGTTCAAATTTTCGCGGTTAAGGGTACAAAATATTAACAAAAAAAATTGCAATTTTTAATTTTCGCGGTTAGCAGCATGCGCGAAAAGCAAAACTATTTCTTTTTCACTTGAGTCAGTTCGTGCATTAACCTGCGGATGGGCCGCCGCAGGTTAATGAAAGAACTGGCTCAAGTGAAAAACACCAGCAACTACCGAAGCAAACACAAACAGAATAGATGGACACTGTGTCTACAGAAGATACTTGGTAAGCAACTGGAAATTATTCGCGATTTTAATATTCGCGGTTTCGCGGAAAACGGAACACCGCGAAAATTACCTTGTATATGGTATCTATCTATCTATCTATCTATCTATCTATCTATCTATCTATCTTAATATGTATTTATGTACTTATGTATTTATATAAATAAATCAGAGTAGAAGTAGTCTGAATATTTATCTATCTGTCTAACTATCTATAAAATGAATTAGAAGACGATGACATATCTATACTGAAAGGATTTTAAAACTTCCACTTTTTATTGCTGGCTGCTGATCTGTTCACTCATGACAGTGTTGAATATTTATCGACAAAATGCTTGAATCTAATCAAATTTAATGATTACGCAGTTTATTCGTATCATTTACTTAACTGACGTCAGTAAAAGAGGGTAACGTCACTGACATGCATAAGGCGATGCCGGCTTTATCTTATGCAACACTCTTTTCGACCATTTCTTACTGTCTTAATATTGTGAATTCGTCCATGTTGATTTGCAAGTATCATTGCGGAAAAAGCTGTCGCGCAAAGCCTATTACGGAGACTGCGTCGACGTTAGTTAACGTCATGACCTCTGGTTTTTATCTCGGTTGGGGGCTTTTTCTGACGGTCTTTTGAGCTTCCTGTAAACAGTGCACGTTGTCTGAGATTTTAAATTGCCGTAATTAACACATAAAATTGTCACGCGACGTCACTTTTTGAAATTTCAGCATTTATCTGGCCCACAACTCTGCGCCTGTTTGCGATATTTAGGCACGGTCGGCTAAATAAAGCCCCAGACCGAGTTCAAACTTTTAAAATTCCATTTGATATTGTAAGAGACATGTTTCGTCAGAAAACTGTATACATGAAGCTATTCAGCCTTATGCAAACGGTACAAAGAACACGAGGAGCACGTGCTTTTTCCTGACCGATTCGGTTGAACGATTTCAGATTTGATATATTGATATAATCAGGCATAAGAGAATATATATGTTGTAAATTTTTGGTGGACGTAGCTGCATTCGTTTTTGAGATTTTCAAAATTAATGGGTGGAAGTTTTTAAATCCTTTCAGTATATAATCAGTGACTGTGAAAAGATGGGTTTGAAATCGACTACTTGAAATAAAGTCGAGATCTATCTATCTATCTATTTATCTATCTATCTATCAGATCAATGAGGGGTCGAGACATCTGTGAGATTTCGATATAACCATGAAATGAGAAAAATTGTATTGAGTCGAAGTCCACATTTCAAACAAATTAGGGTATAATTAGTCTAAATAAACATATATCTATCTATCTTTCTATCTATCTGTCTATCTAGAAAATGATAAGAAGACAACGACAAATAAATAATCATTAAATGTGAAAAGGTGGGATTGAGGCGAAATCGAATATTTCGAATATATTCAAGATCTACCGATCTATCTATATATCTATCTACCAAATGAATTAAAGGTCGTTGACATGCATATAACCAGTGCGTGTTAAAATGTGCGATAAATTCGAAATTTAATACATCAAATCAATTTCGGAATTGAATACATCAAATAATTAATTCTACGTCTATCTATCTATCTATCTATCTATCTATCTATCAAGGAAACTAGAAGCTGATGGCAAAAATATAATATCGGAGTGTCCAATCACTTATCTATCTATCTATCTATCTATCTATCTATCTATCTATCTATCTATCAAATCAATGAGAAGTCGGTGACAAACATGTATTACGGTGAAAAATGGTACAAAGTCTGAATTGATGCTTAACAAAAAATATGGGATCTATCTATCTATCTATCTATCTATCTAGTCACTCGATTTCAAACATATATACGTTGTATGTGAAATGATGGGGTTGTGTCGAAATCGAAAACATAATTGTTAAAATTCGATTTACATTATATTTTTATCTATCTATCTATCTATCTATCTATCTATGTCTATCTATCTATTTAATTATTAATTAGTTTTTTTGATTGATTGATTTGATGCTTAGCGTCCACGGTAAACAGCTATGGTCATGTCGGGACGGTCAGTTAACCTAACCACACTATTCCTGGGCAGGCTTAGGCCTCCTCAGCGGTTAACCAGTACTAAGTGCACATACTTTCGCCAGTAAGTGACAACTGCCCTTCTTGAATCAGCAGAAGGAGAAACGAAAGTAAGTGGCCAGACCGGGTTTCGAACCCAGGACCTCTGACTTAAGAGTCAGGTGCCCTACCGATTGCGCTGCGCGGCCCGGCAATTAGAGGTCGATAGCAAACATATATACGTTGAACGTTAAAAGAAGGGATTGGGTCGAAATCGATATCAAACATATATACGTCGAACGTTAAAAGAAGGGATTAGGTCGAAATCGATATAATTAATATTCGAGTTGCAGTTGCATTATGTCTTTTTTAAATTCTATCTATCTATCTATCTATCTATCTTTTTTTTTTTTTTTGGGGGGGGGGGTGTAGTAGTAAATACACGGTTAGAGTCGTTAAGAAAAGACATATTTGTCAAGAAGTGTATTTTGCCTAAAATTCAGTGAGTATATGGTTGAAAATATCGACTTGTCTTGAATTTTGCATAATTGACTTGTTCAGTATATTGGCCTAATATTATTTGATATCTTGTCCAGATATAATGCTAATAAAGAGGAATATAGGTTTTCCATGCACACCCATTATTCAGCCTTGATGCACCTAGTGCCTGCTCAAGATAGTCATAGAACTAGATTCATTTTGAAAATCTGCGTTTGGACAAATAGATGACAGTCCGAAGCTTAGTCTGGACAAGTATGACTTTGCATACTCACCTCATTCTGGCATAAATCTCGGCTTCCTCAGATAATATAATTTAATTTTCTAAAAATTAAATTCGATTATTATTCAGACGTTTAGGATGGATAAATGTTGTTTGGTATTATCCTTTATTTTGTAAGAGTACTTTCCCTTAGATCAATTAAAATTCTTTTGTTTCCGTTAGAGAATTTAAGTTCAGAGTGTAAAAAATTGCAGAAGGAAATCTTGAAAATCTACCGTCATCTTGAAAACAAAATGCCTCCAAAAAGGAAACTACCTAGAAAACAACCAACCAGCCAGTCTAGCAAGTCAAAAACGCCAAAGCAGACATTACAGTCAGCGCCAGAGGTACAAAATGAACAGGGCACAGTGCAGGTTCGCTCGTCTCCCCAGTCTGCACAACCTCTTTACACAGGAAGTGTTCAACTTAATAGCCCGATGCTGATTCAACCCGCAAACCATTCGCCTATGCAGCTTCAGCCAAGTCTTGTGCAAGGTAGCTATGTTCCCCAACTTGCACAGCCGGTGGTACAACCAGGTGCTTCATCTGACGCAGCAAACCCACAGGCACTTCCGGTGTCAAACAACGGTGAGTCAGATCCGTTACCCATTTGCACTTTTGCCGATTTTGATGTATTTGTGTCTGAAAACACTAAAAACAAAATCTGGAACTCAGAATATGTGGATCTTGCACTACTCTTGAAACAGAATTTCTGTCCTAATTCGGACACGAGTGGAACCCTCACCATTGTGAATAACCAAATAGCAATCAAATCATCATCAGTTAAAATTAAAGTACCAATCAATAGCATCGAATTATGGACGGATGCGTTTTTGAATTTCATATTGGTACTGACCTTAAAACACAAGGACAAGTTTACTGAGTTACTCAAGTACATGGCTATCATTAGAGGTGCTGCAGCAAACAATGCTATAAGTAAATGGCTATCCTATGATACCCAGTTTCGTTTAAGGATGTCCCGAGACCCAACAAGGTCATGGGCTAACATAGATGGTCATTTATGGCTTTCGTGTGGGCTTCTCGGGGATGTTTCCGCTACAACTCAGTCTGCCGCCCCATGCTATGAGTACAACTTTAAAGGTAATTGTGCTAAACTTAATTGCTTGTATGCACATGTTTGCATAAGATGCAAGGTGCCTCATCCGGCTTCTACGTGTGATTTGTTTAAGGCTGCAAAATCTCAAGGTAGATATAATGTTAACAATGTGATAGGGACTCAGCACGCCCCTTTGCCTTCAAATAATGTTCCTTGGTCGGTTCCGCGCCCTTTTCTCCCAAATCAAAGGTACCGTTCGCCCAGGTTTCAGTTTAGCCAACAAAACAGACCATTTACTTTTCGAGCCCCTGGCAGGTTTATGGGACCTAGGCAAAACTCCTATTAATGTTAAGAGGCTGCAGGAACTGTTATTACAGTATCCTAATAGAAAAGATGCAACATTCTTGTCTGACGGTTTTGAAACTGGTTTTAAATTGCAGTATGATGGCCCGAGAATACCTGTCGAGTCTACAAATTTAAAATCTGTCCTTCAAAATGCGAATGCAGCTAGGGAAAAGATCATTCAAGAAATTCAGTTAGGTCGAATATCAGGTCCTTATCGTTTTAAACCCATATCCAACCTTCATTGTTCTCCTATCGGCTTGGTAGAAAAGAAAGCTGGGGGTTTCAGGTTGATAACACACTTGTCTCACCCCCCAGGGCTAAGTGTTAATGAGCACATAGATGATTCAGTTGCTTCGGTTAGCTATTCAGACTTCGATAATGCGGTATCAATGATAAAGAAATTAGGTTCAGGTGCTTTAATTGGAAAAATGGATATTAAGTCTGCATTTAGGTTGCTTCCATGCTATCCAGGAGATTTCGACCTGCTGGGCTTTAAGTTTGATAACTTATATTTCATAGACAAAATGGCTCCAATGGGTTTGAAAATAAGTTGTAAATGCTGGGAATGTTTGGCTACGTTTTTGAATTGGCTCATCAAAAAGAGAACAGAGTCTGAGTATATTGATCACTATTTAGACGATTTCTTCTTTGCTGGTCCTCCGGATTCGGATCAGTGTTCAAAGCTGATGTTAGAATTTTCCAAGACCTGTCAGGAATTAATGATACCCATTGCACAAGAAAAATCTGAAGGACCAGTAACATGCATGACATATCTTGGCTATCAGTTAGATACTATTAGGTTGCAGATTAGAATTCCGAAAGAAAAGGTTACAAACTTGTTAGCAATGATTGATGTAACACTGTCTAAGCCAAAACTTACATTGAAAGAACTGCAGTCTTTGACTGGCTCTCTTGCGTTTTGCGCCAAGGCAATGCCATCCGCACGAGCTTTCATCCGAAGAATGTATGCAGCAATGACTCAGGCACGTCAGCCCTTCCACAGAATACGTTTATCAAAAGGCATTAGAGACGACCTACGCATGTGGAAGGAATTTTTGTCAAAATTCAACGGCACGACCTACATGCTTGATGTGGATTCTGTTACGTCAGAAGCCTTACAGCTGCACACTGATAGTGCGGGGGGTGCTGTCTTAGGCTGTGGAATTTACTTTAAGGGTGCTTGGTGCTACTTACAATGGCCTGAAAAATGGCGGGAGTCTGACATTTTGAGAGACATTACGTTCTTGGAATTAGTTCCAATTGCTTTAGCCATATGTCTGTGGAAAGAAAAATTTGTAGGTATGCGCATTCAGTTTTGCTGTGATAACATGGCTGTAGTACACATTTTAAATTCCAAGACTGCAAAGTCGGAACGGGTAATGTCCTTAGTCAGACAAATTGTACTGTGGTCTCTCATCTATGAGTTTCATATATCTGCAACGTTTGTCCCAGGTGCTTACAATATTCTTTGTGACCAGATCTCGCGAATGCAGTTCAGCAAATTCAAGTCCTTAGCACCGGAGGCCGATCAGGAGCCGACCAAAGTTCCAGAGGGATTCTTGGATCTTTTGCCACAGAAGTAGAGAGTCTGGTTTTTGGCTCTCTTTCCGAAAATACGGTAAAAGCATATCGATTAGCTATTTCCAAATTTGACCAGTTTCGTTCAGAGCATAATTTGAGTTTAAGTTGGCCACCTTCTCTTGAAAGTTTGATTAAATTTATAGCGTATTTGTCTTACAAGGGCTATAAACATTCGACTGCTAGTTCATATGTCTCTGGTATATCATTTTTTATCAAAATAAATAACTGTCCTGACATAACAGAAGCATTTATAGTTCGAAAAATGCTAAAAGGCTTTCATAATAAAAGCCCTCCTAGAGATGCAAGATGCCCTATTACTTTAGAAATGCTAAAGCTTCTTCCGCATGCATTGAAAAATGTCACTTCCTCAGAATATGAAGCCATAATGTTTTCAACGGCTTTTGTTATTGCCTTTTTTGGGTTTTTGCGTGTTGGTGAAATAGCCATTGTAAGCAAATCAAGTAATACTACAAGAGTCATACAGGCTTCTGATGTTAGTCTAAATCATGGATTTGCTTTCATCACGATCCCGTTTTCTAAAACAGATCAGCTTGGCAAGTCTGTTACTTTGCAGTTTACAAGGTGTAGTTCAAGACAAATCTGTCCCGTTACTTTAATTGAAAAATTTATGTCTCAAAGACCTTCAGTTCAAGGGCCCCTTTTCTGTCACTTCAATGGAGCCCCCATGACACGCTATCAGTTTTCTTCTATGCTACGCAAGTCCTTGCAGTTCTTGGATTTAGAGTCGTCTTTTATCCGGTCTCATTCATTCAGAATTGGAGCTGCGACTGTTGCTAGTTCCCAGAATATACCTGATTCAGAGATTAAAACTATGGGTCGGTGGTCTGAGCAAAGCTCAGTATATAAAAGATACATTAGGCTTGACAAGATTCAGGCTTAGATAGGTTTATGGCCTAAAAGTTGTTTTTGATGTTATAATGAACACATTATAAGTATAACAAAGCCTTTCAGGTTATTCAGAAGTGTGGATTTTGGGTTCTTCTCTGATTAAGAGAGCTTATGCACATGTTCAAGAAAGACCAATGGGACCGCATCTCAGTCTACAGAGTCATGGTATTGAAGTTGTTTGGGTTGGTCATCCTGGTTTACGGACGCAACAGGTGATTGGTATTTGTCAAGCCTTGAAGAGCTATTACCAAAGGGATCCCGCATATATTATTCTTCACTTTGGGGGAAATGACATAGGGATTATTCCCTGTAAACAGTTATGCATTGATATAAAGCAAACCATTTCAGCGTTAAGATATGTTTGTCCTTCATCTTGTATTGTTTGGTCTTGCATTCTGCCTCGTTTACAATGGCGTTATTCTAGTAATACTCAGGCTATGGAGAGAACTCGGGATCGCATTAATCGGACTCTAACATTTTTCATGAGAAGTCAAGGCGGTAAGGTAATTAGACATCCGGATTTTAATGATAAATTACCGGCATTATTTTTTGACTCATGTCATTTGTCCTTTATTGGAAATGACATATTTTTGAACACTTTTCAAGGAGCCTTAGAAACATTCATTAAAGATCCGACAGTTAATGTGTATCCTACTTACTAGCAGTTATTCGATTCAGTAACTGAGGTGGCCATGGCGTTGGGACTATAAATGGCGGTGATCGGATGATTTGTTCATCTTCTGTAACCAAGTCATCCGCTCATTGGCGTAACTTTCCTTAAAGTTCCCATTTATAGTTTAATAGGGACATTAATGCATGTTTGAGCTTGGTTAAATGTTGAGAATTAAGTGTGACAGTTGTTGCTAAATGTCGTCTGCTTCCGCTGCAGAACGGCCGTCTCTTGTTTAAGAATCCATAATTTGGATGCTTGTTCCCCACCAAATTATGTTGCGCGAGTAAAGACGTTGATACGAAAATGTTGAAACAGGTGAAATGTGAATGTTGAAATTTTGTGTTGTTAATATGTTGGAAATGATGTTGATATGTTGAAACAGTGAAATTAGTGTGTTGAACAATTGTGGTTGATATGCTGACATAGTTGTAATTGAAATAGTTTAGTTGTTATCCAGTGTTTATGTGACTTTCAAGTTGATAAACAATTAAATAGTAATTGACTTTCGTCAAATTGATAAAGAAAAAGTCTCATCCGTCATGGCCAAATATTGCCAATTTCTAATAAAAATAAAATTGTCTAATCTTGTTGTTTTGGAAGTGTCCCGATTGGCAATAGTCTTTAATAATAATATAATTTAATTTTCTAAAAATTAAATTCGATTATTATTCAGACGTTTAGGATGGATAAATGTTGTTTGGTATTATCCTTTATTTTGTAAAAGTACTTTCCCTTAGATCAATTAAAATTCTTTTGTTTCCGTTAGAGAATTTAAGTTCAGAGTGTAAAAAATTGCAGACCCACCCTATTGCCCACCCAGAATGTTACAAGTATATCTTATACCAAAATGTTATTCATGTTAGGTTAGCTTTTCTTCGTGGTTCTTTTGCTGCTTGGTTTTCTTTTCTTTTTCAGATCAATACTTCAGGAAATACGCACAAATATCCTAATTCCAATGTCATGACGGATTATATAGAGACAAACAACGTAAACGGTTGATCATGTATAATTTAATGGTCGGGAAACTTAAAATCGCGAAAGGGTTTGGATGCTGTTCCCCGCCAAACATTCTTTCACGTGCCATGTTACTCTTCGTTAAACCCCATTCATAATTTAATGGGAGTATAAATACATGTTTCAGCTTGTTTCGTTATTGAAAAATAGAGTGGCACAATCTTTGTTTAAAAAACCGTAATTTGGTTGCGTGTTCCCCTCCAAATTACGTTGGGTGATGAACAAGGCGTAACTTTCCTTAAAGTTCCCATTTATAGTTTAATAGGGACATTAATGCATGTTTGAGCTTGGTTAAATGTTGAGAATTAAGTGTGACAGTTGTTGCTAAATGTCGTCTGCTTCCGCTGCAGAACGGCCGTCTCTTGTTTAAGAATCCATAATTTGGATGCTTGTTCCCCACCAAATTATGTTGCGCGAGTAAAGACGTTGATACGAAAATGTTGAAACAGGTGAAATGTGAATGTTGAAATTTTGTGTTGTTAATATGTTGGAAATGATGTTGATATGTTGAAACAGTGAAATTAGTGTGTTGAACAATTGTGGTTGATATGCTGACATAGTTGTAATTGAAATAGTTTAGTTGTTATCCAGTGTTTATGTGACTTTCAAGTTGATAAACAATTAAATAGTAATTGACTTTCGTCAAATTGATAAAGAAAAAGTCTCATCCGTCATGGCCAAATATTGCCAATTTCTAATAAAAATAAAATTGTCTAATCTTGTTGTTTTGGAAGTGTCCCGATTGGCAATAGTCTTTAATAATAATCAAATTTTGTGTCTTCTACTTAATTTTGATATGTGATTCAGACATCCTTTTATCCAGGGTGCCCTTTCGACAGCTAGTGCGTCTAACGTATATTCACACCATATACAAGTAGTATTTGGGTCAAAGAAGGGGAAAATATCATCAGTTTCCGTATATTTGGTTTCAGCAGGCGCTTTGATATACATGTAACTTTCAGAGCATCAACAAAACAAAAACACTTAAAGTCATGGTCATAATTGTTGTCAAATCAGTATTTCAAGATGCACTTTGAAAACAGAGACTTTCTAACAACGTTCAGTTGTTTGCAACTGGTAATCAGAATTGAGATTTCGATGGTGAGGTGAGATAGGGTGACAAAAGCGAGGAAAAAAGGAAAGACTATGGGTTTGACTTTCTTAAACTCATGATACACTGGTGAATCTATTTGGGTACACAAGCTAATTTAGGGAACTCTATGGCTTTAAACAAATATGTAGTTTTAATGGTGACCCTAAAAGAACTCTTATCGGACCAAGCTATAGCTGTAGCTCGGCCTGATAAAGTTGTAAGGGCGAACAGACTGACTTTTTTCACTTTTTAAGACGCTTATTCCATTTGATGTATGACTGGTAAATTTTCTAAATTATTTTAAAACTGACTTATCATAGCGTCATGAATCTTGGCGGAGTATGGCTTCCATTCTTTTGAGTTGTTTTGACTTTTTGCAGGGTTTTGCTGCATCGAACATTTCTGTTCTGATGCCCTTGTCTGTCGCCTTTCTCGAGATGCAGGGGTTGAGATGGCTCGATGGTTGCCTTCGCTAGCGAATTTTTACATAGACGTCTCCTACCTAATATCTACAGCGAATGTGTCCCGCGGAATGCGACAGTTATTGTAGATAGATAGATAAACTTTTATTATAGTGACTTGTGTAATATGTACAGTACAAATAAACAATTCAAAACGCAAAAAATACACCCGGCCGCATGGACCTATAAGTCACTTTGAACACAGTATATCAAAAACAGTAATGTAAATTTTTACTATTAGGTAGTAATACTTAATACAAACAAAAATGCATAAGTTCATCTGAAGTATTACCTATAACTATATACATACGCTATAAGCAAAAGCAGCCCAACAAGCATGAGACGTCGACACAACCTCGTATCAGTACGCTGTCGTACAAACGTCGATGTAACGTAATGACGTTTCATCGACGTAGGTATGACCTTGTCCCGACGTGGCATATCCGCAGGGAAGAGAATGGAACCAAAAGACAGTTGATATGTCTTGAACTAATGATTTAAATCAATTATACAAGTGTTTCTTCCTTGTTCAAAAAGCTCTGGGTTATATATTTTGCAACATGTTTATATTCTTTTGTTAATAAAATTTTCAGTTTTTTTCTAGTGAACTTAAAGTCTGAAAAATCTGATCATAAATTTTTCTATACGTTAGTTGTCTTTCGGTGGTATATTTATCACAATCAAAAATAAAATGGCATTCATTTTCAACCTTACCACTGTCACATATTTGACAGATTCTATGTTCTGGCCTCAGACCACTATAGCGACCAGTTTCAACCCTAAGTGGCAGAACCCCACATCTTAACTGTGCCAAAAAAGAACGCTCCTGCTTTGAAAGATAACTTTTTACATAACTTTCTGTTTCGTAATCATATTTGAAAGTAATATATGTACGTAATTTTGGCAATTCGATACATTTCAGAGACCATTCGTCATTATAGTTTCTGGAGAATGTTTGTTCGTACATATTAATATCACATCTAATCATATTTTGGTAAAACTCATCTGGTAAGCCTATGTACTGAAAAACTGATTTTATTTCTGAACACCAAGAGTTAGTAGAACACTGACTATAGTCATATAAAAATATTGTCTTCGTAAGTCTTTCGTCATTCATCTCAACCAAACGATTCCATAGACGTATTATATTAGTCTAACGCCTGTGGGTACTCAGTGGCCATCCTATGTCACCATTGATGGCTAAAATTGGAGAAAAGCGATGTACTCCTAAGAAATATCGAATGGCGCGATTTTGCACCATGTCCCCTTTGTTGAAATGACGGAAACCCCATACAGCGGAGCAATATTCTGTCACCGGTACCACGCATGAATTATACATCTTCGAGAAAGTTTCAAATCCAACGTCTTTAAAATTATGAATTTTCGAGATTATCGAACCCATCGCTCTCCCACCAGAGTTAAACAGAGTTTCTGCTGTTATATTAAAATCTAAGTTACTGAACAAAATAAAATAGAGCTATTGCAGTATTGAAAAAAAAATAACATCATGATTTTAACAAGACAGAACATAAAACAAATGGAATCACTATGAAGGAACCGCCTTAGGGTGGTCAGTATCAAATACTGTAGGAGAGAGGGGGAGGGGGGCGGGGCGGGACAAACCTTCGCCCTCTCCCTTCGTCTGCCATAGCCGTTGCGGGACGTCAAGAAACGTCATGTTCTTTACGTCAATATGACGTTTCTGCGTCGAATACAAGATGTATGCGTATGCGTAATTAAATTTCACTCAGCGTGTTAGAAATCTTGCAAATGTGAAATTATTGTAATCCATCCATGTATTTGAGATTCATATTAAACCATGTGTATGGGATCGAAAGCGGCCCGTGCAGGCATGAGCTATCATTCCAACAGTCATTTCAAAACAAAGGAGCCGTCCAGGTAAATACTTCACAAAGATATTCTATGAGACTGAAATATTAAAAGGGATGTGCATTATTTACAGCACGCTCAAACTGCATTATTTGTAGCGAAATATCTGTACAATCCTTGGTCGTTCTTTCATTTTCATAAAATTGTATTTGGTTTAAAAGATGGATGTCTTTGCTTTCATTGGCCAAAAGAGGTCAAATACAAATTGGTAGCCATTTCAACTTCAGTTTATTCGACACCGTTTAATAGGCATGTAGATGCCGCCGTTCAGTTTATCCTCTTTGGTCTCTTGGCAGGGGATGGCAGTACCCTGGTGCTCACTGACAACAGCGCTTGTAAAGAAAACTGTTGAAAAGAGAAGAACCAGCTTTTCCGGTGTTCATATATAAAACAACATCGGTAAAATAATCATTTTTCGTAAAAAACAAAATGTTAGGTAGAAATATGTTCATATATACACTTTTCGACCAACACGGTATTACTCGAGTTGAAAAAAAGTTAGGTCGAAATTTTAGGGTACTTTTTTACAATTTCTTCAACTTTTTTTTAGGTCGAAATCGCTAATTAATGAAAAATCGAATTTATAAGTTTTTCTAAGTAATTCTATCGTCATCTTGTTTTTTCCAAACAACTATTGTGAGATTTCCACATCTGTTCTAAATAAGCCATTTCAGTAATAGATTATATTATAAAAACGTTTTTTCGTCCTAATCGTAGTGTTTATCCGATTCGACCCAACCTGAAAAACTCGGTTATATATATATATATATATATATATATATATATATATATAAATGGAGAGATAATCATTAACAGTGCAATTCTCAATTTTTACCTAAGCGCTTTCGCCTTTCGGCTTCTTCAGAGGTTTCAAACAATAAAAAAATAGAATCAATAATCAAAAATATTTACATTTCGAGAAAAATATCTAAACATAAAAAAGATGAGCTCATAAATGCAAAAAAGAACAAAATATTCCCCTTATCGGGGACCATGCAGTTCAAACTATGAAAACAAAATGGCTGCCCACCCTTGGTGTTATACAATTGTGTTGCACATACACAATAGTAAACACAACGGTACAAAAATCATTGTATAAAACACGGTTATGTACAAGAGTCAAGTCTCACTGTGTTGCAGCTTCTGAAACCGTGAAACTGCATAACAACAGAAGTAATGTTTGATGGGTTGTTGGTTGTATTGGAATTGATAGTCCCCAGAGACGGCGCATTATATATAAAAGTTTCTGGAGTAGTTTTCTGTCAGCCTACATTTTTTTTGCTCACTGCTCATTTTTGTTGGTTGCCATGGACATCGAAATGAAAACAAATGGAAAAGTTATATTTAAAAGTTATCTTCTTATAAACCATATGATGCTGACACTTTACAGAAATATTCATCATATAAAATTTACGAATGGTCTGTTCGTTTTATAAGAATTGGCTGTTTAGAATCGGCTGTTAAGTTTGGTTGCTATGGCAACTTAGAGTTTCCGTAGACTTTTAATAGGAAAAATTGAAAAACAGCATCTTCTGCCAACTCATAGCAGATATTTTGACAAAACTTTAATAGAATAGTTTCCAATCTATCAGCCATATGATTTTATGCTTACTGCCAATGTCATGGAATCCGAAATGCAAGCCGGCCCGGGTAGCGCAATCGGTAGGGCACCTGACTCGTAAGTCAGGGGTCCTGGGTTCGAATCCCGGTCTGGCCACATACTTTCGTTTCTCCTTCCGCTGATTCAAGAAGGGCAGTTGTCAGTTACTGGCGAAAGTATGTGCACTTAGTACTGGTTAACCGCTTAGGAGGTCTAAGCCTGCCCAGGAATAGTGTGGTTAGGTTAACTGACCGTCCCGACATGACCTTAGTTGTTTACCGTGGACGTTAAGCATCAAATCAACCAACCAACCAACCAACCGAAATGCAAAAATAGAAAAAAATACTTAAAATTATCTTCTCAGAAACCACATTCTGTATGAGATATAGACCTTATGGACATATAGTCCAGGAGCCCAGGAGGAAAAAAAGAGGTTCGCTCTCCTTTAATAGTAGAGTTTGGCAACCCTGTGCATTAAAATATACATTTATTTTACCGTAGATTTTGGCCCGGAGACATTTCGAGAAACGCCCAGGAGACTCAAAAATGACCATCTGCTCATCTGAGTAATTTATACATGGAATAATCCTATCTGTTCCGTTGTGCTTCTTCCGACACTGAAACCAGCATTTTGTTCAGCGATAATCTCTTCAGCTTGGGGTTTGAGCCTGTTAAAGATGACTAGCATGACTTTATTTCGAGGCTGATGGTTCTGTAGTTCTGACAGAGTTGGCCCTCTTGAGGGAGCGTAGTAACCAGCGACGGAGTCATAGGGGTCGGCCATTCTTCTGTTCTTCAGAACTTTTTACAGACTTTCATGATCTTCCTGCCTGCTTGAACAAGTTATACTGAAATATTATCAACCCCGGCAGACTTTTCCTCTTTCAGTGCAGCTACTACAATCTAAGCTTCCTCGCGAAGGTAGATCTTTTTTTGAGTGCCAAGTGCAGTCCAGAAGTGTATTATCTCCATGACAAATGGTTGTATAGCTCTGAGCAATATTCTGTCCGCCTGCTGAGAATTTGGTGCTCTTTCAGACATGTTCCAGACGAGTCCTGGATATTTGTTGATCTACCCTGTTTCCCTGAAGTTAGATCCTTCACCATCTGTTACGCTGATATTTTTGTTCAGGCATGTTTCAATCTCCTCACACTGTCCTCCTTTGCTTTCTTCGGGGTCTTTTGAACACTTGTGTCGGCTGTCCTATATTCTTTCACTCGTTCTGTTTCATGCTGGCTCTTCTTCGAATCTCTCCTTCATCAGCGAGATCAAGAACATATCTGATGACACAGACCGTTGTCCTCTGACGTTCTTTCCTAAGTATCTCACTGGCTGTGTCAGTCAATGTTGTATTGTAGTTTGTAATCATGCTATCTATGTCTGTCATCATCCCTCAGACTGATGAATGGTGCAAATTTCCCGCCTATCGTTACTTGGAACGTGCATGTCCACATCTGGGTTTTTGAACTTCTCACGGTGAAACCTAAGTCTTGGCTGGGTTGTCTTTCTGGTCTCCAAGACGAACTTGACGGGTAATCATCAACAGGTAATGTACACTTCATATGTCTGCGCTGAAAAAGCTCCTTGCCCTCCTCGTTGGAACCGCTTCCTCACCAAGATGTAGTTAATCTGGCCTTAATGCTTCCTATCTCGGCTGTGCTATGTCCACCTTGTGGATGGTTTGTGGGGCCCAGGTTTTTGTCAGTGCAGGTTGTTAAAGTTGCAAATTTAGGAGTTTGAGACCTCGCTCATTTGTCTCGGCATTGCAGTAGGGTCCACATACGTCTCTCCAGACTGTTTGTGATTCCCTTCCACTTGCCATTCCAATCACATTGTACATCCAGAATGTCCTTCGTAGTCTACTGGAGTTACTGGTAGAAATGGTCTACCTTCTTGTCATCTTGCTCAGATCTTTATGATTGTGTTGTGACATTGAAGGAGCTGCACGCAAACGGAGAGTCTGCTGCAGACTCGTTGGCAAACCGTGTGTCCGTCATCCGTTGACATTTCACCAACGTTCTTAATGCATATCTCAGAGCTCCAGTATGTTCCAGAAGTACCTGTCCAGTTTGTGGATCAGCTCTTCAAGTTTCCCGGATGGCCTCAGAGCCCTCACATACCAGTTTTCTACTAATATGTTCTACCTACCTCTCATCTTCTCGTACTAAGTCACATCAGTCGCACACTTATCAACTACATGTACTTACTAACGTCAAATGGTAGGCGTGGTCATTGTTAAGCTGGGCCCCGACAGACCCAGTGTTTACATGTAAGTATCATCGGGGGGGGGGGAGGGGGGGGGGGCGTAGCGCAGTCGGTAGCACGTCTTACTTATAAGCCATAGGTCCCGGGTTTGATAGCCGATCCGGCCACTTATTTTCATTTCCCCTTCCGCTGATTAAAGAAGGGCAGTTGTCAGTTATTGGTGAAAGTAAGTGCAATTGGTACTGGTCTAAGCCTGCCCAGGAACATGGCCATAGCTGTTTACCGTGGACGTTAAACAATGACACAACAACCAAAAGTATCCTTGGGTCTGTCTTCCAAAATGTTACTTGGGCAAAAGTCAACCTGATGGAGACCATACTTCTTCAGGCTGATTATGTTGACCACAACCGAATTCCAAGAAAATTATATGGCTCACCTCGGTCATGAGCACGTGTCGGTTGGCTAAAAGTGTTAATCCACCCCGGGAGTTTACCTCTTCTAGGAAGACGTTCACTCTTTGATGTTGAGTCTACACCAACCCAAATTGACCCCTAGGCTTGGGAGACCTATGGAGGTGGAAGTGGCTTCTTGGTTTCTCCAAGCAAGCCACTAAATATAATACAACAACGGAAAGGGCCAAGCTGATCAGGCCTATCCTGATCAACAGTGATCTCTGAAATCTGTATGTTGTATCAAGCTGAGCAAGGCTCGCTCGGGTCTTGCAGCTAACACACGACTGTTGAACTCAGGTTGGTGTTCGATACTGGCCGTTGACTTCTTCTAGGAAGTCTTCAACCCAGTGATGCTGTTTTCACAGGTGTTCTTTAGCAGGTTTTGTTCACAGACCTTGGTGTGACGATTTTCCCGATTATGGAATAACACCAAAAGAAAGTAACTCCGATTGTGAGTCAGAAATTTCGATTTATTCTTCTAGAATGCTGGGCCCTAACGATTAATGGCGTCTTGTCCACACTCTCACTTAGCAACTAACGTTACGGCGACGTTAAAGCGACGCTACGCCAATGACGTAACGCCCAATTATTAAAATGCCTTAAATTTACTAAATATCCTCCTATCCATTTTTCCCCTCCTCAAAATGCTATAGCATTTTGATCAGATATTCAAAATTATTAAAAGTAATGTTAACATTTCTCAGTTCCATCAAATTCAAATGTTAGCGAAAATGTAAATATTGCGATACGATAATTAAACAAATAAAGTTTCTCTTTGGTATGAATTGACAACTATATAAGTGTAGGCTTCTCTTCAGTATGAAATCACGTTAACTAAAATGTTTTAATTTAGTATGTGCAGTCTGTAGTCCTTATACTAAACGACATTTGTCATCGATGCTACCAAGGCGCCCTGTCCAATGGTAGCTTGGCGACTCGAACTCTTCCGTCGTGCCCGTGTTAGACTTCGAAGCCACTGCCGAGTGGCCAGTTTCCCCGTGACGAATCGGACGACCTCGCTAAACTGTGTGTTCCGGCGTTCTTGATACCATTTCCTCCGACTGTCCCGGTTGCCATATCTGTATAGGTATATGAAGCCATTCGTACCAGACTTGTTCCAAGACCCAGCACCGTCTCTTCCCTGTATATTGGACGGGGTTTTATTCGCTGGCGTTTTGGCGAAATGACCTCCAATCTGGACATGTATCTTTTGGTTTAATTTGAGCAGGACACCCTCGGGAAGACTTGCTGACTGATATGTTAAAAGCCAAGCGATTTTCAATCGCTCGGTGCCGATAAATGGCGTGTTCATCTCTTCGACGTTGAAATCTGTGCCCCGGAGTAAAGTGAAGATAGAGCTTTTCGCCGACTGTATCATGTAGCCGTGTTCGATTAAATGTCGAGCTGTTTGGTATACGATCGATCCTTCGATTTTGTTTCTGTGTTGCTGTAATATTAACAGTAGTTCCTGTTCGATCATTCTAAAATGTATCATATTATCAAAGAACATTTCTTCTGGAAGTTTTCCTCGACGATCCATCTTGAATAAAATATTTAGAAATGAACTAGTTTCATGGCCGTGTGTTATTTCTAATTGCTCTGCTCTAGTGACTAAACAACCAAACAGTTCCTTGCTTAAGTTAACCCGTTCATGATTTGACGTGATTATCCCTTTGAATTTGCCACATGTTCCTTCTTTTGCTTGCAGCTTCAATCTTTTATGCACAGCTGCGTAATACACATACTTAGAGGCTCCTGTGAGTGCACACAGTGACATGGTGTCAGATTCATATGTCGTCATTTTCATCTGAAGAAAACATGAAAGTATTTGGTGTGAAGTTGTCCCATTCTTTCCTAACTGATTCGATGCGCAAAATGCAGTACACAAGGCGCGTGCGAACATAAGCGACGGTTCTGTCGTTCTGTCATTCTTTCCGACTTCGGGTTTTCGCTTATATCGCGGTATCCTTCCTAGCTCTGTCGATGGAACTAAAAACAACTTCCGATCGTATTTCGATTCTAGCGGACGATTCTCGATGCTTCCCCTCCGTATGAAACTGTGAAATGGCTTGTAAGCTGGTTCCCTCTCTATCCGCTGTGACGCTGTAAGTCCTTTTTCTGTATGCCTTTTTGTAAGCTGTGCAATCTCAAAGTTATCTACCAATATAACTTCTTCCAATGAAATGCTTCTCCGATATATTGGGGATTTATCTGCTTTCCATTTTTTACGATTCTTCGTTGGTAATATATCGTCGATTATTAATCTTGTGGTAGTTTCTATGTGTAACGATGTATCTTGGGTTTCATATGATTCCTTAGCACTGCCAGGAAGGTTTTCTATTTGCGACAGACACGTATGATCGCTAACGAAATATGTGAAATTTGTATTTAATACTTCTTTACTGTAGTTCATTCCTGTACTTCCAATGCAAGTCCACCCTAGTGGCGTCAGTCTGGCTATCGGTTGCCCAGGTCTGCCTCTAACTTCTTCCACTGCACAGTGAAGATCGATACAATCAAGGCCGATTATGACATCAACAATTGGTCTGGTGGAAGGCCGCGGAAAGTCGATATTTCTCAAATATGGCCATCGTCTTTTGAACTCATTCCAGTCTATAACGCTCATATTTCCTGTTACCCTATTGGCAGTGTATGCGGTCACGTTCATGCTCACATTGCCGGCAAGACTCTCTAGTTCGAGATCGATTGGCATCGTTTTAAATGTTTCTGTCTGTCCGTTCAAAACATTGACTGTGACATTCTCTGCTTTGCCTTGTAGACCCAGTTCCACAGCTATATCAGCATTTACGTAAGTTTTAGTGCTGGCATCATCCAACAAGGCGTTAACTTTCAATGAGCTGTATCCATTCTTCAGCACGACGGGAATTGTTCTTAGTGCTACGACATCTGGCCTGCAGTCGACCAGTGTCTCACTAGTTGTCTGTGGCTTTGGTTCCTTCCCCTCCGTGCCGGAAGTGACTTGATCAGCTATGATACTTATTAACTCTGGGTGCTGGTAGTTCTCTGCGGTAGGTCTTACCTCGGTATTGTTCATTTCATTCGGTTGTTGTTTCGTTTTATGCACAGGCTGCTTATTAGTTTTGTGCAGCAGCCTATCATGCAGTTTCCGACATCCATTTTGACCGCATGGCCGACTTCTTGGACATGATTTTCCACTGTGTCCATCCGCTAAACAACGATAACACAAGTGGAATCTTTTCGCCGTATCCCATCTCTCAGGCACATTCATCTTCGTGAATTCTAGACAGGTCCAAATTCTGTGGTTGTTACCGCATACCTGACAGGACACTGCTTTCCTTTCTAAACTGCGATTATCTTGTAATACTCCGAAAAATGATCTCTGGTCGTTTCGTCTGGGTACCGATCGCGCTGGCCGGTTATATTTGATATTGTCTGCAAATCCGTGAATCGCCTCTGATGCGATTGTTTGAAACTCGGATTCTTGAATAACCCATCTTCTTAGGCTCACTACTGTCTCTGCTATGTTGTTTTCATAAACCCAACGATGAAATCTCGCGAGCATGGATTGGGGTAATTTTCTCTGCAATTTAGCATATAAAGAACCATCTCCAAGTTCATGGTGCTGTCCTGCTTCCTTAAGATTTATTACTGCAATATCTAATAAATCTGAGAACTGTTCTAAGTCTTTAGCATTTCCGGGTCGGATTTGCTGGAACTGTTCAAGTTCTTCAAGGTAAATGGCAACTTGACGACGCTTGCCCCCAAACTTTCGTTCCAACCGTTCTTTCGCAGCTGCATATGCAGTTGCTGAATGTCCCAAGTTCTCTATAGCCTGCAATGCTTCTCCTGATAGGTATTGCCTTAGCTGCAACAATTTGTATTCTGGTGTAGCTGGCGCACTGTCTATACATGCCAGAAATGCAGCTTTCCAGCTCTGATATGTTCGTTTGTCACCAGAAAACACCGGTATTTGGACGCGCTTCAGCTGTCGCCACAGATCCTGCTCGATTGAAGGGGTCGGTACGCTTTTCATTGGTTCGAATGATGCTGCGTTTGGATGCAGTCCCGATTCATTTACACCTGATTGTCCCGAAACGGTTCTGCTGTGCTGACTGTGCTGGTCTGTATCAGCCCACTGGTTGCTATTTATTTGTCCGGTTGACCGATATCCCATGCGCCAACTAGCTCCGACCTCTCTTACTTTAATTTGCATCATTTTATTTTGAAAATGACTCGACGTTGCTGCAGTTGTCTCACGAATGGGGTCACGAATGCCACTACTTTGGTATAAAGATCTTACCTCAGGTAATTTCCCCTGCGATACATTCTGTTCTGTTACCTGTTTTTCCTTTCTAAAGGTTTCCGTAACATCAGCTATGTTCATTCTCTCCTGAAGAGCGATTGAATGCATATCCGAAATTACACTTGATGTGTCCTCTTTTTGCGAGTCCAGATGATCCCGTGCCGATTTATATGACTCATAGTAATCTTCTTCTATTTTCTCCATCTCAACTACTACCAGCTTGTTCTTTTGTGGCTCTTTATTTTCGATATAGAAGTCCGAAAACTTGGACAAAACTTCCATTGCTATTTCCATACACTGGTCAATGTTCTCACATGCATCACGAATTCCTTTGCGGCCTGGCATGTCCTGTTGTTCTAATAGCAAAAGTAGTTGGTTACGCGATCTTGTGAAATTCAATTTAGCTCTAACCTTATCTTTTTTAAACTCTGTTTCCACTCTTATGACATCGACGATGTTGCCCTGACTTTTTGTGTTGGCTCTATATTCCGATGACGCCATTGTAATTTTCCTATTTTCGTCTATTTCTCGATATTTAGAACCTCGCTCTGCTACCAGATTTTGGTGTGACGATTTTCCCGATTATGGAATAACACCAAAAGAAAGTAACTCCGATTGTGAGTCAGAAATTTCGATTTATTCTTCTAGAATGCTGGGCCCTAACGATTAATGGCGTCTTGTCCACACTCTCACTTAGCAACTAGCGTTACGGCGACGTTAAAGCGACGCTACGCCAATGACGTAACGCCCAATTATTAAAATGCCTTAAAGGATCAGTCTCTATAAGGCCCTTTTCATGGCTAAAACCGATTTTCTTTAAACTTTATATACTTTAACTGATATGTATTGACTGTCTTGTGGTGCAATACCAGATTGTTTGGTTCACTGGTTTTCACTGTATGCACGATTTAAGTGGGTGGGGTAATTCCACCCCATTAAAAGTATAGATACAAAAATGCTATTTTTTCTATTCCAAGTCCATGCTTCAAAATGGTGGTTGCAATAGGAAAAGTACACTTCTGGACTTAAAAGATGATGATAATATTGTTCTGAAATTCATACCAGAATAGAGTTTATATTCGCTTGTAAGATGTACACCAATTTCAGTATTTTTTGTTCTCCGACTTTACGAAAAACCACAACACGTTCACAGTTTTCAAGATTTTTTAAAAATCTTTTGCTATTATTATGTTGATATAATAGTCATTGCAGGCATATGTCAGAATTTATTTTATGATCATTAATATGAGAGTTATCTCCCCACGAAATTTGATTTTGTCCGTATTTCAATATCAGCATGCATTTGTCATTTCATGAGTACTCCAAACTCCATTTGGAAGTTAATAACACCTTTTGATGCAAATATTTGTTAATTTTTGTAGGCATTGGAGTTACTTTTGCATGCGACGATATCATATTTTATGTAATTTTGAAAAACAGGATGCCTCTCATCTGGAAAATTAACAAATTGCCAATGACTTACAAGCAGGGTTTGCTTAGCTTTTGCAACCTCATTAAAGGCCCCATTGCTCTATCAGCATGAAAATTTTTATCATGCGGTATCGCTGCAAGCTTCTCACTGTAGTTTCGTCATCGTAAATGACCGTGATTAGCCAGCTTTAAACAAATAAAACATCCTTGACTTTCGCATAAAAAGGGTTTAAAAACTTATTTGAGTCATTTTAGTTGGTAACTAAAATGACTTACCTTCGATTTCATAAAATGGTAAAAATACAATGTACAGGCGTGGAGTCCCAATTACTGTCCCGCCTATGTTTATATAGTATTGCTGGACGGGAAACCAGAACAGGAAATTGTAGTTTGTTGAGCGATTTGTTATTTTTCAAAAACTCATTTTCTCTACTATTTGTCAGTTATATGACTCAGTATAGGGACACCAACCCAAATTTTATTACAAAACGTGAATGTTGAACCGCTTTTTACAATGATTTGAGTTGAGGCGTTTTTACCGCTGATAGGACTATGGAGACTTTAAACTCATGCTAAATGCTTATGGCCCATTCGTGTTTTTACGCTGGTTATTATTCATCTTCTTCAGAATCGCTAGATGTACTCCATGTGTCAACAGCAGCATCTTTTACATAATCAATGTGCATCTTGCTCGGTTTGGCTTCACTGTTTTCTGTTTCGTTGTGGTAATATCCTAAACGTATCTGTGCTTTGAGAACACCGTCATCTTCTTTTTGTGCCATTATCTCATATGATCCCTTTTCGTCAAAGTGTTCATCCGTGTAGGATTTGGCCTGTTTAAGTTGGTATATTCCCATTGTCAGGCCCCTTAGTTCATCCTCAGTCAACTCAGTGAAGCCAAACCGAGCAAGATGCACATTGATTATGTAAAAGATGCTGCTGTTGACACATGGATTATGTCTGGCAATTCTGAAGAAGATGAATAATAACCAGCGTAAAAATACGAATGGGCCATAAGGACTTTAATTTAAGCATTAAGCATGAGTTTAATGAGGTTGCAAATACTAAGCAAACCCTGCTTGTAAGTCATTTGCAATTTGTTAATTTTCCAGATGCGAGGTATCATTGTTTCAAAATTACATAAAATATGACATTGTCGCATGCAAAAGTAACTCCAATGCCTACAAAAATCAACAAATAGTTGCATCAAAAGGTGTTATTAACTTCCAAATGGAGTTTGGAGTACTATGGAATGACAAATGCATGCTGATATTGAAAAACGGACAAAATTAAATTTCGTGGGGAGATAACTCTCATATTAATGATCATAAAATAAATTCTGACATATGCCTGCAATAACTATTATATATATCAAAATAATATTAGCAAAAGATTTTTAAAAAATCTTGAAAACTGTGAACGTGTTGTGGTTTTTCGTAAAGTCGGAGAACAAAAAATACTGAAATTGGTGTACATCTTACAAGCGAATATAAACTCTATTCTGGTATGAATTTCAGAACAATATTATCATCATCTTTTAAGTCCAGTAGTGTACTTTTCCTATTGCAACCACCATTTTGAAGCATGGACTTGGAATAGAAAAAATAGCAGTTTTGTATCTATACTTTTAATGGGGTGGAATTACCCCACCCACTTAAATCGTGCATACAGTGAAAAACAGTGAACCAAACAATCTGGTATTGCACCACAAGACAGTCAATACATATCAGTTAAAGTATATAAAGTTTAAAGAAAATCGGTTTTAGCCATGAAAAGGGCCTTATAGAGACTGATCCTTTACTAAATATCCTCCTATCCAGACCTAGCAATGAATTCCTAGGTGGACTGCCACCCAAGGCTAACGATTGCACCTACCCTTCTACATGTAGTTCTTATTACCCTCCCAGGCTGATAGTTTTGGACAGCATGGTACCATGACGATTAGGTTAAACTATGCACTTATACACTTTTAAGTTCGAAATAGCCCTGGTTCCACAAGTTTCTAAAATGAAATTTTATCTTTATACAGTATAATCGAATCATATTGTACATTTTGTTTAAATTGTATTTTACATATAAATATGTCCACATAAAACGTACATAAATGTATAATATATATAACTCAGTAGCACATATAAATATGTATATATTCTCCTTTAATAAGCTTCCACTTTGTAAGGGAACTTTGTAAAATATCTATTTACTTTATTATTTTGATATAGATTAAACAGGGTTGCGGCTTAATGAAGGGTAGCCTTTCTCAGGCTTTATATAAAATTAATATTATGACTGACATGTGTGCCAAATTTGCATCAAATTAGACGTTTATATATTTATTTAAACATTTCAGTGTTCATCAACGAAATTCTAACCAAATTGCCTTATTCCATGTCAATGAGAGACAGTTGTAGTTTAAATTTAAATAGTTTGGATTAAGAGAATTTTGCATTCATATATCTAATTTTACCGTGGCACGCCCGTTATCTCGAACAAAAATGCTATGCACTTAAAAACTATCACAGGCTATATGCAAAACGTCCATACTTAAATAAAATCAAAATCTTTTAGAAGTGATTCAGAACATAACATTTGTCAAGGGTGAGGTCAAAATTACGAAATTATACTACTGGTAATTATCCCTTCGTGGGGCCCCTTTGGTGACATTTACATCACCTTGGAAGGTTTTATTTATTAGAACACATTTGTGGCAACATATATATGGGTGTAATTTAATACAAAATTAAGACAACCGGATTTTTTTCAAAATTTAAAAAAATGAGAGAAAATAGTCATTTTTTGTCATTTTTACAAATTTACCCCTATAGCGCCCCAGAGGGATTTGTCAGAATGTCTCCGGGCTTTATTATGTCCTGAGGGGTACAGGCTATAACATCCACATGGGTGCCAAACTCTACACTTAAGGGAGAGCGAAAGTGTTTTCTAGCGTAGATACGGATTTCGGGCCTAGCACTAATACTTATCGTATTAGCTTTTACAAATTTTGTTTTCCATTATCATTGTTCAATAGACATGGTTGGTATGACAGCGTATAAAGGAATACAACAGAAACTGCAATTAATTCATATGCCACTGCAGATCTTCTGACCTAGTATTGTCAGAAGTAATTCGTGAGTGGTGTTCTATCAGCCCTATGTTTGTTTCTTCACACTGCTCATTTAGATCGGTTGCCATGGCAACCAAGAATAAAGTAGCGAAAACAACTTTGAAAGTTATGCTACGTTTGCATTATGTTCCCGGCGGCCACGGCAGCCCCGTTTGCGCGAAACTTAGTACGCCGTGGGATTTTGGCCATTTTCCCTCCGTATTCATGTTTCGTTAGGTCCCGCTAAGTTTTTTTACGGTCTTTCACGGTATCCGTGACTGGCCGTGGAGGGGGAAAGGAGTTGCTCAAAAGTGCACTACGGTTCGGCCTGCGGTCTACCACGTATACCAGTACGTCCCCTCCTGACCTCTCACGTTCTGGTGGGATCCCTGACGTTCCTCACGTTCTGATCAAGGTTTGACGCGGTTTTCACGTTCTGTCATAGTTTCTACGGACGAAACGGCGACGCCGGGCAGTTTTGGAACACATTTGTGCCCACGGTGTAACTGAAGCCTCCCAAGCAACAGGAATTATTGTATCTTGAGACTTCGACGAGACATCGTGAATACCCAAGATGAAGAATATTTTGTGTTTGCATGTTTACTTGGTGCATACATCCTGTCCAGGGACTGGGTTAGTAGAAGCTTCACGCTCGATTTCATCTGGCAGCGGTGAACGGCGAGGACATTCAGGCTCCGTTGCTGGTAGTGGTGATGCAGGACGGGAGCTGTGTGTGTAGAAGGGGAAGCTTCCTACGTCCTGGCTTCTTCGTGGCATAGTTTGGCCTTCATACTCACAGTTTGGTCTTCTCTGTTCGTATTGTAGATACAGTAATGTGTCAATGACTGTTCAGACTCGAATAAAGCACCCTGCCGGTCTCGGCTTTTTTGGTTTAAACATATTTTATTTCAAATATTATCCAGTTACATACATGAACATATATAACATGTAAACATTCAAATGATCAGAACGAAAGCTAAAGCTTATTGAGTTTTTATCCTCAATATAATCAGTTTGTACTATTGATGGCGGACTTTGCAGCATTTTAAAGAAAATTGCATTATGTCCGGTAACCGTAGCATAGGCTATTGTGCAGACATATAAGCATACAGAGATCCAGAGAAAGAGAGTCCTAGAAAGCGATCCCGTGCCAATTGCCCCATACAATGTAACTCCTAAGCAAACATATGTCGTGGCTTCACTCGAACCTCCTAAGCTAGTTGGGACTAGTGAGAGCCACAGCATGTGCCCGTCCACAAACAGAAACTATCATAGGACCCTAACCAGAACCCACTCATCTAAAGAAGCTCTGCATACATTGTTTAACAAAAAAAAAAAGAAGAAAAAAAGAAAAATAGTAAATTTAGAACAGTCAAAAGAGGAATTTGGACTTGAGAGAGGGGCGGCTTTTTTACACTATCTTTCAGATCGTTCCCGCCGTGTCAGACCGTAGTATAACGCAAGACTCCGTAGAACGCCGGCCTGTAAACCGTCACAAGCCGAGACGCGTCGTGATTGAACGCGACGGAACGGCTAATATACGCCTTAGCTTGCGCTGAAAACGTGATAAAACGGGATAAAATGCGCAGCAACCGTTTAGCAACCGTGACAAAACGCGGACTAAACGCAGAAAGACGTGACAGGAACTTGAAAGGACCGTCAGGTGCCGGGGTATACACATGTTTTCCGTCCCACTACGGACCCCCTTCAAGTTTTATTACGGCCTGTAACGTATTGTCACGTTTTGTTGCGTTCATCCCGTTTTACTACGGCCTAATAGGTTTCGCATCCGCACAGGGACTGCCGTGGCAAATGTTTTGACAGTTTAAAAATGTGGCCAGGCATCCACGGCAATTACGGCGTGTCACGTTTGCCCATCCCGTCCCCCTGCGTTGTCTCACGTCCATCCCGTTTTGTCCACGGTGGCCTGAAACGTGATTGCCGTGGCCTCCGTGTAACCACAGCATTATCTTTCTTGATGCCACGGCAATAAGAATGTGAAAAATAGTTTCATATTTTGTTATCAACTCAACAGGCTGTCAGACTAAGTCTTTGTAGTTGTATATTTTGAATAAATCGTTCAAATGTGACAGCAAGTTTGAGCTTATACAAATATGCTAGCAATTTTGAGCCAGAAAGCTGGTGAGCTTTGTGGCCGTGGGCCTTTTAATTTAAAAGTAATTTAAACCCAAAAAAGTTGAAATGCTGGCCCATTGAAGATGGTACGTCTGTTGCAGTGGACATTTGTTAGATTTTGAATAGATGTCATTGTAAACGCATGTTTTGTTTAGTCATTTCTACCTCACGTGGTGTCAAGGATGAACTGTGCATTTTGAATGTGACTCAACCTGGTAGAAACGAATGTTTAGTGTGCCTTATATATATATTCATTTCTAGTTTATTGATCACCTTCCTGTAAAATAGATTTCACTTTGTCTTCCGCTAGTATTGTATGGATAAGCTACTCCGTTTTGTATTTTCTGTTTTGGTGTTATAGGTAGGAGGTTGAATTTGATAATATTAAAGCCTGACCGTTGCCCTTTAACGCTACTTCTTTCATTTTTATATTGTATACTATGTTTAGATCAGTTTACTATTATTGTTTAAAGTCAATCTTCCCGTGCTATTTGCAATAACATGTCTGACCGTGTGCTTTTTCTATATGTCATGCCATAGGTTATTTTACAATACTGATCAACAGTATAAAACTAATACAACGTTTCATTTGCATTTATTTCCATACCTATAACCATCTTGTCCAGTGTAGTCTACAACAGGTTCAGCTTCAGTCAAGGTCCTTATTCCAACAAACAGAATTCCCTCAAAAGTGCTGAAAAAAATCAAGTAGAAGTAGAAATTGTCGAACCAGTTTCTGGTCAATTAATCTGGTCTTACCTCCACCCAGGGCCAGGAAGCGGTCTCGGTTTACTTTTGTCTTTTCCATTGCTTAATTGATTAGAATATCTTTAAGATATCTTTGAAAGATCCGTTAGGCTGATGAATCATACATGCGGCCCATGCCTTAATGATTAACAGGTTAACACAACTCAGAGAAGACGATTTGAGCTGCGAACACATGACGTAGCTATGCTGTCTTTACCAATACGGCGCCCCCTTGCTTATAGAGGGCGTGGCATGTCAAGCAATGAAGTAATGCAATGGAGTCATGTGCAGCGAGTTGCTTCCTGGCCACAGCGCTATACCGGCCGGGTTTACGAATTGGTTTCAAAATTTGATGTCGGATTAAAATTTCTTTTACACCAAGGCCTATCGGAACCAGAATTTTATGGTGACTTAGTATACAAATTCAAAAAGATTAAGGGTAGGACTGATTTTTCTGATCAATTCCGAAAAATAATAATACGTCACAAACGTATTGGCTATAATTTAAATGTTATGCGACAGTCTCATGCTTAGTGATTAACCCAATCACGGTTGATAACTTTGCTGCACTCTTTAATTGCACAACGGGGGATCGGTCGTCAGACTCTATGATGGCCCCGACCTAAAGCTATATATTTTAGTTGGTTGGGACCGGAGCCTTTTTGTCTGTTGCTTGGTCCACCGGGGCTCAACTGGTGACCTTCTTTTGCTTCAGATTTCCAGTGGGGTCGTTTGGCAGGACAGGGATCTCCTCCTGTCAGACGGCCCGTTGTATCTGTTGAGTCCTCGTCTTTGCTTCTTCATGGTGTTGAAATTTGATTTATGTGTTTACCGTGATGATTTATTGACGAGTTAGAGGGTTATCATGCGAACCGAACAACCAACTAAATGTTTTGTACCACTTCAGAAACTGAGGGTGAGGTTGGGCCTGTAAAATCGATTTAAGCCCCCCAGTAATTCATTACTGACCGTTCCAAGGCGGTAGTTCTGTTGTGGTTCTCTGTTGCCTGTTTTTGGTGTCAGAGTTTCTGTGATGTTTTACCTTATGTATGTTCTTATTATTTTTGGTTCGGTTGGGTTGCTGAGTGGCCACCTTTTGGGAACAAGCTGCTCACTCGGTTGGCCATATGTTCTCTGTATCTTGATTATTTGTAATCTTAGTTGTTTCCAACTATGGTTTGAGGGCTGGATTTGGATTTTGATTGTTTCAGTTCATGGTCTTTGCATACTTTTTACTTTTACTAAGCTATTGATCGATGTTAGTTACTGTATAACTTGATATTCCCCGACCCTTCCTTAAGAAAGTTTCTCCCTTTAAACTACATTTACTAACTAGTTAAGTAAATAAAGAGACGAAACCGCTTTAGGTAAGAGCTACAGGATGAAGTCCACAGAGCTTAAAATACAGAAAATATTTTCCGAAAGAGATGAAAATTCGATGAATAAAAGAGTTTGTATATAAAAAATGTCACGTATCCAGGAATATATATTTAGTAGTTTATTATAACGCAAGGCATATTGATGTACATATTATATTCTTTTGTCTGTATAACATTCTTTCATTTTCAGTTTTAGTCATTATTCAAAGTGAGACACACTATAAGTACTGTGCTTATTCGCGTGTATAGAGTATTATGTTATAAGTTGCTATACGCTGTTTGCATGAATTTACAAATCGTAACTTGCAATTATACAGGATTACCTTTCTCTAATTTTGGAAGCAGAAAGCAAGTAAAAAGATTCAAGCAATCCTAAATTGTTTTCTTTTCTGCGAATTTGAAATCAACGGAAACACGAATCTAAAACAAAATAAAAGAACTTTGCTCCACAAAATTAAACCAGAGGACGAATGGTCCTGCAGCTCACCTGAGACCTTACTGTCAACAGACACAATTCGTCTCTTCGCTCATTAATAACAAATTTAAACGAGTGCCTCTAAAGGAGTGTCTTATTTAGTTTTGAGATCTCGGCCACTTCGAGCAAAGGTCAAAGAATGACTTGACCTTTTACGACCTTATGTTTTGGTACTCATTTAGTCAAATTTAAAGAGTAACTACACCTCAGGAACTGACTTAATCAGATCCCAAACCCTATCCCCAACATCATATACACCAATTACTATATCTAGGCTTAAAAAGTTCCCGTGAAATCCACTGTTTATGCATTTTCCAAACATAAAAGCATAAGCTACCAAACCTGACCGTGCCATACATTAGGTCACTGTCAACGTAGGGTCATCAATTGAAACTACTTTAAATGGCGCGAGTCGCGATGCTACAAATAAAGTTTCAAGGTCAATGTCCTTTTTGTTCTGGAGAAAAATATTTTCAGAGAATTTTATCATATATGGGCGCGGCGGACATTTTGGTTGTGTTAGCAAGACCATCTGAACAAACTTTCGTATATTTAACCCAGGAAAGCTCCAAATGAAATATGGCCTCAACCAGCCATGTGGCTTCAGAGAAGAAGATGTTTTGAGACATTGATAAGCAACAGAATTTCAGTGAGACTGAATAAGAGTCAAATGGTGAAATTGACCATAATGCCTTCTTCTGCTCAATTACTTAACCATTTATACCAGGTATCATATTTTAAGAGTTTCAGAGATATCCACTGTTTAAACATTTCCCGTATAAATTTAAAGAGTAACTATACTTCAGGAACTGCCTGAATCAGATCCCAAACCCTATCCCCAACATTAAAGGGAAAGATTGACAAAGGTATCCCAACAAATAATAAATTACAAGTGATAAGTCGAGACAGCAGCTCTTTCCCAAATAGGTTGCAACTCAGCTATCTTTCCCAAACTAAATAATTTAGACCAATAGAAGGGTTACACCAGACTAAGCAAATTATACGAAAAACATTTAGCAACTGTTTTTACCTATTTTCAATTTTTATTACAGAAGGGTTAAAATGATAACACAATAAACCAAACAGCACCGAACATAAAATAAATGCAACCGCAACGAAAGTACCGCCTTGGGACGGTCAGTAATAACTAGAAATGTTTTTCAGAGAAAAGCTGATGTCCCCCACCAGCCCATTTCCAATCCGCTATAATGAATATAAAGCCTGCGCAAGTAAACTTTCTAGGCAAGTTTGGAGAAAAGCCATCCACTGGTTCTAAAGATAGCCTACATATATGACTATGTCCTTGAAAAATGGGTCAAGGTCACCAAATACTAAACATGTCTTAAACCTGTCACAACAATATATTCCTGCAAGTGTGATGAATATCTGTCAATTGGATCAAGATATAACTAATTTTTAAGAAAAAAAATAAGCATTTTAAGTTAGTTTTTGACTAAAATGGGGTCAAGGTAATCAAAACACAGTAAACCTTTGAGATTGTCCCAAAAGTATATCTATGAAAGTAAAGTGGAAATCAAGCCAAAGGCTAATGAGATATATCAATTTCAGTGAAATTTTCACATATCTAAGTCCTTCTGTGACCTTGAAAATGAGGTCAAGGTCACCAGAATCTGACCAGCTCTTAAGCTAGTCCCAGTGATGTATCCATGCAATTTTGGTGAAATTCCATCAATTGGTTCATGAGATATTAAGGGTACAAGAAATTGCTATCCAAGTCCTCCAGTGACCTTGAAAATAAGTCAAGGTCACCAAAATCTAATCAGCTCTTAAGCTAGTCCCAGTAATGTATCCAAGCAGGTTTGGTGAAATTCCATCCATCGGCGCAGGAGATATTGTCATAATAGGAAATTGTCATCTCAGTCCTCCAGTGACCTTGACAATGAGGTCAAGGTCATCAAAATCTATTCAGCTTTTAAGCATGCCCCAATGATGTATCCGTGCAAGTTTGGTGAAATTCCATCCACTGGTTCAGGAGATATAGAAGGTACAAGGAATTCTAATCCAAGTCCTCCAGTGACCTTGAAAATCAGGTCAAGGTCACCAAAATCTTATCAGCTCTTAAACTTATCCCAATAATGTATCCATGCAAGTTTGATGAAATTCCATCCATTGGAACAGGAGCTATAGTGGGTACAAGAAATTCACATCTAAGTCCTCCAGTGACCTCGAAAATAAGGTCAAGGTCACCAAAATCTAATCAGCTCTTAAACTTGTCCCAATGATGTATCTGTGCAAGTTTGGTGAAAATCCACCCATTGGTTCCATGCAAGTTTGGTGAAAATCCACCCATTGGTTCAGGAGATTACATGGGTACATGAAATTGTCATCTAAGTCCTCCAGTGACCTTGAAATTGAGGTCAAGGTCACCAACATCTAATCAGCTCTTAAACTTGTCCCAATGATGTATCCATGCAAGTTTGGTGAAATTTCATCCATTGATTTAAGAGATATAGTGCACGCAATGTTGGTACATGAAATTATCATCTAAGTCCTCCAGTGACCTTGAAAATCAGGTCAAGGTCACCAAAATCTAATCAGCTCTTAACCTTGTCCCAATGATGTATCCATGCAAGTTTGGTGAAATTCCATTTATTGGTTCAAGAGATATCGCGCACGCAAGAAACTGTCAGCCGACGCCGACGCCCGGGAACCGCACTGAAAACAATATGTCCCCCCTCACCTTTGGTGGGGGGACATAACTACTGGGGGGTTTAGTCCAGATTTTCTGGGCCCAAACCTTCACCCTCATCCTCCGCCGCGATGCACGCAATTAGTTGGTAGTTCGGTTCGTATGGAGGTCCCCTAACTCATCAGACATTCATCACTGGCAACAATTAAAATGAAGAAAAGACTGTGATGAAGCAAGGATAAAGGACTCGACAGCCAAAACGTATTGAGACACCTGGAGATCCCTCGGGCATCAGCAACACCACTGGAACACTGGAGCAAAAGAAGACCATCAGTTGAACCCCGGTGGGCCAAGAAACAGACAAACATCCGGCCCCAACCAACTAATATATAGCTTTATGTAGGGATTATCATAGAGTCTGAACTCCGACCCACCAGCGTGCAATTAAAGAGGACAGCAAAATTGTCAACCGTGATTGAGTTAGCCACTAAGCATGCAGACTGTCGCATTACATCTATATTATAGCCAATGCGTTTAAATCGCATGATAATTTTCTTAAATTATTCAGGAAATTCTGTTTTCCCTACGATTTTGCGTAATTTGTATACTAAGTCACCATAAAATTCAAGTTCCGATAGCCTTGTTGCGTGAAGCATATCTAAAGCATACTGCACCAAAAAGTTGACCTTGCCATGAACTTAGTCAGGGTCAATGTTGGGTCATTATTTGACCAATATTTGTAGGGGATGAGTCTCCGATAAATCCTACAAATTTCCAGGTCATTGGCCTTTCATTTCTGGAGAACATTTTAAAAAGGTGTTTACTATTTATGGACGTGGTAGCCATCTTAGATATTTGGCCGCTACCTCCCGTACAAATTTTTGTCTCCTAACCCAGGAAGGCTTCAGATGAAATATGACTTCAGTCGGCCCAGTGGCTTCAGAGGTGAAGATGTTTGAAAATGTTGCGAGCGGTAGAATCTTAGTGACCTTGATCATAGGTCAAAGACTGATCTCGACCTTTAGAAACATAATGGCTTCATCTGCTCATTTAAATAACCTATATTCCAAATTTATTCCTTAGACTAAAATAGCTTCTGGGAAATCCTCTGTTTAAGGATTTTCCTATATAAAAGCTTTACGTACCAAACCTGACCTTACCGTAAATTAGGGCAAGGTCAAAGACATTGCCGAAAACTAGGGCAAGGTTAAATGAGGGTCATCATTTGCACAACATATGTAGGGCCCCAGCTCCAAATACAACATACAAAATTTCAAGTTCATCGGTCTTTTAGTTCTGCGAAAGATGAATTTTATATGGGCATGGCGGTCATCTTGGTCTTGTGACTAAGATCAATAGAACAAGCTTCCCGCCCCAGGTAGGCTTCAGTAATTCATTACTGACCGTTCCAAGGCGGTAGTTCTGTTGTGGTTCTCTGTTGCCTGTTTTTGGTGTCATAGTTTCTGTGATGTTTTACCTTATGTATGTTCTTATTATTTTTGGTTCGGTTTCGGTTGCTGAGTGGCCACCTTTTGGGAACAAGCTGCTCACTCGGTTGGCCATATGTTCTCTGTATCTTGATTATTTGTAATCTTAGTTGTTTCCAACTATGGTTTGAGGGCTGGATTTGGATTTTGATTGTTTCAGTTCCTGGTCTTTGCATACTTTTTACTTTTTTTCATATGGAGTATACTTTTACTTAGCTCAGTGGCTTCAGAGGAGATGTTTAAAAGTCTTGATGGGCAGCAGGATCTCAGTGGCCTTGAACAAAGGTGAAAAATAATCTTGACCTTTAGCATCATAAAGTCTTCATTTGCTCATTAAGTTAACCATACATACCAAATATTATATCCTAGACTCAAATAATTTCTGAGAACTCCATTGTTTAACTATTTTCCCATATAAAGGCATTACGTACCTTAAGCAAGCTTAGTAAGGCATGCTGCACACAAAGTTTTAAGGTCATTGAGCTTACGGTTCCGCAGCAGAAGCTGTTTAAATGCTTTCATCATAAACGGCCATGGCGACCATCTTGGTCATGTGACCGAGACCACTTTAACAAACATTTATTTCCCTGACTCAGGGTGGCTTCACATAAGATATGCCTTCAATTTGCCGAGTGGTTTCAGTGAGAATGTTTGAAGAGATTAATGGGCGACAGAATTTCAGTGACCTTGAACAAAGGTCAAAGAATCACCTTGATCTTAGCAACATAATGCCTTCATTTACTTACTTAGTTAACCATATAATCCAAACATTACACCGTAGACTTGCATAGTCTCTAGTAAATCCATCGTTAAGTATTTTCCCAGATAAAAAAACAAAATGTACTAAAGTTTACGTTGCCATAGATTAGGTGTCAACGCAGTGTCCTGCCTTGAATAAACTTTGTAGGGCCTGAGTTCTAAATGCTACGTACAAAGTTTCAAGGACATTGGCCTCTTGGTTATAGCAGCCATTGTAGTGATGTGACCAAGACCACTTTAACAAACTTTCGTTTCCCAGCCAGAGTGAGGCTTCACGTAAAAAAATAGTTTTGATATGCTCAGTGGCTTCAGAAGAGCATATAAATGAAAATGTTGACAGACAACAGAATCTAAGGAACAAAAATTAGTAAAAGAATGTCGTTGGCATTCAGCAACACAATGTTGTTGGCCTTCAGCAACACAATGAGGTTGACCTTCAGCAACACAATGTTTTTGCTCATCCAGTTAACAATTTTAACCAGATAATAAACCTAAGACTTAAGTAATTTCCGAGAAATCTATTGTTTAAGCATTTTCTCATTTAAAAGCATAGCGTACCTCGCAATAAACCAGGTCAAGGTCAACACAGGATAACCTGAGCTAACCATGTACCACCCGAGTTCCCAATGCAATATAAAACAATCATGGCCATTGGTTTGATTCCGGAAGAAAAGATTTTTAAAGGGTTTTACAATATATGGGCATGGCGGCCATTTCTGCTATCTTACCAAGACCAATTGAACAAACTTTTGTTTCCTGGATTGAGGGGAGCTTTACATAAAATATGGCTTCAATCGGCCCAGTGGTTTCAGAGGAGAAGATGTTTTAAGAGTGTGGACGACGCAGATTTAAAGAGTAACTACACTTCAGGAACTGACTGAATCAGATCCCAAACCCTGTCCCCAACATCAAAGGGAAAGATTGACAAAGACATCCCAACAAACAACAAATTACAAGTGATAAGTCGAGTCAGCAGCTCTTTCCCAAATAGGTGGCGACTCAGCTATCTTTACTGAACTAAATAATTTAGATCAAGAGAAGGGTTACAACAGACTAAGCAAATTATACGAAAAACATTTAACAACTATTTTTACTTTTCTTCAATTTTCATTATAGAAGGTTTATAATGAAAACATAATAAATTAAACAGCACCGAACATAAAACAAATGCAACCGCAACGAAAGTAACGCCTTGGGACGGTCAGTAATAACTACTGGGAGTTTAAACTGGTTTTACTGGGCCCAAACCTTCACCCTCACTGTAAGTATAAGCAGGCCTGCTTATACTATAAGCCCACCTTTAAATCTTCGGCTCAGATGATTTAGAAACCTTGGTGGCTCATAAAAACCAAATAAATAAGAGTGAAGTGTGAGATCCTTTAACAGCAACAAATACACTAAAGACATGCAAAAAGCAAATTTGGTTTAAATGATTAAAGTCGATAAGAGTTCAGTCAAAGGCAGACAACTTCTAGAGTGGCAACTTGGGCCATACTTCGACGTTTCAGTTATTTAAGCCTCATCAGTGACCCTGACCTACTCTGGCGACGAAAGCCAGAGAAAAAAGCATAGTAATTTCTTAATTTTGATAAGGCTGTCGAGTCAAAGAATTTATCCTCTGATTTTGAAGTATAAAAATAAAATATAATCTGCACTGAGAATGGTGTACGAGGAGACGTTTTACGGACGTCACACGGCACAACACCAGCTGTAGTGACGCCAGCTGCATTGATGTCAAATTAAAATCTATAAGAATTCCTTCAAAGTCTGATCATAAACAGTAATGAAATGTGTGAGACTGTCCTCGCCTTTCACCCGCTTTAACAGAACTCTGTTTTCAAAATGACTCCAAGTAAAATTTAATTCTAAAGGACCAGAAAAATATAATCTGCACTATAATGATATAAGGGGTTGGGGGGGGGGGGGCTTTTGAAAAAAGCTGAAATTAGAACATTTAAGGCATCCGGTTTATCTACTTATTTTTGTTCTACACTAAAGGTGGAATAGGACAGAACCAAAATTTTCAGTTTTCGTCTAGAAAGAACACTGATCAAGAAGTTTAAAATTTTCTAAACCATGAAATGAGTGCTTTTGAATGTGAAACAAGTACTTCCTTTTATATAATATCGTGAAAATAAGAGGGTTTGACGTTATTTAAGGCAATATACATACGAGGAGAATTCAATATATAATGCAGATATCTTAACTTGTTCAGCATGCACAATAGCATTATATGTCATATGTGAAATAAAAGACGTATATCAGACCATTAAAGTAATGTACAACACATTTGCATAGTATGTGCTTTTTATTGAAAAACAGCCCTCAAGAACTGTCCACTCATAGGCCACTGGCTATATTCTTTTCCTAAGTAAAATGATCGTTTTCTAAAGATCAAAACTAGGCCGTGTAGTTCTGATAGATGAATAGTTATAAAATATCTTAATGTAAATGGCATACGTATATTTAGTCTTTATGTGCAGATAAATAAATTGAAAACATTTGATTGCTGCTGGTCACTATGGTGACTGTTTATGACGTAGCCATACAATACAAATTTATCTTTTTTATTTAGCGATGGAATGGTGATGTCAATATGTTTAAAATGATATATTCTATCGTTTGAATGCAAATAGACTATATCAAATGATACCAAATTTTGAAAAAGTATGATGTATGCAGAGTCATACAAATTTAAAGAGTAACTACACCTCAGGAACTGACTGAATCAGATCATAAACCCTATCCCTAACATCAAAGGGAAAGATTGACAAAGACATCCTAACAAACAATAAATTACAAGTGATAGGCCGAGTCAGCAGCTCTTTCCCAAATAGGTGGCAACTCAGCTATCTTTATTGAACTAAATAATTTAGACCAGCAGAAGGGTTACAACAGGCATAAGCAAATTATACGAAAAACATTTAACAACTATTTTTACGTCAAACCTATTCTTGACGGACCTTCAAAGGTTTTACCATGGCTGGTATCCAAATCTCGGCTCCTTGTATTTCCCGCCGTTTTGTAACAGTCCTAATTTCTTTGTTGTGAGTAAGTACTAATATGAACATATGATATAAATTCATATGGAAGGTATGGTAATTCTGTGTTTTATTTACATATTTGAATGTAAAGTCAACACTATACTCCAAAAATCTTTTCTTCTAAATCAATTACTGAATTAGATGCTATTTTTGAGTTCTCTTAAATGATAATATAGTCAGACCGACTGATTAGCCTAAACCCTATACTCTCTCGATTTCATAGAAAAGCTACTGGTAAGTTGTGGCTGACGGGATGTCAGCAAAATGCGTCATCAAAAGCAGGCAATGTCAACTTAATTTTCCAATAATTACATCAAAATGGTGTTGTTTTCTCAAACGATTGGTCCCTAATGTCATTCGAAAAGAAACTACATCAATTATTTTCGCAAGTGTTGTTTGCCATAATTGAACTATTTGGCACAAAAAAATAAAAGACACTGCGATGCTTCGGCCGTGCACTAGTCTAACGTTGTCAGTGCTATGACAGTGCCCATACAGTCTAAAAGATGCGCAAATAATTGGTTACGTTTTAATACCTTTATTTAGCCAAATAATTTATGTTTTCATGGACTTTAGCGCAAGACTCGTACTCTAAAGCCTTGTGAGATTTTAACACATTTGCATTATATATTGAATTTCCCTCGTAGCGCTAGTATATACAGAATTACGGCATTTGTTTTGCTCTCCGTAAAGGTATTGAAATAAATTTTATACCGAAGTGCGAGCCGTCAAGAAGCCTTTGACGATGCACTTCTTTCAAATATTTTCGCATTTTTGTGTTCATTTAGGCAAATATGATCTTCCGTTTGCTGCCGAATATTACCTGTCTACATATCAATGCTTAGTCTCCGAAAATTTGATATGTTAAAGTAATATAATTATGTACATACATTTTTGCATTAATTTAAGACAATTTTCTTTTTTGGGATGTCTCAGAAAGCCGATTTAAAACAGACAATCTTTCTTTGTGCGATCTACCTTAGGTATGTATTAGTTTTGGCCCCAGAACTTGGTCAGTTTTCCCAATTGGGCTGATTCTCGAGAAATGCGCCCCGCGTTGGGACACGTTTAGTTTGCAAATCCTTTATCCATGTACAGAAGCATTTTACATTGCATGTAATAGTACCTTGTTTCGCTGTGAACCGCCAAATTGTTATCTCCCTTTAGAGACAGAAACAGTCCGCCACTGAAGCTGACGAGTATTACCAGAAATAGAACAATAAACTGTGGAACATCTATGATGATCAATCGCAGCAGAATTTGTCCGAATATTCCAGATTTTCTGTGAAATGAAAAATACTTTGATTAAACATGAATTGAATGAGTCAGTGCGTCACCGGACCAAACTCCACATTTCGCTAAAAATAAGTGAAACTCTCTGTAATACAGAAAACGTGTTTTGCCACCTATTTATCTCCTTTTGACCACTGACTCAGCCAGGAAATGATTTAGGTTACAAAAATTCTACAAAGGTGCTATCTCTATTTTTGACACATTATGTAATTAAAAACCTTAATCAATCAAATTGGTTCCTTCACTTTTTCACCAAATTATCGATTAAGTATTAATACATGTATTTAATTGATTTCATATTTAGACTGTTTGGTGAAAGACTTTATTTTCAACTAAAGTTTACCTTTTGAAATTGTAAACGATTGACCTCGAAATTACCTGACGGAGTTTGAACCTTACTCGCAATGGTCATGTTTTACTGATATGTGATCTATTCACTTGACAAATGCTCGTGCAAGGATTAAACTGTGTACTTTAGATTACTGATGTGGCCAAATTGACTTCTAAAATATGTTTTTCAGTACTATGGAATATGAAGTTAGAACCTTTCTTGCATGCCCAGAATCACAAAAACCTAGTTTTTTCTTGTTTTATTTCTTTAACTTAGTGGAAAACCCCTGACGTGAGTTTTAATCAGTGTTCCAGCTTAGGCATTTCGACTTAGTGTGTAAATACAATGTCGGATTGAAAACACTACTTCTGCAAGGTCTTTCGGAACCTGAATTTATGGCGACTTGGTGTATACATTCAGAAAAAATAACCGGACACCTTTTCCGGGATGTCTTGAGTCGGTTCAAACGTGATTTAACTGGCAGAATGTCTTCTGCTTCGGAATTTCAGTGTTTCTATTTCTGTGAGTCATCATGTTTGTTTCATTATAGTTTTAATTTTGATTTCGAATTTTCCGAGATACCACACTTCTGAGCTGGGAATCTTCCACGCAAACCGAACAACTAAGTGTCCAAAGCAAATCCAAAGGCGAGGATTGGTCGACCGCAAACCGCTTAAGTCCCCAAGTAATTTTATTAAAAGATTGGTTCCCTCCCCTAATAGCTAGTATTAGGGATAGGTAATCATTAATCCAAACGGGGAGAAATCTGCCTGTGAGATCTAGCGAGAGCTCATGCGATATTTAAGTTTTTGTAACTATAATACGAGGGGCGTTCGAAAGTTTTGCAAATGGCCTCATGACTTTGTTTAGGGGCACGCTGGATACAACTGCTATGCATGTACTGAAAGCACTACATTTTGTCTTTACGATGATACCTAACACTATACAAAAACACTTTTCCTTATTGAGTTACAACTCATTTTAATAGGTCCCAGTCATACCACTAGGCTAATTTTATATGTAAAATCTTTTGAGTGCTAGGCATTCAAGTCGAATATCCTTATAAATACATAATTAATATTTGTCATTTGCTTGTACATCGTTGCCTACAATATCCATACAGAAGTTAAAAGCGTTGCAACTGGTATCGATTTATTCCCTGCAAAGCAATGCGCAGTTCTTATGACGTTATAGAAATTTACGTTAACGTCATTTTTGAAAGCTCGTAGATGCTTCAATTTTGGCATTAATTTGTATTTATTGACAGGTTTTCGTTGATCCATGTAAATGCTCTTGAATGCTAATACACTTGCTTTCATTACAAAATCATTAAATTTTGATAGAAATGGTGAAATTGCCACGTCAAGTATGCATAATCCATATTTCCGGGCCAGTATGGAACCTAGATTAAAAATAATTTCCATGATATTTACAGGACAGCATTGTCAGGGCATTGTCTTTAACGAACAAAGATAAAGAAAAAATCAAAGACTGCTGATATATAAATTACGACCTACTAAAGTAAAATTTTGCACTGTCTTTAGGTTATACCTCTTTCAAAGAAATTAAAAATGCGTCCTTTTTAATAAAATGCACTGTGTTTTCAGACTTCTCTACGCAACTCATAGCTTTATATGTTTTTGCAAGCAGAAGTTCTGTCTGAATGGTGTTTACTGAGAAATCACGTCATTTGCAAAACTTTCCGAACGCCCCTCGTATCATGAATATTACTTGGAAAATATTACATTTGATATTATAATGCATATAATGTTTTCTTCAACAAAAACATTTTTTAAAACAATACCACGCTGTCAGGTCATTGAAGAGTAGCCATTACGCGTCATGACGTAGATCCGATACAATTTTAACTGGACCAATCCAGCAAATCACACGGCCAGGTGACGTAATGGTAAACAGTGTATTATTGGCTAGAGAAAACCCAAAAGTACTCGATTTGTTATACGGCATATGATTGGCGGACAAATCACAGCCCACGAAAGACTATAGCTGACCAGTTGTCACAACTAACGATGTGACAACTTGGAACTAGTTTATTTTATTACTGGTTGTCCCAAGGCGACACTTCTGTTTTTGGTTCTTCTTGGCTCTATTATGTGGTGTTTTGTTGCTGTGTCTGTTATCGATACATTGTTTGTGATGTTAAGGCCAGTCCGGTGACCACCTAAATGAGAAATGGTTATTCACATGGCTGCCGCTGATGATGTATTTTGATAGTGACTAATTTTGTGTTGTCTTGTTTCCACATGGTGTCTTGGTGTGATCTGTGATTGAATTGTTTTAGTTCCTTAGAATTTTCCTACGTACTTGCTCTACATATGTTGACTATTGTGCAAGGAAAATCCATTTGAGAAACATAATATTTTTGTGCTTTTTCCCAAATTATGAAGAAAACTGTTATAGGTCCCTTGTTGCACTGTTCCCTTCAGTTATTAGTCATCATAAGACCGACTATGGGATATTGTTAAACAAACAATTTTTGAACTTAGAAATTTACCCGCTGAATCTTTGTATCATTCAGAGCGAAAGAAACGGTATTAAATCGGCAACTATTATTGGTAGGTCATTCTACTTTAACTCCATCCGATCCCTTCTCCAAGGCCCTCCGTGACTGAACAAATTTCCCACAGTATGAGAAAACGTGCAAAATGTGACCTGCCCAGAGTGATCGGATTCGGCTTCATAAACTTGTGAGGAACCATAGTCTGTTTTACTTGACAAGGAAGGTTTATCAAATTGTGCGGGCGCATATCAAATTTTTAATGTGAAGCGAAAAAGTTGTAAACTTTAGATGTGAGCTGCGTCATGTAATGCAATTCTATGGTCATTACCTACGTTTATAACTGATGCAAAATAGAATATCAAAATGATCATTGTTGCTTTATACATGAAGAAACACTGTCAATGTAAAACAAAATGAAGCGGAAAAAATTGTACAAGAAACCTGATCGTGTTCAGCCTGTTACATCAGCCATCGCGACAGCGTAACATTTCGACATCTCTTTGCACATAATATGTTTATATTCGTACAAGGGCCTAAAAAAACACACACTCATACTCCACAGTAGATTTTACTATTGCCCGTTCTATACCGGTTGTTCAGAGGATGAATTACTGTATGACTTTGTGGCCACTCACTACCAAAGGTGGGGGTGGTTGGGTGGTGCGATGGTACTGGGTTTAACTTCCAGTACCGGGGCGTCCTACTGATTTTGATAATAGTAGGGCAAGGACCTACTGTGCTTGCAGTAGGTGCGGGTGGGGTTGTTTGGACATTTTTTCTCTCGTCTATCATTTCTGTATTCTTTCTCCCTCTCTTTGCGAGACGGCCCGATATAGACTGAAATACTGTCTCAAAGGGCCGTTAAACCAAAAAAAAAAATCAATCAATCAATCAATCAACTACCAAAGGTTTTATGTTTAGTCTTGTCGTGTGACATTTTGTTGCTTGTTCGGATCATTGTGATTACTTCATTAGGGTAGAGAGGTCTGCGGTCGCCTTGCCTCTTGATGTTGCTTTGGATGTACTATATATCTTACTGGGGTGAACGTAGTTTGGCCATTCGAAATTCAACTTGTGGTTTTATTTTCCTCTACAATTTCAGCGGTGTTGTTTGACTCCCTGGGGATCTTCAGGTGTCGTAGTAAATTGTATCTGTCAAGTACTCATCTTTTATTCATCATTATTTTTATCCGCGATTATTTTTCTTTTGATGATTCATTGGTACTCGAAGGTTAGGAAAACTTCACGCAGACCAAACAACAAACTCAATTTTTCGAACGACTGCAAGAGCTGACGGAAAGGATTTGGATCCAATAACTTTAATTAAAGCCTCCTTATAATGTACTACTGACGGTTCGAAGGCAGCACTTCGTTTGTTGTTCCACAATGTTATTTGTTTTTAAGTACGCTTGTCTGTGGTCTTCCAGCAATATGGTCAGCTATACCGCTCCCACTTTGCTTAAAATAGCTAAAATAGCAAATACGGGTCGTTGCTTTCTTCAGCTGTTGTGTAAATGTTGTTTATTTGGGGAAAGTGAATGATCACCTGGTTAGGAAAGGGTTGTTTATTCGGTTTGCTGTCAGTGTCTTTCGTAAACTGTATTCAGTTCACGTATATACACACTTCTTTCTCTCTTGTTTTTGAGGGCGGGATATGGGATCTGATTTTATTAGTCCCTGATCATTGCCTATCTTTTAACTCTACTCTGCTTTTTGGTGCCATCGTCAATGGCCTCTGTGATTGTGTCACTCTCTGTATGTCTTCATATGTGTCGTTTATATATATCACTAATGTAAAAAGAGCAAGCAAATTCTGACATGTATTCATATAAGTCAAACCTCTGAATGAGATTAATGAGTGTGGTCCTGAATGATTCCGTTACATGGGGAGAACTGCTGATTTTTACTTCCAGGCAAAGAAATCCTTCGGAACAGTATGATGTTAAACTTCATTATTTGCTCTCCCATACTTAATCGCCAAGATGTTTAAAACCACCTCGGTAGCGAAAGGTGTTGGCTTGCTATTAGCGGCACCGGTCGCTTTTGACTGTTATGTTTCACTCCGGAAACGGGCTTTATACAGGCTTTTATTATAATCCTACAATAGAAACTAATAAGTAAAACAAATGGCATTTTAAAAGACTATTTGACACTAAAGCCCTCTTTTCGGTCCGTTTTGAGCGTTTTAAGAGAGGGTGGGGGTGCTGGGGGTGGGGTGGGGGGGGGGGGTAAAAATGAACCTTTTTTTTCAGATATATAAATTTCAGTAAAATAAGCAGGAATAAATCCTACTTAATTCAACAAAAAATTTGCTGTGCTTTAAAATTTACTATTTACAGTTGGATTTTCTTCTCAACTTTTACAGTTTTAAACAACATAGTAGAATTAATCCTACTCTGCAATTTTTTATGCGTTGCTCGATGATAAGAAATTACCAATGAAACTATGTACTTGAAATAACTATATAACATTGGACGAACAAAGAGTAGGATTGATCTTACTCCGGAGATCTTTACAACAATTGGTCTTGTAAGGTCATACAATACAAGGCAAAGCACCAGCACAAATACTGTTTATGCAACAAAGCAATAGCAGATGAGTAACGAAACACCAGAGTAGGATTAATCCTGCTCCAGAATTTCCTGTTTTATAATCAGAGGTTTGGAATCCTGATAAGATAAGAATTGTACCAGAGTAATATCAATCGTCTTCTAGAACTATTTTTGCAACAAAGAATTACGGGCTGAATGTAAAATTACAGAGTAGGATTTGTCCTTTTGTAGCATGTTTCTTCAGTGTTGAAATTAAATTAAGACGAGATAAATAATAATAATAATAATAATAAAAACAGAAGAAGAGTTTGACTTATCCTATTTCGGCGGTTTTGAGAACTAATTTAGTCTTGTTATATGAAAGGAAGATGAAACAGTAACAAATTAGAATTATCTTACTTATGTACTATTTTTGCTACAAAGCTAGATAAAATGTCTAAAGAAACGTCTGAGAAGGATAAATCCTAGCATTGTTAAACAGAAGATTGAGTCAAGTCAAGATCAAATGACAAAAACAACAACAACAAAAAACAACATTAAAAAAACAACATAAAAGCATTTATGCCTCTTTGTCAATTTTTGCAAATAGTCTGTTCTTGTTAAATGAAAGTCAATAAAACAGAGTTCATGTCTTCAGAGTCGCTAAACCATAAAAAGAGATAACGGGCAGGTCTCGGCAGGCAGGCAACGAGAGAAGGATTAATCCTACTATTCTTGCGACAAAGGTTGACAAGATGCATACAGAAGCTGCACAGTATTATTAATCCTACTTTATAAAAGGTTTGTTTGTTCCACAAAAGACTGGACTCAAGACAAAAACAGTATCAGAGTAGAACAATGCGACTTCGACGATTTTTGCAAATGATTAATTTTTGTTATATGAAATGACAATAAAACAGTAATAGAGTAGGATTAATGCTACTTTGGTATAAGTTTTCAACAAAGAAAGATGACATGAATAATTGGAATCAAGATGAGATATTTTTTGTAGAACACTAGGATTAATCCCACTTCGACTTTGCAACTAATTTTGTCTTGTAAACAAGGATAAAAAAGTAGGGTTGATCCTGCTCTAGTACTAGATTTACAACAAAGTAAAGAAACACCAGATCAGGATTAACCCTACTCAACAATTTTTCATAATCAATAATCCGGTTGCGGTATACAGAAAAACATTTTGATAAGTTTATTCACGATGGCAAACAAGCAAGCGAGCGAATATACCTTTTTCACATTGTTATCTCTCCTAGTCTTGCGGCCTGCTGCCTAGCGAGATTTCGCGTTATTACACACACATGGAGCAAACTTTAGACACAACAATATAAATTATATGTTTTCTTTTGTCATAATATAATATCGTTATACCTTCAGCCATTTTCACAGCTGAACTCCAAATTTCGCAAGAGCCGTTAGAAGATTTGGAACATATAATGCAGTAGAGATGGCCTGAAACACTGTGTAAACCCAGATCAGAGTGCTTCTGATGTGGCAGTTGATAAGGATCTGTGCTTTTTACCGTCCTGCCAGCCGCTGTTCAAATTTCAGAATAAGGATGTAGTGTCCCAGTAGGTAAGCGTTTGTGTAGCAAAAGTAGGCTAGTCAACGTCAGACTTACTGCGCGCATGCACACTTCGAAGAAAGAATAAATAGTCCCTTTAATATGGAAAAAATGCCCCATCTGGCAGAATATTCGTATTTCATACTAAGCCGATTCAAGATTATTGCTTTTTAGAGTCACATAGGTAAATCTTCGGATATCCTTCGGCAATTTTCCGAAAATAAACGGCAATATGCGACAATCGCAAGTGTCAATGCAATCCCTAAGGCTAAATACTCATAATTCGGTCATGACAAAATTTGATCCTTATGACCTTAGTTGAATTTCAATGTTGAGTTAGTTGAAAAAAAATCTATTTTCTATTTTTAGGTAGAATGGGTAGGTGATAGTACATGCGCTACTCATATAGATAATTCTGAAAATATACGACAGAAGACACTTTATACTATGATTAAAGGATTAATTCATTATTTGAGTATTTATTTTGTATCGTCAGTGAAATTCCAAACCCATGAAACAAACAAAATGATTTTCTGTAAGTTTGTACTTTGGTGAAAATAAATAAATAAACAGATAAACCGGAGGGAATATGAAAGTAGCCAGGTGATAAATAATTGAATTAATAAATAAAATAAACGAATATTCTATATTTGATGTCTTAATTTCAGAGTAAATAGAAAATATTCTGTATTTTAATCCCTTTATTTTCATTAAAAAGGTTGTCTCATTTTTTCCGCGATGGGCCGGGTAGCGCAATCGGTAGGGCACCTGACTCGTAAGTCAGAGGTCCTGGGTTCGAATCCCGGTCGGGCCACATACTTTCGTTTCTCCTTCCGCTGATTCAAGAAGGGTAGTTGTCAGTTACTGGCGAAAGTATGTACACTTAGTACTGGTTAACCGCTTAGGAGGTCTAAGCCTGCCCAGGAATAGTGTGGTTAGGTTAACTGACCGTCCCGACATGACCTTAGTTGTTTACCGTGGACGTTAAGCATCAAATCAACCAACCAACCAATCTTTCCGCGATCTGACATTTATATCTGGACTTAGACCTTTTTCTGAGTTCGAGTGTCATATATTTATCTCAAGCCGTTCACCCTATGAATTTAAGTACAAAAGAAAAACAGCATATCCGCGTATAAAAGTCTGTTCGCGCCATGCTTGTGAAGTCTCGACATTTATTGAGAGAAGACGCATTACTTATATATAATAAGCGTTACGCCCATGGACAGGAACAATATGAAAAAGGTCTAGTCTCGGATTTCCTTCGTCATCTTTAGATAATTATACACACGAGCCGCGACACAAGAAAACAAACAAAGTGCTGAAGACTCAGATCAGCCTGGGCATCCGCCAAATCTGATGAGGTTTGGTTGTCGGCATGGAGGTAGCAAAGCTACCCGTTAAGCGCACCGCGAAGACTCTTATCAGACTGGGCGGATGCCCTTACGGATCTAAGTCTTCGCCGGTCGCATTTGCCGCTTTGTTTTGCTTTGTCATGTCAAGGCTGACTTATTGCGACACAGTACTGTTGACGCGGGCCGTGGTACTTAAAGTGTTTATTCAGAGGTAGATACCCCATTTACTTAATTCGATCAAGAGTAATATTTGATTTGAAGTTAAATTGAAATTTTGTAAGGTATTTTCCTTTAAAACATATGAATACAAAAAAATACATGTAAACATGTAGACCGTCTGTGAAAGTTAACCACAATTTCTTCAAGATTTATAAGACAAATAAATAAATAAGAAAAGAAAAAAATAAACAACAACAACAAAAAAATAATAATAACTTACTTAGCGCTGCAGAAGAAAACAGTTTTCCGGTTCTTTCGAACAAAATTATATTTTTATATTACATTTTAAGTCCGCCGATTTTTTTTTATTTCCAAACCAAAACACCAAGAAAGCGAAACAAAATTTCTTCTTATGTACAAGAGCAGGCATCCCTAGCAAAGAAATTGACAAGCAACGATTACAGGTACATGGAGAGAGAGAGAGAGAGTTACTTGGTGAGGCTCTTTATTTGGCTCACGTAAACAATTACATTAATGAACAACTACTGAGCAAAAGCTAAACTTCGAAACACACCAACATTACTCATTCGCATTATACAATCATAACATGATTGATATTTTGTCTTCCGATTCGGCACAAGTGATACCAATTATTTCACAAGTTCAAAGAATTAAACCGACATTTACTCTTCATTTACTCTTCAAAAAATGCTAATCAGACCGAATTAAAAGACTGAACTTTGAATTTCAACACGTGCGGCATCAATCATATCACGGCTTCAAATCTATTCGAACATCCGAGAAACAGTGTTCACTTTGATCTGCATTAGGGTAGGTCGGGACCGGAAATTAAAATATAAATATACTTTCAACTTTTAATTTCAAGCAGGCTCGATAGATTTACATTTGCACAATTCATCTAATTGAAAATTCATTACTTCGATATTCTATTATAAAATGCGTATCATACTTAACATTCTGCGTGATCATCTTCGCCCATAGCTATTACTTATCGTCGGCATTTACGGAAACGCACGGAAGCGGCCAGAAAAAAAGATCATTAATTAGAATTTGATCATATATTTAAGAAAAAGACCAAATTATCATTCAGCTAGACTAATAAAAATTAAATCGGATGGAAATAATCGTTTTCATATCATCTGATCCATGTGTGATGCATAACACTTTGTATCATTTGGATTCGAAACAAGTCGTTGAATTCATGTGCCCTAACTTGTTCTGCGGAGATCATGCTATTTGTTTGAATCAAGTTATGTACCTTTAGAAAATCACTCTCAATAAGACCATCTTATACTAGTGCTAGAATCAAAATTAAAAGACGATATGAAAGATGAAGAATGTTACTTTCTGCTACCGTTCGTGATGTAAAAATATGTTAAGTATAAAGAAGAAAGTTACAGAGTGATAATGAAATACTTGTATATGGCAAATCGGTACACACCTGTGGAAGTGCCAGCATAGGCTATTTGCTGTCTATAAAACAGGTCAATTTTGCAGCTTTTTCTCTTTTATTACTGGTGATAAAATTGTTTGTTTTTCTCCACTGGTATTTAATACATAACTGGAAACTGACCTGGTATTTAATACATAACTGGAAACTGACTTTCAGAATTCTATCTCGTCAATGTTTTGCTTTTGTCAATTAAATCCTTTACAAAAAATTACAAAATTTTCAGCTTAAATAAAGGGGGTACAATGATTTAATGCAATAGCCATAGGGTATAATCGATTCCGCTAATTTTTGCTTCCTACAGATACTGTACATCATGTATGCCAGTCTGGCCGCGTTGTTTATTACCCCAGATAAGACTTAAACTACCGTGCCTGAGACTGACAAACAGACCGCTTCAAATTGTCAGTGGGCATGCACAGAATTACTCTCATCGGGCGCGAGTCTGCAACAGAAGGCAAGACTTCTATATGGAACAAGCTGTTATTGTCACTTACAACCCCAGTAACAGATGTTAAACCTGATAAATACTCAGCTACAATACATATGGTTACAATTCCATTCCATGGAACTAAACCTGGGGAATGTTCTGGACTAACAACGCAGAATTGTAATATATGCTTCTGTTTGTTTTCTGCGAAAATAGCTGCCTGTGTACCTCATAGCTCCCTCTCACAAGCAACTTATCATTACGGATACACAGATTCGGTTATTTTCCTGATTGCTGAGCACTTAGGCCTCAGTCTCACTGTGATGTTTTGAGGGCTAGTTTTATCTACGTTTTTATAACCCGCCACACGGTAGTGGCGGGGTATTATGTTATCACGTTGGCTGTCTGTGTGTCCGTCCGTCCGTCCGTCGTACGTACGTCTGTCCGTCCGTGAGCACTTTGTTTCCGTTCGATAAGTTGAGTATTTGTGATGGGTTTTCTTTAAACTTGGCACGTGTGTTTGCTTGTGAATATCTCGCTCGGGATTGCCAATGGGCAAATTTCATTATCTTCTGACAGAGGTATTGCCCTTGTCAAAGTCTCAAAAGTGGGTTTTGGTGTGTAATTTCTTTACACTTTGAAATATCTTGATAAAATTTCACTGCTATGAATAAAATAATATATTCTTTGTGTTGCAAGCAGAATTTCGTCCACTTGGGTTATCTGCCCCTGCCCCAGGGCTATAAACATGTATAAAGTCACACACAAAAATAAAATCAAGGTTGAATGTGATTTTCCTGAAACTTGCAACAACTTGTCGAAACAATATGAGCTTTCTGTCATGATCAAAATTTTGTCCTCATCGGTTATCTGCCCCTGGCACAGGGCTACATACATGTATAAAATCATGAAAAAAACCTATGTAAAATCAGAGTTGGGTATATCTTTATTAAATTTCGCAGAAATGATATAAGTAACATTAGCTTTCATTTACAATCAGTATTTAGTCCAACAGGGTTATCTGCCTCTGCCACGGGGTATGTATACATGTATAAAATCATGAAAAAAATCTATATAAATCAGAGGTGAAAAAGATTTTCTGGAAACTTGTAGCAAATTATCAAAGTAATATAAACTTCCTGTTGTGATCAAAATTTTGTCCCGAGGGGTTGTCTGCCCCTGACGCAGGGCTATATACATGTACATGTATCAGTCGTGAAAAAAACTGTATAACATCAGAACTGAAAGGGATTTTCATAAAAAATGAAATACGTAACAAATGCTCAAAGCAATATTAGCTTCCAGTGATGGTTTTATCATAGGAAGTTGTTTGCCCCTGTCCCAGAGCCTTATACAAGTATGAAATCATGAAGATTTTTTTTAAAGGATTGCAGTGGCGGGGTGTTACGCAGTCGTTTACGATGCTTTTATTAAAACAAAACGGCAATATATGTTGTAAAACGTACTGAATACGTATATAGATATAGCTAAATACGTGCCTAGTTACGCTGGTTTAGAATGTGAAACTCAAACATGGCATTTTGATATACGTAGCGTATACCTAGCGAAACGTGGCATCACGTAGTAAAACGTAGTCTAAACGTACTGAAACGTAGCCGAAAGGCATGAAATACGTATAAAAACGTAACAAGAATAACTTAGAGGTCCTCTAAGGTCCAGTCTCACTGTCACGTATTAAGAAATAGGGTTTTCTACGTATTTAAAACATACCAAAACGGGAATATGCGTATTAAAACGTGAAAACGTATTACCGGTATTTACGGACATATACAGCTACACACGTGGCCTAGCTACGTTCGAATTGAAAATTCAACTCAAACGTAGCATTTCGAAATACTTACTGTATGCGTAGTAAAACGTATTGAAACGTAATCTAAACGTACTAGGACGTAGATGAAACGATTTAAATACGTAGCATCACGTAGTAAAACGTAGTCTAAACGTACTGAAACGTAGCCGAACGGCATTAAATACGTATAAAACGTAACAAGAATAACCTAGAGGTCCTCTAAGGTCCAGTCTCACTGTCACGTATTAGAAATAGGGTTTTCTACGTATTTAAAACATACCAAAACGGGAATATGCATATTAAAACGTGAATACGTATTACCGTATAATGGGAAATTTTCGCGTCGCCTAATTTTCGCGGAATTGCGCGGTCGGCATCGATCCGCGTAAATTAAACTCCGTGAATATTTTCCTAGTTTGTACAAAATAGTGATAGGAAATTTGAATCGTCCAAGCATATGGTTTGCGGTATTCTAAGCACCCCACAACTGCTTAAATTAGGTAGCTATAGAGCTATTTTTTTCGGCGCAATTACGGTACATGTTGCTTGTAATTAGCAAGTAATTACAATTTGAATAGGCTGTCACTTTTTTTGCTTGATTAACGGCCACTTGTACCAGATTATGCGAGTACAATTGAATTACTATTAATTGAATGTGAGTTCTGTTTACTTTTATCCTGAACAATAGCCATTCTATCAATTGCTCGAATATTTCAGCTATCTGTTTATGTGTACTAAACATCGATTTGTGCAAATGTCTAGCTTACCTTTTTTTGTGAAAAAAGGATGGATATCTTCCCAAACCCGAAAGGAGCCAAATCTATCTAAACAAATGTGTCCATAACAAAGTGATTACAGTTTCTTTACGTTCCTCTCTCCTGCTCCGTCTTGATTCTTCAGTAAAGCCAATATTTTACATGACAAACACAATTTTTATTTTCATGGATATTCACATCCGCAAAAATTAAAAACCGCGAAAATTAATCCTCATATTTTTGGGTCCAATTCGCGAAAATTTAGCGACGCGAAAATTTTCCATTATACGGTATATACGGACATATACAGCTACACACGTGGCCTAGCTACGTTTGAATTGAAAATTCAACTCAAACGTAGCATTTCGAAATACTTACTGTATGCGTAGTAAAAACGTATTGAAACGTAATCTAAACATACTAGGACGTAGATGAAACGTTTTAAATACGTAGCCATACGTGAAGGTCCTCTACGTACTTCTACGCATTATATACGCTTTCCCATGTCTTAGTACGTTTTGTGATGTTTTATTCTGCGCTTTATTACGATTTGGTATGTTTTGCGATATCAACTCAAACGTCACTTTGACTAGGTAGTTATCCCGGACACTAACTAGTAGTCCCTAGTAAAACGTACGGAATCGTGGTAGGAAAGAAAACTATTCTCATCCTTTCTGAAAGCGTGGCACTAAGCCGTTCGATAACCGGGTAATACGAAGCAAATCGTAGTTAATCGTATTGAAAACGCACTAGAAACGTAGTAACACCTAAATTACTCCAAAACGGGGTATTTTCTTTTGCCAAACGTAGGGCGGGAAACGTAGGACAACCTAGCCCTCAAAACGCGACAATGAGACTGGGCCCTAACCAGGATACGCAGGTGCATGATTCAGTTCTGTACCTACCCCATTTCACAATCTATTACAAGCTTTATTTACGATGTTTTTTTCATTTCCAGACTATATCACAATGTCGAATTCCGAAGTTTTCGTAGACCAATTTGAAATCTTGGTAACATTGTCATTTCATTTTTGAAATGAGTTATGATTAACAAATTGTTATCCTTAGTAGTATAGTCAGTGTTGCGAATAAAGGGATCTTAAAGCATTTGCGCACAGGAAGACTCAAGTCATTATTCTCATTTGCGCCAACTGATGAAAATATTCAGTTTTTCTTTCTTTTTTTTTTTTACGAAATGGGACAACTCTGATTGTGCAGCTGCGTCTCGCAGTAACCGTTCAAAGGTTTCATAAATCGTATATTCGATAAGATACGACTTTGATCACCATGCACAAATATTCATTAGCTCTAAATGTTTAGATATTTTACTTTTTTGTTTTTGACATTCCCCAGGATTCTTTGATCGTTTAGTTTCAGCGTGTCTGAGTGGTTAGCGCACCTAACGTCGTTTTTCAGGGCACAGAGTCCTGATTACCCTCTCACCGTCCAGATATTGCTGAAATCACGGATCACGGGTTCGATTCCCCCTGAATGCAAGATTCTGTTCTAATCTAAAGGCTCTTTCATTCACACTTTCAAAGTCCCGATATGACTGAAATACTAATGAGGAGGACGTAACAGCATAAAGTCATCTTTGTACAGTTGGAACGCAAACCCTCGAAAAGCGGTGATTGTATTTACAACGGTGGATTCTTCCACATAAAAAATAGGCCCAAAAAATGGCGAACATGGTTCTTGATGAAATTTCCCATTATTCTCAAATGTATTTAGAGGTGTTGGCTATATTAAAATGATTAAACACGTAAAAATGTTTCGCTAACTAGTATTAAGCAGGCGTTCTCAACAAAATTCAGGGCCAAATTTGCTCGAAACGCTAAAATATTCATCGTCAAATGACAATACCCTATCTTGATTCTACCGAAAACTTGCATCAACATAAAAACATAATTTACAGAAAGCTGAGACTTTCTCCAATGCTCACACCCATGCCATCGAAAACTTTATTATTTCTTCTTTTTGCATGTGAAATTTCAAGCAATATCGTTTTGGAACATTTTTAAATTGCAAAATAAAAGACGGCAGCTGTAGTTTTAATGCTCAGGAAACGGTCTTGCACGTGATATGAGCACCAGCACTACTTGCCGGACAGCCACAATTTAGACAGAAAATTGGAGAAATTGAGGTCGACAGCTTGTCGAACATTAGCTCAGATTGCTAAATACTTGAAGAGGTGAAAAATTACGGAGTTTAGTTAGCTAAAATAGACTACAAACTGGTAGAACGTACCTTACCTGACTGCTGACCTGATTGGCATTGTACAAATCTGACGTTCTGCCCCTAAAATTTGTGAAAATAATATCCTTTTCTAATAGTTTTTATCTTTCAAACAGTCATCTGTTTTCTGTCAAATAAATTATTAGGTCGCTGTTGTGACGAAATAAAAGAAATGACGTATATTGCCTCGAGCTAGATTGCCAGTCCGCATGCCATGTAAACAGATTATACGTCGAACCTGAAATGCATCAGTACGAAGTAAAGAGTTTCTTTCTTGTCGTTTTGTTTGTCTAGTTTTCCAAAAATTTACGATCTGATTTTATAATTTGCTCAACAATTACAGAGAACATATGAGCCGCGACACGAGAAAATCAACAAAGTGATCAGCCCAGACTCAGATCAGCCTCGGCATCCGCCTAGTCTGCACAGAGTCTTCCCTAAGCGCTTTAAGGGTAGCTAAGGGTCTAAGCTACCTGCAGATAGCGAAGACTCTGGTCAGACTAGGCGGATGCCCAGGATTATCTTAGTCTGCGCTGGACGCACATCTACATTGTTGGTTTTCTCGCGTCGCGGCTCAAGTTACTTAGAAAGAAACAAGCCAGGTGGGAATGGAAGGAGGCGGCTGGTGACGAGGGTGGGGGTAGGTGGGGGGCAGAGAAGTGAGGGCATTCATCTTGACTGATGCCTGCACTGCAAAAATAAACGGTAGATTTTACGGTCAAGTAACTGGCAACCAGCTGCCAGTCCTTTCACCGTTATTTTTACGGGCGCCCGTAAAAATTGCAGGAATAATCAAGCAGAGTGGGACAGAAAAGAGCAGATGTCGTTTTGGTTAGATAGCCCTTCAACAATACAAAGTTATTTTCGAGTGCGCCAAGTTAAGATAAAACTTCCATTTCGTGATTTCCAACAATGTCTCGTAAAAATAACGGGAAAAGGACCGGCAGCTGGTTTCCAGTTATTCCACCATAAAATCTACAGAATTTTTTTACAGTGTGGAGTGATGTATTGGTCCCAAACATGACTTGAGCAGTCTTTGCTGTGACAGTGTATTCTCTCTCTCTCTCTCTCTCTCTCTGCCCGATTTGTCTTCATTGTTGTTACACATACTGAGATTTATTACAATCACTTGAATCTTACCAACAGCTGAGCCGCAACAGGGAAAGAGGAATCTTGTCGGATATGATAACAGCAACATCTGCTTAGTCTAACAAGACTGCTTCAAGATACAAAACTGTATATATAAGCGAATAGCAAAACCCTGATTGGCTTGCAAGCAAACTCTTTCCGTTCTGAATTAAGTTACGAAGAGCATTTCGTGTGTTCGATGATGAGCATGAAAATGTGTCGGGGTGTGCGGATGTGGGAGGTGTGGGGAAAATTTGGAGGCTTGCTACGTGCCATCCGACGTTTGGCACGTGGCACAAAAACAGCCATTTATTCCGTGGAAGCAAAGTACTACAACATGAACTTAAACTTTATACGAATCACTCCACTTTGGCGACTTCCACATCCCGAATAAGCGTAAAGACCATTGACAGTATACTTAAACAAATTGCTTGAAAGTTGAAAAAAGCGGGCGTGTGAGAAACTGTTGAAATACGTATGAACTTTTTATACTTATTCAAGCAACCCATCATTGCCTTCATTTATCAAAATGTGCATGAACAAAAAAGCTACCAACCAAGATCCATAATAAAATGCACACATGCAAGCTGTTCATCTTAACTTTTTATAACATTTGTGGTGCAAGCTATCTTGGTCTTTGCTTGTTGCAGGTCAACCGTGTACTTACTGACCCTCAGAAAAAACTACAGTAAGGGAAAAAGTGAAAACCTTCCCGCACGTCACCACATTTAGTAACTTAGAGTGTTCAGATGAGAATCTGAAGGCCGTTAGCTCAATTCCTATCATTGCCTAATGAATGTATTTCGACTGTTGTCCTATTCGATTCGGAAATCGACTGCCCAATTATTTAATTTCATGACGCAGAGTATGAAGAATAATGATTAAGCCCAGAGTTGAGTATAAAGTGCACTGGTAAAAAACAAATCCAGAGTTTTTACGGTAGAATATCTGACAACCAGCTGCCAGTCCATTTTCCGTTATTTTAAGGTCGCCCGTAAAAATTGCAGGAATCATCAAGCAGAGTAGGATAGAATAAAACAGACGTTTTGGTCATAAAGGCCTTCAATTCTATAAAGGTATTTTTGAGTGCTGACAGTTAGCAAAACACTTCCAAATCGTGATTTCTAAAAATGTTCTACAGGCAAACGCCCGTAAAAACAACGGTAAATTAATTGGCAGCCAGCTTCCAGGTATTTTACCGTAAAATATACATTTTTTTTACAGTGTGTATTGGATTGCCCTTTATACACTGCTCAAAATATTTAAAGGAACAGCTGGCATTTTCCCATATACATTACTACAACATATACCCAGTTCCACGGCCTATAAATTCGATCGCTAAAGGCCAAGAATTCACCTTTCCTTTGCAGGGGTTGCAAGAACAATCCCAGTTTTAGACAACAAGAATTTCAATACAACTGATACCCAGATCACTTCCATGGAACAGATTTTGCATTTTTCGATTTTTCTGAAAATGAGGTATTTTTCTGGAAGTCTATAAAATCTCATAAACTTGAGTTCAAAGTAATCCTTTCAAACAGGTCACCTTGTAAGCCATTCAGCTTCATAGGCAAACTGATTGTGTTGATTTTGGTTGTAATTTTCATGCTCTTTCCCTGTTCTGAAATAATGCACTTTTTTACCAAAATTTCATTTGTACAAAAAACAGTCCATGGGCATGAGCAGGGCAAATATTGGATCAAAACTTGTGCTGTCATGAACCTCGACCCTCTTTAAGGAAACTGGCAAAAAATTGGAAAAATGTCTTTGTCGAGCAAAAGTAAATGGCCCTCAAAGTGGGAATGCGTTGCACTGTCGTCTACGGAAAAATATTTGGCATTCCTTCAAATGTTTTGAGCAGTGTATGTGCCTTCGGGACGATTCGTAAATGCAAAAATATCAAATCTTCTGGTGACCTGCAAGATACCCGGGCCTGCTAGTCAACCGGACAATCACAATGTTACAATTTTAGTCGGCATACAAATGAAGAATGAACATGTTAAGCATTGGAAGGAACTGAAAAGAAATTGAGAGTGTACATGTAAATGTGTGGGCCTAGGGCGACCGGGTACACTTTCAGGGGAAGCATCTCGGCAATAATATTTTTGATTTCTCCTACCTTTCCAATGGGAGTAAACTCTTTAAGGAAAGCATTTGCTCCTTAGAGAGCAAAGAATTTTTGAAGAGTCTCCCAGCTCAGGAAAACTAACAGGAAATTGATAAAGTTGTGTATTGATAATAAGTCTACGATAATTTGTGCCAGTTATCCATGAAAACGTGTTGCGGCTGTATATAGAAGCGCCTCGCCAAGACTACTCTAATGTGAGGCAACATCAGTCATTTTAATAGAGAAATAGGAAAACACGATCTGAATTAATAGTAAATGCTTTTGTTGTTTGTTTATATTTGACTGCATAACCGAAAGGGTTCGTAATTGGAGAAATAAATGTTCTATTCTATTCTATTATTTTATGTAGATCTACCCGTGTACCTGCAGATTTGTAAATGTTGCCCCCCCCCAACCCCACCTCCCCCCCCCCCCAAAAAAAAAAAACAAACAAAAAAACACACACACTCAGATGCCTGACGAGTATCTCAAACTTATACAGGCAATGCAAAAACATCGCATGCATACAGTGCACTGCTAACCAAAGGCGTAACTGCCTGTACGCTAATAGCCAGGTGCGTATTGTAATTTTGTCAAATAGACAAAATTTCAACAGGTACCGCTATATTTGATGATGCTGGTATTTGTAAATGGAACAAGATTTCAATAGTAGCGGCAATATAAAGTATCTTTGGGGCCCACCTCTTATTCTTGCTCTCAAAGGATAAACATAATTGTGCGTAAAGTGTAATAACCCCTACACTCCTGCTTCTAACCGGCAGTGCTTGACACTCCCTAGATTAATGTGGTGGCCCAAAAGTTCAGCAGGCCACATTTTCAGTGGCCCAAATTAGCCACTAGCTAAATATCCTATGCATTTATAATTGCCTGACAGGTAAATTTGAGCCACTAAAGTTCATAATTTGAAACTTTTTGGTGGCCCCAGACAAAATTTAGGCGCATTTGGCCACTGGGCCACTGGCTGTTTCCAGCACTGTAACCGTCCCACGAAAGGGGGGGGGGCATTCTCATCCCTCCCAGGTTACTCACATACAACCGTTTATTTGACTGTTGAAATCAAGCGCGTGATCTGCTAATTAAAACCAGAGGACCATTGGTCCTGTAGCTCACCTGAGTCCATTCATCCTCAGCACTCAAGGGTAGGTAACTCTAAAGTAAATTGTACATTACAATGTGGCCTAATTTCAACTTTGACTGAGTTGTTAGGCTATGGAAACTTTAAAATGCCATAGCAATGAAACCACGTGGGTAACAATAATAGAAAACAATATTTATGTAGTGGCTAATGTCATGAACATGTATGCAAAGAATCAGCTTCATCCCCCTATACAGTTTTTGAGGAAAAGATTTTTGAATTTTTTCAAAAAAAAATTCCTTTATGTTGCCATCATGGCAATTAATCAAATTGGGTGATTTGGACAAAATTAATATGAATATGAATCATAGAGGACTACTCAAGAAACATTTTTGTGGGAAAAAATCCAAATAACTGCAGTGAGATAGCAAAAATTGCAGATTTCCATTTTTCCCATTATAGGTCAATGCAAACTTTAAGTTGCCATAGCAACCTAACTGCTGAAGCAATTGCCATGAAAAACAGCAATCCTGTAGAGGCTAGTACTAAGATCTGTAAAGTTTGAGCTTTACCGGCCACATAGTTTCTGCAAAAATGATATTTTAATTTTTTTCTATTTTTAACTATTCGATTGCAATGGCAATCAGCCAAATAGCTTGATTTGCATAAATTTGATATGGCTGGGGACTACTCAAGGAACATTTCTATAAAAGTTTTGTCAAAATATCTGCAGTGACATAGCAATAAATGCAAATTTTCCATTTTCCCACTATAAGTCAATGGCAACTTTAAGTTGCCATAGCAACCAATCTGCTGCGGCAACTGCCAAGAAAAACAGTGTTTTTATAGAGGGTAGTACCAAGATCCTTTCTGTGAAGTTTGAGCTTTATTGGTTGCATAGTTTCTGAGGAGATGATTTTTGAATATTTTTTCTATTCTTAACCATTCGGTTGCAATGTCAATCAGCCAAATACATGTAGCTCAATTTGCATAAATTTTATATGGCTGGTTGGGGACTACTCAAGGAACATTTCTATGAACGTTTTGTCAAAATATCTGCAGTGACGTAGCAATAAATGCAAATTTTCCATTTTCTCATTATAAGTCAATGGCAACTTTAAGTTGCCATAGCAACCAAACTACTGGGGGAATTGCCAAGGAAAACAGTGTTTTTATAGAGGGTAGTGCCAAGATCCTTGCTGTGGCTGATAGAGAGCTACTCAAGGAACATTTCTGTAAAAGATTTATCAAATTATCTGCAGAGAAATAGCAATGAATGCAAATTTTCAATTTTTTCCATACAAGTCAATGGAAACTTTAAGTTGTCATAGCAACCAAAGTTCTGAAGCGATTTAGATAAAAACAGTATTATTGGTTTCCCCTGCCTATAGATGCTATATATGAAATTTGGTAACAATGAGCCTTGTAGTTTCAGAGGAGATGTCGTTTGAAAATGTTGACGGACGGACGGACGACGGACGACGTACGACGGTCGACGGATGCCTGCCTATACTATAAGCTCACCTGTGAGCCTTCGGCTCAGGTGAGCTAAAAAAGAAATAACCGTTAAATTACCGTTCAATTATGAGGGAAAGGCTAATCCTGAACGACAGCATGAATTGTACCTAAATGAACATCAATTGCTGATTAAGTCCGTCTTTTAAGCCATGATTATACAAACTTCTAATCGATTCAAAATCACGTCATAAGCTTGTGTTTACGATTTGCTAGAGCATAGAGGTGAGAGTTGACATTATTGTATCTGACAATAAAACATGAATAAAATGTATTTGCTTGACTGTTTTATTCGGTCTTGGTTGAAGATTAATCAGTGAGAGATGTTACGTTTCTACGGACAGGCTGAATTGTGAGTTTGTTATTTTTGCAGTGAACACTTAGCGCGTAAGCTGGCATGATTTCGACGCCATTTCGGTTTGTTTTCAAACCAGGTGGTCATATGTTATTTTGCAATTTTAAAATGTTCCAAAACCAATTTTTTTGAAAATTCACATAATAGTAGAATATATATCAATATTTATCATGGCATAGGTCTGCGTTTTGGAGAAAGTCGAATAAGCTGTAAATCGTAACTTTTTGTTCACCTGTTTGACGCTGACGTAAAGGGCACTGTTTCGTCAATAATTACACAGGCGGAAAAGGATGTCCTGGAATTATTTTAACAGAACAATTCAATAATGGAAGTCAGAAAAGTGCGCTTAAAATTTCAACCGGTGGGGCGATTTGATTAATCTGTATGGTGGCGTTAAAGTACTATGGGGTTCGTCGATAGCCATTTTGATGGCGACAATTTCGAACAAAATTCCGTTGCTATGTGTTTGATTATATCCCTACTCCTTGGAGCTGCGTTCCAACTGGTATCCATCTTCCATTGTATAAGCAAAAAATAGGAAGCCTCTGATGCTAGTTATCCATGTGGCCAGGCAATGCCAATCATATACAGCCGCTTCCGATCTTGTGGATATTATTGTGGATTGTTATAATAAAAAGGCTCTCTCTCTCTCTCTCTCTCTCTGGTTTAAGGAAATGAAAATCAATATAAGCAAGCGTTCAGTATGTTCTATGAATTTCGGAATTCAGAGTTTCGGAAGTACAAATGATACAGGGAAGTGTGTAGAGATTATTTAATTAAAAGGGTATTCTATAATTACATATGAACACAAAAGGCAGCCATGAGTTAAACTGATCCACAAGCTTTAGCGTGTGGATTATCGACTGAACAGACGGAGAAATAATGCTACCACACGCAAGAGTGTGGGCATTTTGTATAAAGCATTTCTTGCTTACGGTGGGATATCTAGGGACTGAATGAGGGTAAAACTATTCTCTTGTGATAGCTTCTGCTTTATTTTGGAGCAATTTTCCATTCTTTTTTCCTTTTTAATTCCATTTTAGTCATACAGAGTCGCTTTGTATAAATTCTAGCTCCTATTTTTCAAAAGCTATACATAAATCATTTCACCTGAAGGTTTGACGACGTGCAAAAATGAGTTGGTTATCAAGCATTCAGTTTGTTCTGCGAATTTTGGAATTGAAAATTCGGACTTCGGAATTCAGAATTTGGAATTCAAAATTTGGATTTTCGAGTTAGTACGGAAATGTAAAGTACGTCAAATGGGTCATCGTACATATCGCCAGGATATCTGACATTGCAGCTAATGCCAGACATCCCCTATGTAACTTCGAATTTTGAACTGAGTCTGAGTCCGCATTTCCTCTGAAACTTTTTTCTATCAGACAAGTCCTCTCATATGCATAAAAGTAAAAACAAAAAACTACTCGAGCGCAAGTATAAATAACATTAGATTCAGAGTAGCATTAACCATTTTCCGGCAATATTTGCAACTTATCTGGTCTTGTTGTATCATCAAGACACAAGAAAACGACACTAGTTTGGGATAAGTTCTACGTTTTTGTACAATTTTGAAAAAAGGCTCAATCATATTGTAAGATTTAGATTTTGCGTGTTGAATATTAGTTATTTTTCTTTTTCCGGGATATAAGCTTTTAAGGGTAGGATTGATTTTTCTGATCAATTCCGAAAAATAATAATACGTCACAAACGTATTGGCTATAATTTAAATGTTATGCGACAGTCTGCATGCTTAGTGATTAACCCAATCACGGTTGATAGCTTTGCTGCACTCTTTAATTGCACACCGGGGGATCGGTCGTCAGACTCTATGATGGCCCCGACCTAAAGCTATATATTTTAGGTGGTTGGGACCGGAGCCTTTTTGTCTGTTGCTTGGTCCACCGGGGCTCAACTGGTGACCTTCTTTTGCTTCAGATTTCCAGTGGGGTTGTTTGGCAGGACAGGGATCTCCACCTGTCAGACGGCCCGTTGTATCTGTTGAGTCCTCGTCTTTGCTTCTTCATGGTGTTGAAATTTGATTTATGTGTTTACCGTGATGATTCATTGACGAGTTAGAGGGTTATCATGCGAACCGAACAACCAACTAAATGTTTTGTACCACTTCAGAAACTGAGGGTGAGGTTGGGCCTGTAAAATCGATTTAAGCCCCCCAGTAATTCATTACTGACCGTTCCAAGGCGGTAGTTCTGTTGTGGTTCTTTGTTGCCTGTTTTTGGTGTCAGAGTTTCTGTGATGTTTTACCTTATGTATGTTATTATTATTTTTGGTTCGGTTTGGGTTGCTGAGTGGCCACCTTTTGGGAACAAGCTGCTCACTCGGTTGGCCATATGTTCTCTGTATCTTGATTATTTGTAATCTTAGTTGTTTCCAACTATGGTTTGAGGGCTGGATTTGGATTTTGATTGTTTCAGTTCCTGGTCTTTGCATACTTTTTACTTTTACTCTTCGCAGTTTAGTGACTGAACTTTATGGTAGACATTATTGCACGGCACATCAGCACCGTGCATATTAAGGTTATTTTGGAAATGTTGCTGTTGTTCGGAAATGGCTGTATATTCCTTTCAGGTCATAGCCAGGCTTTTTGTTCAACATACATGTAGTGCCGATATTCTGAGCCGAAGAACTGTAAGAAATTTCTTTAAAGTACAGTTTTACTTGCAGTCGTATTATTTTTATATGTTATTAGCGTATTTCTGTTTTCAAACCCGAACAAGGTTTTTAAGTTGTTAATTGAATATGAAGTGTAAACCTTTCAAACTTTTTATTTGCTGTGACTAAAATCTTATACATCGCCGCACCCAACTGGGGTAAAATAAAGGACCGCGCCGCCGAATCAACGAACTTCCCGAGCCCTAAGTATGCAAATCGACAGATGCCAAGAATAAACTGATTCTTCACCAGACGTATTAGTAAATAAATACTAATTGTATGCTGAGACCTTGATTTTTGCAGCCGCCATTAAGCAAGTCTTAGGCTTACTTTCATGCGATAGTGTAACCACAGGTTCGCACGCGTCATATATGATTGTGTTTGCAGATAATACAAAGCCTAAGGTATTTTTAAAATTTTCTGTCATATGGCTACACTACTGGTACAGTCTTTTTTTACGCAAATCATTTATATATTTTCAGCGGATGAATATTTCTTTGGAGTTGGAAAAATAGGCTTATATATATACTGAGCAAAGGTGAAAACGTTACATTATAGATGACAGTTTGAAACTAACACAATGCTACTTTTAATGCCTGGATACATATTTTTGGTCGTGCGAGACAGTAAGCAAAAGAATGTCTTTAAAATAATGCATCTGATACTCTTCGTAACAGAGTTACCCTCCCTTATTCGATTTTAGCCTAGTTTGCCATACATCAATTATGCGCATGCGCGAATGCACATTTCATTGTTGCTCTAAAGCGTTGCGTCCAGAGTGGTAGAAAAAGCAAAAAATTACTCATAAGTGTAACCCAGAAAACTAGGAAATAAAAGCTGTATTTTTCAAAATTACAAGTTATCTCCCTTCGCATTAAAATATAGTGATTTTTAATTTTCGATTATGCCTTTGTTTATCACTTTTTTGAGCAAATTATTTCGCGTTGTTGTAGTACAACACATCATGCATTTTAACCCATCGTTAGTTTCAAAGACAAATGAGACAATATTTGAGTGAACCTCAAGTTAATTTCTTATGGGAATCTCCATTTATCAAGCTTTCTTATTGTGTTTTCGAAGAGATAGCTATATTTCAGCACTGGTTTTCAAAGACATGAAAGCGCATATTGAAGTGTGCTTTCGTTTTTGACATTTCTGGAACACTGATTGTGTGCCTAAGCCAAAATAAGGACAACTGTACGGTGTACTCCGTGTTTTTAATAAAGTGTAAAATGACAGATCGACTTCCTTTATTTGCACCGAAAAATCCTGCACCCCTGTCCACTTTGATATATTTTTGCTTTATCTGAAATGGCTTTTACAGGTTTACTCTAGTATCTTGGCCTTACACATGCATGTAGCTTTAAAATGCATTCTTATTCATTAATTTTTCTGGCTCCATAAACACAGAAAATTAGAAGAAAAATCACGTGTAGCGTTTTCACTTTTGTTCAGTATATATGCCTCAGTTCCAGTTATTAACTTGGAAAATACATGTATAGGTTCTGGGGAGAAAATGGCCATATTGCAAATGTGCTCGTGCTGAATATAATTTGTCATTTGTCATTGTCAATGGCTTGATTGTATAAATTGGTGCCTATTGCTAATTATATTGTTCAGGCATATTGAATATACAAACATATAACTGCTCTTTTTAACAAAAGTATTGGAAATCTATGTTTTGGCCATATTTTAAGATGGCGATGGGTCTTTTCTTTTGGTAAAAAATGACATACCTTTGTATATATTTTTATTTTCATTATTTACAAGCTTTAAAGAAAAAAACACTATGGTATAGTTAGTTCATATTTTATATGATGATACATGCTAGTCCAACCGATGGTCGAAAATAATCGAAACTTGGTCACATTTACCTTTCATGACCGATTTACATAGTCGACTATCGCAAAATAGTTCAAGTAACATATGTTTTAAATTGTAAAGTATTTAAAAGTAAAGTCATGACATAAATGAAGAACAAAATGTTTATTTGAGTAGCTTATAAACCTGTATACAATGTATAATTTATGTTTGTTAGCAATAGAAATGTTGACAAATTTGATAAAAAAAAATCCGCAATAAGTTCTAAAAATAAAGCTGAAATAAGAAATAATATAGGTTGTTTATTAGGCGATCTTCAGTTGGTTTTACAAACCGAAGGAATATAATAATACAGTCAGATCCTATATTCCACTCTCAAAATCTATAGGAAAGTCGTATCTACATAAACTGCACCGGTTCAAAAAAGCCGATCGTAAAGTTTTAAATAATTCTCAACAGTACCGCCCCTACCTGCTAGATGGTTTTATGTCAAGGTCACATATGCACTTAAATTTTTATGTTAAAGGTTACGTCAAAGTTTAATTTTTATTATGTACAAGCCCTGAGATTGAGTTAGTATCGATCGGTATGGTGATCGATAGATATTCTTATAAAATTTCAAAGCACAACATGACTTTAAGATCAAGGTCACAGATTTTGAAATTGTTTCAATAAATAAGTTTAATTTCAATACGAAAATTAAATGCAGATCATTGGTCCAATATTCTCCATCATTAAAAACTTCAAAGCATCTTTCTTACACTGTTCATTATCTTTTGCTGCAACTTGCAGCAACTTTTGTACTTGTGTTGTATAAAAGATTACCACCTCTAGCGACGTTTTAAAATTTATAGGTGAAGTCGATATGAATAACCTCCCTTCTGTTCAAAATTTATGACTGCTCCATTTGTAAGATTCTGATCATTTATCTTTAATTCCTTTTTCAAAGGTATCATAATTCCTAAATTTTACAGGTTTACGAGACGAGACAAGAATTATCTTCCTTTAACTTGATACACATTTTAGTTATCTCTGTTTGTAAACGTTTTACTTCCAGGTTAAAATCTTCTACAAATGGTAAAACTTCCAAACACAAGATCTAAGTAAGAGCAGTTAAACACTCACGTTTGGTGATAAATTGTGGGTTGATGTACATAAATTGAGTCAAATAACTTGCTCAAGGCGTGAGACTTTGTGCCATGGCAAGAGCAAACAACTCTAATTATCCATGGTCATCTGTGCACCCTACGTTTGCTCACTGAGTCGTCGTACTTGTCAAGCTCTATATACTGTCTCTGTGAAGGTAAAGACTCTAAAACTGGCATGAATTCTCGTTGCTTCTGCTTGCAGTAAAACGTGCATGTTCAATCGTGTAGGCATTTTTAAGCCTTTGTAGTAGCTCACGAGGCTATGCTCTGACATGCTAAGCGCTGTTCAGGTTCAAATCTCGCTGCAGTCGAAGTCCTTTACAATCGTAAACGGCGTTCTTTTGTACTAAGTCTTTTATCACCCTTTTTCATCAGCTCAATGGGAATATTCTATTCTATTCAGTAGGACTAAAGGGTGATAAAATGTGCGTCGTCGAAACCTTTTTAACAGCACTGACGACGTTATGCAGGCATTTCCTGATATGCTCTTAGCAGGCACATGATGCTGCATAGTCGGTACGACGCACATAAAACGTTATGTGCCAGCTGGGAAACATATAAATTGTATATAAAAAATTATTAAAGCTACCCACGAAAGAGCATCATGAACATTATTACTTTTCTTCAATAAATGCAATATAAGTCCAGTAATGAACAAGAAACGCATCATTTCATTCTGTTTATTTTTTATGTCACCTGAAATTATTAAAAATAGAAAAAAAACATGGTAACTAACAGGGCCCCGCCTCTATGACACTGTTGACAGCATCTAAGTCATATGTCCGTCCCCAACCCGAAATACAATAACACCTTTGTATTATCATGTTGTTCCTTAATATGTTGTTTGGAATTAAACATCTGGTAGAGTCATTAAAATCTGGGAGAAATACAAATCAAGACTGTTTAAAACAAGGTTAACAACTGTGTGAAGCAGGAAAAAAGGAGTTACCATTCTTGCACTCTGCACACCTTCAGAGTCAGATGAACTGAAGATGCTTTATACTTGTACGAAATTTTGTGAAAATATCTTCAAAGGCTTTTAGGTTATAGAGCGGTTAAGACCTCAATATCCTAAATTACAAAGGGACATAAATCTGTTAAAATGAAGGTGTAATTACGGTTCTTTATCTGTGCACATCGTCTGATCATGTTTTATATTTGTACCAAGTTTAGTAAAAAAATCTTTAACACTTTTAAAAAGTAAGAGAGCAGACACAATTTCTATACTGAAAATTACAAACGGGCATAATTCTGTAGAAAATGAAAAGGAACTAACAGTTCTTATTTTATGCACATAGTCTTATATAGCTTTATTTGGCGGTTTTGAAGCTATAGAGCGGACGTGATTTCTATACTTAAAATTACAAAGGAGCATTATTCTGTAAAATGTGGACGGAGTTATGGTTCTTATTCTCTGAAAATTGTCTGATAACCACTTTATTTGTACACAGTTTCATGAAAATATCTCCAGCGGTTTCAGAGTTATGGACCAGACACGATTTCCGGACTGAAAATTACAATGGGCATAATTCAGTAAAAATGCAGGTAAAGTTACAGTTCTTGTCCTTTGCACATTGTCTGATGATGCTTTATGTCTACACAAAGCTTCGTGAAAATATTTCAAACAGTTTAGGAGTTATGGACCGGACACGATTTCTGTAATCAACATTATGAAGGGGCATAATTTAGTTAAATATGCAGGTAGAGTAACGATTCTTGTTCTCTGCACATTGTCTGATAATACTTTACATTTATAATAAGTTCCGTGAAAATATGTCAAAAGATTTCAGAGTTATGGACACGATGTCTGTACTGAAAATTACAACGGGGCATAATTCAGTAAAATATGTAGGTAGAGTTAAGTTTCTTGTTCTCTGCACATTGTCTGATAATCATTTACATTTATACTAAAATTCGTGAAAATGTCTTAAACGGTTTCTTTGTTGCCTGTTTTTGGTGTCAGAGTTTCTGTGATGTTTTACCTTATGTATGTTATTATTATTTTTGGTTCGGTTTGGGTTGCTGAGTGGCCACCTTTTGGGAACAAGCTGCTCACTCGGTTGGCCATATGTTCTCTGTATCTTGATTATTTGTAATCTTTGTTGTTTCCAACTATGGTTTGAGGGCTGGATTTGGATTTTGATTGTTTCAGTTCCTGGTCTTTGCATACTTTTTACTTTTAGAGTTATGGACCGGACACGAAATCATGACGGATGGATAGACGGACGGAAAATCAGACGGACCAACAACGTGATTACTACAGGGCCTCAGCCGACTTAGTCTGGCGGAGCCAAAATTATATGATAAATTGTAAATCATATGAGATATTGTAATAAAATGTAAAGTTACCAGAAGGTTTCTAAATGAGTTTCTCTTCATCAGTTTATTTCATATGCAAACTTATTTGGAACATCACTTTGAGAATTTAAGGGCAACACAACTGATCAAGCGTTCTCCGATACGTCTCAGAAACGTTTCGATGATACGGCTTCTTTTACAAATACGTCTTAATATCCGAAAAAAAAACTCTTAAAGTATGTAAACCATCAGGCAGTAAGGAAAAAGTGAGTGACAGATTTTTCCAACATTTACCCTTTTGGTTAACTGACTTAACAGTCCAGTCATTAATATAGAAAGTACCGATTATGCGCCATATTATGATAATTTTAAATTGCAGACATTGTTTTAACCATATTAAGCCCCAGATGTTCGGACAGTGTACAGTGTAGTGATATTAAACAATATTTGTGCGAAAAGCGGAAGGCTGTTAATTATGATAGATAAGATCATTTTATATAATTCTCAATTTGTCTTTTAACTGATGTGTTGTATTTGCACTGTAAATATATTTCACCGGAATGAACTTCCTGTGTTTATTTCTATAATATCACACCTCCATTAATCGATTAATCATTTATCGTGTGCGTAATAAATTGATACTGCGTTTATTTATATAACATCACACATAATCAATCGTTGTATATTGATATCAATCATTTTTGTCGAGCCCGCTTGCGATGAGCGAGACATAGTTGTTACAATGCCAGTTCGGTGTATGTCCGTGCGTGCGTGCGTTAGTGCGTGCGTCCATCCGGATTTGTCCGGGCCATAACTTCTACATTTATGGATGGATTTCAAAATAATTTGGCACAGTTGTTCTCCTGGATAAGTAGAAGTGCCTTTTGAAACACTTGTTCATGTAGGTTTAAGGTCAAGGTCACACTTGAAGGTCAAATGATAAAATGGCTATACATTGAGCTTGTCCGAGCCATTACTTCTACATTTATGGATGGATTTCAAAATAATTTAGCACAGTTGTTCTCCTTGATAAGTAGAAGTGCCGTTTGAAACATTTGTTCATGTAGGTCCAAGGTCAAGGTCACACTTAAAGGTCAAATGATAAAATAGCCATACATTGAGCTTGTCCGAGCCATAACTTCTACATTTACGGATGGATTTCAAAATAAGTTGGCACAGTTGTTCTTTTTGATGAGAAGAAGTGCCATTGGAAATATTTGTTCAGGTAGGTCCAGGGACAAGGTCACACTTCAAGGTCAAATGATAAAATGGCCATACATTGAGCTTGTCCGAGCCATTTCTTGTACATTTATGGATGGATTTCAAAATAATTTGGCATAATTGTTCTCCTTGATGTTAAAAAGTGCCATTTGGAAAATTTATTCAGGTAGGTCCAAGGTCAAGGAGCTTGTCTGAGCCATAACTTCAACATTTACAAATGGATTTCAAAATAATTTGGCACAATTGTTCTCTTTGGTGAGTAGAAATGCCATGTGGAACAATTGTTCAAGTAGGTCTAAAGTCAAGGTCACACTTGAAGGTCAAATGATAAAATGGTAATAAATTGAGCTTGTCCAAGCCATTACTTCTACATTTACGGATAGATTTCAAAATAATTTGGCACACGTGTTCTTCTTGATGAGTATGTCAAGTGACATACGTGTTTGGGTAGGTCCAAGGTCAAGGTTACACTTGAATGTCAGCTATTGTAATTGTCATATATGGAGCTTGTCTGGGTCATCGATTCTACTTATTTTCCTTTGTGAAAATTTGAAAAAAAGAAGAAAATGCTGGCTAAGCATGATGTTGTTTGGCTTCCTTCTAGAGTGAAGCAGTTACTTAGTCTTGACATACTTATAGGCCACTATAGCAAACAGCGGGCTCAAACAGTTGTCCCTGGACAACCTTCTAGTCTTTGCATTTTTTTCTGAAAAAATCTCCCGGAGGACCAGTGGTCCTGTAGCTCACCTGACACTTGGTCCTGGTGTATAAATTTTAATGGCCTAAATGGCCTAGCCGCAGGGGGTCCAGGGTTTGAACCATAGCAATACATAGAAAATATAAAAAAAATCTTCTTCTTCAGAACCATTTGGAAATGGTTGCAAACTATCAGGTTTGTTCAAATTATGACCCTAGCTCGACCATTGACCGTTTTGCTCAGGTGAGCGATTAAGGACCTCTTGGCCCTCTTGTACCATATATGGGCATGATGGTCATCTTGGTCATGTGACCAAGACCATCTGAACAACTTTTGGTTCCTTTAATCCGGGAAGCTCAAAATGAAATATGGCTTCAATCAACCCCAGTGGCCACTGAGCAAAAGGTGTTCGAAAGAATAGGACGGATGAGAGAATCTCAGTGACCTTGTACAAAGGTCAAATAATGACCTTGATCTTTAGCGACATAATATCTTCATCTGGTCATTTAGTCAACCATATATACCAAGTATTGTTCCTTAGACTAAAATACTTTCTGAAAATTCCACTGTTTAAGCATTTTCCCGTTTAAAAGTCTGACTTACCAAAGTTGACAGTGTCATAAATTAGGTCAAGGTCAACGCACGATCATCATTTGTATAAACTATGCTGGGCTCTAGTGCCCATAGCTAGATACTTGGTTTGATACCAAGTTTGAAAGTCATAGGCCGTTTGGTTCTGGAAAAGAAGATTTTTGAAGGGTCTTTACCATTTATGGGCATCTTGGTCATGTGGCCCAAACCCCGGGAACAAATTTTTGTTCCCCTATCCCATTGCGACTCCATATGAAATTTGGCTTCAATCGGCCCATTGGTTTCAAAGGAGAAAATGTTTGACGACAGATGGATGGACTGAATGACCTTGACCTTTAGTGACATAATATCTTCATCTGTTCATTCAGTTGACCATATATACCAAGTATTGTACCTTAGACTTAAATATGTTCTGAGAAATCCATTGTTTAAGCTTTTTCTATATAAAAGCCTAACATAACAAAGTTGACCAGGTCATAAATTAGGTCATGGTCAATGCAAGGTCATTATTTGTATAAACTATGACGATCCTGAATGTCAGATGCTACATACCCAGTTTCAAGGTCATAAGCCTTTTGGTTCTGGAAAAGAAGATTTTTGAAGGGTTTTTACCATACAAGGACATAATGGCTTTCTTGGTCATTCGACCCAGATCCCGGGTACCAACTTTCGTTCCCCAATTCCACTGAAATTTGAAATTTGGCTTCAATCGGCCCAGTGGTTTCAGAGGAAAAGGTGTTTGGAAATCTTGACGATAGATGGTTGGACGGAATGACCTTTACCTTAAGTGACATAATACCTTCATCTGTACATTTAGTTGACCAGTTATACCAAGTATTGTACCTTAGACTTAAATAGTGTCTGAGAAATCCACTGTTTAAGCATTTTCCCACATAAAGTTTAACATACCAAAGTTGACCATGTCATAAATTAGGTCAAGGTCAACGCAATGTCATCATTTGTCAAACTATGATGGGCTTGAATGCTCGCTGCTACATTCCCAGTTTCAAGGTCATAGGCCTTTGGTTCTGGAGAAGAAGATTTTTGAAGGGTTTTTATCATATATGGGCATGGCGGCCATCTTGGTCATGTGACCCAGACCTCGGGTACAAACCTTTGTTCCCCTAAGCCACCGAGACTCTATATAAAATTTGGTTTCAATCGGCCCAGTGGTTTCAGAGGAGAAGATGTTTGAAAATCTTGAGGACGGATGGACGGACGGAATGACCTTGACCTTTAGTGACATAATATCATTTTTTGTTCATTAAGTTGAGCATGTATACCAAGTTTTGTACCCAAGATTTAAATAGTTTCTGAGAAATACACTGTTTGAGCGGTTTCCCGTATAAATGCCTTACGAACCAAAGTTGACCATGTCATAAATTAGGTCAAGGTCAACGCAAGGTCATCATTTGTATAAACTATGATAGGCCCGAATACTTGATGCTACATACCAAGTTTCAAGGTCATAGGCCTTTTGGTTCTAGACAAGAAAGATTTTTGAAGGGTTTTTACCATATATGGGCGTGGCGGCCATCTTGGTCCAGTGACCTAGGAACCCCGAAAAAACTTTCGATTTCCCAACCCATGGAGGCTCCATATAAAATTTGGCTTTGATCGGCCCAGCGCTTTTGGAGAAGAAGACCTTTTAAAATGGTGGACGGACGGATGACGGACGGACTATGGAGCACTGCCATACTAAAAACTCACCTGTGAGCTTTCGGCTCAGGTGAGCTAAAAACCGAGCTCAATGTCAATTAACAATATATAGGGGAAAACAGCTTACATATCAGGGTAGAATTAATCCTACTGAAGTACTTTTACTGCACAGAACATCTGATCTGAGATTTTCTATTCACTTAATCGTCTGCTCTAAAATCAGGCCAAACAGAACTTTTGGAGAATGATTAATCCTACATTTGTATTTGTTAGCATCACACATGATATTTCGTATCGTTTTCGTTTAATCATTTCCAATTATGATAAAAGAAGTGTAGAAATAATGCTACTCTGTCGACCAAAATTGAAACACCTGGAAAAATCGTTAATTTTACAATAGTCTAAAAAGTTCATTTAAAATGAGAAGTATATAATGACAAGTAACTTTCTCGGTAACCAACATAAAAACAGAACTTCTGATTGTAAAACACATAAAGCTATGATTTGCGTAGGAAGGTCTGCAAACACGGTGTATTTTTTTTTTTTTTTTTTTTTTAAAGGGCGCATTTTTAACTTCTTTGAAAGAGGTATACCCTAAAGACACTGTAGTATTATAGTTTAGTATAACAGTTGCCACCCTTCTAACTTTTGTATAAATATTGTAGGCACCGATGGAGAAGCAACTGACAAAGATTAATTTTGTATTTGCAACGATATTTAAATTGAATGCCCAACACTGAAAAGATTTTACATATGAATTTAGCCCAGTGGTATGACTGGGGCCTAATAAATGCGTTGTAAGTCAATATGGAAAGGTGTCTTTGTACAGCGTTTGGTATCATTGTAAAGACAAAATGTAGTGTTTCCAGCATATGCATAGCATTTGTACCCAGTATTCCCCTAAACAAAGTTATGAGGCCATTTGCATTACTTTTCGAACGCCCCTCGTAAAACGATAAAGTACAACAGCAGATTTAATCAGACTCAAGTACATTTTCTTAAAAAAAACAAACAACAACAACAACAAAAAAAAAAAAAAAAAAAAAAAAATACACCAGTTAATTTACAGAATGACAAGCTTAAATTCAGTTTCAGACTATTGGAGGGGGGGGGATGAATAAATATTAGAGGTTGTTTCACTCAACTGTAGTACTTTTTCTAAAAAGTCAGGCTCAATACAAATAAGCAGAACATTAAACAAGAGGACCATATTTACATAAAAAGCCAATAAAAGTCCCTTAACGGGCACACAGACTCAAAAGTTTGTCAACAAGAAAATGGCGCCGCTGTCTTCAATCCTAATGTAATGAGAAATAGTAACAGTTTTTCTATTACTTCCCTTGTCAGATAAAGCAGAGGTAAAACAAATCCTCAGGAGGTCCTTCTAATTGAATTACTCGGCTTTTATCCCTGAGTACTTACTGAGAAATGTTGATTTATTTGCCCATTTATATCGTTAGTTTGTTAATTAAACAAATTATCGATAATTAAATTCTACACAGGGGTGTTGTTTCTAGACGCTACAAAATATTTCTTTAGATCTGATACCACGAAGTTGAGATGTAAATGGTAAAAATATAGCATGTAGTACAAATAAAACAGCGATAATGACAGAGAAAACTAATTGAAGACGCCATCGAAAAAGTAAGGCTGCTAGACAGAACAAGTTTATTTAAGAAACCAGAGAAATCAAACGAATCAGACGTTATCCCATATGTTACAACATTCAATCCATACAATCCAGAAATCTTTAGTGAAATAAGATAATATAAACGCATTTTACACAGAAATGACAACCTGCATAAAATAAGATAGGGAACCAAAATATTATAGTTTTCCTTTCTACCAAATGAAAACTGAAAGCATTATAAAGAGGAAAGAAAAAGAGACATTTTTCATTCGAACGTTTTTACCTAAACTTAATTCTCTAACTTAATTCTTTACACTGAATTTGATACTTATTGTATACGGACCGGAAGGAAGTTGATAACGATACGTTACGTTACGTTGTCACTCTTGACAACGCAACGCTATTATATTGTTGTGAACGATATGTTTAAATAAGGCTTTGAAAATTGATTCACGTCATGAAACCGGTTAGCCATTATAATAAATAATCGAATTTGTGCATCTACGAAATTTTTTTTCGATATATATAAAGAAAGTTATGGGGCAAAACCCTAACAAAATTCTCAAACGTAACACTGGATCCGAAAATGATACATAAATGATTTAACGTAATTATAAACAGAGACTGGGTCAATAAACAGTGTGAATTTGTTTAAAAACAACTCAGCGCTTTCGGCTTTACGCCTTCATCAGAGTTCAAACACACTCACACATACTTACTAAAGCAAAAACTATACAGGTTCAGCATACAAACAAATGACGTTTAACCCTTTTTCATGTAGTTATGCAGCAATTCATTTTTTGCAAATATTGTTTTGGCCACGACGTGCTTTTTGTGATTTTGACATTGATTCAGTTTCTCTATTCACTTTACTGCACGATTTTTAATTGCAATCGGTTTCATAAGGGCCGGATGCTCGTTCGCAAATCTTTGGCGATGATACTAAGTAACTGTCGCCGCTGGGACATCAAACTTATTTGGATAATAAGAGGGCAAGGGCCCGCTGTGGTTGCAGTAGTACGCGGGAGATTTGTTTGTTTTTCATATAGTTATGTAGCATATCTAGGTTACCATTTAGAATATCATGATGAGACTCTTATAGCAATGTATATGAGATTAATACAAAAAATGGTTGCTTACCTTTAATTTGTTTTCGAGTTAAACATTTGACTATTTTTATGCCTTAAATTTTGGAGAAATTGTGGAGTCATATTGGTTTGGGCGTGTCCGTCTGTCCGTCCGTCCGTCTGTCCGTCTGCCCGTCTGTCAGTCCGTCTGTCCGCTATCTATAAGTCAAGAACCGTAAGAGCTAGGAGCTTGAAACTTTATACACATGATCAGTATGAATAAAAGGCCATCGGCCAAGTGTCACCCGACGTTTGAAATGTGTCACAAACTTCAGCCCTTTATTCTGTTTCAGAGTAAATGTATGGCCAAAAACAGAAAAAAATATATATTACAGAACCTGGTAAGCAAATGATAACTGAACATAAGCAAAGACATATACCCAATTACTGGGCCTCTTTATAAAATACTCAAGTTTAGAACGGGGCATATATGTGTAAAATCAGGTTACTGAAACTATATGCCCTAACAAAATGAACATAACATCAAGATTGTATACACATTAACAAAATAACAAGAGCCATAATCCTGCTTATATGAATCTGATGAAAAATGAACAATGCATTTATGAAAATTCAGCCCATTAATATGAATAGTTCTGGAGTTATCCCTTTACCTTTAAGTGAAGGTCTGTTATCTATGAAAGGGGAATAACTCTGTCACTTATAATTTAGCACATCCTAACAACAATCAGAATAATCAATTTACCAATTGCTAATAGCATACCAAATTTCAGCTCTCTCGGTCAAACAGTTCAAAAGTTGGAAAAATACCAAAAAACGACAAAGAGCCATAACTTTGTAAAATATAGGACAATTGAAATTCCAAAATCATATGCACATCTTCGGATCATGATGCAACATTCTGCACAATTTCAAGTCAATCTGATACAAGATGTTGCAGGAGTTGCGGGGACAAGGTCTAAGTCAGCAAGGGCCGTAACTCCATTAAAAATAGCCGAAACAAAAATAAAAAAACACATGCACATCTTCATATCGTAAGAATACAATCTGTAAAATTTCAAATCAACCCGATGAAAGATGTAGGAGGAGTTGCGGGGACAAGATTTAGGAAGGTCCGAGTCAGCAAGGGCTGTAACTCCATCAAAAATGGCCGAAACAAAAATCGAAAACCACATGCACATCTTCATATCATAAGAATACAATCTGTAAAATTTCAAATCTATCCGATGAAAGACGTAGGAGGAGTTGCGGGGACAAGATTTCGGACGGACGGACGGACGGAAGGACGGACGGAGGGACGGACGCACACACGGACGGACGAGGGTCATTTCTATAGTCCCCCTCCGCCTACGTCGGGTGACAAAAATAAGCGAACACGTGTTTTTTTCCGCGGGTCACATATTTCAAGAGTTATGCCCCTTTTTCAAATAAGCCTGTGGAACCTTGTGAACAAAATATCTCAAGAACCCCTGATGCTAGGATCATGAGGTTTTGCAGGATGAGGATGCCCAAGGTGTAGATGACCTGATTAACTTTAGAAACAAATTCTTGAATTTTAACCGAGTTATGCCACTTTTTCGACTTAGTGCATTGTAAGCCTATGGAACCTTGTGAACAAAATATCTCAAGAACCTCTGATGCTAGGAGCATGATTTTTGCAGAAAGATACTGCAGGTGGTATAGATGACCTGATTAACTTATGAAAAAAATTCGAGAATTTTTGATTGAGTTATTCCACTTTTCAACTAAGTGCAATGAGGCCTATGGTACAAAGCTACCCTTACATATAGTCAAGAACCGTAAGAGCTAGGAGCTTGAAACTTTATACACATGATCAGTATGGAAAGTAAGCGGACCCGTATTTTTTATTTTTCTGCCGGCCATGTATTTCAAGAGTTATGCCTCTTTTTTTGACTTAGCCTGTGGAACATTGTGAACAAAATATCTCAAGAACCCCTAATGCGAGGATCATGAGGTTTTGCAGGATGACAATGCCCAAGGTGTAGATGACCTGATTAACTTTTGAAACAAATTCGTGAATTTTTGACCGAGTTGTGCCCCTTTTTCGACTTAGTGCATTGTAAGCCTATGGAACCTTGTGAACAAAATATCTCAAGAACCCCTGATGCTAGGAGCATGATTTTTTGCAGAAAGACACTGCCTGTGGTGTAGATGACCTTATTAACTTTTGATTTTTGATCGAGTTATTCCCCTTTTTCAACTTAGTGCATTGAGGCCTATTGTACAAAGGTACACATGATCAGTATGGAAAGTAAGCAGACCCGTATATTTTTTATTTTTCTACTGGCCATGTATTTTCAGAGTTATGCCCCTTTTTAGACTTAGCATTTGGAACCTTGTGAACAAAATATCTCAGAACCCCTGATGCTAGGAGCATGATTTTTAGCAGGAAAATACTACCTAAGGTGTAATTGACCTGATTAACTTTTGAAAAAAAATCGTGAAGGTTTGATCAAGTTAGGCCCCTATTTCGACTTAGTGCATTGCAGCCTATGGTACAAAGGTCCTCTTACATACAGTCAAGAACAATAAGAGCTAGGAACTTGAAACTTTATAGCAACCAACCAACGAGTTGTTTGCCGCCGAAGGCGGCAAACAACGAGAGTTGGTTGCTTTACGATTAAGGCGTATTTCTGTTCTATTCTATTCTGTCCCGTACCACTAAGGCTTCGAAATTTTTGTGTCACTGAATTTCCGGTCGGCGTTTTTCTTTCTATGGAGAAACGAGACGCTGGCATTTTTATTGGACGAAAATAAATTCCTGAACTTCTGCCGACACTTCCCTGGCAACACGCGTCTGAATTCCAAAAAAAAATCCTATGATGGCCGTCAGAATATTCGGCTAGAAGGCCGTACAGCTCGAAAAAACAAACAACCCTTACCTACCTTTCAACTGCGGCTTCTCGGCATCTGTTTATTGGTGACACGCATAATATTTCTAGGTCGGCAGCAGGCAGGTGCACACGTGATGTAGCTAGAAAGCTTTACAACTTTCTAGAAACTGTCTAGAAACGACAAAGGCTGACGGAGAGATGCAAAACAGCTTTTGACTTCCACTAGGCCTATCGGTTTTCCCTCAGTTATATAAATAATCTAGTAATTGATTGGATGAAGCACCTGTGTGACGTTGCATCTTTTATGTGTGACGTCAAAACCAATACTGGTTGCGTTCGGGTTTTTGCCAATGTCACTATTGACATGCCAATGACGCTCTGAGTTTCAATATTGGCACCATTGACTCTACCATTGAAACCAGCATTGCCGACGATTGGCTGCCAATACTGCAGACAACTAAGGGCGTGGGAAAAATTACCGTGGTGGTAAATTTGCGTCATTCAATACGGCAATTTATTGAACCCATCATAAACACTCGAGTTGACAAAGGAGAATTTTTCTCCACAATAATGAAAGAAGATTAGAAAAACTAAAGCAGTGGTGCTATAGGCGCCATCGGCTCTACCAATGGTACCTTTGGCGCCATTGGCTCTACCAAAGCACTGCCAGTGGTGACATTAGCAATTTTGCCAGTGGTGCCAACGGTTGCCAATGGCACCATTGGCTGCCGATACTGTGCAGGGTTTTACGGTTGCCAGTAGTACCATTCTCTCTCTGTGTTTGTCTGTCTCTTCAAAACACCTGTCCCCTGTTCTGTCTCTTGCCTAGGCCTACTTTTTTATTCTCATTTATTTGATATCTCGTGATACGAATGTGTTGTTCAGATGCCGACCGAAAATGGTAAAATCAGTCAATAAATAAATCAATAAATCAATCAATCAATTAATCAATCTCATAACAAAAGGAGCTATCCATGCAGATGTGCTACAATTTTCTTGTTTCAGTTTTTACTGGAGTCACAATGTAGGTTGGTTGCAATTTAGGTGGCGCCTATTTCATATTACACATGATCAGTATGGAAAATAAGCATATCGTTTTTTTTTATTTTACCGCCGGTCATGTATTGCCAGAGTTATGCCCCTTTTTCGACTTAGCCTGTGGAAACTTGTGAAAACATATCTCAAGAACCCCTGAAGCTAGGACCATGAGGGTGACAATGTCTAAGGTGTAGATGACCTGATTAACTTTTGAAATAAATAAGCGAATTTTTGACCGAGTTATGCCCCTTTTTCGACTTAGTGCATTGTTAGCCTATGGAACCTTGTGAACAAAATATCTCAAGAATCCCTGGTGCTAGCAGCATGATTTTTTGCATCAAGTTACTGCCTAACATATGACCTGAATAACTTTTGAAATAAATTAGTGAGTTTATGACCGAGTTATGCCCCTTTTTCGACTTCGTGCATTGTTAGCCTATGGAACCTTGTAAACCAAATAATTAAAAAACCCTGATGTTAGGAGCATGATTTTTTGCAGGAAGATACTGCCTAACATATAGATGACATGATTAACTTTTGAAAAAAAAATCATGAATTTTTATCGATTTATGCCCCTTTTTCGACTTAGTGCATTGTAAGCCTATAGAACCTTGTGAACAAAATATCTCAATAACTCCTGATGCTAGGATCATGATATTTTGCAGGAAGATACTCCCTAAGGTGTAGATGACCGGATTAACTTTTGAAAAAAAAACATATTTGTTTATCGAGTTATGCCCCTTTTTCGACTTAATTCATTGAAGCATATGGTACAAAGGTACTTTTACATCCAGTCAAGATTCGAGCTAAGAACTTGAAATATTAAACAAATGATCAGTATGAAAATTAAGGAAATACGTGTTTTTATGCCCCCAATTTCAGAGAAATTGAGGGCGCATATTGGTTTGGGCCTGTCCGTCTGTCCGCCGTCCGTCTGTCCGTCCGTCAGTCCGTCTGTCTGCCATCTATAAGTCAAGAACCGTAAGAGCTAGGAGCTTGTAATTTTATACACATGATCAGTATGAAAAATGAGCGAAGACGTGTTTTTTCTTTTTTCCGCGGGTTACATATTTCAAGAGTTATACCCCTTTTTCGACTTAGTCTGTGGAACCTTGTGAACAAAATATCTCAAGAACCCCTGATGCTAGGATCATGAGGTTTTGCCGGATGAGAATGCCCAAGGTGTATATGACTTGATTAACTTTTAAAAAAAAATCGTGAATTTTTGACCGAGTTAAGTCCCTTTTTCGACTTAGTGCATTGTAAGCCTATTTAACATTGTTGACAAAATACCTCGAGAACCCCTGATGCTAGGAGCATGATTTGTTTGCAGGAAGATACTGCAGGTGGTGTAGATGACCTGTTTAACGTTTGAAAAAAAAATTCGTGAATTTTTGATTGAGTTATTCCCTTTTTTCAACTTAGTGCATTGGGGCCTATGGTACAAAGGTACCCTTACATATAGTCAAGATTAGTAAGAGCTAAGAACTTGAAACTTAATACACATGGTCAGTATGAAAAATAAGCAGACCCGTATTTTTTATTTTCAGCCGGCCGTATATTTCCAGAGTTATGCCCATTTTTTGACTAAGACTGTGGAACATTGTGAACAAAATATCTCAAGAACCCCTGATGTTAGGATCATAAGGTTTTGCAGGATGAGAATGCCCAAGGTGTAGATGACCAGAATAACTTTTGAAACAAATTCGTGAATGTTTGACCGAGTTATGCCCCTTTTTCGACTTAGTGCATTGTAAGCCTATGGAACCTTGTGAACAAAATATCTCAGGAACCCCTGATGCTAGAAGCATGATTTTTTGCAGGATACTAATGCCTAAGATGTAGATGCCCCGATTAACTTTTGAAAGAAAAAATCATGGATTTTTTGATCGAGTTAGGCCCCTTTTTCGACTAAGTGCATTGAAGCCTATGGTACAAAGGTCCCCTTACATACAGTCAGGAACAATAAGAGCTAGGAACTTGAAACTTTATACACATGATCAGTATGGAAAATAAGCATATCCGTTTTTTTTATATTTTTCCGCCGGTCATGTATTTCCAGAGTTATGCCCCTTCTTCGACTTTGCCTATGGAACCTTGTGAACAAAATATCTCAAAAACCCCTAATGCTAGAAGCATGAATTTTTGCCAGAAGATATTGCCTAACATAAAGATGACCTGATTAACTTTTAAAGAAAAATCATGAATTGTTTGTCGAGTTATGCCCCTTTTTCGACTTAGTGCATTGTTAGCCTATGGAACCTTGTGAACAAAATATCTCAAGAACCCCTGATGCTAGGATCATGATATTTTGCAGGAAGATACTCCCTAAGGTGAAGATGACCTGATTAACTTTTGAAAAAACAATCGGAATTTTTTTATCGAGTTATGCCCTATGGTACAAAGGTACCTTTACATCTAGTCAAAAACCGTGAGAGCTAGAAACTCTAAACACATGATCAGTATGAAAAATAAGGAAACACGTGTTTTTTTCTTTTTTTCCGTGGGTCACATATTTTCCGAGTTATGCCCCTTTCTCGACTTAGCGTGTAGCACCTTGTGAACAAAATATCTCAGGAACCCCTGATGCTAGGATCATGCCTAAGGTGTAGATGACCTGATTAACTTTTGAAACGAATTTGTGATTTTTTGACCTGATTATGCCCCTTTTTCGACTTAGTGCATTGTAAGCCTATGTAACCTTGTAAACAAAATATCCCAAGAACCCCTGATGCTAGGAGCATGATTTGTTTGCAGGAAGATACTGCAGGTGGTGTAGATGACCTGTTTGACTTTTGAAAAAAAAATCGTGAATTTTTGATCGAGTTATTCCCTTTTTCAACTTAGTGCATTGAGGCCTATGGTACAAAGGTACCTTACATATAGTCAAGATTAGTAAGAGCTAGGAACTTGAAACTTTATACACATGATCAGTATGAAAAATAAGCAAATAAGAATTTTTTTTCCGCCGGCCATGTATTTCCAGAGTTATGCCCCTTTTTTGACTTAGCCTGTGGAACCTTGTGAACAAAATATCTCAAGAACCCCTGATGTTAGGATCATAAGGTTTTGCAGGATGAGAATGCCCAAGGTGTAGATGACCTGAATAACTTTTGAAACAAATTCGTGAATGTTTGACCGAGTTAAGCCCCTTTTTCGACTTAATGCATTGTAAGCCTATGGAACCTTGTGAACAAAATATCTCAGGAACCCCTGATGCTAGAAGCATGATTTCTTGCAGGATACTACTGCCTAAGGTGTAGATGCCCCGATTAACTTATGACAAAAAAAAAAATCATGGATTTTTTTATCGAGTTAGGCCCCTTTTTCGACTAAGTGCATTGAAGCCTATGGTACAAAGGTCCCCTTACATACAGTCAGGAACAATAAGAGCTAGGAACTTGAAACTTTATACACATGATCAGTATGGAAAATAATCATAAAAAAAAAAGTATGCAAAGACCAGGAACTGAAACAATCAAAATCCAAATCCAGCCCTCAAACCATAGTTGGAAACAACTAAGATTACAAATAATCAAGATACAGAGAACATATGGCCAACCGAGTGAGCAGCTTGTTCCCAAAAGGTGGCCACTCAGCAACCCAAACCGAACCAAAAATAATAAGAACATACATAAGGTAAAACATCACAGAAACTCTGACACCAAAAACAGGCAACAGAGAACCACAACAGAACTACCGCCTTGGAACGGTCAGTAATGAATTACTGGGGGCTTAAATCGATTTTACAGGCCCAACCTCACCCTCAGTTTCTGAAGTGGTACAAAACATTTAGTTGGTTGTTCGGTTCGCATGATAACCCTCTAACTCGTCAATGAATCATCACGGTAAACACATAAATCAAATTTCAACACCATGAAGAAGCAAATACCTGTATTTTTTTTATTTTTCCGCCGGTCATGTATTTCCAGAGTTATGCACCTTTTTCGACTTAGCCTATGGAACTTTATGAACAAAATATCTCAAGTACCCCTGATGCTAGGAGAATAAGTTTTTGCAGGAAGATATTGCCTAACATAAAGATGACCTGATTTACTTTTAAAGACAAATCATGAATTGTTTGTCGAGTTATGTCCCTTTTACAACTTAGTGCATTATAAGCCTATGGAACCTTGTGAACAAAATATCTCAAGAAACCCTGATGCTAGGAGCATGATTATTGTGCAGGAAGATACTGCCTGTGGTGTTGATGACCTGATTTACTTTTGAAAAAAAATCGTGAATTTTTTATCGTGTTATTCCCCTTTTTCAACTTAGAGCATTATTTGCCTATGGAACCTTGTGAACAAAATATCTGGGGAACCCCTGATGCTAGGATCATGATTTTTGCAGGTTGATATTGCCCAAGGTGTATATGACCTGATTAACTTTCGAAAACAATTCATAAATTTTTGACTGAGTTAAGCGCCTTTTCGACTTAGTGCATTGAAGCCTATGGTACAAAGGTACAAGCATTATTGGATGAACCTTCTTTAGAGGCAAGCATATGGTTGGAGGCATAGTGTTTCATAAACACATTTTCTAGTTTAGACATTTTTCGTACACCCCATAACTAGGTAATCTTATGGAATATCTTGATCAAGACTCTTAATATCAATGTATAAAAGGTTGAGGCGATATGTCTCATATACGAATGATTACTTCTTGTTACTTTTCTTTTGACTTACGTCCCTTTGATTAATTTGTGCATGTCATAGCTAGCATGACTAGGTAACTGTATCTATCTTGATGAGAATTTATAGCAAGATGTGTTAGGTTGAGACGGTGGTTTAATTAGAGTAATTGCTTCCCCTTCGTTATTTTGGGGTTACGTCATTCTGATTGATTTTTAAGGCTGTTCTTGTACAATCCATAACTAGGTAACTGTATGGAATATCTTGATACAACTGAATAGCAGTGTGCATTAGATTAAGACAGTGTATCTTATGTAAGAATAATTTCTACCCCTTTCTTATTTTTGTTACATCCATTTGATCAGTGTCTGAAGCTATTCTTGTGAGAACCGTAACTAGGTATTGAATATCTTGACGAAGCATTTTAGGCATGTAGATGAGGTAGAGACGTTGTGTGTCATATAAGAATATTTGCTCCCTTTTACTTACATTCAGAGTTACGCCCCTTTTATTATTTCCTAGACTATTTGTGTGCGCACCATTTATAAGTAATTGATTAGGATACCTTGATGACACTTTATAGAAATGTGCATAAGCTTCATACTGTGGGGTGTGTATGTGTATGGTTGCTTCCCATTTCTTAATTTTGCAGTTCCATCCCTTTGGTTAGTAGGTACAGACTATTGTGCAAATGATAGTACCTGTGTGAAGCTGATAGACAGGGCTGTAGATCTGCCCAAGACACTGACTGAGGCTGAAACTTTATCAGAAACGGGCGTATATTGCCCCGCTTGCGGTGATATTGTTTACATTGTTTTTCACAGACAATTTCCCTTTGATCTTTTCTTATATAAACCCTTTTAACACCAACAAGTCAGGCATTTTGGGATTTTCAATTCTGAAAAACAACACAAAAGAAGACAACTTATAAGATATAAGTAGATTTTTATATTCATCACAAGCCAGTGATTATCACCATCTTAAGGTTTACAAACTCTGCACTGGCATCAGCCTTTATAGCATTTTGCTATTGTTATCTTAAATTTTGATATGTGTTTGTATTGCGTCACTACTTAAAGAATATTCGGTATTCAGGCTTTGATTTAAAGAGTATTCAGCTCAAAATTAAGTGGTATTCAGTATTCAAAGGGAGAGGGGGAGAGGGTTACACTCCCATTCCATGGATATTAACATTACAATGTCCATTTACTCTGACAGATGGAAGGGTGATTTTATTACTATCGGTCAAACGGAAGCTTATACTTATTTCGTAGTCATTAACAGGGGCTCTTTACAATGTAGAAAGCTCTAAAATTGCTTCTGATTGGTTAAAAGGGCGAACAATTTAAAAACTCCAATCTGAATAATGTTTTGTGTTTAGACACCTTTTCCCACTGGGAGCACTATCGAGACTAAACGAATAACGGCTTTTCTTACGTTTAAATTTTTTTTCGAATCGGATCACACATATGCATGCAAGGACAATAGCTTAATTTATATATCACAGAACTTTGAAGTTGATTACCTGAACACTGCGGCATACTTGAAGATCCGAAAACCCCATAGAATGTATCCAACAGCAAACACATACCACTGTTCCTGACAGTACGTGTAGCGTAATGGAAAAACACTGAGAATAAGAGCACTTGATCCGAGTTCCATGTAGTTATAAACATCCTTGAAGTACTCAGATTTGTCTCTGAAAAAAACAACAACAACATTTTACGATTTTCCAGAAACACAGGAACGATTTAGCTCACCTGAACAAAAGGCCCCGCGGACAATTATAGGATAGGCAAGCTCCGTTGTCCATCGTCTGTCCATCCGTCTTTCGTCGGACGGTTATTGAGGCCGCAAAAATGCCAAATATATATATATATATATCAGTTGCGGCCAAAGAAGGCGCCATGAAAGTGTGAGATATTTTGTGTTTAGAATTGAAAAGTAAGCATCTTTGCTGGCTCTGAAATTGTATATCACCCAGCGCAAGATATGAAGAAATTACTAGTTTTCAGTGTTTCTGGAAAATTGACTGTATCTTAAGACCATTTTTCAAACTTGAGTGATGCCTGGAAAAAAGAAGGTCGTATCGACGAAAAAATCTGTTTCAAATTTGAACCGCGTAGGAACATGTTTAGCAGCGAAAATCAGATTATTTTGCATTTAGTTTCAGTGTCTACACAACAGAAACAATAAGTCCTAATTACAAGTCCACTTTTTATCTTCCCTCTGTAACAAAAAAAGGTGTAAGCCGTTTATTGTGCTTGAGGTCAAGTGTACGAAACTTCTTTGGCTTGATGATCAAAAGACAAAATTCAATTAAGCATCACCTTCCGCTAAGATTTAAGCTCTCTTAAGGTATTGTTGAAAAACCTGGATCTCAACTAATACACCAGCAGCTGGACATCCGAATGATTCTGGAGGTGCTAAAACATTAATAGCTTTCGATCAAATTCAAAATTAAGTAAACCAGTCTGGAGAATTGTTTGGCTGATTAACTCCCGGACAGTTTAAAAAAACTAGAAACATGGTAACTAAAAGGGCTCTGCCTTTATGAAACTATTGATGACATTTAAGTCGTATGTGCTCGAACAGAAATAACAATACCAGCCTTCTATTATCATGTTGTTCCTTCATATTAAATATGTTGTTTGAAATGAAGCCTCTGGCAGTGTCATTAAGATATGGACAAAATACACAATTATGATTGATTAAAGCATGGGCAACAACTCTGTGAGGGAGGAAACTGATGTTACCATTCTTGCATTCTGCACACCTTCAGATCATCTAATGATGCTTTATATTTGTACCAAGTTTTATAAAAAAAATATTTTCAAAGGCTTTGAAGTTATACAGCAGACAAGATTTCCATACCTAAAATAACAAAGGGAACGTGTAGTTATGGTTCTTTTTCTCTGGACTGTCTGATGATGTTTACATTTGTACCAAGTTCTGTGAAAATATCTTAAACAGTTTTAAAGTTAGAGAGCAAACACGTTTTATAGACTGTAAACTAGCAAGGGGAAAAATTCCGTAAAAAATGTAGATGGAAATACAGTTCTTATTCTCTGCACACTGTCTGATGATGCTTTATATTATGTACACGTTTTATGAAAATATCATTGGTGGTTTTAAAGCTATAGAGCGAACCTGATTTCTATATTTAAAATTACAAAGGGGCATAATTCAGTAAAAAATGTAGAAAGAGTTAAGATTCTTGTTCTCTGCTCATTACCTGATGATGTTTTACATTTGTACCAAGTCTTGTGAAAATATCTCTAGCCGTTTCAGAGTTAAAGAGCGGACAAGATTTCTGTACTCAAAATTACAAATGGGCATAATTCAGTAAATAATGTAGGCAGAGTTATGGTTCTTGTTCTCTGCACATCGTCTGATGATGCTTTACATTTGTACCAAGTCTCGTGAAAATATCTTTAAAGGTTTCAGATTTATAGAGCGGACACGATTTCTGTACTCAAAATTTCAAAGGGGCATAATTCAGTAAATAATGTAGGCAGAGGTATGGTTCTTGGTCTCTGCACATCGTCTGATAATGCTTTTTATTTGTACCAAGTCTCGTGAAAATATCTTTACCTGTTTCAGAGTTATCGAACGGACACGATTTCTGTACTAAAAATTTCAAACGGGTGTAATTCAGTAAAATTTGTAGGCAGAGTTATGGTTCTTGTTCTCTGCATATTGTCTGATGATGATTTACATTTGTACAAAGCCTCTTGAAAATATCTTTAAAGGTTTCAGAGTTACGGAGCTGATATGATTTCTGTACTCAAAATTTCAAAGGGGCATAATTCAGTAAAAATAGAAGAGTTCTTGTTCTCTGCACATCGCCTGATGATGCTTTACATTTGTACTGAGTCTCATGAAAATATCTTGAAAGGTTTCAGAGTTATGGAGCGGACACGATTTCTGTACTCAAAATTTCAAAGGGGCGTAATTCAGTAAAATTGTAGGCAGAGTTATGGTTCGTGTTCTCTGCACAATGTCTGATGATGATTTACAGTTGTACCAAGTCTCGTGAAAATATCTTTAATTGTTTCAGAGTTATGGAGCGGACACGATTTCTGTACTCAAAATTTCAAAGGGGCATAATTCAGTTAAAATTGTAGGCAGAGTTATGGTTTTTGTTCTCTGCACATTGTCTGATGATGCTTTACATTTGTACCAAGTCTCGTGAAAATATCTTTACCTGTTTCAGAGTTATGGAGCGGACACGATTTCTGTACTCAAAATTTCAAAATTGTAGGCAGAGTTATGGTTCTTGTTCTCTGCACATCGTCTGATGATGCTTTACACTTGTACGAAGTTTCGTGAAAATATCTTTTACGGTTTCAGAGTTATGGAGCGGACACGATTTCTGTACACAAAATTTCAAAGAGACATTATTCAGTAAAAAATGTAGGCAGAGTTATGGTTCTTGTTCTCTGTACATCGTCTGATGATGCTTTACATTTGTACCAAATCTCGTGAAAATATCTTTAATGGTTTCAGAGTTATGGAGCGGACACGAAATGATGACGCACGGACAGACAGACGGACGGACAAAGTGATCACTAAAGGGCCTCCGCAGACTTCGTTTGGCGAACAGTTGTACCAAGTCTCGTGAAAATATCTTTAATGGTTTCAGAGTTATGGAGCGGACACGATTTCTGTACTAAAAATTTCAAAGGGGTATAATTCAGTAAAAATTGTAGGCAGAGTTATGGTTCTTGTTCTCTGCACATGGTCTGATGATGCTTTACATTTGTACCAAGTCTCTTGAAAATATCTTTAACGGTTTTAGAGTTATGGAGCGGACACGATTTCTGTACTCAAAATTCCAAAGGGGTATAATTCAGTAAATAGTGTAGGCAGAGTCAGTCTTTCACCTATGCCATGTGAATTTTTGAAGAATTTGAATAATAAATAACCGTTTTTTTTTGTTTTCATTTTATGTCACGTAGGTAGAGCGGACCACCACATTTAATTTAGTTACGTTTGACGTTTTGTCGCGTTTGAACATGGCAGTGGATCTTTGGTTTCAACATTTTCACAAACTAACACCCTCTTTGCAGATTTTCATCAGTGTGACCAATTTTAGACACATCTGCATGCAATTTTATTGTTTGAAGAATTTTATAGCATACTCCTCACTTATTTATCGGTTCAAAAATCACATAAGTTCAGCATAGTAAGATTCCTTGGAAGCAAGGAATACATCAAAGAACAGAGAATAGCAGACTTGGTTTAATTGAGTCTGCTCATGACCAGTAATGAAATGTGCGACACCAGCCACGCCCCCTAGAACCGGCTTAAGCGGAACTCTATTTTAAAATAACTCAAATGAACTCAATGATCCCAAAGAACCAGAAAGTATTATCTTCCAAGCCGAGCTTATGCTGTTAGTATCGTGTCAACCCACATCCGTTTGCAATGTATGTCTAAATGCATATCTGCAACCCTAAAATCGGTGCCAACATGAAATAAAACTAACAAACAAGGGTCAAACAACATTAAAGGGGGAGGTCCATCCTATAGGAAATTTACATAGGGTTCTGCTCACGCACCGAATTCCATAATATTATGCATAGTGATTGTCTTGGACATTACTATTGCCTTTATGAAGTATTTGTTGATTCATCTGTTTTAATTATTAAATTACAGCAGTTTAATTGGATGGGATGCAAAAAATAGGGGTACCCCAATTTCAAGCAGCCCAAAGCTGAAGGATTTTTGAATGTTTGACCCGTTTTTTTTTCAAAATGATTTCTAGTAACTGTTAATTTTGTATGTATCACGTTTGTATTGAAATGTATACCATAAAAACTTTCCATTCTTTTGTTTGCAGATGCCCCCAAGACTTCAGCTCAATATTTTTTTTTCAATTTCACTATGTTGCAGTTCTTGTCAACCTGTCAAAATTAATATGAAATAAGGCCATACATGTATAAATTATAATTATAAATTTTCTTGAAAATTGAAAACCGGTAACATGATTTTTTTGAATGCTGAATGTTATCAGTTGAAAAAACACAAAATTTAGGAATGCATATACATGTAGTTTTGTGAATATTTTTATGCTAATTATTTTTAGTTTTAGTGAATTTTATCATCTATGTGCAAACTCTTTTTGAAGTCAAAGGGTTTCATTCCTATAATAAAGATATGTTTAACAGATAAATACACCACAGAAAAAAGTTTAAATGTGGCCGAGATTGGTCTCACATGCAGTTTGATAAGTTATGCATGAGGTTTAAATCATCACTTAGACACTTCTGTTGTAATTTTTTTTATGTTTGTTTGAATGTAGTTTGACGGCCCTGTCAATAATTCAAGGTAATATTGAGCACAGTTAGCTATCCACACCGTTCCTGGGCAGATTTCCTCAGCGGTTCACCAGAACCCACTGCCTTGACTTTCGCTTGTAACAGCCTAAAAGATGTAATGCGTGTTACGTAAATAACTAACCCCTCAGTTATAAGTATCTTACGGGTGCCGTTTAAGTATTTATTCCATATTTATGGATATCCATTAATCCATTTTTGGATATCCATAATTCAATTTGTACAGCACAATATTGGATATCCATAAATCGAGTTATGGATATTATAAAGTATTTCTTATATTTGGATATCTATAATTCAATTTTTATATGTCCAAAATCAGTTTTTAAATATCCATAAATAATTATGGATATCCAAAATTATTGTGTGATATGTAAAAAGGAAAGATGGATATCCATAAATGGAATTACGGACATAAAAATGGAAACATAAATAGTAAAACAGCACCCCATAGGTTCTATCTATCTTCATCATACAATATCATACAAGATATGAACATTTGAAGCACGTGGCAGTGGTTCTATTGATGGCTGATAAGTCATGTGTCTGAGAAAATAAAGGATACTGGCTGTATATGCGCACATGCCAATGGTCCTCTTCCCAGGACAGATGCAGTTGTAATCCTGACTTGCATCACTTGCATCGTTTTTGTCGACCTGAATCCAAATAAGTTGTACTTGGTCTGGGATATGTGTCTGGATTAATAATAAGTCCCCTAATCAGATCATCTGAATATTGGTAAACCCAGATTTCACACAGGTTTGGTTTCAGTATACAGATTTTGGCCTAGTCTTTCTTCAAAATTAGCAACGTGTCGCCTGACTTATTTCATTACCTCAGGTGTCCTGGTGAATCAGAGGGCAATTCTGAACATTCCTTCAAAGATGACCTCTAACCAGATATTGTTGATATGATAATCGTAGACAATTAGCTAAATGTCATTACATTTGTATAACACAAGCTCCCAGGAGCTTTCTCATCCGACTAACATGCTACAGGTTTTATCACACATATAAAACAAATTAAATTTGAATAACTAAGGGAATAGATAATGATAATTTGTAAAAGAGTATGATGTGAGGATAAGAATAGACTAAAAAATAAAATCACACTCGCAGAACCAAGTTGGTCGAAAGGGGCGAAAGAGAAAAAGAGAACAGTAATAATGGGGCAAATGTATCACACTGATTTACACCTAGTAGGAACTTTCAAAATTCACCTGGAGAAAATAAGCAACCACAGGCCATTTTTACTGCTATATTTGTAAGGAATATATAAAATATATAATGAAATCAGTTTGTGCATGGAATTATCCCAGAAAAACCCTAATTCGAGAAATTAAATGTTGTATTTATTTTTCTTTATACACTGTCGAGTGGTCGGAGTTAATTTAGTTTTCCATTTATTCCTCAGACAAATTAGATCAATATATCTGCATAATTCATATGGGGCTTTCTATCATGATTGTAGTTTAGGTTACTATTAATATTACTAGAAAATGAATTGTTTCTATGAACAAATTAACACTTTCTATTGTGACATGAATTTTTGTCTAACAAATCAGCTTCTCATCTTTATCATGCATCATGTGACAATGTTACCTGTTTCCAAATTTCATGAAATTCCTCTGGTATAAAGAAGAAACATATGGCCTATTTTTCATGAAATTTCATAGGTTGACACTGACTGCAACATGCATAACTTTTGGGATGCTTTTGTTTTAATGCCCCCGCGACGAAGTGGGGAGGGGCATATATTTTTGCCCTAGTCTGTCCATACGTACGTCCATCCGTCCGTCCGTCACACTATGTAGTACTGTTCTTGTCTCAGCAACTCCTCCTACAATATTTAATGCAGGGAGGTGAAACTTGCAATACAGTTCAGACATACATTGAACATGTGCATAAAGGAAACAGAACTTTGATTCAGGTTTTTATTGCAGAATTATGCCCCTTGAAAACATACATATGACCATATTTCACACTTGTAGTACTGTTTTTGTCTCCGCAACTCCTTCTACAGTATTTAATGCAGGGAGTTGAAACTTGCAATACAGTTCAGACATGCATTGAACATGTGCATAAAGGAAACCGAACTTTGATTTAGGTCTTTGTTGCATACTTATGTCCCCTTGAATGACATACATATTTTGACCGTATTTCAGTGGCTTATATGCAAGCTCACCTTTTGTTGTGGCTTTGATTCAGGTTTTTTTTTGCAGAGTTATGTCCCGTTGAAAAACATACATATGACCATATTTCACACTTGTAGTACTGTTTTTGTCTCCGCAACTCCTTCTACAGTATTTAATGCAGGGAGTTGAAACTTGCAATACAGTTCAGACATGCATTGAACATGTGCATAAAGGAAACAGAACTTTGATACAGGTCTTAATTACAGAATTATGTCTCCTTGAATAACATACATATTTTGACCATATTTTCCACTTGTAGTACTGTTCTTGTCTCCGCAAGTCCTCTTACAGTATTAGATGCAGGGAGTTGAAACTTGCAGCACAGTTCAGACATGCATTGATCATGTGCATAAGGGAAACCGAACTTTGATTTAGGTCTTTATTGCATACTTATGTCCCCTTGAATGACATACATATTTTGACCGTATTTCAGTGGCTTATATGCAAGCTCACCTTTTGTTGTGGCTCTAGCGGCCTCATTTATGAACTGATTTTGATATAAGGTCACAGCTATATTGAGTATGACAATACCTCGAACAAGTTTGCGTTTCAGGTAGGAAGAATCAAGGTCAAGGTCACAGTTGCTATTTTCCTAAAAACTTGGGCATCGCTCTAGCGCTTTTATTTATGGATCGATTTTGATATAACTTCATACAAATGTTGAGTTTGACAATATTTTGAATAAATTACCATTTCAGCACTGCAGGTTTAAGGTCAAGGTCACTGTGGCTATTTTGAGAAAAATCTTTATCATCCCTCTAGCCCCTTTATCCATTGACAGATTTTGATGTAACGTCACCCAAATGTTTAGTGTGACAATATCTTGGAAAATTTCGTGATCCAGAATTTTATGGTCAGGGTCAAGTCACAATGATTTTGACATAACTTTACACAAATATTTAGCTTGGCAATATCTGGGACAAATTTACGTTTCAGCATTGTCGGTCCAAGGCCAAGGTCACAGATGCTGTTATAGTTACATATAAAACTTTGTCAAGGTTCTAGTACCTATATTTGTTAACTGATTTTGATATAACTTCACACACATATTAAGTATGACAATATCTTAGACAAGTTCACCTTTCAGGGTTGTAGAGCCAAGGTCAAGGTTACAGATGCTTTTTTTTTTAGAAAAAAAAATTGTTATCCTTCTAGCACCTTTATTATTGACAGATTTTGATAAAATTTCACACAAATACCTTTTAATACATTACTCATCTAGTAAGGCATATGGCGGGGGCATTCATCACCTTTAGTGATTGTCTAGTTTTAATAATTTTAGTGTCGCTTTTAGCTATATTTTCCGACTAAATGTTTTAAAAAAAATTTTGTTTCCATGTTTGCATTAGCATAATAGGAATCAAATATATCCATATATAGCCCTTTTACTATTGTAGTTCACATTTTATGAAATTGAATAAAGCTGAGGATTTAAAAAATTATAAGGCTGGTATCACAAAAAAACGGGAGTACTTCAGGGTGCTCTCTTGAGACCTTAAAGTCTTTACTGAGATAAATAAACGCATATTTGTAGTTGTAAGGTTGAAGATAGTGAACATGCAAAGTAACAAGAAACTCCATGCGTGGGCAGGTTTGGAACCACCCCTTTGATCATTTACAACTTTCTTGCCGTCATTTTGTCTACAATTATATATAAAAACTGGAACTTCCATAGAATATCCTATATAATGTTTGACGTCATTTTGTCACCCTTGTATGACCCACATATCATATTTACCCTGCTTATGCAAGGATAACAAATGTTGACGGCAATACTTCTTTGACAGTTTCAAGCCGAAATCATAACAAAATATCATACCAAATGACAAGCATTTATACTCTGCTTCAAATGTTAGTCATAGACCAAGAAAAATAAACAATCTGAAATAATAAGGCAATTTTTACTGTGCTCCGCAGCATCGTCATAAGGCTACTTGATGAAGCAGAATGGAAATGTCAAACTTATACATTTATCTGCTTGTTCACAGTGGCCTAAATGCTAGCAACAAATTTTAAACATGTGCTGACATACGTCTTTAAAGACAAATGTTCTTGTTTATTGGGCGTCATAATCCTATTATGCAATAGTCCAGTCACACTGCTATTTCATCGAAGAAATTGTCCCATCTCACATAGATAAAGACAAAACAGGGCCATAAAACCAACTAGAACTGTCGGAGATTCCGACTATACTCCCGCTTAACTGCTTTAATCAAATGGTGTTATTTTTGTTACATAAAGTATATATAGAGAGAACTCATTGTCAACATGTATACCAATATCAATAAATCTCTTTCCATGTAATATTGAATAAAATGATTTCACACAGAAAAATTAATAAATACATGTTAGACATAAGTGTTTATCAATCTGTACACTAAATATGAAGATTCAAACTTGAAGGAATGCTGTGAAATTTGTTGCAGAAAACAGCATTATTCAAAAAAAGGAGAGAAAGAAAAATTGGAAAAATATAGGGAAGAAAAAACAGAAGAAGTCTGGTTCTCGATCCGCAATACAACAGTTATCATCAACTGCTAACAAAACATCCCTACCCTAACTTGAAATCTTTAACAAAAAAATGTCATTATTCAAAGTATGGAGAGAAAGAAAATCAGATGAATACAGGGAATAATAAGCCAGATATAGCTTATTTGCAATCCATTGATACAATGAGTCATTAACAATCTGTATACCAAATATGATCATTCTATCTTGAAGGGTTGCTGTTAAATCTGCTATGAAATATTGCATTATTCAATGTAAAGAGAGAAAGACAATCAGACGAATGCGGGGAATAATAAGCAGGAGACGGCTGGTTCTCAGTCCCACAATATAATATAATGTCATAAACCTGCATACCAAATATGACTACTCTAGCTTGCATGGTTGCACAGAAATCTTTGATGAAAAACTTTCTTATTCAAAGAATGGAAAGAAAGAAAATTAGATAAATACAGGGAAGAATAAGCAGGAGATGACTGGTTCTCAATCCCACAATACAATAAAGTGTCATTAACCTGCACACCAAATATAACTACTCTAGCTTACATGGTTGCACAGAAATCTTTGATGAAACATTTCATTATTTAAAGAGCGGAAAGAAAGAAAAATAGAAAAATACAGAGAAGAATAAGCAGGAGAAAGCTGGTTTGCAATCCCACAATACAACACATCTTCATCAACTCGCATATCAAATATGACTATTCTAGCTTGTATGGTTGTGAAGAAATCTTTGACGAAAAATGTCATTATTCAAAGTTTAGAGAGAAAGACTATTGCAAAAATACAGGGAAGCATAAGCACGTGAAGGCTGGTTTGCAATCCCACGATATCACACACGATCAATAACCTTTATGCCAAATATGACCATTCTAGCTTGAATGGTTGTGGAGAAATCTTTGACAAAATTTTCATTATTCAAAATATGGAAATAAAGAAAATTGGACAAATACAGGGAAGAATAAGCAGCAGAAGGCTGGTTTGCTATCCCACAATACAACACACCGTATTCAAACTGCATGCCAAATATGACTATTCTAGCTTGTATGGTTGTGGAGAATTCTTTGACGAAAAATTTGATGAATTGGGGACAGACGGAAGGACGGACGGAGGGACGGACGGAAGGACAGACGGAGGGACGGAAGGACGGACGGACAGATGTAAACCAGTATACCCCCCACTTTTTCAAAGCGGGGGTATAATAAGTCATTATCAATCTGTATACCAAATATTAATATTTTACCTTGAAAGGTTACTGTGAAATCTTTTGCGAAAATTTGCATTATTCAGTGTAAAGAGAGAAAGAAAACCAGACAAATACAGGGATGAATAAGCAGGAGACGGCTGGTTCTCAATCCCACAATACAATAAGTTGTCATTAATCTGCATACCAAATATGACTACTCTAGCTTGCATGGTTGCACAAAACTCTTTGACTAAAAATTTTGTTATTCAAAGTATGGAAAGAAAGAAAATCGGACAAATACAGGGAAGAATAAGAGAACGCTGGTTTGCAATCCCACGATACAATAGATCTTCATCAACCTGCAAACAAAATATAATTACTCTAGCTTGCACAGTTGTTGAGAAATCTTTGACAAAAAATTCATTATTCACTGTATGAAAAGTAAGAAAATTGGACAAATACAGGGAAGAATAAGCAGGAGAAGTAAAAAGTATGCAAAGACCAGGAACTGAAACAATCAAAATCCACATCCAGCCCTCAAACCATAGTTGGAAACAACTAAGATTACAAATAATCAAGATACAGAGAACATATGGCCAACCGAGTGTTCCCAAAAGGTGGCCACTCAGCAACCCAAACCGAACCAAAAATAATAAGAACATACATAAGGTAAAACATCACAGAAACTCTGACACCAAAAACAGGCAACAGAGAACCACAACAGAACTACCGCCTTAGAACGGTCAGTAATGAATTACTGGGGGGGCTTAAATCGATTTTAAAGGCCCAACCTCACCCTCAGTTTCTGAAGTGGTACAAAACATTTAGTCGGTTGTTCGGTTCGCATGATAACCCTCTAACTCGTCAATGAATCATCACGGTAAACACATAAATCAAATTTCAACACCATGAAGAAGCAAAGACGAGGACTCAACAGATACAACGGGCCGTCTGACAGGTGGAGATCCCTGGCTTGCCAAACAACCCCACTGGAAATCTGAAGCAAAAGAAGGTCACCAGTTGAGCCCCGGTGGACCAAGCAACAGACAAAAAGGCTCCGGTCCCAACCAACTAAAATATATAGCTTTAGGTCGGGGCCATCATAGAGTCTGACGCCCGATCCCCCGGTGTGCAATTAAAGAGTGCAGCAAAGTTATCAACCGTGATTGGCTGGTTTGCAATCCCACGATACAACACCCCCTAATCAACCTTTATGCCAAATATGACTACTCTAGCTTGAATGGTTGTGGAGAAATCTTTGACGAAACATTTCAATATTAGAAGTATGGAAATAAAGAAAAAAGGACAAATAAAGGGAAGAATAAGCAGGAGAAGGCTGGTTCTCAATCCCACGATACAACACACGGTCATCAATCTGTATGCCAAATCTGACCATTCTAGCTTGAATGGTTGTGGAGAAATCTTTGACGAAAAATTAAATTATTCAAAGTATGGAAAAAAGACAAATGGACAAATAAAGTGAAGAATAAGCAGGAGAAAGCTGGTTCTCGATCCCACGATACAACACATCGTCATCAACCTGTATGCCAAAAATGAACATTCTAGTTATACCATTTTGGAGAAATCTTTTACGAAATTTTTTATCAGAAAAAAAGAAAAATGGATAAATACAGGGAAGAATAAGGAGGAGAGGGCTAAATCTCGATCCCACAATACTTCAAGTTAGTGTCAAGCAGTATACCAAATTTGAACATTCTAGCTTATACCATTGTGGAGAAATCGTTTACGAAAATTTTTGACAGATGCAAACCAGTATACCCCCACTTATTAAAAACGGGGGTATAAGGATAAATATGGGGAAGAATAAGGAGGAGAGGGCTAAATCTCAATCCCACGATACATCAAGTCAGTGTCAAGCAGTATACCAAAAATGAACATTCTAGCTTAAACCATTGTGGACAAATCGTTTACGAAAATTTTATTAAAAGTGTTACGGAATTACGGATGGACAGAATGACGGAATGACGGACAGATTCAAACCAGTATACCCCCCACTTTTTCAAAGCGGGATTATAATAATACTGGGGACAGGGTTCTATATAGTAGAGGATATTTGTCTTTAAGATATATTCAATAATCAATCAAGTAAAACAGAAACGTGCTCGTCTGTTGACCAATTTTGGCTGCAGCATCTTTTACAACATATGAGCCCGTCCAGATAGAAATCGACCTTATGACACTCGACGTGAAACTGAGATAAATGACGTCAAAGTTTGACGTTACGTCAGACGATTTTCCCGCTGTTTCACGCGGCATGTTGTTTGAACTTTAATATGAATGTTTATAGTGTTGGAAACCACCGTAGCCGCATATTTGTTGCAAGGAATCCAGAAATATGATTCTTTGGAGCAATATGCATCACCAAAAGTGCAGTTTGCGCTTATAACCGAATTTGATAAATTGAAAAAATCTTTTATTCGCAGATGCGTAAAATAAGGTTGAGACTGGCGACATTTCTGGTCCCGTTTTAGTTCATGATCATAAATTTTCGGTTTTGATCTAGAGAAAATAATGTTCACTCTCGGATACTGCTAATACTACTAATTATAATAATAACTATATTATTAATATCAAAAGTAAAATCCCGAACCGAAAAAAAGAAAGAAAGAAAAAATATACCAAGCATATAGTTTTGTTAAGGTATACGTACATCGTCAGCGTATTCATGAAGTCACTGACATAGTTTATAATCTTTCGGTCTAAACTGCGAAACAACAAACAAAATGTAATTAAAATCTTGTGAAAAGCAATTTTGAGTTTTCATGCTCTGCTTGTTTTCTATACCACAGACTGCTATGTCGAAGGTAAAGTTGCAATAAGATTTATATCTCTCCTCCAGTCCTACTGATTTGGAACATTAAAGGGCAAAGGCCTACTGTGCTTGCAGTAGTTGCGGGTGGGGCTGTCTGGACATTTTTCTCTCGTCTGTCATTTCTCTTTTTTCTCCCTCTCTCTGGGAGACGACCCGATATAGACTGAAATATTGTCTCAAAGGGCCGTCAAACCCAAAACAATCAATTAACCAATCCTCTCCTGCCTGTCAGCGCTGACGAATGCCGGGTGACAAACGGCAAAGGGCGGCATAAAGAAAAGTCGTCTGAATATTAATGTCTCTAAATGGTGAAAGACAAAACGCTTTCCAATTATAACAGTTTTCGGAGATCCTGAACTATTTTGAACTACTTGCAATTCCTTGTCCAATGAGATGAAAATTGCGAGTTTAAGTCAAAGTCCGTCAGGCTATTTCGTTTTTTTCCTTGAGCTTATATATTTATTAATTTTTATTTTTTCCCTGTTTATATTGCTGGTGGTTGGTATATTATATTTTGTAAAATAAATTACAAATTAAAAAAATGATGTTTTACTTTCGTTTAAATTGTGATTTGTTTGCTTTTTCGCGGTTTGCCTGATACCATAGTGACGATTATTTTTGTTAAGGAGACAGAAAATACAAGATCACATCCCCTCTCTAAAAAGACGCCTAAATGATCAAGAAATCGTTTAAACCAAAAGCTGGCTTATGTGTGGATGTGGAAAGCGGGAGGGGTCGAACTCGTAATAACCCTTGTTTATATTGCATTGCTGTACGGGACACCAGAACAAAAAATTGTGCTTTGCTGAGCAGTTAATATGTTCTCTCTACTTTTTTAAGGGCATCTGCCTGTTGAACATTTTTTGAAATCTCGATATGGTAGAGTTATGTTAACTGACCGTTCTCGTAGCTACCTTTATAGTGTTGAAGGGGTGTATGACCAAACCAATACCTGTCTCATTCTACCCTACTCTGCGTGATGATTCCGCCAATGTTGACGGCCGCCCGTAAAAATAACGGGAAACGGACTGGCAGCTGCATGGGTGCCAGGTATTCTACCGTAAACTCTACGGATTTTATTTACAGTGTATATGCTCATCAACCCACATTTTGTCACCAGTCATGAAGGATGAACTGCTTTTCAAATTGATTTGTGTTTAGGCGATTTTACAAATGGTAGGAATATGGAGACTTTAATAGAACATGCATGCAATCATTTGTGTGCAAATAAACTCAGCCCATCGCATCAGTGTCTTTGAGTCCACTAGTCGCATATATAATCTCGGCACTTGGGCCTGGTAAATTGTATGGTGAACAGTTGCTCCAAAGCAGAAGTGATATTTCTTGTGACGTGGCGTATAGTACATGTCTATGTTTTCCCACCATTTTTACAAAGGGAAACAACTTTGGTGACTTTCTCTTTTGCTTCCTCGGACGACGTAGCTCTTCCGAAATGTGGTCTACTATTAAACTTAAAATGCTGCTGAAGGACTCTTGCACAGAAACAACAAATTATTTGCTTCATTATAAAGAAAATGACAAACTTTAAGTTAATTGCTTAATAGTTGTAGTATTTCAAAACATCAAACAACATATGTTTTGTTTTGTTTTTGCTTTATGCGCTCGAAGCCTTAGGAGCACCGGAGGTTTGAAGTTTCCGGATTGTCCGTACGTGCGACAGTACTTAAGCATGTCGGTCGGTTCGAATATTATGTTTATTTTTTGTTAAAGCTGCTCTTCGGAAAATATATTTGATAACCATTCGAGGTAAAGGGATCATACTTAGTATGACACTTACCTCGATCAAGTGCGGTGATGCGATGGTGCGCGGTGTATCTTCCAGTGCCGGGGCGTCCTACAAATTTGGATTTGGATACTGTGCTTGCAGTCGGTGCGGATAGGGGTTATTTGGACATTTTTTCTCTTGTCTATCATTTATGTCATCTTTCTCCATCTCTGGGCGACGGCCCGATATCGACTGAAATATTGTCTCAAAGGGCCGTAAAATCCAAAACAACCAACTTACCAACCTGGATCAAAGTAAAAAGTATGCAAAGACCAGGAACTGAAACAATCAAAATCCAAATCCAGCCCTCAAACCATAGTTGGAAACAACTAAGATTACAAATAATCAAGATACAGAGAACATATGGCCAGCCGAGTGAGCAGCTTGTTCCCAAAAGGTGGCCACTCAGCAACCCAAACCGAACCAAGAATAATAATAACATACATAAGGTAAAACATCACAGAAACTCTGACACCAAAAACAGGCAACAAAGAACCACAACAGAACTACCGCCTTGGAACGGTCAGTAATGAATTACTGGGGGGCTTAGCCTATCTATCTGTTCTACCTATCTCAAGAGGCATGTCCCAGGCTGGGACCAAAGTCTAGAACTTTGTTACGGGAAAATTTACTCATACTGATAACATGCGTTTGCTGTGTTAACGTTAATAATAATGATATGCATTTCAAGGGAAAACATTGATAATGGCGTTATCCATAAGAGCGTAACGTGACGTCATGTAACTTTATTAATTCTGGCAAATTTCATTAGATACCAGTGTGTTTCAAACTGCCATAACATCCTTAATAATCTAGATAACTTCAAACGGTTTTGACCGTTTTGTTCTATAATGACATGCACATTCAGATAACGGAAAACCTAAAAATCGATTTTTTATGTCATAAGGTCGATTTCTATCTGGACGGGCTCATATGTTTAAGTAAATCAATTAGAAACCCTAGCAAAGTATCCAGTTTGATGGCATTATTATTCATTGATTTATATACATTAGTTTATTCTGCTTCTAATAAGAATGTTAATTCAAAAACATAGTTGAGTTACAGATAAATAGGTATACTAATCAAGCATAGAAAAATTAGATTTAATGCCGTGAAAAAATGTTAATGTTGCAGGAAAGATCTCCCCGCCCCGGAGAGAGGGTACTCATGTATAATTATAACCACATACTATTTTATTGTAATAACCTTACGTTATTCTACATGTCATTTGAGTAATAAAAATATGGTCTGTTCTGTTTGATGTATATGTGCCATCAAGGGGAAAAAGGGAGGGAGAAGCCTAAAGAGCTGCCCGTTACTGAAAATGGGCGGCTTTTGGTGTCGACTCTCACTGCAAAAAAGCACAGGACAATAAAACTAAAAAGAACAGACACATACAATGCATATTGTTTTAATTTTTGGATTGGACCATGCTGAAATGTGTAAAAGTAAAATGAAATTCTCAGAAACTGACACAATTTAATCCCAGATCCAACCCAAGACCCATGTGGGAAAGACACAACGCAAAATTAGTCACCACCAAATACAACACCAGCGGCAGCCATGTGAACAGACATTTCCCATGTAGGCGGCCAATGGGCTAGCCTTAACATCACAAACAATATATCAGTAACAGACATAGAAACTTACAACACATAAAACAAACAAGAAGAACCAAAACAGAACTGTCGCCTTGGGATGGCCAGCAATGAAATTCTTGGGGGCACCGGTTTGTGGTCGACCAACCCTCACCTTTGGTTCTATCTTGGTTCACCGGATACTTAGTTGTTCACTCAACAAAACCAACCACCGCCCACACAACAATCTTTCAAAAAAAAAACACCAATTCTGACAATAAGAACAAATTAAACGTTAAAAATTAAACATCTATTTGTACCTTATTTTCTTTAATCTCAGGGCTAGCCTTAACATAACAATGCATATGTCAAAAGAGTCAAAGCGACAAACAACACATGAAACAACTAAGAAGAACCAGAAAACACAAAACAGAAAAGCCGCCTTGGGACCGCCAGCAATAAAATTACTATTCTGACATTTTACTTAGATGGAGCGATTCAGGGCCTTATTGCCCCGCTTGTTTATTTTTTATTATTCTATACAAATCAAATAAATAAATACAAAAACACCACTTAAAGATGACTGGGCTCATACAATATGTTTGAAAGTATATGCAGACATAGGCAGACTTAGGAAAACGCACACAGGCTTTTGAGATTAGATGCTACCGAAGGTTACTAAACAGTTTGTACAATGACCCAATAACCAAGAAAGAGGTTCGCAGAAAGATCCAAGCAGCTATTTGAGAATATGATGGACTCCTGACCCTGGTCAGGGAACGAAAACTAAGATGGTTTGGTCATGGCTCAAGGCCTACTGGTTTAGTAAAGACAATTCTAAAGGACACAGTGAAAGGAAATAGAAGAGAAGTGGTCGGAAGATAATATTAGGGAGTGGACAGGAATGGACTTTGCAAGCTCAACTAGAGCAGCTGAAAACGGTACAAGGTGGAAAGAGATCGTTTCGAAATCATCTGTGGTGCCCCAACGACCTTATAAGGTTGTGGAGCTTACTATTCAGATCTTATTTATCTTCACTGCAGCTGGTGTTTGATCCATGTGGCGGCCGTAAAACGTCTCCCCGTACATCATCAAAGTGCAGATTATAGTTTCTTATCCTTTGGGATCATTGAGTTTATTGGAGTTATTTTGCAAATAGAGTTCCGGTTAAGCCGATGCTAGGGGCCGTGGCTGGTGTAGCACATTTCATAACTGATCATGAACAGACTCAATTAAACCGAGTCTACTATTTCTGTTCTTTGTTGATGTATTCCTTGATTCCCAGGGATCTTACTGTTCAGAACTTATTTATGGGATAGGATAGATTACAACAGAATAGCGGACATGTAATCCTAACGTGGGTACATGTATTTACACATTGTTCAAATATTTGTAAAAAGTAATAAATTGAATCTCCATTTAGGATGTTCTCTGGTCAGATACAAAATGCTCACTGGGTAATAAAGAGTTAATATTATCGGCTTTAGAAATTATACAAAATCATGTAAACAAAGTGAGGAAGAGCAAACTATAATGGCCAAATGTTTTACAAAGAGCAGTTTCTTTTACGGTTTCTTTTTACAATTTTACTTTAAAAATGAACTCCATTTCCTTAAGATTCGGTTTACCTGTTTTATTTAAGCTAGTAATCAGAAAATTTTCAAACTCTCTGATAAGTCAGACTTTATCTGTAATTTTATTTTTCAAGCCTCAATTCTCTATTGTTTTGTTAATAAACGCCTATTTCTACAAGCCTTAGGGGGCTTTTATGTTCTTTGAAAAAAATGTATTTATTCGGAATTTACTATTTTATTAAACATTTTACTACTCATCCAATTTCTATGAAAATATGGTCAATCAACCCTCACCCTTTGTTCTACTTTGGTTCATCGGATACTTATTTGTTCAACCCCACAAAAACAACCACCGCCCACTCAACAGTTTTACAAGAACACAAACCCTGACAATCAGAACAAATTATACGTTATACATTTAACTTCTATTCTTACCTGTTTTCAATTTTTTAATGTCAGCCTTAACATAACAATGCATATGTCAGTAGAGTCAAAGCGACAAACAACATATGAAACAACTAAGAAGAACCAAATCAGAAATGCCGCCTTGGGATGGCAAGCAATAAAATATCTGTTTTGACCTTTTACTCAGATGAGCGATTCAGGACCTTATTGTCTCACTTGTTTTTTATCATTCTATACAAATAAAAAAAAAAAAAAAAAAATAACAAAAAAAAAAAAACACTTACATGACGACTGGGCTCATACAAGTATGTTGATGGTTTATGCGGACAATCTTAGACTTAGAAAAAGAGTGAAGGCTTTTGAGATGAGATGCTACCGAAGGTTACTGAACATTTCGTACAAGGAACATATAATCAATGTAGAAGTTCGCAGAAAGATCCATGCTGTTATTTAAGAATATGATAGACTCCTGGCCCTGGTCAAGGAATGGAAACATAAGGTGGTTTGGCCATGTATCAAGGTCTACTGCTATAGCAAAGGGAATTCTACAGGGCACAGTGAAAGGTAAAAGAAGAAAAGGCAGACAGAAGAAAAGCCCGGAAGATAATATTGGAGAGTGGATAGGAATGGACTTTGCCAGCTCAACTAGAGCAGCAGAAAACGGGGAAAAGTGGAAAGGGATCGTGATGAAATCATCTGTGGTGCCTCAACAGGTTATTACATAGAATGAAATACAACAGAATACTTGGCATTTAATCCTGGCGTGAGTATAAACACATTGTTCAGATATCAGTAAAAAGTAATAAATTGAACCCCCATTTGGGATGTTCTCTGTTCAGATATAAAATACTCACTGGGTAATATGTAAAGAGTTAATATTATCGGCTTTATAAATGACACAAAATCATACAAACAAACTGAGGAAGAGTAAACTAAAATGGCCAAATATTTTACATAGAGCAGTTTCTTTTACGGCATTTTTTTGGTTTATTTAAGCGAATATCAGAAAATGTTTAAAGTCTATGATAAATCAGACTCCATTTGTAATTTTACTTTTCAAGCCTTAATTTTTTGTTAATATACGTCTGTTTCTACAAGGCTTAGGAGGCCTTTTTACTTTGAAACTGCATTTATTCGGATTTTACTAATTTATAAACGTTTTACTAGTCATCCAATGTCTCTGAAAATAATCAGGCCAGGACATAAGGACAATTACAAGTAATACCACATTTTCATCTCCAAATTTATATGGTAATATTATATGACAAACAAAATTTGTCCGTGTGAACAGAAAATTTGCTATAGAATATGTAGCAAAGAAACTAGCTATGGTGATGAACACTGAAAAAGTTGCTCATAATTATATCGGTTTGATTTTAAACAACACTTATTAAACAAATAAAAAGTGCCATGGTTGGCCGTTCATACGGAAAAAGCTTATATATCGCGGTAATTCTAACAAATAATGTTTCATCATGTTACCACAGCAGCAACTATTTTATTTCACAGTTTTCTTAAACAAATAATTTGCTCCGTGTGAACGCAAAATGTGTGGAAAACTTTCTTTGTTAAAGTTTCTGTGACAAAGAAACTTTGATCATATGAACGAGGCTTAAGCTGTCATCATACAAACAGCAGCCATTATAGTTTTATGTCCTTAAATGTGGTCCTTGACTTCTACAATGTCGATAACGGCAATAATTGTCGCGCGACATTAATAAAACGTCAGTTTTAGCTCTAATGTCACTTATCATGACATTAGAATGGCGAATGAGCGGCGGCCGATTTTGCAATGAAACGCAATCATCAGTCATATGAAAATCGTGAGTTCATTGAATTAAACATGTTTTGATAGATTACAAGAATTCCGCGGAATGCTATGTCGCACCTGCATTGTTAGCCTGGCTTCCAGGCTAAATGGTTATATGTATTCAAATAGTAGAAGTCTTAACACGGCTTTTTTATTCTGATGGCCAACCATTTAGCCTGGTGTAATCTGGCTTAGGCTGAAAAGCCATTAATCTGAGCAACAGTTATGCCTTCAGTACCAGTGCTATAAATACCATGCAACCACCTTCCCAATTAGACATGGGTGATTATAACCGACTTGAATCCTCTAAAATAGATTAACTCTTTGTTGGTGGTGAGGTCAGTAAAAGATTTCTCAGAGACAGCTTTGATAATGTATGGAATTTACAACAGCTGTCAGATCAAACTACCGTAAAAATTCTAAATATTGGGACACCTAAAATATTTATCGTTATTCTCCTAAAATTGAACAGGAAGGTTTTAAGTTGCAGTAATGTGTCTAAGAAATGTAGATGGAATGGCAAATAGTGCAGACCCTGATCAAACTGCTCCTAGAGGAGCAGTCTAATCTGGGTCTGCACTATTTGCTCAGACCTATTTGACCCAATACTTATTTTTTACCTAAAAAGTGTTATTATGATCTTGTAGTCTTACTATAATTAAATTCCAACAGTGAAATACGAAAAAAATGTGTCATTTTAGGAATTTAACAAGGAGAAGAGTGGCTAAGTCCCCATGCCTCATGATCCGTAACAGAAAAAGAAAAACAATAGTTACAGTAATTATTCAAAACAAATGGCAATATCTCATGCAGTGAATGCAGATACATGCACTAGCATTCCATTCTCATTTGGGTTGGTCGGGGTGGGCGATGGTATATGGTAACTTTCAATGCCGGGGCGTCCTACTAATTTGGATACAAGTAGGGCAAGGGCCTACTGTGCACCTATTAGTATGTACCCATAGAGAAGACACAGATCAACCTGTGCGTTCCTGCGATCTCAACATAGTCACTAAGTTAACATAAAAAAGTGCATGGACCCTGATAATTACTGTTATATATCAAACAGCCTAGGACATATAAGTCAGCATTGATGCGCAGGCTGATCCGCGTCTTCACTTTATGCACAGGCTATGCATACTATTTTAGTCTGTGTCATGGCTTATTTATGTATGAATTTAGTGTGCGCATCTGCACTGTCTGATCAGAGTTCACATCCTTATACATGGAGAATCTGATCAGACTACATGAAAAGCCTTTATATTTGGCAATTGCAATGTCGAAAAGTCTGTTCAGACTACTTGAATAGGCAGACTAATCTGATGATTCTTTTTCATTTAAATAGCCCGCATACCCACACATTCTGATCAGTCTTCCCTATCTACATCCATAAGCTATATAAATAAAAATGGGGGAGGCTGATCATCAGGCTGCCAGAACACACTGGCTGAGTTGAGTCTTCAGTTTGTACATATTGCCCTGATTACACTGCGTGACTTCACATGCTGATCTGAGTCTTTCTTTTGCAATATCAGAAAGATCAGTCAGACTGTGTAGCTCCGCACACTGATCTAACTCTTCATTTTGTGCATATAGATGCATGTAATAAGTCATAGTAATGTTTCTCGTGTCTTTGCTCATTTTTGATGTAAGGATGGTTTTATTTAGCTAGTAAGCAAGAGATTATAAAGCACGTGTACAGACTGACAAAAGTCTTCACTATATAAGCTATCAATTAGGGATGACCAGACTGCACAGATCTACAGATTTATCTGAGTCTTGGTTTTTGTACACGCCTTATTGCTACAATACACCTTTTTCTATGGTATGCCTCATGTCAGTTTTTCTTCATCAAGCTTTAAAAGTTAATCCCGGAAAAAGTTTCCAATGAAACAAGAAAGTGCTAATTTTGTCTTCTGCAATACAAGAGAGACAAGTAACATGTGGTCAAATTAGATACACATAATAAAATCCCGATCAAGCTCCTATCCTCAGACAACTGACCTGTGGCTATAACACAGACTGACAACTGATTTGATTAACGAGAATTTGTCTCGGGAATTCCTGAGATACTACGGGAAAACCCCTGCCAAAGATTACCAGTCCCTTTGGTCAAAACCAAAAAATAAAAAAAGGACTGGGAGCCAGTCTACTGCATTGTATGCTTCCACGGTAGCAGAGGTCACGATGAGAAGAAAGTGAAAGCAAAAACTGAAAATTAGAAACCCGAAATAGTTTCAGGCAAGGATTAATCTGACACCAATTTTGTCGAAATCCATCTTGTTGTTCTCAAGGTACTGCCATTTTCATGTTCGTGCTACTTTTAGTAACGCTAGATGTCAGCCATCTTGGATGACCAATCTGCCAGTTAAAAAGTGTAATAGCTATATGCAAGGATCATTCTGACACAAAAATGGTCCAAATACATTCAGGGGTTCCTGAGACATTGCCATTTGCATGTTTTTGCTATTTTTACTAACAACAGCTTGCGGCCATCTTGGATGGTGCATTCTCACAAATTTGAAAAAAAAAAAACTTCAAGAATCATTCTGATTAAATTTGAGCAAAATCCATTTAGTGTTTTTGAATTTATTGGCATTCAAGGAAAATTTGGACTTGTTAACCAAAAGTAGGTCACTGTGACCTAATTCCGCTATAGTATTTTTTTCATTTTCATTTATTGTTAAGATAAGGTCCTACTCATATTCCATGCCAAATTTTAGCCAATTATACTATGTGGTTCCAGAGAAATAGTTGATTTTGTTGTTTTGCTATTTTCAGTAACGGCGGCCATATTGAATTCTCGACCAGGCTGAATTTCTCTAAACTGCAGCCGTTTAGTCTGATTATATTCCATATGAAATTTGAGAAGCATGGGTGCAGTGGTTTTGGAGAAATTAACTTCACAAATCTTAACGCCAGGGCCAACGTAAATGTGAACGGAATGACGGACGAACGGACGGAATGACGGACGGACGGACGGAAAACCGGACACCTATATCGCACCTTGCTAAAGCAGGTGTGACAATTAAAACCGTCATGTTCGCTAGTATGAATCCGTTGCATTGTCACTATCAAAACGTTTCAAACTTAAGGTTTTGTCCTTTTTTAAAATAAGACTGGAGTGGTCGAAAACATGGTGGCCATAAGTTGTAGTGAAAAAGGCGTGAGGCGCCAGTTCTCGTCCAATTAAACTCTCCGAAAAAAAAAAAAAAAAAAAAAAAAAAAAAAAACCCAATAGACTGTGTCATAAACAATTTAGAAGTTTCAGACATCCCAGAGCAAATAATAAGAATCGCGGCGTAATGCAAAGAATGACAGGTGAGTCATCAACCTGTGAGTTGAAAGGTGAGAGACAAATCGCGTTAAAGATTTTGTAACGATATGTCAAGAATTTTCGCAACGAAGGATCTCCGAACAACGATGAACTCGTGAACTCGCGTTAAACTTTATTTCCGTGTGCAACTTGGTGTTTCGCGGCGCCGAATGAAATTTGTTTCTTTTTTTGAGCTAGGGATTTATGAGTTCGGACTTATGATTTGGGTACTACTATGTAGTGCTTGGAAAATGGCTAAGTTCAAAAGCTTATGAGTTTGTAAAAAGTTACATTTCAGCATCAAACTTCCACATTCACAATTTACATACGTCTGTAGCATATAAACATATAAACGAAGTACTGAAAAGGTACAATGGAAGCTCTAAGAGAAGTTGATCGCACAAAGTATGCACTATCAACCATTATTTAAATATGCAGTTTTCGGAAAAACACTGTCAATTTGATATAAAATATTTTGTTTTCATTTTTTCAGAATAAGACTTCTTTATGCACATCTTGAATATGTCTATATCAAATATGCAAAAATGACAAAAGGTCTAACGAAAGCTCTGGGAGCAGTTGATTACACAACGTAAGCTTTGTCAACCATTATTGAATATGTGCAAAGGTCGAAAAATGGCTAAATTAACAAAGATGTCAAAAGATATCTTTTCGGCACCAAACGTCTTTATGCATATTATCACTCAGTCTGTAACATATCTGCAAAAGACTGAAAAGGTCAATGAAAGCTCTAAGAGGACACACAATATACACTATCAACCTCTATTGAATACGTGCTTAGGTCAGAAAATGGATAAGTTCAAAACCAAATAAATGTGGTCGAAATATTTTTCATCATTAAACTTTTTCAAATCATATTTGCAAAGTACTGAAAAGATCCACTAAAAGCTCAAAGAAAAGTTGATTTCACAAACTATTTACTATCAGTCATAATACAAACATATCATTATACGAATTACAAAGCGGCATAACTATTGCAGTACTAAGTTAAAAGACAGGCAAGGATCAGAAAAGCATTTAGTCTCTATTTTCTCATCATACCTGCATTTTTGTATGGTTATATTGTGGTAAGCTATCGAAGTTATGTAGCAAAAACCTCAAATGTTGACTGAAGGACATACATGATGAAACAGTATACCCCTAAAATTACGTTTTGTGTGTGTGATTTTTGGGTGGGGGTGGGGGAGGGGTATAAAATGTAAATATGATAACGTTTGTTGTATTGCTACCTACAATTAAATAGTGAACGCTATGCTCTCTCTCCCTCAGAAAAAAAAACTGTCGATCAAAGATACGACTTCTAAAAGGACCCGGCATGACATAGAATACTATGGCCCCCCATTCAACTCACTTAAAAACTATATGGTTTCTGTTTTAATCATCTGCGTAATTGGGTCGTACGTAAATTATGTTTCTGCTTCGTGAGGCATTCGTGTGCGAATCCTACCATCTAGGAACTTTTTTTAACTTCTTTTAGATGGTCTATAAATATGATACATGTACTCCGAGGTTGTCGCCGGATAATCGGTTTATCACGTTTTGTAGCGTTTGGAATTTGATAAATTTTCAGACCAAAATACTGTCAAAGAGCATCCATACCGGATACCTTGTGTGCGGAATTACGCATAAGGTTTCGTACCATTCTTATTGAAGCTTTAGTCAAGCTTTAAGAATAAGTGAATCATACAACGGTATTGTTTGGAATGCACTTGCATTAAATATTTAAGAAATTCAATGTTGGTTGGTTGGTTGTTTTGAGTTCATGAGCCCTTTGAGACAATATTGAAGCCTATTTCAACCCGTCTTCCAGACAGAGGGAGAAAAGAAAAAAGAGAGGTATGGCAAACGAGAGAATTAAATATCCAAACAAAACTTGCCCACACAGTAGGCCCTTGCTCTATAATTATCCAAATTAGTAGGACATCCCGGCGCCGAACGCTACCCGGTGTAATACCATTGCCCGACCGCAACCAACCCCGTACGAAATTCAAAACGCACTTGCAGTTTCCACATCCTTATTTTTCTGACGGATACTTTCTGAAAATTTACATCCTTATCCCCAGAATAATTTGCACCTCCTTTCCCGCATATATTCTTTATCCCCTTTTTCGTCTTTTTTGTCCAATTTGATAAATTTACTACTTTTCTATTGCGAAAACTCAAACGTCTATTCAGGCGCGGTGCCCTGTTGTCTTGGATAGTGACGTACACGGTTTAGCGTTACGGCAGTTGACGTTATGATAACCGTAGAAGAAAACAATGACGCTACGTCAAAATGAACGCGCACGAACATTGAGGTGATTTCCTTTTCAGCTCCCTGAAGTCGTTTCAATTTCGATTTTCTATTAATCTTGAGAAGTTAAGGGACCAAGATGTGATATGCACTTTTCAAGCAACAGAAGGTGGGAAGTTTGCACCACTCATTGGTCTGAAGGATGATTACATGGGCATAGATACCATGATTACCACCTACAATTGAGCAGTGATTGATGCAGCTAGTGAAATACGTTCCTTCTTCTGAATGTATTCTCTTGCTCTGGAAGAAACTCTTTTACTTTTACTTCACTGCAGCTGGTGTTGTGCCGTGTGGTCGCCGTAAAATGTCTCCCTGTACATCATCCATAGTGCAGATTTTATTTATTTTCATCCTTTGTGATCAGAGTATATATCCAAAAAAATCTGAAATTTTAGACTGGTTTAGACTCTCATTCTTGATCATCGTCTTTTATATTATTTGGATCCTTTTTGACACCAGTCAGTCTTTTAATCGACTGCCCAATTACAATTAAGAAATTTCAGTATGCTTTTCTCTGGTTTCGTCACCAGATATTGGCAGAGTCACTGATGAGGCTTTATTAGCCAAAACTACGTAATCTGGCCCATGTTCCTTCTTCTGAATGTATTCTCTGCTCTTGAAGGAACTCTTCAAGATTTTATCTTTACGTCTGCCCGTACATCATCCATAGTGCAGCTTTTATTTATTTTCGTCCTTTGAGATCAGAGAATATATTCACAGAAATCTGAAATTTTACATTGGTTAAAGGCCAAGATACAACAGGAGCAGTTTGTAGTTAAACTTTTTAGCACCTAGTTGATAATGGCAATATCCCTCTCCCTTTCCTAGCATGGTTCGAGTTCAAAGGTGGTAGATTCATTATCATCTTACATATAGAATCTCACACCTGTAGCTGGATCCGCTACCTATTCAGTAGGTAATCATCACTGTTGCTGCTGATAAGCAAAATACATATTAAACTGATACCGGTATAACCAATAAATGTAATGCTAAATGTTCCATATTGCAAACAGTAAAGACCCAGATCAGTTGGATGCAAAGGATGTTATACCCTCCTTATACTCGCAAAGAACGGACTTGTCCAAACTGTGAAAAAATAATTTCGGAAAGTTTTTTTTTTTTATGACACTTGCTGCTGATCAGATGCTTCCCTGTTTGTATATTGCCAGTCAAATAATTTAGCATTACTGACTTTAAAACAACTAATATGAAGTTCTTACATTTTTTCAATAATGTATTTTAATGCGGTTTTACTTTGTTGGAAAAATTGGGGGAAAGGAGAAGAGGGAGCTACCATGGAGAAATTCTGAAATTTTTGGAATGTTTCAAACTATAATTCTTAGACAATTAAGCTATAACAACATTAAAGATTTTGATCAGCCGGCATATCTTTGTTTCCTTTAAGATTTGTACACTGTTAAAATTGGGACATCTAACATAATTACATGTATCGCAATTGTCCTAAAGATTGAACAATATGCTTTTATACGGTAGTTATGCATTCAAAAGATGCAGACAGTGTATACCCTAATAGGTGCAGTCTGATCTGGGTCTGTACTGCTTGCTCCAGCCTATCTGTCCCAGTATTAAGAATATTTACAGTATTATGAAAATTTGGAATAAAATCATACAAGCACCTGTTACATGGCGTCAGAATACAGACTAGTGGAAGAGCAGAGGGCCTTTAAAGTTTTGTACATTATGCAAGAGTATACATGTATCTAAACCACGAGTTCCAGTAGCTTAGTGGGTTTAGCATTGGTCTGCTGATCTAGTGGTCCTAGGTTTGATTCCCAAAATCTTCTCAGTTGTACGCAGGGTTCCATTGCGCACAGCCTTCATTAATCCTGATATGACTGAGCCACAGTAAAGCCCAAGACATCGGATCCATCTATCCATATAGCTAAACCAATGGATGAAATGAAATAAAGTCCCTTTATGATTTTTAGTACGGAAATTGTGTACAAACTATCACTTTAGAACTGTCGGAGATATTCATGAAATTTTGTACAAATATAAAGTATTGTCAGTTGATGTTCAGAAATGAAGAACCCAAACTCCATCTACATTTCTATGAAGGTCGGTGGTATAAAAAACTAATTATTGCTATCACACAATCAAAATAGTGATATTACGAAGTCGGAATATCTTATTCAGGGACTAGAAAGAGAAAATACTCTGACTGGAATGATGGTGAAAAGTCTAATCCTGGCAACTGCAATGACGAGTCACAAAACGTAGAGCAGGACGACTAAAATGCTGAGTACCCATTTTGTTTTCTAAGTCCATGTGCAACCGAAAGGAGACGGACAAAATGCATGCGAGGAAAACAGCTCCATTAGGAAAGCAAAATATTCAAGTTACTGGAAAGTACTCAGTCATTTTGGTACGTGGTCTGATTTGAGGTACTTGGAAGAAAAACTCCAGCGAGTAAATGGTGGTGAATGGGCAGTAAAACATCGCCGGGAAGTTATGCCACTTTGTGTTGTTGTTTTTTTTTTAAAAAAAGTGCAGACTCTATACCCAAACCCCAAAGGCAAACCATACATTGATCATAAGTGGAAATAAATAAAACACTGCATACCATAAATTTGTCAACAGTTATCGCTGTAAAAAAGCAGAAAGCTGATGCCGCACAGAAATGTTAATTTTTCATTTTGTGCAACATGCAGCATATATCATCTGTGACTAAATCATAAAACTTAAAGACTTGATTATGAAAGAATTTGTTGTTCTTTGTATATATGTGAATTTGAAATTTAGGATTAAAACTAAGGAGGTATTCACATACTCTTGATGTAATGTTACTTCTGAATTGAGGTTAAATGGTCCAGTTTGCAATGTTGCGGTCACTTTCAACCATCTGTATAGAAGGTGAGGAAAAATCTATGGGGCCGTTTTATTATTATTCTCTATAACTTGATATCCATAATTCGATTAATGGATATCCATTATTCGAATTATTAATATTTATAAACCAATTTATGGATATCTGTAATTCGAATTATGGATATCCATAATTCTATTCTATTTATTGATATCTATAATTCGAATTACAGATATCCATGAATCATGTCGATTTATAGATATCTATATAATTCGAATTATGGATCTCTATAAATCAAATTATGGAGATCCATAGTTTGATTTATTGATATCTTTAATTTAATATGATTTATGGAGATCCATAATTCGGTTTATAGATATCCATAATTCCGATTATATATATCCATAATTAGAATCATGGATATCAATAAATAATAGTTGATATTGATAAATAATTATCAATATCAATAGTTAGAAAATTGGATATCCATAATATGAATTATGGACATCACTAAATAGGGATAAAATAGTAAAATGGCACCCCATAGAAATCTGCATGGCAAAATGAGTATAAGATCCATCGCAGGACAGAGTAGAAAGTAAAGTTTGGATATCCATATATCGAAAAATGGATACTGAAAACAAATTACTGGTATCCATAAAAAGCAAATCAATATCTTATATAATGTTCACTAAGAGTTTTGGAGATCCATCAGTTGATTTTTTATGTCCGTTAATCTCCTTATACATCTAATATTCTCAAGATTTTTGGATATCCATAATTTGATTTATGGATAGCCATAATTCGAGGTTTGATTCCAATTTTCGAATTATGGATATTGAATAGCCATCATGATTTCCAAAATTTCATTTCTGCATATCCATAATTCTGGTTTTGATATATGGATATCACAAATTAGATATCAATGAATCGAATTATGGATATACAAAAATCGAATTATTGATATGAATTTAAGACATTGAAAAAATCGATTTATGGCTATCCATTTAATTCAATTTTTTATATTCAAAACTGATTTAGTTTAGCTATAATACTTTTTGTGATACTACAAAAGGAATATTGGATATCCTTTAAATGAATTATGGATATCATAAGCAAATTATGAATAGCCAAAAAATATGGGGATATATAGAAAAAAGAAAAGACAAGTTGCCCCTTTAGGTTTTTATGGTAGGGACTACAAATTTCTTGACCATGAACCAAGAGGATTTAAAGACTGGCTGTTATACTAATTTTGAAAAAAAAATAAGACGCATTAATAAAATTACGGTATGTAGACTTATGCTGCCTGAATGGTGCAGGCTGGTGATTGACAGTTATATGCTGCAAACTCGGACGAAGGAAAATCCTAAAATAACAAGCATATTTTGTGAATTTATATCCCCGCCGAAGTGGCCCTGATTCGTTTATGTTTTTTTTTCAGTTTCATAAAATTATGTTCACTGGTTACTTAGTTAAGGCTGAATTTATGGGTTGTACATACAATCAAGGGCAATAACTCTGGCTTAAGTAAGGCTTAAGCTGAAGCTGTTCTTAAACACTTGCCTCAGTATCACTGCACTATGAAGATAGATTTTTGATTCGGTTACAAGAAATGTTGTTCGTCGGCACCTTACTAATGGCTAATTTGTGGATTTTAAATCAATTCAAGGGTATTAAAATTGTGCACTACTGACAAGATTATGACAAAACTAATGTGCACTGAGCACTGTGTCATTACAATGTATAATTATTATAAATTTCATGAAATTCCATTCATTGGTTACTTAGTTATGACTCAATTTGTAGATTTTAAACCAATTCGAGGGCAATAACTTATTTCTTACTGAAGCAATTCAGACAAAATGTAAGATGCACCAACGTGTTATGGTGATACATATGCAGTATAATTTTCATAGAATTCTAATCATTGATAACTTAGTTATGGCTGGAATTGGCAATCTCACATTGATTCAAGGGCAATAATTCGTGCAGAACTAATGCTATTCTGATGAAACTCTATGTGCATATCTGCGTTATGGCGATACATATTCAGTTTAAATTTCATGAAGTTTTGATAATTAGTCACTTGGTTATGGCTCATGTCATTGATTTTAAGTCAATTGAAGGGGCAATAACTCATGCATTACTGAAGCCAGTTTAACAACACTTCATGTGCAACAGCACATTATTGTGATATATTTTTCTTTTAAGTTTCATGAAATTCCGTCAAGTGGTTACTTAGTTATGGCTCATTTCATTGATTTTAAGTCAATTAAAGGGAGATAACTCATGCATTACTAAAGACAGTCTGACAAAACCTCATGTGCATCAGCGTGTTATAATGATATATACTTATTTAAAGTTTCATGAAATTCCGTCCAGTGGTTACATAGTTATGGCTCATTTCATTGCTTTTAAGTCAATTAAAGGAAGATAACTCATGCATTACTGAAGACAGTCTAACGAAACTTCATGTGCATCAGCGTCTTATAGTGATATATACTTATTTTATATTTTCATGAAATTCCGTCTAGTGGTTACATAGTTATGGCTCATTTCATTGATTTCAAGCCAATTAAAGGGCGATAACTCATGCATTACAAAAGCCAGTCTGACGAAACTTCATATGCATTAGGGCGTTATAGTGATATATACTTATTTTAAGTTTCAAGAAATTCCGATTAGTGGTTAGTTAGTTATGGCTCATTTTATTGATTTTTAGTCAATTAAAGGGCGATAACTCATGCATTACTGAAGACAGTCTAACGAAACTTCATGTGCATCAGCGAGTTATTGTCATATATACTGATTTTAAATTTCATGAAATCCCATCCAGTTGTTACATTGTTATGGCTCCGGACGGACGGACGGACGGAAGGACGGACAGATGGAAGGACGAATGGACGGACGGACATGAGGAAAACTATATCCCTCCGCCTTCGGCGGGGGAAACAAAATAGGAGAATAAAATCACAAGACTCGGCATAAAAAGAAAGTAAGTTTACAGAGATGTAAATGTTCAATCAAGTTCAAATTAGGCTACTGCGTAATTTATATGCTTGGAGTTAGGTTTCTATTAAACTTTTCACTATTCACTATTCAAAATAAGGGAAAACCACCCTTACGAAAAGGATTTTTTGCAGCAAGGTTACCGTAAGTTTGCTGCAAGCTTACTGCAAAGAAAAAGATCGCAGCAAAAAGATTTACGACTTCGCAGGACATTGCGGCTAGCAGCGAATTTCTTGCGAATAACATCGCTGCTAGCTGCAAAGTCGCAACAGGTTCACCAGAGACTATCATATTACATACGCTTTGCTACAAGGTTACCACTTGTTTGCTGCAACTTCGCAGCAAACTTAGACTTATTGCATTGCATTGCCAATGCATCGCAGGAAACTTTGTCAAATTCATCTCATTGCCAAAACATCACAAGAAACTTAGTTCCATTCATCTTATTGCAAAAGCATTGCAGGAAACTTTGTTAAATTCATCTCTTCGCCAAAACATTGCAAGAAACTTTGTCAAATGTATCTCATGGCCAAAACATTTGGGAAATCATAAACAAATTCCATACTTTGCCTTATCATTGCAGGAAACCTCAACATAATTTTGTGGCAGGGAAGAGTACAATATTTTCTTTTGCTCTCAGCTTCTCAGACCATTTACTGAAGCAAATATTAAAACAAAGATTAATGTGGAATATCTTTATATTGAATTAGGCAACTGACTTTGAATCAAGCGTTAGAATCCCACTGAATACAAGTCTAAAGTAGTGGAATCTTAATGAATAATTATTGTCCTAAAATGACAGAAACAGGATGATTAAAAATTGCCTCATTAAACTTTGAACTTTTCATTCAGTTTCTGTAACCCTGACATTTGAACACAAAACCTCACTACCACAGTTAAAAAAATATGAATGCACCCCAGGAATTTGAAAACAAAACCCTGTTTCCAGATTTAAAAAACATGAATATTTTTATAGTCAAAGGTCTGATGTTATTCAATTATCAATGCACAATTAGTAACTAATAAGAACAGAGGAATAAATCACCAGGAAGTCTACAGTTTATTAGATATTGATAAGTGTGACTTGTAAAGATACCATACTTCAAAGACTCCCTGTAGGGAAAGACAACCTGGAACATTAACACAATTACAGTCTGTGCATATTTTTGTCCATTTTGTCTGTAGACACTCACTAATAAAGGTCAACATAGGTGTTATATGAAAGGATAATGTAACTTTTTGTCTCAAAATGGTTGATAAATTCAAATGTTTGGTCATAAATATTAAAAGAAAGCTTTTAAAGGTAAGACTTATTTTTATATCATTTTAAGACACAGTGCGTGGAAAAAATCAGATTTTATATAGATCTGTAATTGGGGCTGCTGATATGTATATTTGTGTCATATTTTGGAACAATTCTAGGAAAAATGCCCTAATGACCATTAAGCAGGTATCTACTGAAAAAAGGGGGATTTCAAAGTAGTAATAATTCATTTATGTGGTTTACAAATAACTGTTACAAAAAATGACTTAATCATATTTAGTTTTAAGAAACCTGGTACAAAAGTCTGTATTGTATATACTCGTTCCTGTTACAAAAGTCTTATTGTATATAACAGTTCCTAATGTTAAGCTGACAAATCTTATTTAAAACAGACTAAAGCTATTTGTTATATCATGTTATATCATGTAAAACTGCAGAATATATGGAACAGTGGTTTTATTGCAGCATTGGGAACTTTTTTTGTATCTTTTATCTTTGGTGTATTTATTTCTAGAGACTATGCATTAATTTATAGTAATATTGTCATTTTCTTTGAAGGGCAACTCTATTTACCGTTAAAATTCTAAACATTGGATCAGATAGGTCTGTGCGAACAGTGCAGTGCTGCTGAAGGAGCAGTCTGATCAGACCTGCAGTGTTAGCAATTCCATCTGCATCTTTTAGATACTTTACTGCACTGAAATAACAAAAAGCTACTGGTAATCTTTTTAGCAGTAACTAAGTAACTAGCTGTTACTGTTATAATTTTAGGTGTCCTAGTTTTCAGGATTTTTATGGTACCATATGAAATTAATTGTGTGTTTGTATTTCAAGTTTCATAACCATGTCCCCCCTCCCCCACTGCACACACTTACACACACACACAAACACACACACAAACACACACACACACACACACACACACACACACACACACACACACACACACACGTAACTAATCCATGGATGCAATACGGGGCAGTGTTCGTCCATCTGTTTCCCACATGCAAGCCTTTTGGGAGGGCCTCATATATGGAGCTGCTCATGAATATTCATGATGCTACTCAATTCACAGATAGATCACCTGGTAATTAAAAATGCAGGGATGTTCCGGCGAAGCTTACAGCAGCTTTGCAGCAATTTTCATGAATATTCATTATTATTAGATCCAAGTTTAGAAGATAACCAGATGCCATATAAGGAGCCGCGATGTTCTGGCATAGTTCGCCACATCATCACCAGAATGTATGAATATTCATTATGGTTTGGGTAGTTCTGGCGAAGTAACGGCGAAGTCTGCCACAACATCGCAGTAACCCATATTTGGAAAAGGGGCGTTGCCAAAGCATCATCACAGAATTATAATGAATAAATTACTTTGCTGCAACCTTGCAGCAAACTTCATTAGCATAGTAAAACATCGCTGCAACCTTGCAGCAAACTTCATTTGCATAGTGAAACATTACCGCAACCTTGCAGCAAACCTCATTTGCATGGTAAAACATCGCTGCAACCTTGCAGCAAAGTTTGCAGTAAACTTGCAGCAACCTTACGGTAGCTTTGCAGCTGTGTTCGCAGGAGGCCAGTTTTTTTCATAAGGGCAGAGGACCAATTATCCTGTAGCTCACCTGACACTTGGTCCTGGTATATATTTTCATGCTTTTATACATGTATATAGCACCAGGGCAGGGGCCCCCTCCCTTGGGGATTAATGTTGAGTCCCAATTCTATATACCACCCACAAGGTCACTGGGCCTTTGTTTCTGGACGAAGATTTCTGAAGGGTTTTTATCATAAATGGGTGTGGCGGCCACCATTTTCATACGACCATGACCATCTGAACAAACTTTGATTCCTTTGACCCAGTATTAAAGCTCCATATGAAATACAGTAGTCATTTGTATAAACTATGATGGGCCTGAGTGCCCAATGCTACATACCGGTACCAAGTTTCAAGGTTAAAGGCCTTTCGGTTCTCGAGAAAAAGACGTTTGAAGAGTTTTTACCATATATGGGCATGGTGGCCATCTTGGTCAAGTGACCAAGACCATCTGAACAAACTATGGTTCCTTTAAGCCGGTGAAGCTCCGTATGAAATATGGCTTCAATTGACCCTAGTGGCCTCTGAGAAGATGTTTGAAAATGTTGACGGATGACAGAATCTCAATGACCTTGTACAAAAGTCAAAGAATGACCTTGACCTTTAACGACAAAATATCTTCATCTGGTCATTTAGTCAACCATATATACCAAATATTGCACCTTAGACTTAAATAGTTTCTGAAAAATCCACTGTTTAAGCATTTTCCCATATAAAAGACTACATAATGTACCAAAGTTGATAGTGTCATAAATTAGGTCAAGGTCAACGCACGATCATTTGTATAAACTATGATGGGCTTGAGTGCCCAAAGCTACATACCAAGTTTCAAGGTCATACACCTTTTGGTTCTGGAGAAGAAGATTTTGAAGGGTTTTTACCATATACGGGCATGGCGGCCATCTTGGTCAAGACCCTGAGAACAAACTTTTATTCCCTGATCACATTTAGACTCCATATGAAATTTTGCTTCAATCAGACCAGTGTAGATGTTTTGAAAATCTTGATGATGGACAGACCGACAAAATGACCTTGACCTTCAGAAACATAATATCTTCATCTGGTCATTTAGTTGACCATATGTATCCATGTATTGTACCTTAGACTTAAATAGTTTCTGAGAAATCCACTGTATAAGCGTTTTCCCATATAAAAGCCTAACGTACCAAAGTTGACCATGTCGTAAATTAATTCAAGGTCAACGCATGGTCATGATTTGTATAAACTATGATGGGCCAGCATGCCCGATGCTACATACAAAGTTTCAAGGTCATAAGCCTTTTGGTTCTAATGAAGAAGATTTTTAAAGGGTTTTTACCATATATGGGCATGGTGGCCATCTTGGTCATGTAGCCCAGCCCCCCGGTATAAACTTTAGTTCCCCTATCCCACTGAGACACCATATGAAATTTGGCTTCAATCTCCCCATTGGTTTCAGAGGAGAAGATGTTTGAAAATCTTGATGACGGACAGACCGACAAAATGACTTTGACCTTCAGTGACATAATATCTTCCTCTGGTCATTTAGTTGACCATATATACCACATATTGTACCTTAGACTTAAATAGTTTCTGAGAAATTCACTATATAAGCGTTTTCCCATATAAAAGCCTAAAATACCAAAGTTGACCATGTCGTAAATTAGTTCAAGGTTAACGCAAGGTCATCATTTGTATAAACTATGATGGGCCAGCATGCCCAAAGCTACATACCAAGTTTCAAGGTCATAGGCCTTTTAGTTCTGGAGAAGAAGATTTTTGAAGTTTTTTTACCATATATGGGCATGGCGGCCATCCTGGTCATGTGACCCAGACCCCGTTTACAAACTTTCGTTCCCCCATCCCACTGAGACTCCATATGAAATTTGGCTCCAGTCGGCCCAGTGGTTTCAGAGGAGAAGATGTTTGAAAATCGTGACGACGGAGGGTCCGACGGAAAGACCTTGACCTTTAGTGACATATATCTTCATCTGGTCATTTAGTCAACCATGTATACCAAGTATTGTTCCTTAAACTTAAATAGTTTCTGAGAAATCCACTGTTTAAGCGTTTTCCCATACAAAAGCCTGACGTACCAAAGTTGACCATGCCGTAAATTAGATCAAGGTCAACGCAAGGTAATCATTTGTATATATTATGTTGGGCCCGCATGACCGATGCTACATACCAAGTTTCAAGGTCATAGGTCTTTTGGTTCCGGAGAAGAAGATTTGTGAAGGGTTTTTACCATATATGGGCATGGCGGCCATCTTGGTCATGTGACCCAGACCTTGGGTATAAACTTTCGTTTCCCTATCCCACTGAGACTCCATATGAAATTTGGCTTCAATCGGCCCAGTGGTTTCAGAGGAGAAGTTGTTCGAAAATCTTGATGACGGATGGTCCGACGGAATGACCTTGACTTGTAGTGACATAATATCTTCATCTGGTCATTTAGTCGACCATGTATACCAAGTATTGTACCTTAGACTTAAATAGTTTCTGAGAAATCCACTGTTTAAGCGTTTTCCAATATAAAAGCCTAACGTACCAAAATTGACCATGCCGTAAATTATGTCAAGGTCAACGCAAGGTCATGATTTGTATAAACTATGATGGGCAGGCATGCTTGATGCTACATACCAAGTTTTAAGGTCATAGGCCTTTTGGTTCTGGAGAAGAAGATTTTTGAAGGGTTTTTACCATATATGGGTATGGCGGCCATCTGGGTCATGTAACCTAGGGCCCGGGTATAAACTTTCGTTCTTCCATCCCACTGAGACTCCATATGAAATTTGGCTTCAATCGGCCCAGTGGTTTCAGAGGAGAAGATGTTTGAAAATCTTGACGACGGATGGTCCGACGGAATGATCTTGACCTTTAGTGACGTAATATCTTCATCTGGTCATTTAGTCAACCATGTATACCAAGTATTGTACCTTAGACTTAAATAGTTTTGGAGAAATCCACTGTTTAAGCGTTTTCCAATATAAAAGCCTAAAATACCAAAGTTCACCATGCCGTAAATTAGGTCGAGGTCAACGCAAGGTCGTGATTTGTATGTAATATGATGGGCCGTCATGCCCAATGCTAAATACCAAGTTTCAAGGTCATAGGCCTTTTGGTTCTGGAGAAGAAAATTTTTGAAGGGTTTTTACCATATATGGGCATGGCGGCCATCTTGGTCATGTGACCCAGACCCCGGGTATAAACTTTCGTTCCCCCATCCCACTGAGACTCCATATGAAATTTGGCTTCAATCGGCCCAGTGGTTTCAGAGGAGAAGATGTTTGAAAATCTTGACGACGGATGGTCCGACGGAATGATCTTGACCTTTAGTGACATATATCTTCATCTGGTCACTAGTCAACCGTGTATACCAAGTATTTTTTCCTTTAACTTAAATAGTTTCTGAGAAATCCACTGTTTAAGCGTTTTCCAATATAAAAGCCTAACGTACCAAAGTTGACCATGCCGTAAATTAGGTCAAGGTCCATGCAAGGTCATGATTTGTACAAACTATGATGGGCAGGCATGCCCGATGCTACATACCAAGTTTCAAGGTCATAGGCCTCTTGGTTCTGGAGAAGAAGATTTTTGAAGGGTTTTTACCATTTATGGGCGTGGCTGCCATATTGATCATGTGACCCAGATACCTGGAACAAACTTTCGTTCCCCCGACCTAGGTAGGCTCCATATGAAATATGGCTTCAATCGGCCCAGTGGTTTCAGAGAAGAAGATGTTTGAAAATCTTGACGACGGACGGACGACGGACGACGGACGGACGACGGACGGACGGACGGACGGACGACGGATGCCTGGCTATACTTTAAGCTCACCTATGAGCCTAAAGGCTCAGGTGAGCTAAAAAGGAATTCAAATTTAACCATACTTTCAGGTCTGGAAAATCATACATACACCTTGTTTGTTTTATGGCAATAAATAAAGTTTTTAAAATCTGCTATGTATGTCTCCATCCAATCTAATACTGTATAAGCTTCATCAGTAAGTTCTTATGTTAGCTCTGGATCTAATTAGCTGTCCATATGTGTTCTTGTTGCTTTGTCTAAAATGGAGATAATTTATGCATATACCTGCAACCAAGATTGTCTGTTAAATTTGGCCACATTAGGTCCCAATAAATGAACTTATTCCTGTTATGCTACATTATTAACACCTATAAGCCTACTACAAACGGCTCCTGTTGTATCTTGGCCTTTAAGACGATTATTCTAGATCATCCTTGGACACTTTTTGACACTAGTCAGTCTTTGAATCGACTGCCCAATTTAAATTTAGAAATTTCAGTATGCTTTTCCCAGGTTTTGTCACCAAAATTGCCGGGGTCACCGATGAGGCTTTATTAGCCCAAACTACGTAGTCTGACCCATACTCCCTCTTCTGAATGTATTCTCTGCTTTTGAAGGAACGTTTTTATTTTTTAATTTGGAAGAAACATTAAATCAAAAGGTTCCTGAGTCCCCAAAGATTTCTCGACCTCTGTGATGAGAGGAGAAACTGGAAGAAGGAAGAGGCGCTACGAGTAGATGAGCAAAAGAATACAGGGTACTAAAAGAGGATTAAGAAGGCAATAAAGAAAACTAAGGAGGACTGGATAGGTAATCAGTGCAAGGAGATCGAAATTTGCCTGAACAAAAACAGCAACAAGACATCATAACAGCTGGCGAAGGATCTAACTTCAGAAAATCAGGGTAGATCTACAAGTATCCAGGACAAGCCTGGGAATAAGTTCTGAATTGTAAGATCCCTTAGAAACAAGGAATACATCAAAGAACAGAAAATAGCAGACTCGGTTTGAGTCTGTTTATGACCAGTAATGAAAGGTGCGATACCAGCTACGCCCCTAGCACCGGCTTAAGCGGAACTTTATTTCTAAAATAACTCAAATGAACGCAATAATCCGAAAGGACCAAATGACAATCTGCACTATGATGATGAACGGGGAGACGTTTTACGGCCGCCACACGGCACAAACACCAGCTGCAGTGAGGGTAAATAAATTCTGAATAGTAAGATCCCTTGAAAGCAAGTAATACATCAAATAACAGAGAATAGCAGACTCGGTTTAATTGAGGCTTTTCATGACCAGTTATGAAATGTGCGACACCAGCTATGCCCCCCACAAGCACCGGCGTAATCGGAACTCTATTTTTAAAATAACTCCAATGAACTCAATGATCCCAAAAGACAAGAAAATATTATCTTAAGTATGATGATGTACGGGGAGACGTTTTTCGGCCGCCATACTCAAAGGCCTATAAAAGTAAAAAGTATGCAAAGACCAGGAACTGAAACAATCAAAATCCAAATCCAGCCCTCAAACCACAGTTGGAAACAACTAAGATTACAAATAATTAAGATACAGAGAACATATGGCCAACCGAGTGAGCAGCTTGTTCCCAAAAGGTGGCCACTCAGCAACCCAAATAAAAAGAACATACATAAGGTAAAACATCACGGAAACTCTGACAGCAAAAACAGGCAACAGAGAAAGCTTTACACGCCAAAGAAATATCTTACAGAAAAACAAGAGATTCTCAGCAGATGGACAAAATATTGCTCAGGACTAAACAACCATGAGAGTAATGGTGACAATGCGGGTCTGGACCTCAACTAACCCCCAGAAGAAGATCTCGGCCGATCTTTCTTGAGGAAGTTGAGATTGCAGTAGCAGCACTGAAGAAGGGGAAGTCTGTCTGAGTTGATAATATACAAGCAGAACTTGTTCAAGCTGATGGGGAGACCACGACTTATGTTTTAATAGAGATCTGTAATAGGATCTGCAGAACAGGAGAAAGGCCTAATCCATTGGCTCAGTCGCTGATTATTACAAAAGGCAACCTACAGCTTTGCCAGAACTACAGAACAGCAGCCTCATCTGTCATTCAAGCAAAGACATGCTGAAAGTAATCTTTAACAAGGCGGTATTTCAGTTGTCCTTGATGTGACATTGTGATATGTCCGCTTGTCTGTGTTCTTTGGCGGTTTTGTCACTTCTTTTTCTACCCAATCTGCCTTTTGTTCTGTTTTGAACATGCTTTAAAGCCAAGCCGAGGAGATAATCGCTGAAAAACAGGCTAGGGTCACAGCCGGAAGAAGCACCACAGAACAGATCTTTCACCTTAGAATCGTGTGTGAAAAGTATCTCCGAACTCAGTAATATCTGTACTGTCTTCATTGATTTCAAAAACGCCTTTGATAGGGTCTGGCATGTAGCCTTTTGGGGCATCATGCGGGAGTACTATATCAGTGCAAATTTATTTCGCACCATTGTGCAGCTCTTCGAGATGGCTATAAGGGCCGTCCTGATGCTGGCAGCATAAAAGAATGGTTCAGTACAACATTTCACCCGCCGCTTTCAACATTTTTCTCGAAAGGATCATGTCTGATGCTCTAGAAGAACATAACGGGACGGTTAACAGAAATATTACCAAAATCTGCAGTTTGCCGATGAAAAAAAGATAGTATAGCTGAGGAAGAGCGGGAAGTAGCAGCCCTAGATGGAAGTCTGAACAAAACCTGTAAATGGTGCAAGATGGAGATTAGTGCTGAGAAGACCAAACGAATGACAAAAAGCGCCAATGGCATCCAGAGAGAAATCAAGGTAAAAGGGCATAAACTGAGTACCGCAACAAGCTTCAAATACCTTGGAGCAGTTTCTCAGATGATGGATCTAAACAGGAGGTTCTCTCAAGGATTGTACAAGCCATACTATTTTTTAACAAAGCTGAAGTCAATTTCGAAATATGACAGTATATGCCTTGGTGTAAAGGTAAAACTTATGCGCTCCCTTGTCATTTCCATATTTCTGTAAGCCTGTGAATCGTGAACCTTTGACAACAGAGTTAGGGGACCTCCATACGAGCCGAAAACCAACAAATTGTGTGCACCGTGGCGGAGGGTGAGGGTAAAGGTTTAGGCCCAGTAAAACCGGTTTAACCCCCCCCCCCCCCCCCCCAGTAACTATTACTGACCGTCCCAAGGCGGTTGCTAAATATTTTCCGTATAATTTGTTTAGTCTAATGTGTGGTACATGTATGCACCGCGGCGGAGGATGAGGGAGAAGGTTTGGGCCCAGTAAAACTGGTTTAACCATCCTCCCCCCAGTAGTTATTACTGACCGTCCCAAGGCGGTACTTTCGTTGCTGTTTTACCTTATTTTGTTTTCATTTTAACCCTTCTGTTGGTTAAATTATTTGGTTCAGTAAATATAGCTGAGTTTCCACCTATTTGGGATAGAGCTGCTGACTCGACTTATCACTTGTAATTTATTGTTTGTTGGGATGTCTTTGTCAATCTTTCCCTTTGATGTTAGGGATAGGGTTTTGGATCTGATTCAGTCAGTTCCTGAAGTGTATCTACTCTTTAAATTAGAAAAAAGAACGAAAGCCTTTGAGGTGAGCTGCTACCGAAGGTTACGCAACATTTCGTACAAGGCTATTCCATATGGCACAGTGAAAGAAAAACGAAGAAGAGGTGGGAAGACAATGTTAAAGAGTGGACAGAAATGGACTTTGCCATCTCACCTAGAGCAGCTAAGAAAAAGGTGGAAAGAGATCATTTCGAAGTCATCTTTTGGTGCCCCAGCGACCTTGTAAGATTATGGGATATAATAGAATAGAATAGAAATCTAACTACAAGTGGAATTTTTAAACAGTCTTTGAAAGCTTTGAAGGAATCACAGTACCCTGAGTTGTGGTTCGAAATTTGCATCCGAAGGAGTCAAACTTTAACTGCCTTGGCAGCCAGTCTGGTCAAAGGCCTGTCCTCTTGTTTGGAGCAATTTTTGTCAGAAACTTAAGAGTTAACATGGTAGCAGCCATATACCACCCACACATTGTAAAGAGAGATGTGCTCGCCCATAGGCAGTGTCTATTTTCATATTAACCTGCACAGTTTCATGGAAAACCGGGATTTTCATGTATATTAACTTTTTTGATCTAGAATTTATGGATATGGTGCCTAGCTGCTCATGTGACCTGTTCTGTTTTGCGTTCGTCTGTGTCCCTCAATGTTTCATATGCAATTTAATTTCGATTGGCTCACGGGTTTTTGCGGCAATATACGAGACTGTTGAAATATGACAGAACTTAGTAACAGGTAAAACCTAACCTTTACTCATTTAGTGGACGGTATATACCAAATTTATACCTATATCTTCTACAGTTTCCATGAAATCTAATGTTTTAATATTTTATCACCTAAAAGCAACACTAAATAAATTTGTCCTTGCGAAAAAAAAACATGATTAACATAAGGTCATCATTTGAATAGCATTGGTAGTTCGTCAGATCCCGATGCTGTATACCAAGTTTAAAGGCCGCTGGTATATTGGCTCCTGGAAAATTAAATCTTGTAATGTTTTTTACCATATGAGGACATGGAGGCCATTTTGGTTATGTGACCCAGATTATTTGAACAGTCTTTTCCCCGACCTTAGTCGGCAATGGTTTCAGAGGAAAAACCGTTTAAAAATGTTTACAGACAACGACGATTACAACGGACGACGGAGCATCCTATAAGCTCTATAAGCTCGTCCGGAGCCGTCGGCTCAGGTGAGCTAAAATGAAAAACCCGTATTACATAAACAAAGTATAAAGTGATGGTATACATGTACCAATATCTTTATAGTTGGTTAGATATTTTCCCAAAATAATTGTTTACCAAAAACGATCGACCTATGAAACATCTGAATGTATATCAGAGAAAGCATTTACCTGGTAATTTGCACCTCTTCGATTATAAAAGTGTTAATGGCGAATAGCAATGTAATCGCCTCAAATACAGCACGTGCAACATCAACTGGGGTGTTGTACTGTGTGACATCATCTGTGACTACGCCGGTAATTGCAGCAAATGTTATGGAGAATACGCTGAGCAGGTATACTAGTGCCATGATACTGAAGAAGAAATGAAATATTCACTACTGGCGTTTTGAAAAAAAACAGCCTTAAAGCCACAGTCTTACTGTCACGTATTCAGGGCTAGGTTTTACTACATGTTTGGAACGTTGCAAAACGGTGGTATACGTAAATGGTGTAAAACGTAGTGGATACGTATATAGATACAACTAAATACGTGGTCTAGTGACGTTTGATTTGGAATGTTTAACTCAAACATGGAATTTTGATATACGTAGCATAAACCTAGTAAAACGTAGCCACACGTAGTAAAACGTGGTACATAGGTGAACCGCATTAGATACGTACAAAAGCGTAGCAAGAATAACGTAGAGGTACTCAAAGCCTCAGTCTCACTGTCACGTATTGAGGACTAAGTTTTCTATGCATTAATAACGTACCAAAACGAAATTATAACGTACCAAAACGGCCATGTACGTATCAAAACGTAGTGAATACGTATTACATACGGATGCATACAACAGCATACGTGCCCTAGTTACTTTTGAAATTAAATTTCGACTTAAACGTAGTATTTCGAAATACTTACTGTATGCGTAGTAAAAACGTATTGAAACGTACTAGAACACAGATAAAACCGCTTAAATATGTAGCGATCCTTGAAGGTCGTCTACCAACTACTACGTAGTATATACGGTTTTCTACGTCTTAGTACGTTTTGCGACGTTCTGTTCTGTGTTTTATTACGCTTTGGTATGTTTTGCGAAACCTACTAAAACGTCAATTTGACTAGGTAGTTATCCCTGACATTACTTTATAGTCCTTAGTAAAACGTACTGAATCGAGTAGACAGGTTAATTGTTTTTCCTTCTGAAAGCGTGGCACTAGCCCAATTGATACGCGGGTAATACGAAATAAATCATAGTTAAACAGTTGAACGTATTGGAAACTTACTTGAAACGTAGTAGCACCTAAATACCTAGGGAAACGTAGGGGCGGGAAGCGTAGTACAGCTCAGCTCTCAAGACGTGACGGTGAGACTCGGACTGAAGCTACATGCATACAACAAATCTTCATTTACGTATGCTGATCTAAGTCACTACTCTTCACAAATGTCCTGAAGTTAAGTTTTTACGTCCCCCAATTTATGTAAATATAGATATGGAATTAGTTCTGTCAAATCCTGTGTTTGACAATTAATTAAATCTACAATATGAGATTGTATTCCCTGTTTATTAATGGCTGAAACTTCTCTGTGTAATTGAAATTCTGCTTCTGCGTCAGGAGGCTTTATGTTTAACATATCAGATATAACAAGGCCCTTTTTAATCCCCTCATTAATTGATTTAAGACTGTTCAAAGGAGGTACTTCTGTTGTGGCTCCTCACCGTTACCTGTGCTTGTTATCCATTCCAGTACTTAGTTATTAAAACATTTGCAAGTGTTTTTATTTTGCTAGAAGACGAACAATCGTCTGCAAAATCATTTCGTACAGGTATCGGGTAAGTGTAATTCATTAACTCACATTGCCGCACTCCCTTTTCGTCAATTAACATACAACGTGCATAGACTGTTTAAGACGGCATCTATGTGTTTGGGGCAACAGTTACGAATCTGCAGCTAAAAGGGAATGTGTTATATTCAGATAATGTTTTCTTTTTCTCCATGAAAATATATGTTGTTATTACACATTAGAGTAAGGGTGAGACGGTTCTATATAGAGCCCTTTTAGCTCACCTGAGCACGTAGTGCTCAAGTGAGCTATTCCTATAGGCAGGCATCTGTTGTCCGTCGTCCGTCCATCGTCTGTTTACATTTGACATCTCCTCCTACACCACTGGGCCGATTTGGCTCAAACTTCACAGTTATGATCCTTGGATGGTTCTGCCTGTAAGTTGTTCAAAGATTTAAATCCAAGCAGAGCTCTGGTTTCCTTGGCAACAAATAGGTAAATTTTGAAGAAAATCTTTAAAAACCTTCCTGTAAGAAACCACAATGGCAAGGTCTGTCTCATTCAGTATGTAGCTTAATATAGCGGACCTTTACCAAGATTGTTCAAATTATGCCCCAGGGATCAAAAGAGGCCCCATCCCGAGGGTCACATGTTTAACATAGGCTCATACAGGGCAAATTTTAAAAAATCTTCCTGTCAGAAACTACATGGGTCAGATCTTCCAGACTCGGTATTTAGCTTCATTTTGTAGTTCTTTACAAAGATTGTTCAAATTAAGCCCCAGGGGTCAAAACTGGCCCCGCCCCGAGGGTCACATGTTTAACATAGGCTCTTATAGGGTAAAACCCTTAAAAATCTTCTTGTCAGAAACTACAAAAGTCAGATCTTCCAGATTTGGCTTCTGGGTTCATCTGGTAGTCTTATACCAAGATTGTTCAAAGTATGCCCCTGGGGTCAAAAATGGCCCCGCCCCTGGGGTCACATGTTTAACGTTTATCAGAAACTACAAGGGTCAGATCTTCCAAATTTGGTTCGTGGGTTCATCTAGTGGACTTCACCAAGACTGTTTAACTTATGTCCTTCAGGGGTCAAAACTGGCCCCGATCTGGAGTCACATGGCCTCCAAGGGTGGGACTAATCATCCATGTAAGCCTATGTAGGAATGTCAGAAACTACAAAAGTCAGATCTTCCAGATTTGGCTTCTTGGTTCATCTGGTAGTCTTATACCAAGATTGTTCAAAGTATGCCCCTGGGGTCAAAAATGGCCCCGCCCCTGGAGTCACATTTTTAACGTTTATCAGAAACTACAAGGGTCAGAACTTCCAAATTAGGTTCGTGGGTTCATCTAGTGGACTTCACCAAGACTGTTTAACTTATGTCCTTCAGGGGTCAAAACTGGCCTCGATCTGGGGTCACATGGCCTCCAAGGGTGGGACTAATCATCCATGTAAGCCTATGTAGGAATGTCCCGTCCCATCCAACTGGAAGCCAAAAGCCTTTAGAACAGCAAACCACTATGCCATGACATTTTCAAGCATCAATCCCTGCTCCCCCATCCAACTCACTCTACACCGAAGGCAAGGGCAACCCCAAAAGCCACCATGTCGCTGTCAAGTACCAGTCCCCTCTCTCTTTCCCTCTCCCCTCCTCCCCCTCCTCACAAATCCTCACACATCCTCCAAGGCCTATAAAGCTTTACATGCCAACATGTCATTTTCTTTGCCAAGCACCAGCATCCACTCCTAAGGCTTGTACAATTGAGACCAGATATTGTCAGGGTCACTGACGAGGCTTTATTAGCCGAAACTGCGTAGTCTGGCCCATGTTCCTATTTCTGCATATATTCTCTGCTCTTGAAGGAACTTTTTAAGATTTTAACTCAACCTCCATGCTATCATCCAATAACAGTCGTTTTGGACAACGTGTTAACTACAGTCCAATAAAGAGGAAGATGATAGTCTTTTAGAATGAGTATGTTGCACACAATTGTTGAAGTAACTGATGATGATTTAAGACTGACACTCAGATGAGCAAATTAGGGTTCTTTGGACCCTCTTGTTATGTTTTATTGAAAACTGACACAAATAATATAGCATTATCATCAAAACCGTTCCTTTTATTCTTATCTTTTCAGGGCGATCTACTTATGTTTTAGAACATCGCGAGAGGCAAACACGCCGAAAAAGAAATACCCCTTAACATTTCAAGGAATTTATTGAGATGATTTTTGACCACGGAAATACATGTAAATGCCAGTTTATGGATGTGCAAGGTAACTAGAAAGTACATTCTTGAGGCTTATGGGTGGTACACCTCTCTGTATTTCCGCCCCTTTACCAAGTTGAACAACTCTAGTGACTTCCTTTTAGCTTTCCTGCCGAGAGAAACCCTTCAAAAATGGGGTTAACTTTTTAAAGAATAACAGGGGCTTAATCACTAAATATTGGCCTAGGCCCCTGAGTTTTTAGAACGAATGCCTTTATTGTATGGTCTTACCTTTTTTTGACTAGAGGTCCAAGGTATCTGCCCAGCAAGCACACAATGTTGAATCAATTATGAATCTACATTGATTCAAAATCATGATATAGATTCAATGTTGATTCAACGGTGTATGCCCAGTTGATGGAAGGTATCCAGAAGACTTGATATGTATATATTTACGAATCTTCCCGAAAGCACACACAACGCGCTGTCCAGTTCGCTTGGGCAGAGCAATTGATTTCCTACGGTTAAAGCGAATATATAAGGCGATAATAGGAATCGAGGCTGCAACCTTCAGATTTATATTCGACCACTCTATTCACTAAGCCACCTGTGCTGGGCAGACACGTGTGCTTGCGGAAATACAAGCTAAAGAATATGATGAAGTGGGAAAGACTTTATTTTGATTGGTGCTCTAATGTTTGGAGGATAAGAAAATGTACCAGCTAATACTTACACAGGTTGCATATGCTTTCATAAAATAAATGACTGCAGGTTCTGTCACGTGCTAAACGTCGGGTGATACGTGGCCTATGGCTATGAATAGCTATGAATATTACAACCAGCCTGAATATTGCTTTAACCCCTGTTAAGGTACATTCCGCGTCTTCTGTGTGGATTCCACATTCTATTCATATATTCCAAAATTTTATACCTTCAGTGAAATTGGAACCCTTGAATCTAAGTTCGGCGTCGTCTGTCAATCTTCATGGTTATCTAATACTAATATATTTCATAATAATCTCCGGGTAAGATTATCCATTCTTACATCGCCAATTCTATGCAAGTACTCTAATCCTTCAAAAGACCTGAAATGTATCCTAGTATTTCGAAGTGTTATGCCAAGGGGTATAACTGTTGTAACCATTTATGAAAAAAGTCTACGGCCACTTCATCTGTGATTGGTAGGAAATTTTCAGTCGTAAATATATCGGAGTTAGAATGAATATCTATGGACCTGATATATGTTTAAACCTGAAACACAGCCAACTGTAACATGCAGTATGTTAGGCAAACTGGGCATACTCTTAACTAGAACTGTCAGAAAATCTAACTATACCACCGCTGTAGCGCTTCCAATGTATATAGCTTGCATGAAGAAAACAAAACATGAAATAAACACATCTACCACACGAGTAGCCTATGATGAACAGTTGCTGGGCAATCTGCTAAGTTTCATTATACACAGCATTGATAGAAAAAATAACATGAAATAATAAGTAGGAGAAGGCCTGTTCTCAATCCCAACATACAACTAGAAAGGTTTTTCAGAGAAAAACTGATGTCCCCCTACCAGCCCATTGCCCATCCCCTCTAATGAATAAAAAACCTGTACAAATAAAATATCCAAGCCAGTTTGGAGAAAATCCATCCACTGGTTCCAAACATATCCTACATATAAGACTATGTTCTTGAAAAATGGGTCAGGGTCACAAACTAATAAACATGTCTTAAAGATGTCAAAACGATATAATATCCGTCAATTGGTTCAAGGTATAAGTCATTTTAATGGAAAAAAATAAGCATAATATGATCAGCTCTTAAGCTAGTCCCGGAAATGTATCGATGCAAGGTTGGTAAAATTCCATCTACTGGTTCAAGAGATATCATGGGTACAAGAAAATGTCATCTACGCCCTTCAGTCACCTTTAAAATAAGGTCAAGGTCACCAAAGTCTAAACAGCTCGTAAACTGGTCCCAAAACATGTACCCATGAAAGTTTGATGAAATTCCATCCATTAGTTTAGGGGATACCGTGGGTATAAGAAATTGTCAGCTAAGTCCTCCAGTGACCTGGAAAATGAGGTCAAGGTCACCAAAATCATAACAGCTATTAAATGTGGCCCTATGATGTATCCATGCAAGTTTTGTGAAATTCCATCAATTAGTTTACGAGATATCGTGGGTTCAAGATATTGCCATCTCAGTCCTCCAGTGACATTGAAAATAAGGTCAAGGTCACCAAAATCACATCAGCTATTAAACTTGTCCAAATAATGTATCCATGGAAGGTTGGCCAAATTCCATTCATTGGAAATTGTTTATGGAAATTGTCATGTTAATCCTCCAGTGACCTTTAAAATAAGGTCGTCTCCAAATCTAAACAGCTCATAAACTTGTCCCAATCATGTATCCAGGAAAGTTTGGTGAAATTCCATTCATTGGTTCAGGAGATATATTGGGTACACGAACTTGTCATCTAAGTCATCCAGTGACCTTGAAAATGAGGTCAAGGTCACCAAAATCCAATCAGCTCTTAAACTATCCATGCAAGTTTGTGAAATTCCATCCATTGATATCGCGCATACGAGAAGCTGTCACGCCGACGCCGGCGCACGGGATCCGCACTGAAAACAATTTGCCCCCCCCCCCCCTCACCTTTGGTGGGGGGACATAACAGCCATTGTCAACTCATATACCAAATATGAACCTTCTACCTTGCAGAGTTGCTGAGAAATATTTTACGAAAAATTACAGTACTGACTGCATTGAGAGAAAGAAAAATGAAAACACACACACACACACACACACACACACACACACACACACACACACAAACAGGGAATAACACATAAAAGAAGGCTGGTTCTTCATCCCACTATACAACGTGTCACTGTCAACCTGTATACCAAATATGATTTTTCTATCATATAGCACTGCAGAGCTATCTTTGCCGAAAACGTGTGGAGAGAAAAAAAAGGGACAACTACAAGAAAAACAAAAAAGTGAAAGCCCATTTTCAATCCCACAATACAACTTGTCATTGTCAACTCATATACCAAATATGAACCTTCTATCTTCAACGGTTGCAGAGAAATCTTTCAAGAAAAATTACAGTACTGAAAGCATGGAGAGAAAAAAGTGAACACATACAGGGAAAAACACATACGCGGGGTGTTCAGAAAGTTCTGATCGTGATTTCATATTTTCATAGGCATCATAAATACAGAACTTCTGATAGCGGAACTTTATAAAGCTGCAATATGTCAGGACAACTATGCAAACGCAGTGTATATTTTCTAAAGGACATATTTTTGAACGTCTTTGAAAGAGGTATACTCTACAGCCACTGCGAATTTCTACTTTAGAAGGTCATAGTTCGCATATAAGCAGTCTTTAATTTTTTTCGTCATGGCTATCTAAACACAAACCCTAGGCAACCGTGTCCTGTAAATATCGCAGAAATTATATTTAATCTAGGTTCCATACTGCCCCTTGAATTTGGATAATCTGCATTTTATGTGGTAGCCAATTCCCCCTGTCTGCTAAAGTCATTATTTTTAGAAACGAAAACAAATGCCTTAGCATTCAAAATCTTGTCAGGAAAACCTTTTGCATGGCCCAATTCGAAATTGTCGAATAATTAAAATTAATATAAAAAACGAAGTTGTCACAGCCTTAGAAAATGACGTTGACGTCGATTTCAATAACGTCATTAGAACTGCGCATTGCTTTGCGAAGGAATGAATTGGAAACGTTCGCTACCCCTCTAATTTTTAAATGGATATTGACGGCAACGACTGACAAACAGCTGACAAAAATTCATTTGGTATTTACGACGATTTTTTACTTGAATGACACACTGAAAATAAATTCACATAGGACTTTAAGCCAGTGGTATAACTGGAGTCTAATAAAACGCGCTGTACCTCAATAAGATAATGTATCTTTGTATAGTGTTTGGTATCACTGTAAAGGTAAAATGTAGTGCTTTCATTACATGCAAAGCAATTGCCCCCAGCATGCCGGTAAACAAAGTTATTTGGCGAGAATCAGAACTTTCTGAACAACCCTCGTATAAAAGAAGGCTGGTTCTTCATCCCACGATACAATTTGTTACTGTTAATCTGTGTACCAAATATGAACTTTCTATCAAATACCATTGCAGAGATACTTTTGATGAAAAACTGTGGAGAGAAAGAGAAAGGGACAAATATAAGAAAAACAAAAGAACAGAAAGCCAATTTTTAATCCCACAATACAACTTGTCATTGTCAACTCATACGCCAAATGTGAACCTTTTATCTTGAACGGTTGCTGAGAAATCTTTTACGAAAAATTACAGTATTGGAATCATGGAGAGAAAGAAAAGTGAACAAACACAGAAAAGAACACATGGGAGAAGGCTATTTCTTTTTCCCATGATATAACTTGTCACTGTCAACCTGTATATTAAATATGAAATTTCTACCCTATACCATTGTGGAGATTTCTTTGACTGAAAAGTGTGGAGAGAAAGAAAGAGGGACAAATACAAGAAAAACAAAGAGAAAGCCCATTTTCAATCCCACGATACAACTTGTCATAGTCAACGCATATACCAAATATGAACCTATTATCTTGAACAGTTGCTGAGAAATCTTTTACGAAAAATTACAGTACTGAAAGCATGGATAGAAAGGCTAATTCTAGGTTGAAATTCTTATTTAGGAAGCAGAGATTTCGTAACTTGCATATGAAAAAGCTTTTGGTTATGTCTCTAATACAGTGCCATTTTGACTATGCTTGTTCGTTTTGGTACCCTGGTTTATCTAAAAAGTTGAAAAATAGGCTTCAGACTACCCAAAATAAAGTAATAAGGTTTGTTTTGAATTTGGACCAGAGGTTCCATATAGGACCTGACAGTTTAAAGTCTTTGGGATGGCTGCCTGTTTCTAAAACAGTTGATCAGATCATACTAAACCATGTTTTCAAAATCAGATCAGGTTTATCACCAGAGTACATGAGAGAACATTTTATTCCTGCTACTTCTGTACATGTGTATAACACTAGATTCAGGGAGAACGGCTGCTTTTCTCTTCCAAAGGTGAAAGGATTTGGGAAGAAATCATTTGCTTATAGTGGTTGTACCTTATGGAATGAACTTCCTATAAATATTAAAAATATAACTTGTCTTCGGAATTTTAAACTAGCTGCAAAAACATACTTTTTAAATTTTTTAAGGATTGGTGGTAACCTAGTTTTTGGTTTTCGCGGATTGAATGTTTTAAATTCTTGGTGTATCTGAATTCATAACTTGGCCATTTAGGTTTTACCTTATTTTTATCCTTTTATTGTGCCTCACTATGACTTGCAAATCAATACTCAGGGACCACAATGGAAATAAGGGAAATCACTTTCTCTTTTTTGTGTTATCCTCGGTACTGATTAGCAAGCCACGGAACTGTGCAATGTTTGGATGTTTCATATGTATCCTTTATATGTGTATATAATATCTTATGTATTGTATTGTTTTATCATGTATGTCCATGTTGCTAATCTGTGATACCAAAATAAACAAATCAATCAATCAATAGAAAGAAAAGTGAACAACACATGGAAGAACAAATAGGAGAAGGCTGGTTCTCTATTCCACGATACAACTTGTTGCTGTCAATCTGTATGCCAAATATGATTTTTCTATCTCATATTGTTGGGGAGATATCTTTGACAAAAAAAGTGTGGAGTGAAAGAAAAAGGGACAAATACAGAGAAGAACACATAAGAGAAGACCCTTTCTCAGTCCCACGATACAACTTGCCATTGCCAACCTGCTTACCAAATATCAATTTCCTATCTTATACGGTTATGGAGATATCTTTAACGAAACAGTGTTACGGAATTACGGAAGGACGGACGGACAACCGGACGGAAGGACGGATGGAACCACGGATAGATGTAAACCAGTATACCCCAACTTTTTCAAAGCGGGGGTATAAAAAAACGTTTGTTGGAGCCTAAACAATTCGACACTTTTCTTTATCAACATTTTCAACGTACTGGTCATTCTCCGAAGGATATTTCAGTACAACCAGTGGAGAAATTAATCTATCATGAAAATTCTTCTTCGAGTTTTAAAATAATAAAAAGACATGAAACTGAATTGATTGATTAAATTCTTACAGACTCCTTATCCACTGGGATTAAATGAAAATACGTTTTAAAGGTAGGTTCCTGTACTTTGAAATGTATCATAATTTTGACGATCTTTCATCCAAGTTGTTGGAAAGCACTTATAAAAAGGGAATGAATAAGCTTCACTTAAAAGTGTAAATCAAAAAAATATTAGAAAAGTTGTTTTGCAAGGGATTTCCTAACTCTGCTTCGCACACCAGTTAGGGCTATTTATAGTTCGCGCCAAAAATAGATAACGCAACTGACGTCATGCTGCATTGCATTTTGGGATAGTTTTAACCCATCCGCCATGCCAGGACCTCTATGAGAACTCACGGCAAGAGAAAATTTACCTGTGGAGAATGGCATCAGAAATCGCGCGCATATAGACATATAACATATCTATTTTTAGAACTGGAATTCCAAGGAAGGAAAATAAACCAAAAGGGAAAACGACTATTTTCTTCAACATCTGACGATTTTCTCAGTAGCAACAGATTCAGAAAAATAAGAGAATTCAATACTACCCAGAAAAAGACGAAATTATTTTGTGAACATAATTGTTATCGCTAGTCCAGGAACCTACCTTTAACCATGAGGGTAATGTTTCAAAATTGCCCGATTTTGAAGTATTTTCCCTAATGGAAATTCGGAAACGTAAATCTAGGTCTCATGGTTTGAGACAAAACAGAAATAATTTACAAAAAAGCGTTTTTTAAAAAGAAAAAGAACAACTATTTCACTTAAAACTTTTTCGAAAAATTTAAAGGAAACTGTTAGACATTCTATGCTGTCATTTTTCAGTTCTCTATTTATTTCTGTATAACATGTTTTAGATACTGAGGCGAATAATTAAAATCTTTAAAAAATTACTTCAAGAGCAGATAATACATACAGAAGTAGGAACATGGGCCAGACTATGTAGTTTCGGCTATTAAAGCCTCGTCAATAACCCTGACAATATCTGGTGACGAAACCAGAAAAAAAGCATACTGTAATTTCTTAATTTTAATTAGGCAGTCGTTTCAAAGACTGATAAGTTTCAAAAGGATCCAAATAGTATAAAAGTTGATGATCTAGAATAATAGTCAAATTTTTGATTTCTCAGAATCTAGCCTCTGATCTCAAAGGATGTAAATAAAATATAATCTGCACTTTGGATGATGTACGGAGAGACGATTTATGGCCGCCACACGGCACAAAACCAGCTGCAGGGAGGTAAAATTAAAATCTTAAAAGGTTCCTTCAGGAGCAGAGAAGACATACAGAAGTAGGAACATGGGCCAGACTACGTAGTTTCGGCTAATTAAGCCTCGTCAGTGACCCTGACAATATCTGGTGATGAAACCAGAAAAAAGCATACTGTAATTTCTTAATCTTTATTGGGCAGTCGATTCAAAGACTGATTAGTTTCAAAAGGATTCAAATAATATAAAAGACGATGATCTAGAATAATAGTCTCAATCGACTTCAAAACTGAGATTACTCAGAATCTATCCTCTGACATCAAAGGTTGTAAATAAAATATAATCTGCACTATGGATGATGTAAATTCTACGATAGAAATCATCCATTTTATGATGCTGCGCTCTTGACTAGATATGTCACCGAACATGCTCCCCGTCCATTAATTGAATATGAAACAAATCACGAAATGTATTTCATTAGAGTTCTATTTGTAAATAACGGAATCGAATTTATTGACTTACATAGTATCTTTGAGGATAAATCCGTCACTTCATCCATACCTGCATATTTTCAAAATTCTGAACCACCAATAATTAGTTATAAATATAATAATTTAAAGAGTAACTACACTTCAGGAACGGACTGAATCAGATCCCAAACCCTATCCCCAACATCAAAGGGAAAGATTGACAAAGACATCCCAACAAACAATAAATTACAAGTGATAAGCCGAGTCAGCAGCTCTTTCCCAAATAGATGGCAACTCAGCTATCTTTATTGAACTAAATAATTTAGACCAACAGACGGGTTACAACGGACTAAGCAAATTATATGAAAAACAATTTACAATTATTTTTACCTATTTTCTATTTTTATGATAGAGGATTAAACTGAGAACACAATAAATTAAACAGCACCGAACATAAAACAAATGCAACCGCAACAAAAGTACCGCCTTGGGACATTAAAATCACTATATTTAATTGCAATCAACTTGTTTCAGATCTTGACATTCATGCTAACACTCCTGAGGCATGAGACTGTAAAGATTCTAAATTTATTTTTCCGGCAGCCGGTCATGTTATAACTGGAAATTTAAAAAATAATTTCAGATTCAAGAACTCGTTACATAGTTTTTAAGGGTCCAAAATACAGATTTCCTTGCCGCACCGATGTCAAAAATGTAGGGAAGAAATAGCATCCGCATTAAATGAGTTAAGTGACCGATGGTGTAAACGAAAGTATCTTGAGCCTCATGCCTTACAGGCATGGAAAGTAAGCATCTTCAAAATAGTAGATAAAAGAATTAAATTTTATTCGCAAAACATTCACCTTTTACGCCCTAAACCTAAATCTACTTTTCGCCATCTACGGCGAGGTATCCAAGAATTTCATAGAAAGTACGTTGTGGTTCCAGCAGACAAGGCCGCAAACAATGTTGATGTTGTTTGACGACTGTATTACATTAACACTCTAACAAGGAGCTTTGCGGCACAAGGGCCTACAAAGCGACACCTACATTGCAACCATTTACCCCTCAAGTTTTCTGCTAATGTTAAGGAACGCCAAGACAAACTTCCTATGATGTATTGTTAACTAAGCTTCATAAGAAAAAACGTATAAAGCACGATTTATTGCCATTTCAAGTTCGTGTTCTACTATTGAACTTTCTAAATTACCGTATAATGGGAAATTTTCGCGTCGCCTAATTTTCGCGAAATTTTGCGGTTGGTAGCGATCCGCGAAAATTGAGCTCCGCGAAATATTTTCCAGGTTTGTACAAAATAGTAATAGGAAATTTGAATCGTCTAAACATATGGTTTGCGGTATTCAAAGCGCCCCATAAAACCTTAAAAGTAGGTAGCTATGGAGCTGTTATTTACGGCGCAATTATGTTAGCTGGTAATTAGCAGGTAATTAAAATTGGAACAGAATGTCAGTTTTTCACTTGTACCTGATTATGCGAGTACAACTGAATTACTTTTAATTGGCTGTGAGTTCTGTATACTTTTATCCTGAACAATAGCCATTCTATCAATTGCTCACATAGTTCAGTTGACTGTTTCTGTGTACTAAACATTTGTACAAATGTCTATCTTACTTTTTTGTGAAGAAAAAAATGGGTATCCTCCCAAAACATAAAGGAGCTGATTCTCCCTAAACAAATGTGTTCATAGAAAAGTGATTAGAGTTTCTTTACGTTTCTCTCTCCTTACAAGTGCGTCTTGATTTTTCAGTCAAACCAATGTTTTACAGGGCAAACACAATTTTTATTTCGGTAGATATTCACATCCGCGAAAATTAAAACCAGCGAAAATTAATCCTCATGTTTTTGGGGCAAATCCGCGAAAATTTGGCGACGCGAAAATTTTCCATTGTACGGTATTTATTTTTTGCCTCACTGCTGTAAAATATCATGTCATAAGGTACTGTGATTAAGTTGATGAAAGGTCTGGTAAAATTTCTTTTGGTCTATTAAAAATTCTGGTGCGGTAATTAATAAAATGAAGATGAGAGGGCTCCCTACGACCAGTTTGTCAACTTATGATTTTTCTACACTCTATACTACTTTGCCACATAATTTGATCAAGAGAAAACTTATAAATTTAATTGATTGGACGTTTCAAAGGGAAGGTTCGCCTTTTTTTGCTTTTCATGTTAGAAACGTTTTCTTTACTTCTGAACATCAAAACCGATATAAACTTTGGTCATGTCAAGATATGTGTAAATTTAAAGAGTAACTACACTTCAGGAACGGACTGAATCAGATCCCAAACCCTATCCCCAACATCAAAGGGAAAGATTGACAAAGACATCCCAACAAACAAGAAATTACAACTGATAAGCCGAGTCAGCAGCTCTTTCCCAAATAGGTGGCGACTCAGCTATCTTTATTGAACTAAATAATTCAGACCAACAGAAGGATTACAACAGACTAAGCAAATTATACGAAAATTATTTAACAATTATTTTTACCTATTTTCTATTTTTATTATAGAAGGGTTAAAATGACAACACAATAAATTAAACAGCACCGAACATAAAACGAATGCAACCACAACGAAAGTACCGCCTTGGGACGGTCAGTAATAACTACTGGGGGTTTAAACCGGTTTTACTGGGCCCAAATCTTCACCCTCACCCTCCGCTGCAGTGCCTTAATATATCATTTTGATAATATTTACATTAGATTTGTTACTAAGTTATACAGACAAATTTATGGTATTCCGATTGGTTCTTTTTGTTCTCCTCTTGTAGTGGTTTTAGTTTTTATTTTGCTATGAAAGAGATTCCATGGCTTCTCTTTCTAATGATAAACAATTCGAAATTATTGAGGCTTTAATTCTATATCTAGATGATCTTTTAGATATTGACAATCTTTAATTTGAAGGGATGGTGAATAGAATTTATCCACCTGAGCTGCAGTGCATTAAACAAAGCTAATGCAGCCGATACTGAAGCCCCATTTTTGGATTTACATTTATCTACATTGAACGAATATTACAACCGTCCACTTTTCAAATTGCATTTTTCTATCTAAACGCGATAGTATCCAAATGCATAAAATCAGAAAACATGTGCATAATAATGGACTTCAGTTTAGCGATATTTTCAAATATCTGTGATGTTTTGGCATATTTTTGGGAAGAAATATCCAAAAATGCAATTGTTTCAGAGAAAAAACGTTGCTTAAACGCGATTTTCATGCAGACGTTAGTGCGAATGTAAACAGTGTGGTATACCAAACCAATTAACACTAAAAATGTCGAAAATTTCTCAAGGGACGTAGCTTTTAAGCAATTTTTAAAAAATGCATTTTCCAAGAAACGAGATTTCGATCCTCGTCCAAAAAAAAAAGTTGAAATCAGTGTGTGTACCTTTTAAGATCTTGGCCTATAAGACCATACGTTATAGAGCTTAGTGAGTCCATATTGCATCCGGAAATTGTCACACATTTTGCACACTTTCGGTTTCTACATAAATTTTAAATTTCAATTAAACTGTATTTCTGGGATGAATTTTGTTCTTCGAAATGTTTCATAAGGCGTCTAGTAACGATGTCTACAGAGCAGCTTGAACTTTGTACCTGGATTATGTGCTAACAGCTGAGCTTCTACGATTTAACTAGCGACAGTGTTTTTCTTCGCGTTGTTGCGTAGACCTAACAGCAAGTCCGATCGCATCAAATTTTTCATTCCTTTGAAACCTTTAATGAAGGTGTTTATGTCCCTCTTTAGGATAAGATTTGTCATCAAGAACTTCAATATTTGAAAAACAATTATTCTGTAGCAAAATGTGTGATTTTTAGAATAGATGGTACCTTTGTTCCGACAGCGCCTGTGCAAGAAATAGGCGTCCTATTGAAATGAAATAGCTTGAAGAGTTTTGGGTAGGGTTTACTTAATGTATGCAATCTACTATTTTGACCACTAAGTATTCTTTGCAGAACCTGACGCCAACATGTAGGGTGGACGGTTATAAGTTTCGTTCAATGTATTTCAAAAGGATTTTCTTCAACCAAAATTTATGATAAACGCGATGACTTCGATTTTGACGTAGTGATTTTTCCATTTCCGGATGGTGATGTTCCCCGTTCTACGTCTTATTGGTTTCACATTTTTGTCAACTTATTCGGTTTGCTAGAATGTCTAGTCATGTGACTGAATTCAATGTCCGTAATAAAATTTTAGCTGCTAAGCCTCTGTAACAGGGCTATCGTTATCAGAAACTTCGAAAAGCTTTTTCCAAATTCTATCGCCGACACTATGCATTGATTTCTAAATTAAAAGTTCGGATTAAAAAGTCTTTTGCAACAGGGCTAATCGAAACCAGAATTTTATGGTGACTTAGTTTATAAATTAAAAAAAAAAGAAGATACCTCTGATTTTTCAGATCAGTTAAAAAATTGTCGTTCGTTACAAACGTACTGGATATAACAAATGTAATGCTACAGTCTGCATGTTTAGTAGTTAACCCAATCATTGGTAATAACTTTGCTTTCCGCTTTAATTGCACGCCGGTTGGTCAAGTATCAGACTCAATGACGGACCGACATAAAGCTACCTAGTTTAGTTGGTTCGGGCCGGAGTTCCCCTTGTCTGTTGCTTGATTTTTCGGGGTCTAACTGATGGTTTTCTTTTGTTCTGGTATTTCAGTGGTGTTTTTGACTTCCCAGGGGTCTCCTGGTGTAGCTATACGTTATTTCTGTCGAGTCCTCATCTCTGATTCATCATACGTCTAAACGTGATTTGTTTGTTACTGATGATATTTCGTTGATTGGTTAGGAAACCTTCACGCGGACCAAACAGCTAAATAAATGTTTCGAACCACTGCAGAAGCAGAAGGCGAGGTTTGGTACCAGTAAAACATGTTTAAGCCCGCCACTGGTCTTTTGCTGACCGTTCCGAAGCGATCCTTCCGTTGTAAGTCCTTGATGTTACATTGTGCTATGTCCGCTTGTCTTTGTTCTTTAGCGGTTTGGTCACCTGTTTTGCTACCCAATCTGCCTTTTGTTTTGCTTTGTTTTGCGAGTTAAAAATAAAATAAATCTGCCTTTTGTTTTGTCTTGCGAGTTAAAAAAATAAAATAAACAAGAGGCCAAAGAGGCCCTGAATCACTCACCTGAGCAAAAATGACAAACATCAAACTAGGGTCATCATATGAACAAACCTAATACATGTAATTTGAATCCGTCAAAATACGAGAGGCATTGGTAAAATGTCAAAGAATGATTCGGGTAGTTATTTAGTTTTCAGACTGCATTTATCAGAATTTGCACCAAAATCTTCTATAATCTCCATTAACTCTCATTTTTAAGCATTTGCCCGGATAAAAACACCAGAAAACAAATTTGACCTCGCCGTGAATAAACAGGTCCACCCATGGTCATCGATTAAACGATCTTGGTAGAATTCTAGTACTCAAAACTAAATACCAAGGTTCAAGGCAATCGGCCATTTCGTTCTGGAGAAGAGGATTTTAAAGGCTTTTTATCATATATGGCCGCCATGCTGGTCATGTGACCGGGACCACTTGAACAAAGTTTCCGTCGCTCAAGCCCTACCATACCCAAGCATCGGAGCCAAATGGGTTAAAAAAAGAAAGATTGTTTTAGAAATCTTCCTTTGTTTTTCTATGCTGCAAACCAAGGACCCCTGGGGAGGCGCTATTTGTGGACCCTGGGGCCACCATTTGAATAATGTTAGTAAACGCCCATTAGGCAGTGCTACATACCAAATTTCAAGCATCTGAGCCTAGCAATTCTAGAGAAGAGGTTTTTAATGATATTTTATTTTTGAACCCAAACCCACCTGCCTAAGGGTCATTTTAGACCTTGGAACCACCGTTTGAACAAACTTGGTAAAGGTCCACCAGGCTATGCTTCATACCAGATTTCAAGCATCTGAAGAAGAAGATTTTGAATACTTTTCTATGTATTTATACGGTATAAACCCAGGACTACCTGCCGCAAGGCCATTTAGGATCCTTGAGCCTGCATTTGAACACACTTAGTAAAGGACCAGTAGGTAATGCTACATACCAAATTTACAGCGGCTGAGCCGTTTGTTCTGAATAAGAAGATTTTTAAAATATTTTTCTATATATTTCTATGGATCGAACCCAGGTCCCTTTTTGGGCAGTGCCATTATGAACAGACTTTGTAGAGGTCCGTCAGACAAGCTTCATACCAAATTTCAAGCATCTAAACTTTGCGGTTCTGAAGAAGAAGAGTTTTGAATATTTTTTTATGTATTTCAATGGTTCAAACTTAGGAGTCCCTGCCATGAGGCCATTTGAACCCTAGGCTCACAAATTGAACAAACTTGGAAAACGTCTACTAGGCACAGCTACATACCATATGTCAAGCATCTGAGCCTTGCAGTTCTGAAGAAGAAGATTTTTTTAAAAATATTGTTTTATGTATTTATGTATTATTTTATGTATATTTATCAAACTCTGGACCCTCTTTGGCCAGGGCCACTTTGGACCCTAGGGCTACCATTTGAACAAGCATGGTAAAGCACTACTAGGCGATATTCCATACCAAATGTCAAGCATTACAGCCTTGCAGTTCTTAAGAAGAAGAATTTTTAATATTTTTCAATGTATTTAAACCCAGGATCCCCTGCCACGGAGCCATTTTGGACCCTGAGGCACCCATTTGAACATTTTTGTAGCGGACTTCTAGGCAGTGCTACATTCCAAATGTCAAGTACCTGAGCTCTGCGGTTCTGAAGAAAAAGATTGTTTTAATATTTTCCTTTGTATTTCTATGGTTGAAACCCAATTTGGACCCTGGGGCAACCAAATGAACAGACTTGGTATAAGACTACTAGACAATGCTACATACCAATATTCAAGCATCTGAGCCTTGCGTTTCTGCAGCAGAAGATTGTTTTAATACTTTTTTTAGTATTTATATGGTTCAAACCTGAGACCACCTGCCGCGGATCCATTTTAGACCCTGGGGCCACCATTTGAACAAACTAAGTAAACGATTACTAGACAATGCTACATACATAATTTCAAGCATCTGAGCTATGCACCTCTGACGAAGAAGATTTTTTAGTATTTTTCTATGTAGTTCTATGGTTCGAACCCAGAAACCACTGCCGCGAAGCCTTTTTGGACACTGAGCCACCATTTGAAAAAACAAGAGGGCCATGGTGGCCCTGAATCGCTCACCTGAGCATTAATCAGTTCACTGGCTCTGGTGAAGATTTATAAGAGTTTTTACCATACATGGGCATGGCGGCCACCTTGGTCATCTGACCAAGATCATTTGAAGAACTTTCAATCCTTTGACCCATGTGCAGGCTCCATATGCAATTTGAGTTTAGTCTGCCCAGTGGTTTCAGAGATGTTTGAAAATGAGGCAGCTAACAAGATACTGTAAGGCTCAGGTGAGCTGAAAATGGCAGAGTCGCTTCTCCGAAAAGTTCCTGTTCATGTTGAGTTCCTTTGATGGATTTTAACTAGACAGAACTAGGCAAACTGTGAAAGAGGATAGAATGGTAGCATCATTATCTGACTGTGGTGAAACTAATGTATTCCAAGGAGTTTGTGGCTGGAATCATTGCAATGTTAGTTCTGATTCTTGCAGCATAACTTAATTTAGATTTGACCTAGTGACCTAGCTTTTGACCCGACATGACCCAGTTTCAAATTTGACCTAGATTTTATGGAGATAAACATTCTGACAAAGTTTCATGAAGATTGGATCAAAACTGTGCCCTCTAGGGTGTGCACAAAGTTTTTCTAAGATTTGACCTCGTGACCTAGTTTTTGACATGACATGACCCAGTTTCAAACTTGGCCTGGATATTGTGAGGATAAACATTCTGACAAAGGTTTATGAAGATTGGATCAAAACTGTGCCCTCTAGAGTGTACACAAGGTTTTTCTAAGATTTGACCTAGTGACCTAGTTTTTGAACCGACATGATCTACTTTCAAACTTGGCCTAAATATTGTGATGATAAACATTATGACAAAGTTTCAAAAAGATTGGATCAAAACTGTGTCCTCTAGAGCCTACACAAGGTTATTCTAAGATCTGACCTAGTTTTTGACCCGACATGACCCAGTTTCAAACTTGGCCTAGATATTGTGAGGTTAAACATTCTGACAAAATTTCATTAGGTTTGGATCAAAACTGTGACCTCTAGAGCGTACATAAGGTTTTCCTATATTTGACCTAGTTTTTGACCCGCCATAACCCAGTTTCAAACTTGGCCTAGATTTTGTAAGAATAAACATTCTGACAAAGTTTCATTGAGATTGGATCAAAACTGTGCCCTCTGAAGCGTATACAAGGTTGTTCTTATATTTGACCTAGTTTTTGACCCGACGCAACCCACTTTCAAACTTAACCTAGATTTCTTGAAGATAAACATTCTGAGAGAGTGTCATGAAGATTGGATCAAAACTGTGCCCTGGAGGGTGTACACAAAGTTTTTCTAAGATTTGACCTAGTGACCTAGTTTTTGACACGCTATGACCCAGTTTCAAACTTGTCCTATATATTATGATGATAAACATTCTGACAAAGTTTCATGAACTTTGGATCAAAACTGTGCCTTCTAGAGCGTACACAAGGTTTTTCTAAGATTTGACCTAGTAACCTACATGTAGCTTTTGACCTGACATGACCCAGTTTCAAACTCCGCCTACATTTTATGGAGATAAACATTCTGACAAAGTTTCAGAAAGATTGGATCAAAACTGTGTCCTCTAGAGCGTACACAAGGTTTTTCTATGATTTGACCTAGTGACCTAGTTTTTGACCCGAAATGACTCTGTTTGAAGTTTGTTCTAGATATTATAAGGATAAACATTCTGACAAAGTTTCATGAACTTTGGATCAAAACTATGCCTTCTAGAGTGTACACAAGGTTTTTCTAAGATTTGACCTAGTGACCTAGTTTTTGACCCGACATGACCAAGTTTCAAACTTGTCCTACATATTACGGAGATAAACATTCTGACAAAGTTTCATGAACTTTGGATAAAAACTGTGCCTTCTGGAGCGTACACAAGGTTTTTCTAAAATTTGACCTAGTGACCTAGTTTTTGACCCGACATGACCCAGTTTCAAACTTGGCCTAGACTTAATGGAGATAAATATTCTGACAATGTTTCATAAAGATTGGATCAAAACTGTGTCCTCTAGAGCGTACACAAGGTTTTTCTATGATTTGACCTAGTGACCTAGTTTTTGACCCGACATGACCCAGTTTCAAATTTATTCTAGATATTATAAGGATAAACATTCTGACAAAGTTTCATGAACTTCGGATCAAAACTGTGCCTTCTAGAGTGCACACAAGGTTTTTCTAAGAATTGACCTAGTTTTTGACCTGACATGACCAGTTTCAAACTTGGCATTGAGTTAATGGAGATAAACATTCTGACAAAGTTTCATGAAGACTGGATCAAAACTGTGTCCTCCAGAGCGTACACAAGGTTTTTCTATGATTTGACCTAGTGACCTAGTTTTTGACCTGACATGACCCAGTTTCGAACTTGTCCTAGATATTATAAGGATAAACATTCTGACAAAGTTTCATGAACTTTGGATGAAAACTGTGCCTTCAAGAGCGTACACAAGGTTTTTCTAAGATTTGACCTAGTGACATAGTTTTTGTACCGACATGACCCAGTTTCGAACTTGGTCTAGATTTTATAGAGATAAACATTCTGACAAATTTTCAGAAAGATTGGATCAAAACTGTGCCCTCTAGAGTGTACACAAGGTTTTTCTAAGATTTGACCTAGTGACCTTATTTTTTGATCCGACATGACCCAGTTTCGAACTTGGCCTAGAGTTTATGGAGATAAACGTTCTGACAAAGTTTCATGAAGATTGGATCAAAACTGTGTCCTCCAGAGCGTACACAAGGTTTTTCTATGATTTGACCTAGTGACCTAGTTTTTGACCTGACGTGACCCAGTTTCGAACTTGTCCTAGATATTGTTAGGATAAACATTCTGACCAAGTTTCATGATTTTTGGATGAAAACTGTGCCTTCAAGAGCGTACACAAGGTTTTTCTAAGATTTGACCTAGTGACCTAGTTTTTGACCCCACATGACCCAGTTTCGAACTTGGTCTAGATTTTATAGAGATAAACATTCTGACAAAGTTTCAGAAAGATTGGATCAAAACTGTGTCCGCTAGCGTGTACACAAGCAAAAGTTGACGGACGTCCGTCCGGACGTCCACACGTACGACGGACGACGGACATCACGGTATCCTAAAAGCTCACCCTGAGCACTTCGTGCTCAGGCGAGCTAAAAAAACTTGATAAAATACTAATAGGCAATGCGACATACCAAACTACAAGCATGTGAGCAAAGCAGGTCTGGAGAAGAAGATTTTTAAATATATTTATTTTCGAACCCAAGAACCCCGCCCAGGGTTTTGTTTTGGACCCCTGGGTCACTATTTGAACAAACTTTGTAGAGGTGTATTAGGCAATGCTTCATACCAATATGAAAGCCCTAGGCCAAGCGGTTTAAGAGAAGGTGTAATTTAAAGCAAATTGATGACCCCGCACGTCGCACGACGAACAACGCACGACGGAGGACGGACACTGAGTGATCACAATAGCTAACCGTGAGCCTATGGCTCAGGCGAGCTAATAAAAATAAATATTGGTGCTGTTTCTGATTAGGGTAGTTGAATGACCACCTGTTTGGGAAAGAGCTGCTCATTCACTTTACCGTGGGTGTCTTTCGTGAACTTGTCATAATTTCCGTGGGTGTGTGCTCCTTTCCCTGTTGGTATTGAGAGCTGGATGTGGGATTTGATTGTATAATTTCCTGATCATTGTCTATCTTTTTACTTTATTTCAAACACGGAATAGTCTGGTCAGATAAGCAGATGTGCATGCTGCTAACTTTTTTGCTGAGTATCACATGCGATTAGGTAACTTTTCCCTGCCGTAGCTTAGATGTATCAAACGAATCGGGCTGAGAGAAAGAGACAGAAATCGTGTCCACTCTATAACTTTAAAACCTTCATAACTTCACACTTCCATGAAATTTGTAAGAATATAAAGCACTTAAGACGATGAGCACAGAATAGAAGAAAGTAGGAAACTCCATTTATATATTTTACAGAATAATATACTTTGTTATTTCGTGTCCGCTCTATAACTTTAAAAACGTCAAAGATAAACCCATAAAGCACTATTAGACGATGTGCACAGAATAATAATCTCAACTCTAATTTCAGTTTACTGAATTATGCCCCTGTGAAATTTTAAGTATGGAAATCTTGTCCGCTCTATCACTCTAAAACCGTTCAAGACATTTTCATAAAACTCTGTACAATTATAATGCATCATCAGATGATATATAGAGAACAGAAACCGTAACTGAGCATATAATTTACGGCATTATGCCCCTTATTGTGTATATTGACATCATATCCGCTCTTGAACGTAAAAACTGTCAACGGTATTTCAGGAAAGTTTGTTCAAGTACAAAGTATTATCAGACAATATTATAAAGCATTTACCGACCCAGCAGATACTCTATATTGATTCAACATTGAAATTTACTCGAATAATGCTTAAAGGTTGATCAACCGTTATTCAATATTGATTCAACATTGATGTATAAACATTGTAATTTCAAGATTGATTTAATATTCATTAAACATTGAATGGTGAAGATTGATTCAATATTGAATCTTGCTTGACATCTCAACCACATAATTTATTATTCTCACAATCCAAATTTAAATTTTAATCACATCACGTACCAGCTAAGCGGCTAACCAGTATTAAGTGCACTTACTTTCACCAGAAACTGACAAATGCCCTTCTCGAATCAGCAGAAGGAGAAATGAAAGTAATAGGCCAGTGCAGGTGTCGAACCCAAGTCCTCTGGCTTATAAGTCAGACACCCTGCAGATTACGCTACGCGGCCCGGCGTACAAACGTTTGGTAAAGAATGTTTTCGGATCGTTAAAGAGCTGCATATCAGCTACTGTTATTAGCTTACCTTTTGTACGTTCGAAATTAATTCCAGGGAAAACTAAAGCGGCTGTAAATATAATGCATCTAGATGCTTATATCTTTTAGCAACTAGCATTCAGCGAGAAGAAAGGCGTTTTGGAAATATGTGTGAAACGAAAAAAAAAAAAAAAAAAAAAAAAGAAAGAAAGAAAGAAAGAAAAATAAAATAGAGAAACGATATCATGTTTAATTTGTCAGCCTGTGTCGAGTCAGGGGAAATTTATAAACAAAATGTACAATGTAAACAGATAAGAAACTACTTTTAAGAACATCTTACCGTTTATTTCTAAAAGTTTGTTTTCCATTTTACTTTGGAGACTTATCACGCGTTAAGGCTTGCAAGTATTTTATGCTTCTATGTATTGTAATCTAATTTGTAACACATGATATGGTAGTTAACCATTTTACCTCATTCAAATTCTTATAAGCAATTTTACTCACGGTCGACTGTGTTAACAGAGGCTATAGTCTGAAACAGGGAGTGAAGTGGGTTGGAATAAAAATGAATGGGCAAGGTAATCTACGTTCAGCTAGCTACAATGTGCCAAAGAGCCTAGGATATTATCTTACGGGAAATAATTTTACTCTTTCAGAGGAAGCACATTCTTTTCTATAACAGTACCGTCACAACCAAGCAGAATAAATTCATTGCATTTTTTAAACGCTGACAAGTAAATTAATTACGAGGTGATTAAGACAATACGTGTTGTAGATGGAGTCTAAAAAATCTCTGTTAAACATGCTACAGCATTTCTTAAGAACTTTCCGGGACGTCTCGGGTCGGGCCCTCTGTGGCTTAACTGGTGGGTTTCTTCTACTTCGGAATTTCAGTGTTGCTGTTTCTGTGAGTCCTCATGTTTGTTTTATCTTAGTTTTAATTTTGATTCCTTTGTTTCTGCGATATTACACTTATGAGCCAGGACTCTGCCAAGCAAACGACCAACTAAGTGTGTGATGCACCTATGAAGAAACAAGGGCGAAGGTTGGCCGGTTCCAGCCCCCAATTATTTCATTACTGGTCGTCCCAAGATAACACTTTTCGCCGTCTTTGCCGGTGACTAAATTTGTGTTGTCTTTTTCCCACATGGTGTCTTTGGTGTGATCTGGGATTGAATTGTGTCAGTTCCTGAACATATTCCTACTTATTTTATTTAAATAATGATATTTGCATATTTAAAATAAGTATATCATTTGTTATTCAGACACACTAGTCAACTGCCCGAAAAAATACAGTCTCGTGAAAAAACTGTCGTATATTTGTTATCAAAGGTGTAACATAATAACTATTAAATTGAGATCGCTTTCTTCCTTTTTTATTTGATGATTAACAACTCGCATACCTATGTTGTTTCAACGCCGATACAATATACCAGGCGAAGCCTCGTCATTGATAGGATTTAGCCAAGGTGCTGAGACGTTTGCAGTCCTTGAATGACCAAAGGTAAATCAATATTGAGACCTTAAGGTTAAATCGATTTTCAATATCAAGGTATAATTGAACATTGACTCAAGATAAATTGATAAAGGTTGAATCAATATTGAGCCCTTGCAAGGTTGAATCAATAATGAAGTCTCAAGGTTGAATTAATTTTGAGATCTCAAGGTTGAATTAATTTTCAAATTCGGGGACTAATTAAAAACTGATTCAAGATTGAGTTTCAACATTGATTCAATATTGATTGCAAATCAAAGGCCATCTGGGATAACTCTTTCAAGCTATTTACGGAATTACGCCCCTTTGTAACATTTGGTATAAAAAATCTGTATTGTTAAAAAACAAACAAAGAAAAAAAAACACATCTAGTTCGCAATGTTATATGAGTCTCAGATATAAGTTATATTTTTCAACTAACGTCCAGCAATCAGTTTTATATCCTGAACTACTCAGTGTAGGTTTCTTTGGCTTGGCCAGCTGACGTGAAATTCCATTTGTTGATCAGAAACAGTACGTATACTCACTCCGCCTTCTCTTCACCTAATCACACGCTATTTGCTTTACTTACATGAATTCTTTTTTAGCGTACAAGTCCCATTTTCTTTCCGTAAGTGCTTTTATGACTTCATGGGAACACAATTCCTGCAATATGAAATAAAATAAAACAAGTACGTAGCTTAACGGACATAAGATATGATTTTTCTCTTCCTTTATCTATACTGAGAAAAAATTAAAACACTACAGTATAGAAATTTAAAGAGTAACTACACTTCAGGAACTGACTGAATCAGATCCCAAACCCTATCCCCAACATCAAAGGGAAAGATTGACAAAGACATCCCAACAAACAATAAATTACAAGTGATAAGCCGAGTCAGCAGCTCTTTCCCAAATAGGTGGCAACTCAGCTATCTTCGATGAACTAAATAATTTAGACCAACAGAAGGGTTACAACAGACTAAGCAAATTATACGAAAAACATTTAACAATTATTTTTACCTATTTTCTATTTTTATTATAGAAGGGTTAAACTGAGAACACAATAAATTAAACAGCACTGAACATAAAACAAATGCAACCGCAACGAAGTACCGCCTTTGGACGGTCAGTAAGACAGTTGGTAACTAACACAATGATATTTTTGTCTGAATATAAACATTTAATAAGATGCGTTCTTATTTTTTAACCGTTTCCAGTTGCACAAAACTGAAATTTGAAAACAAATAACTTGTAGCGTTTTCACTTTTGTTCGATATACATGTATATTATATTTTGATCATTCTTGGAATAGCGTTAACATGACAAATAGGTATGCTTTCTACAACATTCATCAGGTCAAGGAATGAGGAGCGGCGATAGTGTAGTGGATGACACGCCGGGCTTCGTCTCAAGGGTTTACAAGATCTATCCTCCGCTTTCGTGGTCTTTCGGAGAAGGCTTTAAACCGAGGTTCCGTCTCCGTATGACCTAGTTGTTGATGGGATGTAAAACCCAAGCTCACTCACTAAACGAATGAATTTTATAGGACAATAAAGAAGAAACGGTTTATGTATAGTGTTGACCATGACAATGCATTGTTGATCTGCTACGGACAAATGTCAATACGATCAAAGTAAACAAGTTAAGAGTCTTTATGCGTTTGGTGTCAACAGGTTGGTTGACATTATATAGTGATGTTTAGCGCCTGCTAATGAAAAATGGATACTGATAGCGAGGTCAGAGATTTCACTTTTTGATATATCCCTAACTGACGCAGTGCGAACTATTTAATTCTTAAACATGTATTTTTATGCAGACTATTTAATAGTTGTTCATACTTGTATTAAGAAACATTGTTCAATTTTACTCAAAAGTATTGGTAATGTGTAATATTTATTTTATGTTTATTAATTTGACTGCACAAGAATACCTACGTTTTCATAGTTAAACAAAATGGTGTTCGTGTTTTCAAAATGCCAAAGATCACAATCTTTTTGAGCTGTTCAATTTATTTCATCTGCGTGTGTATTTCAGTTCTCGTAACGACGTGCCCGCGCACCTCAACGGCCCATATCCATGGCCACAGTATGGGGAGCCGGTCGTCCTTTCGTTATTATTTCACCTAATCGTCAATGTATGAAACTGATGAATATTGAAATATCGAAGTTCAAACTTAATTGTGATTTGCATATTTTTAATCCGGACAAAAGAAATCCTCCTATTACCATTGGATAGAAAATTGCTATTTTCGCACATGCAATTCTACCAGTTTCACAAATAGGAACAACCTAAAACTCCAATAAATAGTTGATCTATATTTATCTTATAACATCATGCAGCGTTTTATTGCTAAACTCCAGCGCAAAAGGAAAGGTAAAAGTACACCCACCCTTTCCATATCAAATGGACTGGGTGCCATACCTACACCGGGTACCAGCCGCGTGTATCGACCAATTTTACAGGTAAAAATTGACAGAAAAACTCTGTAAAATGATTTGTTTGAGATATCTTTACTTCAAAAATAGTTTATGGATCTTTAAAATTCAAACTGCTGCGTGTTTGTCATTACACTTTTATTCTGACAATAATTTCTTTTTTTAAAACAAAAATAGCCATCAGAGGAGATGGCAAATCCCCCGACCGAAGACCCCCATGGGCCTTGGTAAAAAGGGTGCACTTCAAAACACATATTAGTAATATATTGTCGTTCTTTTATGCTTCTGATTGACATTAACTGTTAACAGATGCATGATTATCTAACACTCAGACTAAAACAGTATGCTTGACTGCTAAAAAGAGGTAATATCTCAAACAGCCACCATATACACAAATGTATAGCATACGATACATTCAACTTTCAAAATGTGTGAATAACTTCTAAAGTACAAGCCCTACAAATCTGATTTTGAGCTCTCTAGTAAGTGAATTTGGACAAAGAATCCAAATCTGGAAAAAACAATTTTTTTTTTTTTTTTTGGGGGGGGGGGGGGGGGGCGGGAGGGGTCACGGGAATGTGGAGGGGTAAGAGAGAGTTAGGAACACTGATAAGATATCACAGCATGATCATCAATATTCTAAAAGGTACACGGTTATTTAAATTCTGGAGCTGGCCAGGGTTATACAGTTATGGAGCAGAGACTCAAACAGCAGCTCAAAGTACCAAAGGGAAATAATTCACTGAGTCTAAAAGCAAGAGTTATCATTCATGTATGAGACAAATTGTCATGACCTGTTCTGCATATCTGTGAAGTATCATGAAAATATTTCAAAAGGTATTCAAGCTATGGAGCGGACACCTAAAATCATCAAAGGGAAATAACTCCAAAAGTAAGAAAGCATGAGTTGTCATTCTTATTCGCGACACATCATCATGACCAGCTCTACATATCTGTGAAGTATCATGAAAATATTCCTAAAGGTATTCAAGTTATAGAGCGGACACGAAATCAGACCTAAAACCATCAAGGGGAAATAACTCAAAAGGTAAGAAAGCAGGAGTTGTCATTCTTGTTTGCGACACATCGTCATGACCTGTTCTACATATCTGTGAAGTATCATGAAAATATTCCAAAAGGTATTCAAGTTATAGAGCGGACACGAAATCATACCTAACGTGATCAAGGGGAAATAACTCATAAAGTAAGAAAGCAAGAGTTGTCATTCTTTTTCGCGACACACCGTCATGACCTGTTCTACATATCTGTGAAGTATCATGAGAATATTCCAAAGGGTACTCTAGTTATAGAGCGGACACGAATCTGCCAAAAAATCACACCTAAAACTATCAAGGGGAAATAACTCAAAAAGTAAGAAAGCAAGAGTTGTCATTCTTGTTCGCGACACATCGTCATGACCTGTTCTACATTTCTGTGAAGTATCATGAAAATATTCCAAAGGGTATTCAAGTTACAGAGCGGACACGAATCTGCCAAAAAATCACCAAAGGGGAGATAATTCAAAAAGTACAATAGCAAGAGTTACCATTCTTGTATGCGACACATCGTCATGACCTGTTCTACATAACTGTGAAGTATCATGAAAATATTCCAAAGGGTATTCAAGATATAGAGCGGACAAGAAAAGTGTTTACGGACGGACGGACGGACGGACAGACGGACGGACGGACGGACGGACGGACGGACGGACGCCAGGCTCATCGCTATATCCCCCGAACCTTTCGGTCGGGGGATAAAAAAATTGTTTACTACAGTTTTTTAAATTTACCCATGACTTAGCTCATACTGGAACAGTATATCAGCCTAGGCCATTATAATTCATCAGTACAATTATTTATTGACTTGCAAAACAGTGTATTGTTTCTAAGCGAAAGAAAGCTATATAACAAGAAAGCATTGATGCAAAGCATTAACCCGCATGGAAAGTCAGTCAAATTGAGCTTCTGCGCCCAATACCTGTGCACATATTAAGGAATCTCGACATTGGCAAACATATTAGAGGGTTAAAGCGGACTTTTGGGTTCTTGACAAACATTCATCACCATAATTCATTTCTGAGCTGCTCGGATTTAATTTTTATTCAGATAACATTTTAGTTTTCGCTTGCTACGAGGGGTGATTATCAAATAATGGAAACTAGCATTTATTTTGTTAGCTATGTGTCAAAAAAAGTATATCAAGTATATAATACCTAATAAGCAAGCGTATGACATATAATTAAGTGTTGTTTAGGATTATCGTTTCCATGGCAGCGATGCCTTAAACATAAGGGTTTAGTCTCTAAATATTTGCAAAATGTCATATATATTTGCTGCTGATTAGTAACAAAGAATGGATGAAAGTTTGTGATGGTGTGATGGCATGATGCAAGTCTCAGATACTAAAATATATTTGGAGTTTTTCATGACTAGCTCTTAAATCTGGCAGAAATACAGACCGTGAAAATATTTGACCAAGCAATATTTGACATTTTTCGATGATTTTAAGCCGAATGGACCAGAGTTGTGACGTCCTTGCACTTTATTTAGCGGAGTCTTGGGAGAACTGTATCGTAGAAAGAACCAAAATTATCCTGTTCCTGATAACCGATTTATTAACTTTAGCATAAAACTGGCAATTACGAAATAAAATGTCAAACTCACTAAAAATAAATCATTTTAACCCCTGTTTTAGCTTCAATTCATGCCAGATTTTAGAAGGTTTTCATTAACAATTATTATATGTGTGTTTCTAAAGCCAACCAATATTGTATTAATGACAATTAGTATGGTTTACCTCTAATTGTCACTCTTTTAGAACATATTCTGCGAATAATAATGGAGATTTCGAAAGATAAGTAGAAAATAATGCTGGCAACTGGCGCCCAGTTCTTGTTAACGCAAAATTTTGTTTCCTGACGTTACGTCCGATACAGAAACGTCAATTTCGTTTCGGTGCCATCGGGCGTTCTTTATAGCTTGTATGAAGACACTAACTCGCATAATGTGACTTAAAATTTGTTTACATACCGATATAATATTTTAATTTCTTATAAAGAGAGCTCTATGAAACAACAAATTCATATCAAAGGTATATGCTTAAAAGGTTATTGAAATCTCGCAAGCTCATGCGTCCTTCGTCATATGACTTCATACCATATATTACACAATATAAATTCAATAACTCATAAATATTTACCATTATTTTCCCCAGTAGACACTCAGCGTTGAAACAAACAGCATCTAGCAGGTTTTATCAACGTTTGACCGACGTTGTCCAAGCGTTGCTTCCCCACTGGTTTAATAGAATCTATGCTTGGGCCGAGGCCGAGACAAGGAAATCTCAGGCTAGTTTTCGGATTATTTAGTCTTATGCGATGCTTGCCAAGCATAAGACTTAATTAATCTAAAAACGAACCTATGATTTCCTTGTCCAGGCCTGAACCCCATTTTTGATTATTTTTCTCACCCATTATATCTGATAAAACAGAAAATTCATTGAATTTCTCGTTGAGGCCATTCCTATAGACTTAAGTCTAATTTTCTATTATTTTACTTATAGTTCTGACATGGACATTAAATTCACCTTGTGCATGCATTGATCATGACTGACAGCTTATTAGGAATCTACAGTGTCATTTCCTGTACATCTCTGGTTGTCAATTTTATATTCTGCATGCAATTTACATGACATGTAACATGTGGAGTTCTTGAATTTAACAAAATGGGCTATATTAAGCAATTAATGACATTTTGAGACATTTTTCAAAGCCTAGGCTGAGACTGCAGGCCGGGATAGAAAAATCTCAGACAGATCTAGAAATGGATATTCTTGTCCTATGGGTGAGAAAATACAATGTAGAAATACTCGCACGTTTGAGTCCTGTCTGGCAATCTTCTGGTAAGCAGTCAAATCATGATAATTGTAATCTGTGCTTGTAGGGTTTTGGTTGCTGTCATCCAGTTCCAAAGGGGCAAAGCAATAGTAACGTTTGAGTTGGAAGCTATCCAAAACGGCTGATACTGTTTTCTGTGGAAAAAAAATAATACTAGCAAAACTATCATGGCTGCGAAGCATATTCTAGCAACAAATGATACAAACTATTTAATATACACAATGATTAATAAACTGTGAAAACCGGGCTTAGTGACAGTACGTAATAATTACGTTGTGAACGGATGAACAACGCCAAAAATAATGATCTTTCGGACCTCAATTTATTTCCATGAAAACACCTCAGACGTTGATATATAACAGAAAGACTATGAATTCAGACAAAATCCAGTCATAAATATGACATACGTTGCCATGACAACGCTTATTCCACGGTAACCCCAAAGCCTTGAACACAGATGGTATACCATCACAAAGACCTATCATTTGAGAAAGAAAGTTAAATCATGGAAATTGTCACGTGTGTGCTATGAAATACACATTGAAAATGAGCAAATACACTTTTTGTCCGAGTTATTTTGTCTAATAAGCTCAGAAAGCGCGTTCAAACAAACGTAATGACGTTGTCGCCAGAAGATACTTGCATGACGTTAATAACGTCATATAAAGAAACTGCATTACCTGTGTGCTTCATAACTCTATATCTCAGTAATAAATAATGATAACCGTCTCAACAAATTTTCAGAAAATGTTTAGGAAAGCTAATACTGTTCAGTGATGCAGTCTGTTTTTTTTTTTAATTTTTATGTCATTAAGCCCGGTTTTCACAGAGACTGGCTCATATATATATATATATATATATATATATATATATATATATATATATATATATATATATATATATATATATATATATAAATGAAATAAGAGTTGACGTTACATGTTTTGTTATTTAATGATCAATATATATATATATTTCCTTCCTCGTAATTATTTACCTCTTCCAAATTTAATAATAACCTTAAAGAACGCCAGTGTATTGACAAGTTACAAAATGATTCATCAATAATGATTAAAGAAGCAGACAAGGGGGTTGGAATAGTAATAATGAACATAGAATACTATAAAAGCAACATGCTCGAAATGCTAGAGGATGATACTTTTTATAAACTAATTAAGAATGACTGCTCCAAAACAACTTTTAAAAATTACGAGCTTTAATAAGAGTAAAGACATAACAAGACACGAAATAAATTATTTACTTGATTTTGAACCAAAGACAAGCTCATTTTATGGACTACCGAAAAACCACAAAAGCAAACTTATAAAGGAACAATGTCTGAAAACAAACACAGACGTTTAAGAGCTTACTGATCCACTGCATTTAAAGTTTAGACCAATTGTAGCAGGTCCAGTCTGTGAGACACATAGACTAAGTAACCTCATTGACATTTTCTTGAAACCATTTGTAAAGCATATTAAAAGTTACGTACGAGACGACATAGATTTCCTTTCATACATACCGAATAAAACAGACAAAAATGCAATTTTAGTCTCATTTGATGTAACTAACCTTTACACAAACATTTCCCATTCACTTGGGCTAGAAGCAATTGACCATTGGCTGAATAAATATCCTGAATGAATTCACAAACGATTTTCAAAATCATTTATTTTAGAAGGCATTAAAACAATATTGGAAAATAATAATTTCAAATTCGACGGAAAATTTTATAATCAAATTAGGGGAACAGCCATGTGAACAAAATGTGATCCAACATATGCCACACTTGTCCTTGGCTACTTGGAGGAAAACTATATATAAAACTGGCAGAATCAGACCAACAATTTTCAGACTATGTAAAGGTAAAATGGAAGCGTTACCTTGACGATTGTTTTATCTTATGGACAAAATCGTATGACGAACTCAATAGCTTTCACCAAATTCTAAATAACTTACACAACGACATAAATTTTACAATAGAAATGAATAAACACAAATTGCCTTTCTTAGACATATTGGTAATAAAGCAAAATGATATGTTAAGCACTCATATATTTCACAAAGAAACGGATATTAAACAATATCTCAACTTTACATCCTGTCACCCAAGTCACACGAAACGAAGTATACCATATAATCTGGCAAGACGAATTTGCACTATTGTTTCCGAAAAGAAAGTTAGAGATTTAAGATTGCAAGAACTTGCCACATCATTAATTAGTCGCGGTTATCCAAAACAATTAATTCAAAATGGAATACAAAATGCTTTAAAAATTTCCAGATGCGAACTTCTCACCCCTAAAACTAAACAAGACCTACACACCATAACTTATGTATCCACACATAATCCAAAAATAATCCAGAGGTAGTGTAATGAAAAATAACTTACCAATTCTAATGAATGATAACACAATGAGAAACGACCTCAAAGACACAAATTTCATAAAAAGTAATCGCCAACCGCCAAGTTTAAAAAGGCTTTTATCTAGAGCCAGTTTTACAAGTTCAGCATTAAATCCCCGATGATTTAAAGTAACAAAATGTGGTAGAAACAATTGTTCGTTATGTCAACATATAACAGAATCAAATTTATACAATTTCAAAGGGAAAATATTTTATGTAAATGACAATATTTCGTGTGATGTACAAAACGTTTTATATATAGTAACATGCAATGGGTGTGGAAAATACTACATAGGTCAAACAGGCGGAAAACTGAGAACAAGACGCACCATACACGCCCAACAGATACGAGAACCCTCGACAAGAATGATACCATTAAGTGCGCATTTAGATGAATGTTGTAACACGGAGCCGAAATTCCAAATGTTTCCGTTTTTCAAACTTAGTACTGAGAGCGCCTCCGCTAGGTTAAATAAAGAAAATTACTTTATCAAATGTTTTAAGCCTACATTAAATACCTTACAATATATTAAACATCTGCCATCATTATGGTGTCATAGAATTTAGAATAGAATAGAATAGAACTCATATGACGTTACGTCATAAAATGTTTCTAAGAGCTAACGCCGCCATTTTTAATGCCACTTTAACACTGAAGAGTTGTTTAACGAAATGCGTTTGTTTATGTGACAATTAAAGTTAAAAAAAGAGCATGTGAAGTCATTTTATACTTTGTTTATATATTTATATATATGAAAAACATAAACAAACAGATGACGAAACGTTTTCAATTATGAAAGATGTACCGGGCGTAGAAAAGAAATACTAAAAAAAAATTTGAATGAAGACACAAAACGAGAAGAGGAAATTTCATTAAAATGATGGAAAGCAAAAAAACAAGAAATGTGGCTGCAAAAATATGATCTCAAAATAAAACACCACGAGAAACTCATTCATCAAGGATAAAGAACTTATACAACCAAATAATTACGGAAGACGAAGACAAAACAATAATCAATTAGGGAGCCGAGAAGTAGAAGCCCAGATGACCAAAAAAGCTCCGACATATGCAGATGTGGTCAGGAGAAGAAGATCGAGAGAAAGTAGCCGCCTGACATATACACAGAGGGACACCTTTGACACCATATTCTGCATTGGACAGAGATATAGAGGAGGCTAAGGTTGACTAAATCAGAGACAACGTCGATTCAACTACAGAAGATATCATAATATCTATATTATGAACCGTGGCTACGGACAATATTACAGAGGACCCAACAGAGAACAACAAATCGGATATGGACAAGTAATTTTACACCGGGATGAAAGAATAAAAGAAATACTTAAAGATTGTCTCCCTCGTTTATTTCAGGTTTTCAGAAATTAATATTTTAACAAAACTTCGTTAGATAATATGTAATAGTGTTATAATTAATCATACAAGTTTTGAGAAAATACATGTTTTTTCGATAAATGTGGAATGAAAAATAACCTTCAAATTAAACTGCAAATTACCTGTTTCCTCACGCCCTGTAAAAATATCGATTTTGACCACGTGTGTCATGTGATCATGCACAGGTATTTTTCTTATTCGCGCACGTGATGGTGACGTATAAATAAATTATTTTTGTCCCATAATGCGATTTTGACCGCGGTCCGCCATCGTTTAAAAATTTAAATTATTTTTTGTTTAAAGTCACTTTTATTAAATATTATTATCTAAACTCAATTTCAAATGTATATTTAGACCAAGTCGGAGGTATTGCATTAAATATTTCATCAAATCATGTTTTGTTATTATTATCAAGGGAGTAAATCTTTAAAGAATACCAAATAGTAAAAAGCAAACGCCAATCGAGAAAAATTTAAAGGCTACTTACTAGAGCAAAACTTAATAATACCAACAAATCGCCGAAAATTAAACGTTTAAAAGATCAAACCGCGGACCCTGTGAACATTTAATCACAGTGACAGATTTCATTTTTCAATCTGGTAAAACATTTAAAGGCAAATGCCTTATGTCATGTGCCTATCTATGTCATTCGGTGCTGCGGCTGTCAAGAGGAATATATAGGTAAAACAGACGACACCTTTCGCCTCCGAGTGACAGTTCATAAACAACAAATAAGAGATCCCTCCACAAGGATGTTGTATGTAAGTGCTCATATCGCCAGTTGCGACAGGAATAAGTCCATCGAATTTATGTATTTTTCCAATTTATAAAATGCAGAATGATAATGCGACTGCAAGGAAAATGAACGAGAATTAATCTATATATTTATCTAAGCCCAAATTAAGCAGACATATTTAATATCCAATGCATCTGTTAGTCTTTTTCATATAGTTAGACATTATCTCAATTACAATTACTTGTGACGTCATTTTTTGAATCTAATAACGTCGTTGCTATAGGCGCTAATGTCATTTACTATGCCTTCTGATGAAGGCATAAAGCCGAAAGCGCTTAGTTGTCATAAACAAATTCACACTGTTTAATTATTCAGTTTGTCTACATATATGGGCCAGTTTATGTGAAAACCGGGCTTAATGAAATAAAAATAAGATAACTGCAAGACTGGAAAGCATTTGCTTCTTTTAACCTTTCCTGAAAATTTGAGAGGGTTACTACTATTCATTACGAAGATATGAACATTAGAAGCATACACGTAGTACAGTTTCTTTATTTGATGTTATTAACGTCATTCAAGTATGTTTTTATATCAACGTCGTAATGTTTGTTTGGACGAGCTTTTAGTGCTTGTTACTAAATTAGGTATGAATACGTTTATATTACAGAAAAAAAAACTCGATATTTTTTTTTTTGCTCATGTTCCATGTGTATTTGATAGCACACACATAATAATTTGTGTCAGCCAATTTTCTAAAACGATAGGTCTTTGTGCTGGTATACCTACCATATGTTTCCAAGGCTTTGGGGTTACTGTGTAATAAGCATTGTCATGAAAACATGTCATATTTTTAACTGGATTTTGTCTGATTTCATAGCTGTTCTGTTATATTTCCACACCTAAGGTAATTTCATGGAAATAAAGGGATGTCTCAAAAATCGTTAATGTTGGTTTTTTTCATCTGTTATCAACGTAATTATTACGTTCTATTTACACTTGCCACTGGCTTCCCATAGGTGAACCTTTAAGAACAACTGGCTTCATACACCGATGAAGGCCAATTGAACATGCGACGTTGTCATCAAGCGACGTCTTATGTTCGATTGACGCCACGTCATGGCGACGGCTGTTTAACGTTATGGCCGAACACGTCGTTGCTAACTTTTCTTCGACCCATATTTTGCTTATTGTACACCAAATTACCACGAAAACGGCACAGAGAGGTTCACAAATAAAGTGTAAATATAAGAATAAGAACTTGATTTTTTAGCGTTCATCGTGTGAAGAAGCCAGTGGTCGTCGCTAAAATTCTACAAGAAGCGCATCGCGCTTCATGGAATGTTAGCTCCGCCACTGGCTTCTTCACACGTTGAAATCAAATGTTCATTCTTAAATGTCATTAGGCCCAGTTTTCACAGAGAACGTCTCTCTCTCTCTTTCTTTCTCTCTCTCTCTGTCTCTCTCTCTCTCTCTCTCTCTATATATATATATATATATATATATATATAGAAAAATCAACAAGTCCGATTTAGCCAAATAAATATAATTTCAAACAACTTCTACCGCGGTTTCACTGCATGTACAGATTTTCAAGAAGACATCTTTAATTACTTAGCAACATGACGTAACGTCTTAAATGACGTTTCCGTTTCCGCTTAGAATAAGTTACGTTTCCTGCTTATGAATACGTTGACGGCACCCTCTATAATCAACTTGCCCTGTTTAATTTTGGTTTTAAGGATTGAATAAAATATTTTTCCTTTGCCCGTCGTAAAGTGATGCTTTCCGTATACAATTTATAAAACGGATAGATAAAATATTTCGGGTTCATTGTGTTAGAACAATTGTCTATGTGCTCGCTTACCTTGAGCATTCTTGTGCGAGGGTCCCGAATTTGTTGGTTTGCACGGTGACCCTCTTTCTCAGGAGATTGCCTGTTTCTCCGATATATTCCTCCCCGCAGCCTCTGCATTTCATTACATAGATTACATTTTTAACGTTGCATGACATATTTTCGCGGACTTTAAAATTTACACCGCAATTGAATGTTGTTGAATTACCTTCTAATAGATGAATGCAGAGGCCGCAGTTCGGTTTATGGCATTTTTTCACTGAATGCTCATCATTGGACGTAAATTTTGCTTTAGTAAGTAAACGTTTTAAATTATATGGTTGTCGTTTACTTTTTAAAAGCTTATGTTTTGACAAAATGTCTCTCATTTTACCATCTTGTTCCAAAATTGGTAAATTGTTGGTAATAATATTAAACATTTCTGGGTCATTGGGGTTGTACGTTGATACGTAAGGAATCATGCTATTGTCTTGTCTCGCCTTTACTGTCCTCAGTAAGTTTTTATCTAGTGCCATTGCCCTATTAAAGCCGAAGTCAATTGTTGGTTGAGGGTATTTTTGTTTAATTAGGAAAGATTTTAATTCTTGCATACGAATTTGTAAGGTTTGTTCATTTGATACTATTGTTCTTAATCGGCGTGCTAAATTGAAAGGGATATTAATTTTAGTATGTCTAGGGTGGCACGAGTAGAAAAGTAAGTATTGTTTGCTGTCTGTTTCTTTATAGTAGATATCTGTTTCTATTTTCCCTTTTTGATTTTTTACAAGAACGTCTAAGAAGGGTTGTTCTACATTGCTAAATTCCATTGTGAAATTGATATCTTTATGTAGTTTATTTAAGATATCATGCAATACTTCTAGATCCTTATTTGATTTTATCCATGGCATGAAACAGTCATCCAGATATCTCTTCCAATTTTTAATAAAATAGTTTCCGAATCCATTACCGAATTCTACTTTGACTTCTTCATATAAGTTTTCCTCTAGGTAGCCTATAGCTAGTGTAGCATAGACGGGGGCAAACTTTGTGCCCATAGCTGTGCCTTTAATTTGTTTGTAGTAGTCATTGTCAAAGCAAAAGGTATTATTTTCAAGAATTAATTTGATACCATCAAGAATGAAGTATTTAGTAAATCTACTGTTTAGTTCTTCTGGGTATTTTTCAAGCCAGTAACTGACTGCCTCAATACCTAATTCATGTGGGATATTTGAGTAAAGTGCCTCTATATCGAACGAGGCCAACAGAGTAGTCGTAGGTACTCTGTCTGGAAGGCTATTTAAGAAGTCTGTAGTATCGCGCAAATGGCTTTTTTATGTTTTTTGTATAGGGCCGCAGTAAAATGTCTAACATATTACTCAGTCTATGAGTAAGACACGACGGACCAGCTACAATTGGTCGTAGTTTCAAGTCAGTTATATTCCCAACCTCAACGTACGAAGAATTTATGTTTTTGCATTTATCGTTTATTGCTTTACTTTTGTGTACCTTAGGTAAACCATAAAACTGGCTTACTTTCGCTTCAAAATTCTCCAAATAATCTAGTTCCTTTTTCGTTAATTGTCTCTGATACTTTTCTAAGTATTTGTTGTACTTTTGAAACGTATCTCTATGAAGGTCTGACGCTAGTTTTTCATAGTATTCCGTATCAGTGATAATAGTGTTTACCATTTTTCGATAGTGTTCCGTATCCATTAGAACGGTTGCACCCCCTTTATCGGCTTCTTTTATTATAATAGAGTGGTCATTTTTTAAGGATTTTATTGCATTAATTTCAGATTTATTTAAATTTGTTTTCACTGGGCCGTTATGTTTTATTTTAGGAAATTCTTCTATAGTAGATATGAATTTGTCAAGGGCTTCGTTTCTGTCAGGTGGTGGTATAAAATCGCTTATCCACTCTATGGATGCATATATATTTATGCATCCATAGAGTGTTTTCGTATTATATATATATATATATATATATATATATATATATATATATATATATATATATATATATATATATATATATATATATATATATATATATATATAAATAAAGTAAGGTTTGACGTTACATGTTTAGATTTAATAAAATAAAACTATGCAAAAAAGTGTCAACGCGTTTCGCTCAGCTCATCAGGACTGTTGCATAGCAATAGTAACGTCGTCACGTACGTTAACTGCCACGTGACGTTATTTAGCGTTATTTGCCGTTATTTTCATATACATACATGTTACGCATTTAATTTAGGCTTGAAACAGTTGATAAAATATTTTTCCTTTGCTAACCTGGCAGAAATACTTTCAGTACGCATTTTGAAAAAGGGAAACATTCGAAACTTTGGATTAATTGTGCTGCAATTGTCTATATGTTCACTTAAAGGTATCTGTCTTGTTGAAGGGTCTCGTATTTGTTGCGCGTGTATCGTATCGACGTTACCCAAGTGGCTCAACGGTACGTAACCATAGTTGCACACACCTGGCGTATGTGTACGGTTCTTCTCGTGCGAAGTTTAACACCCGTTTGTCCTATGTAATATTCTTTACATCCATTACAGGTTATGGCGTAAATAACATTTCTTACGTCACAAGACATAGTTTCATTAATATAATATATTTTACCATTAAAGTTAAAGGAGTTACCTTCGTCTAAACATTCACAAAGTCCGCAATTGGGGCGATTGCATTTTGATACAAAATGTGTAGTGCTTGTACAATTATCTGTAAATTTTGCTTTAGTGATTAGTTTCTTGAGGTTTGGAGGTTGTCGTTTACTTTTTATTATTTTTGTACCTGAAAGTGCCTTATACATTGTTTGATCAGCCGTTAGAAGATGAAAATTATTCTTCAAAATGCCATACATTTCTGTACTATTTGGGTTATACGTCGAGACGTAAGGAATAACTTCCTCGTCGCTCTTGGTGGGTAGGATAAGTAGTTCATTACGTGGTATTGATAAAGCCTTTTTGATGCCCTGTGATATAAGTGTTTCTGGATAGTTACGTTTCTGTAAAGCAGTTTGTAATTCTGATAATCTTCTTTGCCGTACATTGCTATTTGAAACGATAGTACAAATTCTTCTGGCCAAATTATATGGAAGACTTGTCTTGGTATGTTTGGGGTGGCATGAGTGAAAATTAAGGTATTGCTTGGAATCGGTTTCCTTGAAATGTATATCAGTATTTAAGTGTGTGTTTGTTTTTATTAATAATATATCCAAAAAAAGGAAGTTTTTCGTCGCTATATTCTATGGTAAATTTGAGATCTGGGTGTAATTCATTCAAAATCAAATGGAACTTTGTCAAATCGGCTTTGCCTCTGGTCCAAAAAATGAAGCAATCATCTAGGAACCGTTTCCAGTTTTCTTTGATATAACTAGAGAACTCTGTACCATAGTTTATTTCTATTTGCGAGTATAATGTTTCCTCTAAATAAGCTAGTACAAGCGTGGCATATGTTGGTGCAAATTTTGTTCCCATCGCCGTTCCCCTAATTTGATTATACATTACGTCATTGAATGAGAAGTTATTATTTTCGAGAATTGTCTTTATTGACTCAATTATGAATTCTTTTGAAAACCGTTTGTGTATTAGTTCTGGATGTTTTGACAACCAAAAGTCAATGGCTCTAAGACCTAATTCATGAGAAATATTCGTATAAAGGTTTACGACATCAAATGAAACTAAAAGGGTATCTTGTGGCACAGTTGTTGGAATATGTGAAAGGAAGTCAACATCGTCTCTAATGTGACTTTTTACTTTTTGAATATATGGTTTCAGTAAAATATCAATTAAGTTACTGAGACGATGTGTCTCGCACGCAGGACCGGCTACTATTGGTCGGAATTTGAGATCATCTGGGTCTGGTAACTCCAGATATTCACTATTAATTTTGTTGCATTCATCTTTAATAAGTTTGCTTTTATGTATCTTAGGTAAGCCATAAAAAAGACTTGTTTTGCAATCAAAATCTAGTAAGTAATTTATTTCATGGCGTGTTATATCTTTTTCCAATTTAATAACGTTTCTAATTTTTTTCATTGTCTCCTTTGTGCATTGGCTGTCAACTTGCCTATAAAAAGAATTATCATTTAACATATCTAATATTTTTCTTTTGTAAAATTCGGTATCCATGATGACAATACCACCGCCTTTATCTGCCTCTTTTATGATTATTGACTTTTCATTTGATAAATTTTTAACTGCTTGTCTTTCATTACGGGTTACATTAAACGAGGGTTTTCTTTGCGTTGGCATATTTGGTATTACTTTTGTTATGTTTATGTATTCATCAAGCATCGGGTTTCTCCCTTTTGATGGTTCAAAATAACTTTTGTTTCTTACTAAAGAATCATCCTGTTCTATGTTATCATTTGTGTAAAAGAATTCTCTAAGTTTCAGTTTTCTGTGGAATTCTGCAATATCATTTGAAAGTTGCTCGTTGTTACTTTTATCTGGGGTAGGGGTAAACTTAAGACCCTTCAGCAAGTATTTGTATCAAAATGCAATCGCCCCAATTGCGGACTTTGTGAATGTTTAGACGAAGGTAACTCCTTTAACTTTAATGGTAAAATATTTTATATTAATGAAACTATGTCTTGTGACGTAAGAAATGTTATTTACGCCATAACCTGTAATGGATGTAAAGAATATTACATAGGACAAACGGGTGATAAACTTCGCACGAGAAGAACCGTACACGCGCAACAAATACGAGACCCTTCAACAAGACAGATACCTTTAAGTGAACATATAGACAATTGCAGCACAATTAATCCAAAGTTTCGAATGTTTCCCTTTTTCAAAATGCGTACTGAAAGTATTTCTGCCAGGTTAGCAAAGGAAAAATATTTTATTAACTGTTTCAAGCCTAAATTAAATGCGTAACATGTATGTATATGAAAATAACGGCAAATAACGCTAAATAACGTCACGTGGCAGTTAACGTACGTGACGACGTTACTATTGCTATGCAACAGTCCTGACGAGCTGAGCGAAACGCGTTGACACTTTTTTGCATAGTTTTATTTTAATAAATCTAAACATGTAACGTCAAACCTTACTTTATTTATTTATCTATCGTTCCGGGTATATTTTATACCCTTCCTCTTTGTTCTACCGGAACGAGTGACGGAACATGTCCCAAGGAAGAGGAAAAAGGAACGGAAAAAGTGGACGCTCTCCAGAAAAGTCAACATCACTTACAGACGTAGAAGATATGGACACCAACAAACTATGTGAGATAAGTAACAAACTTTCTGATATCCTCTCTGTCCTCCAAGACTTAACGAAAGTGATAAAAGAATCCCCAGTCATCACGAAATCCGCAGATGTCGTTCCAGTACCAGTTATAAACGATATCTCCCAATCGTTGAAAGATTTAACAAACTCCTTTACAAATAAGCAAGCCCCTCAAGTTACGGATTTGTCCTCATCGTCGCTTTCAGAAACAGAGGCACTAAAAGTAAAGGGACAAATCGCAAACGTTTGGGAATTTAAAATAGAGAGGAGAAAAGAAGCCTACTGGAACTATGTCAAGAATAAGGGGCACAAGGACACCTATACAAAATGGATCAACAGTGATAAGATTGTTATACCAAAGTATCTACAAAGAAAGCAATTTAATAATGAGCACCCTGAACAACAAAAACTACTAGAGGCGGCAGTTCTACACGATTTTAAAACTGAAATAGACCTACAAGAACTACGCGCGACACAACAGATGGAAAAAGTACAGAAAATAGATAACGATATGGAAACACTCTTCAAGCAAAAAAGTAGTGGTCCTGTAACAGCACTACTTATGGAAATGTGGAAAGCACAGGCTGATCAAAATCAAAAGATATCACACAGACGATGGCTAAAAAATGAGACATGGCTAAATAATTATGAAGAAACTTTTAAACAAACGCATTTAAACAAAAGCCCTTACTTTAAGATCCAAACAGAACAACAACCATCATATGCGGACATGGCAGCCAGACCCAAAAAGAAAACACTAGTCCCCAGATCAACAAAAGATATCGAAGACACACAACAGAAACAACAAGGTAACCTAGATTCAATCCAGGCGCTACTTACACAAGTACAGTCCCAACTCAACAATCAGGAACAGAAAAGAAATGATGCGAAACCAAGGAGAACAACTGCACGGCGAAATAAACCACAGAACAACCCTACCATTAGTCAACCAATTACTTTACATTCAGACAATGAGGATTATTTTTATTGAAGACAGCACAAGCACAGAAACATTGACTTAGAAAAAGCTAACCTGGCGGAAACAAACAATGGTAAGAAAACTGTCAAAATATTTAATCTTTCTAGTCGAAAATTATCGAAATCAGAAATATCTGTCTTGCTGAAGGGTCTTAAGTTTACCCCTACCCCAGATAAAAGTAACAACAAGCAACTTCCAAATGATATTGCAGAATTCCACAGAAAACTGAAACTTAGAGAATTCTTTTACACAAATGATAACATAGAACAGGATGATTCTTTAGTAAGAAACAAAAGTTATTTTGAACCATCAAAAGGGAGAAACCCGATGCTTGATGAATACATAAACATAACAAAAGTAATACCAAATAGGCCAACGCAAAGAAAACCCTCGTTTAATGTAACCCGTAATGAAAGACAAGCAGTTAAAAATTTATCAAATGAAAAGTCAATAATCATAAAAGAGGCAGATAAAGGCGGTGGTATTGTCATCATGGATACCGAATTTTACAAAAGAAAAATATTAGATATGTTAAATGATAATTCTTTTTATAGGCAAGTTGACAGCCAATGCACAAAGGAGACAATGAAAAAAATTAGAAACGTTATTAAATTGGCAAAAGATATAACACGCCATGAAATAAATTACTTACTAGATTTTGATTGCAAAACAAGTCTTTTTTATGGCTTACCTAAGATACATAAAAGCAAACTTATTAAAGATGAATGCAACAAAATTAATAGTGAATATCTGGAGTTACCAGACCCAGAGGATCTCAAATTCCGACCAATAGTAGCCGGTCCTGCGTGCGAGACACATCGTCTCAGTAACTTAATTGATATTTTACTGAAACCAAATATTCAAAAAGTAAAAAGTCACATTAGAGACGATATTGACTTCCTTTCACATATTCCAACAACTGTGCCACAAGATACCCTTTTAGTTTCATTTGATGTCGTAAACCTTTATACGAATATTTCTCATGAATTAGGTCTTAGAGCCATTGACTTTTGGTTGTCAAAACATCCAGAACTAATACACAAACGGTTTTCAAAAGAATTCATAATTGAGTCAATAAAGACAATTCTCGAAAATAATAACTTCTCATTCAATGACGTAATGTATAATCAAATTAGGGGAACGGCGATGGGAACAAAATTTGCGCCAACATATGCCACCCTTGTACTAGCTTATTTAGAGGAAACATTATACTCGCAAATAGAAATAAACTATGGTACAGATTTCTCTAGTTATATCAAAGAAAACTGTAAACGGTTCCTAGATGATTGCTTCATTTTTTGGACCAGAGGCAAAGCCGATTTGACAAAGTTCCATTTGATTTTGAATGAATTACACCCAGATCTCAAATTTACCATAGAATATAGCGACGAAAAACTTCCTTTTTTGGATATATTATTAATAAAAACAAACACACACTTAAATACTGATATACATTTCAAGGAAACCGATTCCAAGCAATACCTTAATTTTCACTCATGCCACCCCAAACATACCAAGACAAGTATTCCATATAATTTGGCCAGAAGAATTTGTACTATCGTTTCAAATAGCAATGTACGGCAAAGAAGATTATCAGAATTACAAACTGCTTTACAGAAACGTAACTATCCAGAAACACTTATATCACAGGGCATCAAAAAGGCTTTATCAATACCACGTAATGAACTACTTATCCTACCCACCAAGAGCGACGAGGAAGTTATTCCTTACGTCTCGACGTATAACCCAAATAGTACAGAAATGTATGGCATTTTGAAGAATAATTTTCATCTTCTAACGGCTGATCAAACAATGTATAAGGCACTTTCAGGTACAAAAATAATAAAAAGTAAACAACAACCTCCAAACCTCAAGAAACTAATCACTAAAGCAAAATTTACAGATAATTGTACAAGCACTACACATTTTGTATCAAAATGCAATCGCCCCAATTGCGGACTTTGTGAATGTTTAGACGAAGGTAACTCCTTTAACTTTAATGGTAAAATATATTATATTAATGAAACTATGTCTTGTGACGTAAGAAATGTTATTTACGCCATAACCTGTAATGGATTTAAAGAATATTACATAGGACAAACAGGTGATAAACTTCGCACGAGAAGAACCGTACACGCGCAACAAATACGAGACCCTTCAACAAGACAGATACCTTTAAGTGAACATATAGACAATTGCAGCACAATTAATCCAAAGTTTCGAATGTTTCCCTTTTTCAAAATGCGTACTGAAAGTATTTCTGCCAGGTTAGCAAAGGAAAAATATTTTATTAACTGTTTCAAGCCTAAATTAAATGCGTAACATGTATGTATATGAAAATAACGGCAAATAACGCTAAATAACGTCACGTGGCAGTTAACGTACGTGACGACGTTACTATTGCTATGCAACAGTCCTGACGAGCTGAGCGAAACGCGTTGACACTTTTTTGCATAGTTTTATTTTAATAAATCTAAACATGTAACGTCAAACCTTACTTTATTTATTTATCTATCGTTCCGGGTATATTTTATACCCTTCCTCTCTCTCTCTCTCTCTCTCTCTCTCTCTCTCTATATATATATATATATATATATATATATATATATATATATATATAATACGAAAACACTCTGTGGATGCATAAATATATTTGATATATTTTATTCCTAATTATGACTAACCGGTTTCATGAATTTAATCAATTGTCAAAGTCTTTTAGGAACTACACCGTTAACTGAGTTGTAACAATAATAACGTTATGTTGCTAAGGAAGTTAACGTAACGTAACGTTATCAACTTCTTTCCGGTTAATTTATGATGTGTAATGCATTTAAAGCAGGGAATTGAGTTTAGGTAAAAACGTTCGAATAAAGAACTTCTCTTTTTCTTTCCTTTTAATTATGCTTTCGGTTTTCATTTGAAAAAAAGGAAATATAAAATATTTCGGTTCCTTATCACAGCATTCAGCAATATGTTCACTAACAGGTATTTTCCGAGGTTCCGGGACTCTTATATGTTGGTTATGGAGAGTTACTCTTTTTCGCAGATTATAGGTTTCCCCTATATACGTTTCATTGAAACCCCGACATATTATTACATATATAACGTTTGTTGCTTTGCAAGTCATATTATCATTAACCTTAAAACTTTTATTATTCTTAAACGATACAGTTGATCCTTCCATAAAATGTTTGCATGAACCGCATCTTGGCTCTGCGCATTTTGTAACTCTGAATTCACCTACTTGCTGGCTCGTAAGTTTTGCTTTTGTCAATAAACGTTTTCGATTTGGTAGTTGGCGTTTGCTTTTCAAGAAAATTTTGTCTTTAAAGATTTTATGCAGTTCATTATTTATGCTGTTTCATTTCCGTGAAAATTTCAGGGTTGTATGAATTAAATGTTGCAACATATGGTATTACATCAGAATCCTTTGAATGTTCTGGTTTCTTAAGTAGGTCATTTCGATCAAGCGATTTTACTTTTTCGGTGGCATCCTCAATTAGTTTTAATGGGTATTTTCGTTGTGACAAGAACGTTTTTAATTCGTCAAATCGCTGAAGTAAAACTGCTTCTTCCGACACAATAGTTTTCAGTCGTCTGACTAAATTGTAGGGTATACTATTCCTTGTATGTTTAGGGTGACATGATGTATATAGAAGATACTGTTTTGAATCTGTGGGCTTATAAAATATATCTGTTTGTATTTTGCCAGCTTTCTCGGTTGGCCATATGTTGTCTGTATCTTGATTATTTGTAATCTTAGTTGTTTCCAACTATGGTTTTGGGGCTGGATTTGGATTTTGATTGTTTCAGTTCCTGGTCTTTGCATACTTTTTACTTTTATTTATTACCATTGTGTCTAAAAACGATAGATTTGAATCGTTCTTATCAATTGTGTACTTTATACTAGGGTGTAAAGAATTCAGTGCCCTGTAAAATATATCTAAATCGTCCTCCGATCTTGTAAAGAGAATAAAGCAATCATCAGGAAATCGTTTGAAATGATCTTGAACGTATTGCTTGAATTCAAAGTCGAAGTCTTCTTCAAGCTGGACATACCAATTTTCTTCAAGATGCGCAAGGACCAGTGTGGCGTATATTGGGGCAAATTTTGTTCCCATCGGTGTTCCCTTGGTCTGTAAATAATAAGTGTCATTGAAATTAAAATAGTTATTTTCCAAGATAAATTTAATTCCGTCTAAAATAAAAGATTTGTTTATCCTTGAAGGTAATTCATGAGGGTATTCTTCTAACCAATACCGTAAGGCTTTTAGACCTAGATCGTGTGGGACGTTTGTGTAGAGACTTTCTACATCAAAAGATACTAAAATTGTTTCAGGGCTAACTGCTGTAGGCAGTTTTGATAAAACATCTGCTGAGTCCTTAATGAAACTCTTGACATGTTTAGTATAGGGTTGTAATAATATATCTATTAGATTGCTTAACCTATGCGTTTCACAAATAGGCCCTGCCACTATTGGTCTGAAAGTGAGATTTACTGGTGCTTTTAGCTCTACGTAATTTTTATCTGATATACCACACGCTTCATTTATATCTCTGCATTTATATATTTTTGGTAGGCCATAGAAATTGCTTTCTTTATTATCAAAATTAGTCAAATAGTCAAATTCTTTTTCAGTCAGATTTGATTCATATTTATCTAAATATTTTGTGTAAGATTTCATTATACCTTTGTGAGGGGTTTCATCAAGGACCTTGTAGTAGTCTGCGTTTGAAAGCATCGTCTCAATTTGAGTTTGGTAGAATGTTTTGTCCATAATAACAGTGGCGCCACCTTTATCTGCTTCCTTAATAATAATGGTTTCGTCCTCTGTCAATGAGTTTATTGCGTCACGTTGTGATTTTGATAAATTATGTTTGATACTTGACTTTTTGTTTGCAGTAAGGGGGATATCTGAAATATTTCGAATAAACGTTTCTAAATCCTTGTCCCTACCTTTAAGTGGTATCCAGTTTGTCTTGTTTCGTACAATAGATTCATCTGTGTTCGATTCAATACCCTCAAAATATTCTGTTAATCGGATTTTCCTTGTGAATTCCATGATGTCTTCATTAAGCTCTTGTATGTTCGGTTTTGTAGGTGTAGGTGTAAATTTTAAGCCTTTTACTAAAAGATTTATTTCGTTATGAGTAAGCTTTCTAGATGATAAATTGACAATTTGAATATCTGGTTTGTTTGCTACCTTCTTTGGTTTTGTCGGTTGCCCCAGTACAAAAATCATTAGATTCGTAATTTGCTTCATACATGTTGTTTCTGTAAGTATTTGGGGATTTATATATAAACAAAGTATAAAATGACTTCACATGCTCCTTTTTTAAAATTGAATTGTCACATAAACAAACGCGTTTCGTTAAACAACTCTTCAGTGTTAAAGTGACATTAAAATGGCGGCGTTGGCTCTTAGCAACAGTTTATGACGTAACGTCATATGAATTCTATTCTGTTCTATTCTATTCTAAATTATATGACACCATAATGCTGGCAGATGTTTAATATTAATATAAATTATTTAATGTAGGCTTAAAACATTTGATAAAGTAATTTTCTTTATTTAACCTAGCGGAAGCGCTCACAGTACTAAGTTTGAAAAATAGAAACATTTGGAATTTCGGCTTCGTGTTACAACATTCATCTAAATGCGCACTTAATGGTATCATTCTTGTCGAGGGGTCTCGTGTCTGTTGGGCGTGTATGGTGCGTCTTGTTCTCAGTTTTCCGCCTATGTAGTATTCTCCACACCAATTGCATGTTATTACATATTAAACGTTTTGTACATAACATGACATATTGTCATTTACATAAAATATTTTCCCTTTGAAATTGTATAAATTTGGGGGGGGGGGGTCGGGTGGTGCGATGGTGCTGTGCAAAATTTCCAGTGCCGGGGCGTCCTACTGATTTGGAACATTGTAGGGCAAGGGCCTTCTGTGCTTGCAGTAGGATCGGGTGGGGGTTGTTTGGACATTTTTCTCTCGTCTATCATTTCTCTTCTTTCTCCCTCTCTTTGGGAGACGGCCCAATATAGACTGAAATACTGCCTCAAATGGCCGTTAAACCCAAATCAACCAACCAACCAACCAACCAACCAATGTATGATTTTCATTCTATTATATGTTGACACAACGATCAATTGTTTCTACCGCCTTTTGTTATTTTAAATCTTTGGGGATTTAATGTTGAATTTGTAAAACTGGCTTAAGTTGAAAGTATTTTTAAGTTGGCGGTTAGCGTTTACTTTTTATGAGATTTGTGTCTTTGAGAGCGTTTCTCATTGTGTTATCATTCATTAATATTGGTAAGTTATTTTGCATTACACCAAATATCTCTGGATTTTTTGGATTGATGGTAAGTTTTGCAATCTTAAATTTCTAACTTTCTTTTCGGAAACAATAGTGCAAATTCGTCTTGCCAGATTATATGGTATACTTCGTTTCGTGTGACTTGGGTGACAGGATGTAAAGTTGAGATATTGCTTTGTATCCGTTTCTTTGTGAAATATATCAGTGCTTAACATAGAATTTTGCTTTATTACCAATATGTCTAAGAAAGGCAATTTTTGTTTATTCATTTCTATCGTAAAATTTATGTCCTTGTGTAAGTTATTTAGAATTTGGTGAAAGCTATTGAGTTCGTCATACCATTTTGTCCATAAGATAAAACAATCGTCAAGGTAACGCTTCCATTTTACCTTTACACAGTCTGAAAATTGTTGGTCTGATTCTGACAGTTATATATATAGTTTTTCTTCCAAGTAGCCAAGGACAAGTGTGGCACATGTTGGAGCACATTTTGTTCACATGGCTGTTCCCCTAATTTGATTATAAAATTTTCCGTCGAATTTGAAATTATTATTTTCCAATATTGTTTTAATGCCTTCTAAAATAAATGATTTTGAAAATTGTTTGTGACTTAATTCAGGATATTTATTCAGCCAAAGTTCAATTGCTTCTATCCCAAGTGAATGGGAAATGTTTGTGTAAAGGTTAGTTACATCAAATGAGACTAAAATTGCATTTTTGTCTGTTTTATTCGGTATGTATGAAAGGAAATCTATGTCGTCTCGTACGTAGCTTTTAATGTGCTTTATAAAGGGTTTCAATATAATGTCAATGAGGTTATTTAGTCTATGTGTCTCACAGACTGGTCCTGCTACAATTGGTCTAAACTTTAAATCCAGTGGATCAATAAGCTTTAAAACGTCTGTGTTTGTTTTCAGACATTGTTCCTTTATAAGTTTGCTTGTGTGGATTTTAGGTAGTCCATAAAATGAACTTGTCTTTGGTTCTAAATCAAGTAAATAATTTATTTCGTGTCTTGTTATGTCTTCACTTTCCTTTATTAAAGCTCGTTTTTTTTTCAAAAAGTTGTTTCGGAGCAGTCATCCTTAGTTAGTTTATAAAAGGTATCATCCTCTAGCATTTCGAGCATTTTGCTTTTATAGTATCCTATGTTCATTATTACTATTCCACCCCCACCCCCCACTTGTCTGCTTCTTTAATTATTATTGATGAATCATTTTTACTTGTCAATACGCTTGCGTTCTATAAGGTTAATAAATATATAAAGAGAGACTGAATCATTAAACAGTGTGAATTTGTTTATAACAACTAAGCGCTTTCGGCTTTACGCCTTCATCAGAGTTCAAACACACTCACACATACATGCTAAAGCAAAAACTATACAGATACAGCATACACACAAATGACGAAAAAATCACTAAAATGCTTAGAATGCTCAACACAGTATTTGCAAAACAAAACTACATAATAACAATGATTACTCTATTAAAACATATTTACATAAAAAAAACATTTGAAATGCCCTTATCGGGCGCATAGAATCAAAAGCTTGCCAGCGAGAAAATGGCATCGCTCTCTTCAATCCTTACGTAACTGATTACAATAAAGACACAGCTACAAACGGAAGAGTAAGGCACATTGAGCCAAACGTTTGCAAACGAGAATATTGTCCTAATGAAGCTTTGATAAACACACCGCTTTAATGGAAAAACCAAGTTAGGCCACCTAGCGTTAAAGTGAATGGATAAACTGAGTTGATGTCGGAGATGATGTTAACTTCTGTACCGGTAAGGCATACAAATGGACAAATAATCACAAAAAGCACATCACGGTAAAAATACTTGCCAAACAGTACTACATATGCTACATATCTACATGAAAAACAAACAAATCTCCCGCACCTACTGCAACCACAGCGGGCTCTTGTCCCACTATTATCCAAATAAGTTTGATGTTTCAGCGTTGACAGTTACTTAGTACCATCGCCAAGGATTTGCGAACGAGCATTTGGCCCTTATGAAACTGATTGCAATTGGAAATCGTGCAGTAAAGTGAATAGAGAAACTGAATCGATGTCAAAATCACAAAAAGCACGTCATGGCCAAAACAATATTTGCCAAACATAAATGTGCTGCATAACTATATGAAAAAGGGTTTAACAATTCTTCCCGCACCTACTGCAACCACAGCAGGCCTTTACTCTACTACTACCTAAATTAGTGAGCTGCCCCGGCACAGAAAGTTACCCAGCACCGCCGCCAAAATTTTGCAATAGGAAATCTGGCCCTCCTGGAGCTGATGAACACACTGCTGCAACTGGGAATCATGTCGTAAAGTAAATGGAATTATTGAACGGATGTCAAAATCACAAAAAGCACATCATGTATGATGCAGAGTAGACAGAACTGTAATAGGCATAAAACAAAATAATAGAAACAACTCAGTCAAGCGAAAACAAAGAATAGTTTTTTCACAGGAGATGGCCACAAGGTAAATGAAGCGTAGCACATCAACAGTTACCATAAATCAGAACTGAAACACTAGCTTGAAAAGGGACAAAATTATCGCTCGCATAGCTCCTAGTCATGGACCTGCTGTGTTTAATTCACATACTAATTATTTCACAAATAGGACACGATATTGAAAGTACATTCTTAACATGATTTTGCGGCATAGATGAACGGTGTTCTTGAAAATATTAACCGGAGCCTACCAGTTTATATTACTGGTCAGTCTAAGGCGGCCGTATTGTTATTGCTTCATGTTGATACCGTTAAGAACCGTTTTCGTATTTCTATTTTAATTTCTCTAAATCATATTCTGTAAACATTCACTGAATTATACCGAGCAGCGAATAAACAAAATCAACGCTGAAACTCCAATGGAGGTTGAGCCCGCTGGCCGAAGTAAAGTAAAGTAGAAAAGGGCTAACCCACTGGCTATAGAGGCTTAATCAGTGGTCTTTCAATGCGTATCGTCATGTCAGAAGCAATTGATGAAGTCGGATTATTGTATTCAATTTCACGTTTCCACATCAGAATGAAGCTTGCTATTAGGTCCTCGTTTTAACTCTTTTTAATATGCACTGCAGTTCCACAAGCTTTGCAATAATTATTCTCTTCGGATCAAATTAAACCAGACTGACCTCACGTTTCAAAATAACGTCCCGCTTTTCTTTTTAACTACAATGTTAGTTTTATATAACTGGGAAAAGATAATCTGTTTTTATCTACACTTATTAATGTGGTGTAACGTGCATGTTGGTTTTTATGTTTACAAGCGAATCAGGGTTCGGTCACCTGTTTTGCTACCCAATCTGTCTTTTGTTTTGCTTTGTTTAGTAATTTGAATATAAAAGAAAAAGAAAAATACTAGTAGATGTTGATGCTGTTTTTGATAAGGGTAGCCTAATGACCACCTGTTAGGGAAAGAGTTGCTCATTCGGTTTCCCGTGCGTGTCTTTCGTGAACTTGTGTCAATTTTTCCGTGTGTGTGTGCTTCTTTCCCTATTGGTTTTGAGGACGGGATGTGGGATTTGATTGTATTATTTTCTGATCATTGCCTATCTTTTTACTTTACAGGTCTTGTTATGCAAGAAAGAAAAGAGTTATAAAACACTATTGTGCTTCAAACTTTGAACGATGGAAAGACAATCTCACATGATAAATATTATTTGATTTACTTTACAATTATATAACAAGAGGGCCACGAGGCCCTGAATCGCTTACCTGAGTATCGTGGCCATGTAGGTTATATGACCATCACCACTTGCATGAATTTTCGTTCCCTCAGACCCTTGAGGCTGTATATGAAATTTGGTTACAATTAGCTTAAAAGCTACAGAAAGCAAATTTGACCTTACCGTAATATAAGGTCCTGGTCAACCCAAAGTAATCATTTGAACAATCTTGGTAGTACTCGCGTATTCAATGCTACATACCAAGTTTCAAGGCCATGCGCCTATTGGTTCTGGAGAAGAAGAGTTTTAAAGGTTTTACCATATATAGGCAAAGCCGCCAGGTTGGTCATGTGACCAGGACCGTTTGAACAAATTTTCGTTACCCTGCCCCCTAAAGACTCTACATGAAATTTGGTTACAATCAACCCAGTGGTTTCAGAGGAGAAGTCGTTTGAAATTGTTGACGGACGACGCCGGACGCCGGAGCCTTACCATCCTATAAGCTCCCCCGGAGCCGCTGGCTAAAGTGAGCTAAAATGTGCTTCTAAATCAGATAATCTTTTCCTTCTGAAAATTCGACACTGGGCTTTTTTTCTAGCTGAACAAATTTCCCATATTAATTTCCATCAGTAAAACTGATCTCAAGTTTTGAAATTGACAGCCGATAAATATTCGATAAAGGCGTAGATACAAAAGAATGCACATTCTTCAAAGTGTGTTTTGAACGCAGGTATATAAGCTACGAGTGTTACAACATTGATAAGATTTCACAGAAAGCCTGCAGATGCACTCACAAAGCTGAAAATCTTATGGGAATAAATACAGGGACACTACTTACGATTCAAGAATACGTCGTTGTATAGATATATTGCTGAGAAGCGATTTTGCAACATATCAAAGTTAACTTAACCATATTGACAAGTGCTGTAATGCTTCCACGTAGTTTAAGTCGATTTTGCGGTGCACATGAATATGGTAATGACAACTGAGGTCGACATTTCAATAACAAATATTCAAACATGTTATATTTACTGAGACCCCGGAAAAAATGCTTCCTGCATGAAAATGTTTACTCTTAAAAAGAGCCAGACGGGACCTTCTTCGGAGCCAAATAGTAAAGATCCTGATGTTAAAACCGTTAGACTTGTTTTAGATATTTAATAAATACAATGCCTGTTTTATCCAATTTGTGAGCTATTGAAAGCATACTTTTACGGTAATTTTACACTGACAACTGGAGGGCAGGGCAGAAGAGAGGGTGAACACAGTATACCTATGCCAGTGTTTCATACGTCTTACTATACATCCCTATTTGTTGTATTACAGGCTTTGAAACTGCGGTTCTGGCTTTCATTCTTTCTTAAATTTGTCATTTATCTCCCTGATAATATTTTAGCAAAACACAAAATGAGTTTTTAGAAATGTAGAACCTTGCATAGAAATATACTTAACAAAAATAAAAACTTGACGGTTTTTATTTCTTAATTCCGGCCAACCTAGCAAGTATGTAATGTGTATATGGATGTTTTCGCATTGGACAGACGTCTGATTACTTAAATCACGAAAGCATATTGGATATTTTGTCCTTTACGGAGTTAACTAACTTATTCCTATTTAAATAGTTTACATCAGAACATTAATTTGCGCATGCGCAGAAGATTTTCTTCTACACAATAAATAGTAAATCCTGTACGCTCAGAAAATACTTTAAACGCTTATGTTAATTGTAATCACAAGCTGAAAATATCGTTTAAAGATTCAAAACCTTCAGATTATCTCCCTTTGAATTAAACATATAGAGAATATTGAGATGCCGCATTTTCTACACCAGTGCGTCTTTTTATTATTTTCTTCCAGATTTGTTTGATTGTCTTGCAAAGTCAATCTATCTAGTACTAAAATTAAGTGAAAGGCATTTCTTTAACTGCCATAAAGTCTTTAATGTGTAATGGGAATTCAACTGAAACTAAATTTCTGACTTCATAATGACATGGACTGAGGTTTTCCGTCTGGTCCTCACGGCCTCCTAGTCGACCGTTCATTTGCATAACTTTAGCTAATGAGTCCATACAGATTCGGTTTAATAATGGAAAGGCATTGCCAAGAGATTTTTCTATCATTTAAGCAGACTTTAACAATTTTAAATTCGGTAATTGTTTGGTTTTGAGTCTAGAAAATAGAAAAGTACCCTTATGACGTTTACAATAACCACAATATTGCTGTATCTAAAGAATCTTGAATTTTTTGTGACTGTGATATTACAAAATGATAACTTTTTCTTAAATTAAAATAATTTTTTATGTGTCATGTCTGCGGAGGTATATTAAAAAACACTTTGACTGTTTTCCGTAGTCGATTTGAAAACATCCTGTAGTCAAATTTTGTGGTTTATGTACAGGTCTCGGGTAAGATATTTCTCGCTAGGATTGGAATTAAAAATCGGAGAATATCATGATATATACAGGCTCTGGATTTGACACTGCAGATCAGCAAAGAAATGTTCATCTGCGCATGTGCATATCTGGTGTTTTACGAAATATGCTAAAATTGAAATATGTAAGATAACTCTGTTATGAAGAGTATCAGATTAAGAATTTAATAGACACACTTTCACTGAATGTCCTGAGCGACTAAAATGTTTATATCCAGGCAAAAATATCATCATCTTAGTTACAAACTGTCTTCTATCAGTCCAGTTTAGTTTGAATTACGTGTAATCATAATATCATAGAATATGTAATGGCCTATATTTTGGTGAAAATGCAGCTTTATTATCCTACAAACATAACATGTTAACCTCCGCTTCGAATCAGTCAGTATGTAGTAACAGGTAAATAAAACTGCATAATTTATTATTTACCCAAACAATGGTCAGCAATTGTATATTTTTTCCAGTTTCCATACAACTCAGTATACTTAACAACCTATATGAGCAAACGTTTATTGACGATCTTGCTGATTCGTCCTCTGATATGCAAACTGGCAAATTTTCAATGCACCATCTGTCGGTCCAAATAATGTTGGCTTTCTTTCAGTCCACTGGCGACAAAATGTATGAAGCAAGCTATCAGGATAGTTGTGTTTAGTAATTTCAAGTGAACCTTATGTAAGGTTTGTTTAATGCAGAGTCTTTACACGAAATGCACATATTTGCGGTATTGTCTATGCTATATTGAAATGAAAAGACAACTACTTCATAACAATAATTGAATATTTGGATTGTACACTCAATTGAAATTGTTTTGGAGTCAAAAATATTACTTCTTTGGTGTTTAACGTTTGTTGTCGCCCTAGAAAGGTTGTTAACAGACGCGATGCGGGGGTCGTTAACATTGGCTTCGGTACGCAACAACAATTAGAACCTTATACAAGTGGTAGGAACTCATATAGATAGGGAAGTGAATATTTGAAACTGTGGCAGGTTGGTTTGATATTGCCTGTCTTTGCAAATGATTACATTTCTTACTTTCTTTACGTATGCTATTTAAGAGAGGTTGTCAGGGCATCTCATTTAACGCCGATTTATACATGCCATATTCCCGATGCTAATGCACGATGCAGTTTGGAACCTTACCTTGCAGTCAATATCCATAAGATCCTTGAGTGTCAGTTTAATCGCTGTTTCATTCCAAAACAATGCACATACACTGTAAATGACAAGAAAGATAAAACATTTAAGGAATGAATTTCATTTTTCTGATGAAGAAGCAGAGGGCGAGGTTTGGACCCAGTAAATTTTACTAGTTTTAGCCCCCAGTAATCTTATTCTGATCGTTCTACGGCGGTACTTCTGTTGCGCTTCCTTGGTGTTATATTGTGCTCTGTCCGCTTGTCTATGATCTCTGGAGGTTTGGTCACCTGTATTGCTGCCCAATCTGCCTTCTCCTTTGTTTTGTTTTGTAATTAAAATAAAAAATAAGTAAAAAAAGATGTTGATGCAGTTTTTGGGGTAGCTGAATGACCATCTGTTTGGGAAAGAGCTGCTCATTCGGTTTACTGTGCGTGTCTTTCGTACACTTCTGTCAATTTCTGTATGTATGTGCTTCTTTCCCTATTGGTTTTGAGAGCAGAATGTGGGATTTGATTGTATTTATTCCTGATCATCGCCTATCGTTTTACTTTATCGAAGGATAAACTACCTTGGGTCGCATGCAAAGTAAGTAAACCCCGAAGGGGTTCATGTAAACTTTGCTAGCGACTCGATGTAGTTTATACATCAGAAAAATCAAGTTTATTGCGTATGTTCACATTCTTTTCTATCTGGTTGTACTACCAATTCGCGTAAGGGGCTACAGTGAAAACAGAAAAAACATTAATACGCAGTCTTTCTACTTTAGTGGAACAGCGTCAACGATGCCATAACGTCACCTACGTCCAATCAGATTGGAGAGAACCATGGTTTAACGTGATGAAACGTCGCACGAACCGATGAACGTATTTAAAAATAAACTACAATACGTTCTAATGGTTTACCATAGGGCCTTTCAACAAAATTACTGAGAATGTAAATATTAAATAATCAAATGTCTCTTGGCGTCCCTTTATGGTATAAAAAAACCATTATACTTTTGATAGAGGCTTTAAGACAGAATGTAAGCTGTAAGAGAGCAGAGCCTAACCACTGTTACGGTAATGCTGTAATCAACACTAAAACATGAAAAATCTTAAAAAAAGATAATCGGCGCAGATTAAATGAAACTGTGTTTTGTAAAATGTCTCTAGGTGAAAAGTTGAAAAGAACTTTCATGAATATGACTCAAGACAGTTATGTCGGTAGGCACCTGAAACCGTAATTTTGACACTAGGTAGCAACAATGACCTAGATTGAGCTGTCCGATTTGGAATTCCAATATAGACCGCGGTCAATCTTGTGATTGGCCTGTTTTATAACAGTTACCACCATGCTGCAATGTTTGTTTGTGTGTATTAAACCGGAGGAAGAAATCGAAAGTAGGTCTATGCGTCTGTTTTCAATATTTTTTCCAAACAAGAGAAACATTTTGAATTACCATCTGACAGAGTACTAGTATTCACACAGCGCAGTACAAGGGGGTAAACGAAGATTAGATACGATATTATTGGCTAAATTTTTACATACGCGTTATTTGACCAATAAAATCTTGCGAAATGTAGAACAAAATGAAATTATACGCGGCTATGTCGACAGAAAACATTTCCAGCTAGAAACAAATAAAACAGGAAAAATACATCAGACCAATTCCATTTCAGTTAAAGGGAAAGTCAATTACTTGCATTGATTAAATGGAGATATATGTAATTTTGTTTGACAAATGAACAAATACAATCAATTTCTTCTCAATTTATAACATATTTGATATTTTCACTGAGAGGAGATAAAGCATAACGAAGAACCAATAGCATATTTCATGCCAATAAGATATTTGTCGTTGCAAAGGAATTTTGGAAATCTAGACAATTCCTACCTTTTCTTTTTCATTTTCCTAACAAAAAGCTCGGCCATTTGATCATCTTGATGACGTAAGGCAATATCCAGTGGTAATTCACCCTCTCCATTTATTACATGCGGATCCGCATTGCTATCAAGCAGAACACGTGCAATACGTATGAATCTGTGTTCTGCTGCCAAGTGCAAGGCCGTATATCCGCTTTCGTTTTTTATGTCTAAATTGTCTGCGGCCTTCGCCAATTCTTCAACTTTCTTGACAGTCTGTAATGAGATAAAATTCATCGAACTACAGCTGTGTCATGCGATAAAGCGCTTGCTATTATCAGTGAACTCGCAGCTAGATATCCATATAAATGTAGTCTGCTCAGAGGTTTTGCTGCACAGGATTTAGCTTCCTCCTGATCTGTGGAATGTTTATATCCAAAATACTCTGATCAGACTTTGGGCTGAGCTGATTTATTGTTTTTGTATGCTATGTTGTATTATCTGGCATGATGGCTAACTTGTAAATTAAATAACGTGACAAGATTTAAAGGGTGACAACTAAGAATCAGTTAAGAATAACAAGGTTAAGCCAGTGCATGTATGCAGTTGATCACTGATTTTTAATGTCGGCATTTGTAAAGTTAGATACACGCATGTAAATTAATGAGATACATGGGGCATCGGACAAGCATCGGACACACCAAATTAGGATAGTGTTGATGCTTTATCTCTGATAAAACCAACCTGTTGTGAATGTATGTTTTACTAACACTATACCGAATTAATTAATTGCGGAAGTTGCGTATTTACTTCTTTGGTGTAAGAGGAAACTTTGCGTACGTTAATACGACAAAGAAATGCTGATCAGGAGAGAATACTTAAACATTTATTTTCAATGTTGCATATATCTGAATTTCATTTAAGTAATGTTAAATATTGTCGTCTGTGTTGCAATATCAGAACATTGAAAATTGTATATTCCAGTAAAAGTGTCCCCGCACAGGCGGTTTGCTTTGAACAATATTTTTTTCAGTACTTTTTATTTGTGCTGGTTAAATTTTTTTGTGTCAAAAAGTAAACATGTTTATTCCATGTTTCCGGTTTTTCATTTTTAAAGTTACCAGTTACCGCTGAAAATAACAATTACCTCTGAAGAATCCAAAATGTGAAAATGTTTAGGTAGAGGATCACCACATATGTGTACGAATCAAAGATGCATGCAATGAAACAAATATAGGAATCGATATCTAATAATCAAATAGCAATCACTCGAGTCCTCCATCAGTGCAGCTACTGAGACTTAGACAATATTTCATTTCCGAATCATGACAAACTTCATTTTCTAGCTCATATCATACATACAGCATTTGAGCACCCATGTTACTGTACATGGGCAGAGTAGATTCCGGCTTTGCAACTTTGCAACCTGCCTACAACGACCATGTTTTATCTGATGGCTAAGAAAAATTTAAATTCTTAACGTTTGACGTTTAAAATTAGCTCCAGTGACGGACATCATCGTTATCACCATACATGTAAAAACTAGGATACATTGTCTAGTAAATATGTTCTGGAAAGTAAGATCCTTTGAAGGCAAGGAACGCACCAAAGAATAGAAAATAGCAGACTTGGTTTAATTGAGCCTGCTCATGACTAGTAATAAAATGTGCGACACCAGCCACGCCCCTTGGCACCGGCTTAAGCGGAACTCTATTTTCAAAATTACTCAAATGAATTCAATGATCCCAAAGGACAAGAACATATAATCTGCACTATGATGATGTACGGGGAGATGTTTTACGGCCGCCACAATTACACTATATAGGTATCTGAAAAGCAGACAAAAGTTATAGAGTCCTGTTTGGAATGTTTGTGCTACCGACTGAATCATCTGCAAATACGTCAGTTTCTCTGGCAGAAAGGAAAACAGGCCGGAACAAATGCAGGACGAGGGTTTAGATCCAGTAAAACTTCCAGTAATTTGCTACTGGCCGTTCCAAGACGGTACTTCTGTTGTGGTTCCTCATTGTCACTTATATAAGTGTCCGTTTGTCCGTTTATGGTGTATAAATAAGGTCAAAAGCACTGATACGTCGTTGCGTAACGACCCATATATCCGAAATACGGGTCAATCAATCTTCTCTTTGCCGGGGGTTTGGGAGGTGGAGAAACAGCTATAATTTTTTGCTGTGATGGCTGAGTGTGGCAGGCCACATAATTTACTGATGGACCGTAAATGCGAGTCGATAGATAATATTACTGGTCAATCCATAAACTACGGGTCCGCCCGTACATTTACGGGTCCACCCGTAATTTTACAGGTCGAACCGAATATTTACGAATATGGAGCTTTTGAAACTCTTGGTTCACCATATCTGTGGTCCTCTAGCAATATGGTCACTTCTGAAGCTAACGATTTCGCTTTCTGTTTACCTTTTAATTTGAATCAGAGTATAGGTAAAACAAATGCAACTGTTACTTGTTGGGGTTGTCCATGTCGCTGCTTTTGCTCACCTGCGATTGTGGTGGTGTTTTCAATGGCGGTAGCTTGATGAAAACCTGGCTGGGAAAGGCTTGTTTATTCGGTGCACCGTATGTCCCTTTTTTCAAACTTCTGTCAGTATATGTCTACAGTCCTTCCCCTTTTCCTTTTAAGGGCGGATGATTGTATTAGTTACTAAGCATTGCCTTTCTTTTGTTTTCATTTAGGCTTAAAAGCAGCAGTTTCAGCTGACACTGGACAAGAGATTGATTAAAAGGGATGGACGAGGATGATGGAAAGGCTGAAAAAGAAGTATGAGACATGGGCGTTTCCTCACCACATGAAGGCAAATACGAGATACAATATATAAATAAGTATTCAAATTCAAACAATATTGAAATTCAGTTCGCAATGAATGGTCATATTGCTGATTAAGTGAGCATACCTTGTCATTATTGTCTTGAATTCTTGACGCAGATTCTAAATACTGCAGAAGTTCTTTTGATTCTAAATTGGCGTTGACTGGCTCTGCTTCTTCAATAGCCTATGAAATTAGAAAAAGAAAAACATGGTGCCTCAATGGGCATATGTCGGTCACCTGAACCCACACCTACGCAAACACTGGTCGTCAATTATAGTCATGCAAAACATGAAAAAAAGCTTGCGTAATCAAGACTTTTCAAGCAAAAGCCCGAGCTATACGATCCTCTAGCGGGCCGAATTAAATATTACATGAATCACGATAGAAGCTATGGCGACGGTTGGGGCTCATAAAACCTACTTAAGCTATTTTAATAAATGGCCGTGAATATCTTATGATGCTGCTTTTTAGGTTTGCTTATCTGGAATCTTCGAACAATTTTTTGTCTGTTCTTTTTTAATCTGATGTATATTTTATGTTAACAAGAATAGAAGCCAGATAAAGATAGATGTTCTATGTGCTTATTTTGATTATTCTGTGACTGAGCACCTGGAACAGGGCTGTGTATTTTGTATCCGGTGGTATCACCTTAGTTGTTGACCGTGATGACTCTCTGATGAGTAAGGGGACCTCCATACGAACCGAACTACCAACTAATTGTGTGCACCGCGGCGGAGGGTGAGGGTGAAGGTTCGGGCCCAGTAAAACCGCCCAGTAGTTATTACTGACCGTCCCAAGGCGGTACTTTCGTTGCGGTTGCATTTGTTTTATGTTCGGTGCTGTTTGGTTTATTGTGTTCTCTAATAGAAATAGAAACATAATTGTTAAATGTTTTTCGTATAATTTGCTTAGTCTGTTGTAACCCTTCCGTTGGTCTAAATTATTTAGTTCAATAAAGATAGCTGAGTTGCCACCTATTTGGGAAAGAGCTGCTGACTCGGCTTATCACTTGTAATTTATTGTTTGTTGGGATGTCTTTGTCAATCTTTCCCTTTGATGTTGGGGATGGGTTTGGGATCTGATTCAGTCAGTTCCTGAAGTGTAGTTACTCTTTAAATTAGTACTGGAACTTTACAGAACTACTTCTTATTTTTTGTCCCGTAGTCGATGTGAAATTTGTTTGTACATGTATCAGTTTCTAACCCTAATTCCATAACAATACTTTCTACTGCAACTGTAATACTAACTGATCGGCCGTAAACGAATATGCAGTCATTTCCTACCACCATGGATGCAAAATATGCAAATTGGTTAAAACTGGCTTGGCTGGCTTCAGAGATATTCAAGTTTTTAGATAGTGGACTATAGACGAAATCATCTTATAAGTTGTCAGAAAAGGATAAGTTTGCAGCAGGATTTTAAAAATCTCTTCTTATAGTGCAATGACTGACCAATAATGTTCACCTCAAATACACAATCTGAGGATCAACAATCACTCAAAGTTGTCTCATCTAGATGCTTATGAAGTGATAGTATATGCTGCGAATTCTCTTGGAGAGGGCCTAATAGTTTAATTTATTTTGAGGAGGCATAATAAATACATGTAGTATTCAACAGATACATATGTGTATGCGGGTTTTATTATGGGCAGGTGATGCTTACTACTTGCGAGCTCCTGATCACGCCTCTAGTTTGTGGGTCCATGTCTAATGGCTACATTCTAAGACCTCACTCACCTGTGAGTGACTCAACTTTGTACCCAGGGGGAGGATTATCCCATTGAAATTTGAGCAATATTCAGGATTAACTCAATGAGTGTAGCTGGAGTGACGTTCTAGAATACAGGCGTAAGTATTTAAAATATTCCGGAATTGTCAATGTTTATATGACTTATGAGTTCGGACTTACGATTTGGGTACTTTGCCACTTTCGTATATAAAAAGAACAATAATAATGATAATAAACTAAATATAGAAGTAAACACGTATGTAAAATAGTAAACTTTTTCTGTAGGACACGAATGATGCCCTTTGCGGAGATTGTCACAGGGCTGTGTAGGTCACCAATTGCCTAATATAAACAAATACTATTTTAACCTCAGTCATATTTACATTATGTCTATAATGGCTATGCAAAATCCTCTAGAATTTTAGCGAAATCTGTGAAAGAAGTTCAATACACAAGCTTTATAGCCTTAATTTCAGAAAGGCAACCTCCAAATGACTAAGTCCAAATGGCTGCAATTCTGTGTAAGTTGATTGTTTATCCATCACTAAAGCCTCATGCACATTCTCATGGTCTTCACAACATGTGAACAAATCAAAATCTAAAAGAGTGCTTTCAAAATTGGAAACAAACAAGTGAAAACTTAGGAGCAGTTGCTTACACAAACTACATACCCCAGAGTACTAAATGCTGAAACGATTGAAAAAAAGTAAAAAGTATGCAAAGACCAGGAACTGAAACAATCAAAATCCAAATCCAGCCCTCAAACCATAGTTGGAAACAACTAAGATTACAAATAATCAAGATACAGAGAACATATGGCCAACCGAGTGAGCAGCTTGTTCCCAAAAGGTGGCCACTCAGCAACCCAAACCGAACCAAAAATAATAATAACATACATAAGGTAAAACATCACAGAAACTCTGACACCAAAAACAGGCAACAAAGAACCACAACAGAACTACCGCCTTGGAACGGTCAGTAATGAATTACTGGGGGGCTTAAATTGATTTTACAGGCCCAACCTCACCCTCAGGTGCATTGAAAACTGTGGGAGGTGTTATTACACAAACTGTTTACCCTAAAGTAGGATGAACGGACTGACAAACAGACTGAAAAACACATAGGAGCCGACCTTAATGCCCTTTTCCCACAAATAGCGGTACACATTACGACAGATAGCTAATATATTCTGCGTTTCTAATTTATGCGCTTTTCATAAAATCGCAAAGCTCCGTAGAAATTAAACACCCACAGAAATAACCCGCTATAAGGTATTCTGTATCTAGCCTCCTGCTGGTATGAAGACCAGAAGTAATAGAGGATGTCTTACCTCAAACACTACATTTCAGTAAACGCTTATTTGGGTGTAACCAATACGTAATGTGTCTTTAAATGTCATTAATAAAATGCCCCACAATAATCCGATCAAAAGTAGTAGCATAGCTAAATGTCTTCGTACATTTAAATTTTATCGTTTTGTCTTGATATGTCCCCCCACCATAGGGGGTGGGACATATTAATTTTAAAGCGGGTCCTGTTGGCATCGGTGGTTACGTTTGGGTTTGCATATCTTCTTGTCTGCACTCTATCTTCTGCAGGGAATGATGGATTTTAACCAAACTTGCACAGGTACATTATTGGATAGAGGGAAAGAACTGCTTAAATTTTACTGACCTTGACCACCCAAGATGTGTAAAACAACACAACTGACACCCAAGAGGAAACGAAAAACAACCGAGTTCCGATTGGCCAAGAAGTGTGCAAACAAGCTCCGGGGCCAGCTAAAACCCCTATTGGCCAAGCAATGGACAGACAAACTGCGGCCCCTGCTAACTAAATACATATCTTTATGCCCGGCCATCATTGCGTGTGAGGCCTAACCCACCGGCGTGCAATTCAACAGACAACAAATACAATAAAACATTATTCGCTCAACCACTAACGATGCAGAATTTCGCATTACATCCACGGTATAGCCAATACGTTGTAACACTTGATGCTGTTTCATGAAATGATCCGAAATTCAGTCCTTGGTACATGTTTTAAATTATTTACCATCACCATAAATGCTAGTTCTCATAAGCATTGATTCAAAAGTGTTTTCAGATATGTCAGGGTCACCGATGAGGCTTGATTAGCCAAATCTTCAAAATATATCCCTTTATTTATTTTGATTGTCTTCTCTTCTCTTCAATGAACTCTTTAAGGTCTCAATTTTCAATTAGTGTCGGCTTTTTGATGTTGGGGATAGGGTTTGGGATCTGATTCTGTCAGTTCCTGAAGTGTAGTTACTCGTATCCGAGTAGATCTCGTCAGCTAGTAGTTCTCGTCATTCTGCTAAAAACGAGTTGTTCGCGTATTTTTTCTTCACTTCAACTGCCTTAATCCTAAGTTTATGATACATTTGGTCACACTAGTGCAAAAACTCATCAAGATATCGAGCTGTGTATATATAAATGCCGTTTTTTTCTCTTGGATTCGCAGTCGCGTGATTACGTCAGGGGCATTCACGCGAGCACGTTCAAAGCCACGTGCTGACCTCTCTTAATTGGGTCAGGTTTTCCAATATTGTGTCTACTTTGCAAACAAATTCCGAAAGTAAGTCAACATTGCAGGAAAAAAAAACAAAAATATTAAAATAGCAAACCTGACCCAGTCATCATTTATCGTTTTCAGCAGCCTCGTGAACAAGACAAACTCTTCGTCTGAGTTTTGTGTTTGTTTTCGTCTGCTGTGACCTCATTAAAAAATTGAGCGCATTCGGCATACGAACGGACTTTGTTACACGAATAAGATGTCAGAAATCATTATATAAGTACAACGGCAAAATGGGTTTTATATTTATTTTAAAATCGAGCTCAAAAGCCACATGACGAGAACTGCTTCTGGACGTGACGTTGTCTGTGCGTGATGGCATATCAAATAATGATCGCTCCCTGAGGTTCAATTCTATAAATAAATTCATGACGTGTGTGTCGAAACCAGAGTTATTAGGTACACAATACACAACTACCGCAAACTGAAAGAAAACGTACTTGTTTGGGAGAAAACAGGAAATTGTTAGAAAAAAATGACGAGAACTACTCGGATACGAGTACTCTTTAAATTTAACATTTTAAGAGAGTTTTTCGAAGTGTATGATATCAGTCGCCCTCTAAAGCGTTTGGCAGTTAGAACTTTATACCTGATATTGAATTTAGTCACGTGACTAGACAATCTAGCAAACCAAACAATTGTTATAATTGTATCGGAGAATAAGGTGTATAACTCTTTTTCACGGGGTCGTCTGTTGTGTCAGGCGTCTCTTACTTGATTTTTGCAGCTACTACACTCAGTAAGTGTGGCTGTCAGGGGGTTGCTCGTTGCCTGCCGATAGCTACCTCTTAATATTGAAACCACTCGGCTGATATTGTTGCTGGTGGACAGTTTGTCCCCGAGAATATCACCAACCCATATAGTCAGTGTTTCAAGGTTGATTTTGGTCCTTTAGCATTCGGGCACTAACTTTACTGATCTAAAGTAACCTTTGTTCCTTTCTTACTGTCCACACTGTATGTATTTGAAAGTAAGAAATTGATTAGATAAATAAGATTAATCACTTCCCTTTAAAGGCCAGGCTTTTTAGACAAGTCAAGGGCAAATTATCAATATTTTCAAAAATATTATTATCATGATATTGAAAAAAAAAAAAAAAAAAAAAAAAAAAAAAAAAAAAAAAGGCCCACACAAAGTGTATCTTTATATTGAACAATTTTGCTACAATAATTTTCAAGTAACTTTCTTATCCCCCATCTCGTAAATTTTCAAAAGGTTATCCTTGTAAACTTCAGAAGTCTGTAGTTAACACATTAACACTGGAATGTTAAAAAATAGGATTACTTTTTGCTTTCATTCCTGGATTTTGTTTTACATTTGTGCTCATTAAACTTACTTTATTTTCTGGGATCAGAAACCGTTTTATGACTTGTGTTTTTAATATGCTGATGGACATTTAGGATTAACCAAGGTACTATAACTTACATTTTCTTTGATTAATTACTGATTATTTTAAATTTGATGTACATGTAACTAAATTTTGATAAAATTTAAAACAAGCTTGTTGCTGGTTTACTCCTATCTTTTTTTGTTTTGTTTTTTTGACGGAAGGGCATATAGCTTTTACCCTGTCCGTGAGTGCGTATGTGTGTGTGTGTGTGTTTGGGTATTACCAAAATCGTGTCCGGCCCATAACTTCGCCCTGAATGGTAGGACTTGAAAACTTTTTGGCACAAATGATCAGCATGACAAGGCGACATGTCGCGTGCCAAAACCATGTCGTTCGCTTGAAGGTCAAGGTCACTTTTGGAACGTAATTTTTGTACACAGGCTATAGTGAATAATGTTCGTCTCCGGCCCATAACTTGCCCTGAATAGTAGGATTTGAAAACTTTTTGGCACAAATGATCAGCATGACAAGACAATGTGTCGCGTGCGAAAACCATGTCGCTCGTTTGAAGGTCAAGGTCACTTTGGGCACGTAATCTTTGGGCATAGGCTGTAGTGAATAATGTTCGTGTCCGGCCCATAACTTCGCCCAGAACGGAAGGATTTGAAAACTATTTGGCACAAATGATCAACATGACAAGACAATGTGTCGCGTGCAAAATCCATGTCGCTCGCTTGACGGTCAAGGTCACTTTGGGCACGTAAACTTTGTACATAGGCTATAGTGGATAATGTTCGTGTCCGGCCCATACCATTGTCCTGCATAGTGCGATTTTAAAATTCTTTAATATAAATAATCATTATGACAAGACAATATGTTGCATGCAAGAAGCATGCCTCTGGCTCACAGGTCAAGGTCACAGTCTGCACTTAACTATGTGCATTGGCCACTGTGAATCATTTCATGTCCTGGCCATAACCTCGTGCTGCATGGTTGGATTTCAAAATTGTTTGGCCTGATTTCAAAGCATGAGAAGACAATGTGTCGCTTGTAAGAACCATACTGCTTGCTTGAGGTTCAAGGTCACATTACACACATAAACTTTGTGTATAGGCTAAGTGAAAACATTTTCGTGTCTGACTCAAACCTCTGTCCTGCATGGTATGATTTCATTTTTTTTTGCATAAATGATTATCATGATAAGACGATGTGTTTTGTGCAAGAACCATGTCACTTACTCGAAGGTCAAGGTCACAGTTTGCACTTAAACTTTGTGGATAGGCAGCAGCGAGAACCTGTTCATATCCAGCCTATAATTTTGTCCCGCACAGTGTGATTTCAAATTTATTTGGCAAGGCGATTTGGCAAGGACTATGCCATTAGCTTAGGGTCAAGTTCACAGTACGCGTTTAACCTAGGTGAATAGGTTTTAATAAAAAACATGTTTGTGTCATATCTTGTCCAAGGTTTGACTGCAAAGTAAATGCAAGTCCTTTTGACCGATATTCCTAAGCCCTTGATTTTTCCCTTTATATTATACAATCTGCCTCTATAAAGCTATTAATCCTACAAGTGCCAGTACTTTAATCAAGGCGCTGTCTTACTGAAGGCACTAGACGGGGGCATCCGTGTCCTATGGATACATTTCTAGTTACTTCTAAATCGTAACTGTATGTTTGAGTAATAAGCTGCACACTCTGGTCACTTCCAATGGCTCTGGGACCTACAGACACAATATGTTGAAATATGTATTATGTAATACAGTGTCAGGAAGTAGGAATTAGTTGTAAAGAGTGCCCTACTTTCGAGGCATTTTTTCTTGCATGATTAATTGTAGGCCCTGATAAAATCTGGTGGCTATAGGATCAAAAATAATTCCAAATCCTTGAAATCTGTCATAGCTGCTGAATCACAGGAACGTAGAAAATTGTGACCTATAACGACCTATTTGCACGGGATGTGATCGTGAGCAGTCAAGTGTATGCACTGCAAAAGTCTAGTTGCTCTACGACACATAAAAGAAAGCAATGAAAAGATCTCCAGGACGTGCCATATTCAGATATTACTGTCCTTCTATTGAATGATGACCCACACGTGTTAAGTAGATGGCCAACAAAGTGACACATTTACTCTTCCTTTCATGAGACGGTCGCGGTGCTAGACGGTACAAAATGAACATGAAAATAAAAGTTATTACTACGCTGTAAAGAAAGAGTAAAATGTTTTGTGGTCTGCTGCTTCAAACCTGTACAAACATTTAACAATATCAGAACCGAAGTATGATATGGTCAGGGTAAAACCAGTCTATCGGGATTTATACATATTACTGTACTCGATAGTTTACCCTAAAATCCGGTGTTGTTCTTATTGTAAATTATTGAATGAGTTTGGGCAAGAAAGTGGCTAAGTCTTTTTTGTGAAAACTGACCCATTCCTAACTAGTCGAATTAGTACATAATTTGCTATCATTTAATATGCATTTTTGCTTAATGCGCCATGTATTTTAGATGGCGTCAGAGATGGCGTGTGGTATTTCGAGCAGATGATAAGTCCAAGTTGAGTGCAAAATGGGGGCTATGTCCACATAAAACTACTATGCTGATTTCGTATTTCAAAGCCGGCAAATAAATTTCTTGTCTTAAAACAACTGTGGGGCGCTATTTCGAATAAACATTATACAAAGCACTTAATTCGGCAAACATAGTTTGTACCATTGAAGTTCAAATTCATTTTATTTTGTTTGGGGTAAGACGATCAACAGTGGAACAACATTTTTGCTTCAACACCTTTTGAAATTATATCAATGTTCGTGTAAAATTGCAAATTAATGTCCCAGTTTCAAATTGTTTCATAAAGAGGCTACAAGCAAAATAAATATATTTCGTCTTTGATCCTGTCCTTCAAGGTAAATAGATGTCCTCCATAGCTTTGGTAATCAGGGTATTGCTGGCTACAAGCATTTCAGCCCAGTAGTTCTAACGTGATTTTTATATTTTCTTTGTTGAATCGCTTTAGGAGTTATATGCAGCTATGCAAGCCGACTAAATAAAGGGTAAGTGCAAAAAGGAGGCGAAATCACATTTTAGTCGTTTGAGAAAAACGCAAAATATAATATAATATTTTACAGAAAATAAAGTCAGCAGATAAAGAGACATATCACCGGCCTCATCCCCACTGGTAGCATGCGTTTGGGCAAGGCCTTCGCTGAGTTTTAGGCGTGATATAACCATCTTACAGTAACAAAGCTCAGTTAAGGCTAAGCTTAATAGGCATTCGTTCTTTTGCCAACAACCAAAATATGGCACAATCAGCACATTGTATTAAATAAAAAATAAACAGGTCATCGGAGCCTTTTTTAAACGACTATCACATCCAGTTACACTAAATAATTGACTGTAGGTATTCCTAAGCTTAATGTATAGGGTTTTTAGATACTGCGAGACACTGATCATATATACTACTGTAAACACAAACTGGATCACTGTGTACTTTTTCACAGTTATGAGAACTTAGATCCTAATCATGCTAACAGTCTTTTCTTGATTTAAATTGTTGCCCGTGATGACTCTCTAATGAGTTAGGGGACCTCTATAGGAACCGAACTACCAACTAATTGTGTGCACCACGGCGGAGGGTGAGGGTGAAGGTTTGGGCCCAGTAAAACCGGTTTAACCACCCCCCAGTAGTTTTTCCTGACCGTACCAAGGCGGTACTTTTGATGCGGTTGCATTTTTTTATGTTCGGTGCTGTTTGGTTTATTGTGTTATCATTTAACCCTTCTGTGATAAAAATTGAAAATAGGTAAAAATAGTTGTTAAACGTTTTCGATTAATTTGCTTAGTCTGTTGTAACCCTTCTGTTGGTCCAAATTATTTATTTTGGTAAAGATAGCTGAGTTGCCACCTATTTGGGAAAGAGCTGCTCACTCGGCTTATCATTTGTAATTTATTATTTGTTGGGATGTCTTTGTCAATCTTTTCCTTTGATGTTGGGGAAAGGGTTTGGGATCTGATTTAGTCAGTTCCTGAAGTGTAGTTACTCTTTAAATTTCTATACCAAATAGACCGCCAATTTCAGACATGCTCCTGAAGAAATTATTATTATTAATTATTATTATTTCTTGTTCGTTTAGTAGGACTGTCTATCCGCAAATTTTAGCAATTCGCAACGGTTTTATCCTGATTATGCTTCGAATATAATTTTATAGCCATGGGTACAGAACTGGTTTTGAAGAAAAACACAAAAAACAACAACAAACGAACATTGAAATCAGTTTTATTTGGTAAAGTTTAAATATGATCTTGTAGTAACAAAATATGTCACGGGCCCTTGTTCCGCTACGGACGTTTTCCTATTAGTTATTTTCAGAATACAAAGCTTTCTACAAAAAAGAAAACAATAATAAATAAATAAATAAATTGAAAATAAATAAATGAAAATAAATAAATAAAAATAAATGAAAATAAATAAATGAAAATAAATAAATAAAAATAAATAAATAAATAAATGAAAATAAATAAATAAATAAGTATAAACAATAAAACAACAACAACGAGGCATTCACATCTGATGGGTCTGGAAAAGTAGTTGCTTTTGTTGTTTTCCTATTTTTTCTAGTAGGGGATCTTGGATTTTTGGGTCAGTCCCTTTAAAATTTAAGGAGGAGAAGTCAGTTGAATATGTGTTTGTAGGTATATTCTAAATCTGATTAGTACCGTAAGAAATTTGCAATTTTTACATGAGATCGTTTCGTAGAAGTCGTTTGAAATAATATCTACAGACGGACGACGGTCGGACGTAAAAACTGTTTTATTGGTGACATCCCACATCAAATTAAACATATTATAACAGACAAGGGCATCAGGAAGGAGATGTTTGATGCAGCAAGTACCCGCGCAAAGCGACAGACAAGGGCATCAGGAAAGAGATGTTTGATGCAGCAAGAACCCGCAAAAAGTTAAAACAGTTCAAAGAATGGGAGCCAAACTCAGCTAAGATTCTTGTCGCTATGACAAGTTTGTCTTAGTTTTGTAATAATTTAGAAATTTTACCAGATACATAAAATTGATCACGATAACTTTAAATCAGTATTTCAGTAGTGACGCCAATGCTAGAGACCAGAATCAACACTGAAACACTGACTAACTGGGTTGATGATATTCTCGGGGACATATTGTCCACCAGCAGCGATACCGGCCCAGTGGTTCTCATATAAACGTATCCATACCAATTTTAGTGCGACAGACGCTTTTTTCTGCATTTAACTTCTTCAGTGTCGCTAAACCCCAACAGTTTGAAAGAAAAGAGATTATGGGCAGGTCCCGGCAGGCAACGAGCATCCCTCTCCGAGTCACACTTATTGTCGTATTCCGCAGGACACATTAGCTGCAGACATCAGGTAAGAGAGGCCTACGTATTAACTCGCGAGCGCAGGCGTCCTCCATTGAGCCACCTCAGCCCCTGTGTCTCGCAAAAAGCGACAGACAAGGGCATCAGGAAAGAGATGTTTGATGAAGCAAGAACCCGCACAAACTTAAAAGAGTTCAAAAGAATGGAAGCCAAACTCAGCTAAGATTCTTGTCGCTACGACAATTTTGTCTTGGTTAAAGAATAATTAAGAAATTTAACCAGATAAACATTAAATCCATCTTGAAACTAGAGAGTAGTAATAGATCAGTAACAACATTCTATATGCCATAAAAGTATATAAAGATACCAATGCTTCTCGGGGAGTCAGAATATATTAACCGGGGGTCAAAATATTATGACCGGGGTCACTATATTTTTTAAAGAGGACCGGGGGTCAATATTTTATAGGCCTTATCGAGGGGTCATTATTGTTTAACGAGAGTCAGTATTCTATAGGAAAGGGTCACTCATACTACGAAACAATAACGGGGGAGGAGTAGTAATTTTATAGGGGTCACTTTGCTTCTGGCCTTAGTTATAAACGATTTTCAAATTAACAAGAGTGAGGTCAACGATCCAAAATGATACATGCGCTTTCGTACTGATCCTATTTGAGTTTATTTATGCTCTAGCCATTGCTATTTATACGAATGCATATTGTTTATGTTAAAGGTAATAGAAATAAGATAAAAACTGTACACGGGAAGAACAGGGAGATTTTTTACAGCCGCCACATGGCACTTTGCATCATTTACAGTCAAATCAAATAAAATCTATAAGATTTGCCCTTGGAAATAAAGAATAAATCTGAGTATCCATGTTATTGTAACTTCGTCTGACAGAAGTGTTGTCTGAAGCTGTACTACATTTCGTCTTGGTTTATGGAGACTAAGCAAATATTATGTAAGTACGCCAAGTGATTTTTCTTACACTTTAAGTTCAGACAAGTACATATACATATTTTTATCACCACTTGTGCAAAGGAAAGTCTTACAGATTTACAGTATACAGAAAGAGTGCCTGCTACAGTTATCCCATACATTGGTAAGCCGCGAATTGTGTGACACATATGAAGTAAAGTTATGATTACCTTATTAAGTGTACATTGTCAGGTGCATTCATTGCCAAGGTATAGTATTGGCTATAACTCAAAACAATAAGGCTTTATATAAAAAAAAAAATACAAGCTACGGAACGCATAGCAGTTTTGTATACGAGCAAGTTAACGGTGTACAGCTGTACTGTCTGTGAAAGAAACTTTGAGTCGCTGGCAGGTGACAGCAAATACAAAAGAAATTTAAAATATATGTTTTATACCTACCCGTTCTTCAAGTTCTTGCCTTTTCACCGAAAGCCTATAGATAAAACAAGCATGTTAAAAAATAAAAAAATCAGAATAGTGCCGATGAACTGAATAACAAAACACATTCATTATGAACAGTTAGATAAGAGGAATGAGATTTATCTTCCTTCCGGCTTTATTGTATAGCCGAGCCATCAGTTCCAGTCATTTTCTCACGCATAACAGCGTTCTATTTATTTAATATGAAAAAAGCCCTGCTTTTAGGCGAGCACATCGCTCTTTACAATGCTTTCCAGAGTTACAGAGTAGAGTATTATTTTTTCATTGCAGAATTTATACATAAATACTTGTACAGCATTGCTATCCCTACAGGCGGTGTTTTTGTCGTATGAAATTTGCAATAAAATTATTGCAACTCAGCAACAGCGAATTACGTCTGACAAACTGATGAGAAACTGTCAGAGAACAGTTTTACCCCTAGTAGCGTTTTCCAACGGAAAACGGGTTGTAATTCTGTTCATTTCTTCTCTACGTCGCTTTCTAATTCCTTTTAATTTCCTCCGATGCTCATGCTCCTTGCATATTTTGTGTGCTGGCAATGTAGTGATTTACCGCCACAGAAGCGGTTAGAGTTGACGCCATCTTGTTTTTTCTCAAACGGAACATTTGACGTCATTAAGTAACGTAGTGACAGGAAGACTGTCCGAGCAGTAGTGTTTTAACTATTTTGTGGATTTCTATTCAATCCAGTCCAATTTGATATATACGGAAGCGGAAGTTGGTGTCGTAAAGAAAGAAATTTCATTGAAAGTAATGTACTTTGTAGCTAAAAATGTGCCTTACCAATCCTCTACCATATAACTCCCGCTCTTTCAAAGCGCCTACGGAGCATTGAATTGCAGACACCTTGTGCTGCAAGTGAGTGCTCGCTTACACTCAAGTATCTAGCCGCAAACTGCTTAAGTGCAGAACAAGCAAGTGCTATCATTTAACGTATTTTGCAAGTTTGCAGACTCCTTAGCAAAGAGAGACGTTAGTGAGAATTTTAAAAAGGTGCAAAATACCATCTAATTGTTTAAAGAAGTATTTCAAACTTTTTGAATTATTTCTACGTTATTTATTGTGTACTTTAAAAGTATTTCAAATTCATTTCCTTCCAACTGTCGTAAAACCTTTTTCATGACTTTGGATACAAGTATTTCAAGACCTGAAAATTAACTCACTTGTGGCAGTTCTTGTGTTCGTTTTCCGGTCCTAGAAGGTCTGTTAATTCCAGAGGATCTCTCTGGTAATATTCAACGTCAAGTAAGGTCCACTCTATTATGATAGCATCTCTGCAATCGTCTGAAAGACAATAAGGGACACAATTTATCTTCATAAAACAACGCAAACTCATAGATCTAATGGAAATTTTGAAAATCCATTTGGGAAACAAATCCACAAGACTTTTCAAAATTCCATTGGGATTGTTTTCATATATTATCAAATGGGATTTTCTTCTCATGGGCAAAAATAAGAAATAAAATATAAAATGTTTGTTTTAACTCTTAAATCTTTTCAAGGAATCATTCATATTGCAGAAAAAGTCTACGATTTCTTTCAAAAAGTACAAGGTTCGTAAACCTGCTATATCGGCCCTGTAAATTGGCAAAAAATCAAACTGGCTTAAGAACAGCGGAATTGTGCTAGTTAATATGTCTGGCATCTCTACTGTTAGAATCAGCACCTGTTTTGCTATTCTAGCCTCCTTTTTATGTAATAGGCCGATATAATAGGGTAGGGTAGGCGTATATTGATGTTTTTGCGAGTTTTCGCATCTTTGATCGCAAATTTGACTATAGGCACAGTCGCCTTACAATAAGATTTTTTGACAGTGCTTATATATTGTATATTGTAATTATCTATCGCTTTTAATACATATTTTTGTAAGGCAGCTGGCACAGCTGATAGTGAAAAAATAACTTTTCCATTTTTTCAACGACAAATAACTGAGAAAGACGCGACAAGTTGTAACGTCACCGTTTGTTACGTCACAATGTAGCGTTGGGGGACGTCACTGGCAGAGAGTACCTGGCCATGAGAGACAGCTGATTATTCAAGGTTAATTGGCCGGTAAATAGGTATATATCGTATATATCAATGCGTTGCATTTTACGAAAGTGGGGTGGGGGGGGGGGCGTTAATTAGAGCCGAAATTGTAATAAATCAGCCACTGTCAAAATACCTCTAATAAACTGTAGTTTGGTTAAAGGGTACTATCTTAATGTTTGCCCCCCTTTTCAGTAGGGGTGGGGTTCAACTCTTAAAGGAAAGAATTTGCTCCTCTATGAGCAATTCTTTCCTTCAACAGTAGACCCCATTTCAAAGTTCTACCAAATCTACAGAAGCAAACAAGGTTTTCATGCAAGATAATATAACATTATTGAAGGGGGCGTTTATTAGAGCAGGTGTGTTTATTAGGATGAATGCGGTATTCTAGCTTTGCTGCGCCCAAACCTAACTCAGCGAATTCGACGAGAAACAGTGATCTACGAGGAAAACAGCTTTGACTTCCAAATCCTTCGGACGAGCGGCAAGATGGGACCACATACCAGACGGCTTTGCACCCATGTCTGAAATAAGCCAGAAGGATTTGCGGTTCTGTTTTACTGACCCAAATATAGCATTTGTTCAGAAGTATGAGTAGGGTGTAAGGGGGTCCACTGAATCGTAAAAGAAGCAATGTTGCGGGTGAGAAAGCAATTAAGAGAAGCTGACTGTAAGCATCGAGCATTGGATGGAAACTCAAAATTTTGTATTTTGCTAAAAATGTCATGGTTTAAAACTCTCGACGAGAGATGAAGATTAGTGAAAAAATTAGTGAAACATGTCAAACGGTTCTCGAGATATCTAAGCAATTACTGTTGCCATGGCAACCATTTTTAGGCCGCTCAAATTTTACATATTTTTATGAATTTCAAAGGGAAAACGTGTCTGTCCTGAAGCAAGTATCAAATAGTTAACTGGTATGGTGCTTAGGACTAAATGTAATTGCCAGTCTCTGCACCTTCAGAGCATTGGCTACTGCACGTTGTTGAAACCATGGCAACTGGAAGTACATATAGTCGGAGAAAAAATAAAATTTGTGAAAATAGCTCTTTTTTAAATCGAGGTTATTGAAAATGGCAGCCTGACCTGAATATACCATTCACCTAGCTTCAAACAGCAACATAAGTACGGTACATAGCAAAAACAATTAGTTGTAAACTTTCACTGACTACAGAATCAATGCACGTGCAAAGGGTGTCCCTGTCGCAATTACAATTTTACAGAAACAACAGTTTTTTAGATTTCTTTACCCTAATTTCCACACGTTCAGTTTGAATTTGCTTATTAAACAAATAAAGAGTCGCATTTTCATCCCAACTTCGCAAATAACGGCGTAGAAATGTAGTGTTTGATGTTGTTTCTATGGTTACGATGCATAAAAATATGTTACATCAGTTCAAAACGACCCTAAACCCGTGTAACTAATATACAACTCTTAATTTGCAGTAGAATCGATATGGTTTTAATGTAGTTCAGTACTTGGTTTCTGTTTCTCTAATAGTTTTCATTTTTTCCTAATAAACAGATTTAAAGTTGCTGCTTAGATACCCCACCCACTGTATATGCAATAGCAATATCATCGTTTTGTGAAGAGAAAGTGTGTACAAATGTGAAAAAATAGGTGATATAGAACTACACGATTAAGCAAAAAAAAATTTCTTACCAGTGAATTGTCGCGGATGTATACATGGTGTTGAAGCGCTAAAGGTAGTTTATATCTCGAGGGCTAAGCCGGAGTGAGTTAAGAAAAGCTAAATGTAAGAAACAAGCCGAAAAATCACACGCTCAACCAATAATAATTTCATAACAAAATGGTTATTTCAAACATTTTTATGGCACCACAAATTAACATTTAAATGGCAGACTGGAAAACGAGGATAGTTAATAACAGGTTTGTAGTTTTATGGCCCTTTCAACGGTACTTAGGTCATGCATGGGTGATTTTTAAAGACTGTGTGCAATGGCACCCCGTGATTGAAAAAAAAAGAGATTTGAACAAGGACTGCTAGCTTAGCACGCAGGCGCTTCCATCGCTAAGCTACAGAAAAGCGGATGACATTAGATAGGATGAATAAATCAAGTGCTCATGAGTACTCGTATACTTAAGATGGCACCCCTATCAGGATTACCTAAATTACACGACTTTCTTGGCTATTCTAGAAGCCCCGGGTAGCACAGTAGGTTAATGCCTGGCCTGCTGATCAAGTGGAACTCTCCCGGGTAGCACAGTAGGTTAATGCCTGGCCTGCTGTTCAAGTGGTTCAGAGTTCGAGATCTGCTGGATACATTAATCTTTCCAACTGCAAATTTGGCCGCAATGCACAGCTTTTCATACTCATCCCCCCATCCCCCCCCCCCCCCCCCACACACACACACTTCCCACCATCCACCAACCACATCCCCCCAATCGTCCTAATATGACTGAAATACTGTTAAAAAGGACATAAAATCCAAAGTCATTCATCCATCCATTTTTAGCTGTTCTATGTAGTATGACGATCATAGGTAACAGAACATTGCTTAAAATTTCAGTATCCCTCGGTGAATAGACGCTGTAGGCCTTAGTCTACACCATTTTCTGTCCTGAAAAATGCCTCTTCTTGCGTATAACCTGCTTCACAGAAGCAATTCATTCAAAAACATTAGTAAATTTATTCATTCAACATAAAATAAAGATAAGGCAAAAATATTGCTGCAAATAAAACGGTTTTACTCCGTTCTTCTATTCCGTGATTTCTGCAGACGTTTTGCTCGGGACAACTCTTGTCATCAAATGTACCGAATGCAACTGCAACTGCAGTCTTGGTAAATGGACCTATTTCATAGATAACAAAGGTCAAGGTGAGCATTGTTGACAGTAATCTTATTCTTTCAGAAATACTTTCTTTAATTATTAAAAGGTAGGTTCCTGTACTTTGGAATGCATCATAATTTCGATGATCTTTCATCCAAGTTGTTGGAAAGCACTTATAAAAGCGAATGAATAAGTTTCACTAAAAAGTGTAAATCAAAAAAAATATTAGAAAAGTTGTTTTGCAAGGGATTTCCTAACTCTGCTTCACACACCAGTTAGCGCTATTTTTAGTTCGCCCCAAAAATAGATAACACAGCTGAGGTCATGCTGCATTGCATTTTGGGATAGTTTTAACCCATCCACCATGCCAGGACCTCTAGGAGAGCTCACGACTAGGGAAAATTGTCCTTTGGAGAATGGCATCAGAAATCGCGCACTTATAGACATAATAAACATAGTTATTTTTAGAACTGGAATTCCAACGAAAGAAAATAAACCAAAAGGGAAACGACTATTTTCTTCAACATCTGACGAGTTTCTCAGTAGCAACAAATTCAAAAAAATAAGAGAATTCAATACTGCTCAGAAAAAGACGAAATTATTTTGTGGACATAATTGTTATCGCTAGTACAGGAACCTACCTTTATTAAAGATCATGGATACTGCCTGTAGTGTTCGCAGATTTGTAATCGTCAAGGGAGGTAGATAATGCCAGTTTGACTTATCTCCCTTCTTACAATTTTACAGTATTAACACATTTCAAAGATGGATAAGTTTTAAAGTTTTGCGAGTTTACACCTAATTTTTTGACTTTCTTAAACTTCAAACCTTACTCTATCATGCATATATTGCCTTATTGTCAAAAGTGACTGCCATTTTTAGTTATAAGGCGAATAAAACACCAATTTTCCGCTCAAAATTGGGTCGATTTTTTCCAGTAAAAGTTCTCCCGTTGATAATAAGGGACAGAAAACATTCATATCATGTTATCTTATTACATACATATGTATTTTCAAACTATACAAACAAATAGGAATGGGATAATATTTGTTGTTTGATTTTAATCGAGGAAATATTACATACATGTCTCAATATTGATATTTTCAAAATGGATTCCTGGTTACCATGGAAACGGCCGAACGTTGACCTCTAAAAACTTGTGAAATACAAACAAGCATGGTATATATCAATTTCCCAAAATTTGAGCCAAATCCGTAATTTTCGACTTTCCACGTTATTATGGACCAATGCTCGATGCTTACAGTCAGCCTCTCTTAAGTTTGCAAAGCGAGAAACTCCAACCATTATTCCACTAAACATATGCATAATTACTGTGCATGTAAATGGATACATGGAAGGATGACTTGTGATTTTACGTCCTTTTCAACAGTATTTCAGTTATATCAGGACGATGGGATAATGATAACGAAAGGCTATGTGCATTGGAACCGTTTTTACGGTACGAAAGATTCTCGCCTCAAGCGGGATTCGAACCCGGTCCGCTAGAACAGTATAGGCCAGCACTTAACTCACTGAGCTACAGGGCCTCCTTTTCGCATGCAAAAAAGTATGTGAAGTGAGTTCCAGAATGACAAATGCAAATCGGAAATCGGTAAAAGAACTGGCGTAAATACAAAATCTGCTAGGCTGGTCTTCTGATCCTCTTTGCAAAAGCAATAAAAGCAAAAAGTTGTAACCATAACGCCCAACTCACATGAGAATTTGCAGGCCAGAAGCCTGCAAAATTTCAGACTGATTCATGACAAGCTGCAGGAGGCGCATTTAAGTTTAAGTACCGTCTGTCAAACGGGAGAGGGGGGGGGAGTGGATTGTGGATTGGGGGTGGGGAACTATTGAACTAAGGAAAGGTGAATACTGTGTTTGAAAAAACAGTGGACAAAAAAGGGAAACTGGTCTATAAAAAACAGCAATTTATATAATTAATGAGCTGAAAAGAAGATGTTTTGGGTAAACACGCATAAACAGTGCCAATCAGCCTCCCCGCCCCTTACACACCTCTCGCCCCGAAAAAGAGCCCCCCCCCCCCAACAAGTCGCCCAGTAGGTTAAGCGCCTGGCCTGCAGATTAAGCGATGACAGATTCGAGGTCGGCTGGATGCGGAAATCTTTCCAACCGTAAACGGGGTTGTATTTCACACAGTCTTTCATTATCACCCTCCTATCGTCCTGATATGACTGAAATACGTTTAAAAATGATTGAAAATCGCAATCGTCCACCCGTCCATACGCCCCCACCTCCCCCCGCTCCCGAATCACACACACCCAACTTCAGCTAGGAATTGCAAGAGTTTATCAATTTACGAATTACGCACTATATGACAAGGCTACACTGAATAATGATTTTTTTTTCTGCTTCAATACACTAGTTTGATGATGCAAGCAAATCAAACACGTCTCACCGAGAATTGGTATTGTTATCATTAGTTTTACTAGTGGTCAAAACAGGGACCGTAAAGTTAAAAAATCTAAACATTGAGGAAACCTACAATAATTACCGTAACTGTCCTAAAATTGAAGAATTGTTCATTGTTGTAATGTGCATTTACCTCAAAGATTCAGATGGAAAAGCACACAAAGTAGACCCAGTTGCAGTCTGATCTGGGTCTGCACATCAAACATCAATGTCATAGACTTCTGGAATGCGACACCGTACCAATATTTGGATTACTTGCAGCTCCCCGCAATTCGGCCACAGAATGCATGAACGAAAGGATAATTTAGCTGCATGTCGAGCCGAGCTTGAAACGTACATCAATGAAAGAATGTTTTTTATGTTAATGTACATTTCTTTCTGACAACCAAATATCAAAATATAAGAGCTATAAATGTTCAATCATGAAAAGTGTGCTTCTGCTTTTATTCAAATTCCATTATTGCCATTTCGCGATGACTGTTTTCAAATATTTATTTCACGAAGCTCCCGATGACATTTCACTTTGTTCTTCAATCATCTGTTGTTGTCGATTGGTTCAATTATGGCCCTTTTCGACTCGAACTAAAGTTCCTACCACAGTAGTATTTTGGGGCATGCGCACTCGCATTATCAGTCGAACGCCAAAAGTTGCTACAATAGTAGATTGTCATGGAGACGGAAATAAATACTGTGCATTTCATTGCCTTTTCCGTCCATGCAGTCTTTAAAAACGATAATTTATAGATTAAATGATAACATATTCCCTTATATAATTGTATGAGCAAATATCCGGAATATAAAAGAAAATAAAATACTTGTTGTTCACCCACAAATCGCGAAAGTCTTCAACGGCCGCCATCTTGCTACTAGAGTAACGGCGGTACAGACCTCGGTAGATCTTTGGTAAGTTCATGACGTCAGTTTAGTAGCTACTATCGCACTTTGACTGGAACTTTAGTAAATATAGTAGCTGCTACAGTTCGAGTCGAAGTGGGCCCGGGTCGTAACGGAGCATTCGGAATGTGCGATTCTGTACGTCGTATATTCGTGCATATTTTTATATTTATTTATTTCTATTTCTTTGTTATTGTTAATATTATTATTATTATTATTATTATCTTTTTTTTCCAGCTCTCAAAACGAGGTTTCCCAAAAGGCTCAATGGAACGAATCCATCAGATGCGCCTCCTGGCACCGAGATTGTCCGTGATCTGTCGTATTCAAAAAAGAGACTTTGAGTTCGATATTATTTATTTATTTACATGTAGATGACAAAAAAATTAAGTGAAAAAGTCCATTTCACTTTTTACTATAAAAGACCATGTGAGCAATTAACTTAGAGGAAACAAAATAAAATGCTCTTAATTCTATGATCCCTCGTTGAATTGCTAGTGTTTAATTTTTGCAGGGAGGTTACCAAAACAGGCCAGAATTTAGTCTCGCATGAGATGGATGGAGAACGTTTGATTTTGTGTCCGTTTCAACAGTATTTAAGTCATATCAGCATGAATGGAGAGTGATATTGGTAGATTGTGTGTAGTGGAACCCCAAGGATTTCCGCTTCCTGAAATATTTCAGTCTACATTGTATATCGAGCCGTCATCCAGAGAGATGGAGAAAGAAAAGACATGCTATGGGAGAATAAAATGTCCAAACAATCCCTACCCGCACCTACTGCATGCACAGTAGGCCCTTGTTCCACTGTTTTCCCAATAAGTCGGACTCCTTGACACTGAAAACTACCCGCCACCATCGCCTGACCACAAGCACTTCGATACGTGCCGAATTTTGACGGATAACGACATAGAAAAGAATATCATCTCTGTTTTATTTTATTATTATTATTATTTCTTCTCAGAACATCAGAACTCCAAAGCAAACAAAACTAATTTGATAAAAACATAAATAAATTTTCATGAATGAAAAACAAGCAGTTTTCCTCGGAATTAGTTTGCGCTTCGCATTTTGTCCGCAAAATAAAACGTACGTATATGTAACAAAATTTTGTTTTGCGAATAAAATTCTATACAAAAACTTACACCGGACTTAGAAATAATTGTGCCAAATCAAATATGATAGTATAGAAAAAATTGAAATCCACAGACTTTTTTAAGCTCTACAAGCGTCAGTATTACATGTAATACCATCACGCAGGACAAACGCAGGAGGCGGGGGTGGGGTGGGGGTGATGTTTATTATAAAGATTAACATATACATACGAGCTCCCGCAGAAACGAAATAGCAACATCTAATCGACCTCGTTAAAGAGTGGCAGCACAGAGCAAACGGAAAAGCGCTACAAAGCAAACTTATAAGTTGAATAACGTCGTTAACGTCATAAAATCATTAAGTACGTCGCGTGGGGTAGAATATTTTAATGACATTACAATTACGTAAATAACACGCGAGCCTTCAAAAAATCCATTTTCAATCGCAGGAAACATATCAATATGATATAGTAAAATTTCATCAATTTCTGAGACAGGGCCGATTTTGACCCTCCGTGAACCTTGTCCTTTAATTTTCCCCATGGGATTTCTCCAATTTTGCTATATAGGAAAAACGGCCCATATCATTTTTATAAAAATATTTTTATGATAACACTGCCTGTCAAAAAAATCAATAAATACACATTTTTGTACCATAATACTGAAGTAATATCTATATTTATATTTATCCATAGGATTTTCTCGAATTTTGTCACATGTGATTTTTTCTGACATTAGTTTGACACCAGTGCTGAATTCGATACAGAACCGTATCGATCCGTCCCTTTCAGGGACTAACAGCATTGGAGAAGAATATGGAGAAATTGATTGCTCAATAACCCCTAATCTATCAATTCCAGGATTTCCCTGTCCATAACTTCACGCGACCTAAAAGCTAACGAATAACCTCTTGACCTTACCGGTTTGGTAGTTAATAATTTGATATCGTGCTGAATTATATCAGTCTTCCCGGAAAATCCGTCAAAACTTCGGGGTATAGCTGAAGTAACGCCTTAATCTCCTCCCTCTGTTCGGTCTTTATCTGAAATACTTTTGTACTTATTACCACCGGCAATGTACATTGAATTTCTTCTTATGAAAAATCATCATCTACGCTGTCGTCCATTTCGACATTCGCAACGGATGCGAAATGTTCATCAATTTCGACAATAGATTCTCCCATTATTAAGCAATTAAACGCCGTGTTTTGAATCTCTAGTGAATGGTAGTGAGTGATACCGGATTTACGGCACATCAGCACTAAAGACTATTTCTCGCCGAATAAATACTGTTAAAGTTTGCATAGTATGTCTTACTATATAGACCCAACCACACAGGAGTATGATACCGAACTCATGCGCGGTCATTTGATTCACTGCTTTGAACAAAATGAAATGCAACTGTTTCCTGCTAGAACTCGAAAGTCCTCAAATGTTGATGGTGTGAGATATGGACATATCTCAAAATATTCTGCTCTTGTCAGATGCCAGAAGATGGCCACTATGTAATTTGTGACAAGTGCAGCATATGGTATCATCCTGCCTGCGAAGGACTAGAAGTTAACGACATACCTAAGAGTGGCATTTTATATTTCTGTAAAAAATGCTTAAACCCAAAACGAAGGAAAAATAGATAAAGATAAAAATTATTTAGTTATATTTTGTGTTGTTTTTCGGTTATCAATTATGCCCATGTTTGATGTCGTAAGTAGGGTCTTGCTATTGTTACAGTGTCAGAAAAAGCTGTGACTAAAACGTCACGGAAGGATTACTTGTCACGGGTTTTAGGCATGTGCAATTGTAAGACCGTCACGTGTTTTCTTTCGTCACGGGTTTGAGGTGATCCCTTAATATTGTTATGTAGATTTCTATCTACCTATTTCCTGTGTACAGTTGGTTACCGTGGAAATTAAGAAGATGCAGGAATATTTGTAATTCGGTAAGTACAAAAACGGTTCAAGAAAAGCACAACTTCTTTGGTTTATTCTTAAATTAACTTGCGTATCGAGGACAAAACCTACATGATCGTCTGCGAGGCACGAAACTAGCTAGCCCAAGCTGCCAGTCGCTGCTTACAATCAGCGGCTTACCTCACAACGCTAGTAGTGTCAAACACTATCACTATCATTGCTAACGGCAAGTAGTGACTGCCGGCAGCGCTCGTCAGCATTTATTGTCAGTGGTGAGTAGTGAATGCTGACAACGCTCGTCAGCATTTATTGCTAGAAGTGAGTAGTGACTGCTTGCAGTCAGCGCTCATCAGCATTTATTGTCAGTGGTGAGTACTGACTGCTAACAGAGTTCGTCAGCATTCATTATTAGTGGTGAGTAGTGACTGCTGACAGTCAGCGCTCGTCAGCATTTGTTGCTTGTGGTGTGTAGTGACTGCTGATGCTAGCTAGCAGTACCTGCGAGTCACTGCTTATTTTCAGCTGCTCACTCCACACCACTAGCAGTGACAAACATCGTCACCATTATTGCTAACGGTGAGCAGTGACGTCATGCTAACAGTCAGCGCTCGTCAGCATTTATTGCTAGCGGCGATAAGTGATTGCTTGCAGTCAGCGCTCGACAGAATTTACTGCTAGCGGTTAGTAGGGACTGCGGACAGTCAGCGTTTGTCAGCATTTAATACGAGCAGTAAGTAGTGCTTGCCGGCAGTCAGCGCTTTTCAGAATTTACTGCTAGTTGTGAGAAGTAACTGCTGGCGTTTATTCAACCCTACGCATACACCAGATACGAGGATCGTCCAAACATTTCTGTCACTGGACTCATAACTTTGCTCACAGATGTGATAGCTTACCACGGTTTTTTATGGAAAGCCATTGCTGTCTTAAGGTCAGCATCTGCAAATTTGTAGATGCACCGGGTAGAATATTTGATCGAATTCATAATTTACATGACCAGATTAATAAATCATTAGGTGGGGGATTCATAATATATGGTGCAGACAACAAACTACTGTATGCATTGGTTATAATATTTGGTCGGAAAAGCATATCATTCAATCAGTTGCATTCAGAAATTGGTGTTGGAGTCATAGTACTGGACCCAGGAGACATATTATTGTGTGTGCAAGTTACAGTATTTGGTTAAAATAGCAAAGTATTTGGTTTATTCGCCATGCCACTGTGTGCAATGAATATACCATTTGGTCGGCAGAGCATATTAGATCAGTTGCATTCAGCAATTGGTGTTAATGCCATAAGACTTGACGCATGATACAAATTATTATGTGTACAAGTTATAGTATTTGATTCATTCGCCATACCACTCTGTGTAATGAATATAATATTTGGTCGGCATAGCATACTATTCAATAAGTTGCATACGGCAATTAATCTTGGTGCCATAATACTGGACGCAGGAAACAAGTTATTGTATGTACAAGTTATAGTATTTGGTTTAAACAACAAAGTATTTGATTCATTCGCCATATCATCCAGTCAACTGCATACATCTATTGGTGTTTGTGTCATGATACTACCCGCAACAGACAATCTACTTTGTGGTATAATCATAATATTTTTATTTAAATACCATATTATTTGATTCGTTTGTAATATCACTGAATGTACTGACAAAAATATACAAGTAGAAGAGCGGTTTATTTGGTGTTCAAGATGTATCACTGTATGTGGTCACCATATTATTCAATCTTTTCAGTATACATTGTAATAGTCAACCGTTATGTCATAATATATGACCGATTCGTCATATTGGCAAAAACCATAATGGAACTAAAATCCGGGAACAGTTAAAAGCCGGTCCCGCAATCCGGTATCTCTATTTTAGGGCTTTTCAGATCCATTTTTGCACTCTTCCGGAGCCACTCAGAGTATGTAGAGGCAACACGAGTCGTGAACCAATCGTAAACTTAGTCTTACTTACGGAAAACCCATGAGTTGGTCAACTCGGCATTCAAAAGGGGATCGAGTGGAGGAGGGGGGCAGGAGGGGGAGGGAGGGGAACAGATATCAAAGGAAAACAATTAAACTTAGAGTCCACAGGATGATGTGTCTCGTCCGTCAACACGTTCAAAGGTAGGACCCTATTTCAAATACAAAATGGCAAAGTAGACACAGGGTAGGGCAGGGCAGGGTAGGTTGGAGGACACAGGGTAGGACAGGGCATGTTAGTAGGGTAGGTAGACACAGGGTAGGGTAGGGCGGTGTGCGGTAGGTACTGGGAGGTAGACTCAGGTTAGGGTATGCAGAGTAGGGTAAGTAGGTAGACATAGGGTAACGTAAGGCAATTTAGGTAGGTAGACACCGGGAAGGGTAGGAAATGGTTAGACACAAGGTAGGGGTTGCAGGGCAGGGACAGTCCACAAGATATGTCTCCCCTGTCACCAAGTTCTAGGGTAGGTCAGGGTAGGGTAGTGGTAGGGTAGTGGTAGGGGTAGGCGTCGGGGTAGGGATAGGGTAGGGTAGGGTAGGCTAGGGTAGATATACCCGATTTGTACCTACCTAAACCCTCTTACGCTACCCCTTGTAGCGTGTAGAGGGTAGGGGTAGGGTAGGGTAGATATAACGCAATTTATATCTACCTAAACCCTCTTACGCTACCCCTTGTGTACCTGCCTACCCTACTCTACCCTACCCTACCCTTCCAGTACCTACCACATCCGGCCCTACCCTACTCTGTGTCTACCAACTCTAACATGTCCTATCCTACCCTGTGTCTTCCAACCTACCCTACCCTACCCTTTGTCTACCTTGTGTCTACCTTGCCATGTTTTATTTTAATTGCGTCCTACCTTACCCTACCCTACCAAGCCATACCATACCCTAGCCTACCTACCCCTACCCTACTCTACCCTTGAACGTGCTGACAGGCGAGACACATCATCCTGTGGGCTCTAAGTTTAATCATTTTCCTTTGCTATCTGTGTTCTTTGTCTAAAACATGCCGTCGTTAGCAAAGATTTTTTATCAGATATTGTTTATACAAGTCTTCGTATTTATAAAACAGAAAGTCTAGGAAAAGGTTGTTTTTAATAATCCAGTCCTACAGCTCCGATAAAATTTCCGGTGGTGGGTTTTGAGCACGGGTGCGGGTGGTGGGTTTCATACCCGATCACGGAAATCGCCGATTCATGATACCAGATGTTGCAGAATGTCGTTGCTGCTGGACATATTATTATGGTTCTCGCACAGAATATGTTGAACTGATCCAATACAGCAAGATATTCAAAAAATATTATACTGAACCCAAATGATGATGCATTGGAGCAAATAAATGTTATGTTATTTGCAATTACCACTTTACAGTTACCATCCAGTAATATGTACTGCTGAACCTGGTATCTAGTTAATGCATCCCGTGTTCTATCTATTTCATGCATTGGTATATTTGGATCACCAAGTAAAGTACCTGTTCCTGACTTTGTTTCATCAAGGCGCTGAATAATGTAGTGTTCATGCACTACTGATATATGAATGGACACACATATCTGTCAGCTTCGGCCAATATTATAATGCCAGCATTCATTGTCTTGCTCAATTGGTATAGTAAGATCCTTCGGAAGCCAAACATTCTAGCTTCTATCGTAAATAATCTGTCAGCTGACCAGTTATTATGGTAACAACACCCACTTTCATGTAAATTGCATCTAATATTATAGCAATTGCACATCATAATATGCCAGTCACATTCATTATTATGACATCAGCATCCAGTGACATGGAAAGCTAATGTAATATAATGCTATCCGAACGAACTATTATGACACCAGCATCCTATGTCCTATAACGTCAATATATTAAAATGCTTTACTGGCCAAATATTATGACGCGTGCACAAAGTATTATGACACCAGAATCCGCTGTCTTGTAAAGCGGGTCTATTAAAATGCGTTACTGGTCAAATGTTATGACGCCTGCACAAAGTATTATGACACCAGAATCCGTCGCCTTGTTAGTGGGTCAAATGAAATGTTGTTCACGTCAAATATTATTGTTATTGCAGCCAGCAATTCGGAAAATATGCACCTTAAGACAGCTGTAGCTACATAGATATGGCGGGTGCATTATAATAGGCAGGCGATACTTACTACCAAAGGGCACCAAATCACACCTCTGAATTGGGGGCCATGTTTGTGTATCTAAAATATTCCGAAATTTTCTGTGTTTAAATGACCTATGATTTCGGACTTATGATTTGGGTACTTTGACGACTTACATTTAAATCGAGAAACATGAAACTTTACCTCCATATGCTTTATATCACTCTAGCTCACCGCTCAGAAAATTAGGGCACCCTTCTATATTTGGACACATCCGCGAATCTGTACCATTGAACTTTCGTAAATACTTACCCTCATACTCCATTTGAATGTTGTAGATGGTCAATTAATTACACAGGCCTCAAACATAAACATGACATGGCAGAATATGACAAACCACTTAAAGAGTTATGTCAGATAAAACGAATATTTCGAACCTCGTTTAATTTCAAGATGCTCCAGCCAATCTTCTTTTCCTTCTAAGATTCCATAATGAGAATAGTCTGCCTTTTCACCATAAATAACCTGCAAATTATGTAGAATACTTGCTGACTGACATATGACAGAATAAAGAAGCCCATTCCTTTAATATTATACTACCACTCAAATGCGATCGTGTAAAATGTCGACATACAGTACACTAAAATTCGTCGTCGTTTACATGAATCTTAATATCGTCAGATTTTGATTTTGGACAAAACTAATTCTGAGATGGGCGCCAACATTTTTTTTTCTACTTACATATTTTGCATAAACCTCAGTGCAGCAACCGACACTTTACAGAAGTGTGATATAGCCGGTGGAATGTAATAACTGATATCATTTATTAAGAGAATGAAGCATTGGACTACATTTAAAGCCAAGGATATTACTATATGTGACAGTGCCTGCCATTTTGAGCTTTGTGGAGGTGCAACGCTGACGTCACGAAACGTGAAATGAAAGTGACGTCATCAAATTTGCATGCAAAGTTAATTGGATATCCGTACACTGACTAATAAATTTCAAAGCGTTACCTGAAAAGAGTGATTCAGCATTTCTATCGGGGTCTTTAATTTTATCTATCTACAATCTTTTAAAAATGTTCACATTATAGATCTTTAAAAAGCGATGTAGGAAACCAGAGTTATTAAAGTTTATCCAGCTAGTATGTAAATAATATCCGATCAGTGAAACGAAAACAACAAATCGGGTTGATGTGAATTTCGTTTGCTTATGCAGTAAACCGTAGCGCTATTGCTTACCCTTTCTCGAAATGTATTCTGGAAGCACTAATAAATACGAAAATGTTAAAAACGAAATTTCCGATTTTCGCTCCATGAGGCTCAAAATGTCAGACATTGTCACATATACGGAGGATTAACTTCAACAGTGTCATTCTGTCTCTTGATCAGATAGTGTCAACACCTCCAGTCAGCCAAAAGAATAGTATAAATGGTAATTCTGGTCCACGGATTGGTTGAATAAATTTTCACACCTTTACCTGCACAGGTAAATCTGCTGTGAGATGGGAACCAGACCCTCCCGGCAGAGAAGTCCTGTCTTTAAAAACAAAATTATAATCGGTACAAGTAATTTACTTAGTACTGCACGTGCAAGCTTTTAAAATGTTTTGTTACTATTGCAATAGGAATCTGGGTTGTGCGTATAATAAATTGAACAATGCTTGTATCCGAAAAATCTGTGTGTTGTACATGTCAAATATCAGCGGTGTTATCAGGCTACTGGAATGACCAATTTAAATACTAATGTGAATGCATGTGAATTCTTTCCAATTCAAACTTTATTTTGAAAACATCAAGACCAACTCTTCAGGAACTCAGTTAAGTCAACCGGAGAACGTTTACATGTAAACCGGCAAACAACCATGATGTTATTTATCATGATGATCACAGAATATTTGGAATTATCACACGTGCTGTGTTTGGCCATTCGTAAGATTTTATGACTTTCTGGCTAAATGTCCACTAAAACATAACATGCTCTTTGCTGGCTAAATGGATGGATGACTTGCAATTTTACGCCCTTTTCAACAGTATTTCAGTCACATCAGGACTATGAGAGGATGAAAATGAGAGGCTGTTTGCAATTGAACTCTGTTTACGGTTGGAGAGATGTCCGCCAGCGGAAATCAACCCCGGGCAGCTAGGTTAGCCGGGCAGCTGACGATGTGTCGTGTGGCGACCGTAAAACGTTCCATGTACATCTTCCATAGTGCAGATAATATCTTTTTATCCTTTGAAATCAGAAGATATATTCTCATAACTCAATTGTTTTATTGATTTAGACTCATATTCAAGATAATCCTTTTTTATTTATTCGAACCCCATTTTTATATTAATTAATCTTTGACTCGACTGGCTTATTAAACTAAGATGTTGCAGTATATATCCTCGTTTTTTATATCGTTTTAAGTATGACCCCCATGCTTCCTCTTTTGAATGTGTTCACTGCACTTAAAGGAACTCTAATAGATATTAGTTCTAGCCTAAGTAAAGGAGTTCATTCAAAATAGAGTTAAATTTAGCTAGTAAGTTGGTGCGCAACAATAAGATAAGATCTAAGATGCAGATTTCTTTTAAAACAAGCTAGGCCCTTTTGACTTAATCATATCAGACCCCACAATCCAGAAGTGAACGGATCTTATATTTCTCCATATAAGTACGGTGATGTCCCTTGCAGAATATCAAATCTCAAACAATTAACTTCTGGAAATATGACTTTTTTATATTACCGCTGAATGAGAATTGTCACTTCTGACCCAAGGACCAAGTTAAAAGGAATATAGTAAACTTTTTAGATGAATGGAATTTATCCACCTGAGCTGCAGTTAAACATAATTAATGCAGCCGATACTGAAGCCCCATTTTTGGATTTACATTTACCTATTTCAAAAGGATTTGTTTCAACCAAAATTTATGATAAGCGCAATGAATTTGATTTGACATAGTGCTTTTTTTATTTTTGGGTGGTGATGTTCCCCGTGCTAACTCTTATAGGATTTATATATTTTTCAACTTCGGTTTGCTAGAGTGTCTAGTCATTTGACTGACTCCGATTCCCGTAATAAAATTTAAATTGCTAAGCTTCACCGAAAAGGCTATCGGTATCATATACTTCGTAAAGCTTTTTCAAAACTCTATCGCCGACACTATGAATTGATTTATAAATTCAAGATCGGATTAAAAAGTCTTTTGCAACAGGGCCTATCGGAATCAGAATTTCAAGGTGACTTTGTTTATAATTCCAAAAATATTATAGGTAGCTCTGATTTTTCTGATCAGTTCAGAAAAAAATGTCGTTTTTTTACAAACGTACTAGATATAACATAAGTAATGCTGCAGTCTGCATGTTTAGTAGTTAACCCAATCATGGTTAATAACTTTGCTTCCCTCTTTAATTCCACGCCGGTCGGTCAGGTGTCAGACTCAATGATGGGCCGGTTTAGTTGGTTGGAGCCGGAGTTTGCCTTGTCTGGTTATTCGGAGTCTAACTCATGGTTTTCTTTGCTGCAGTATTTCAGTGGTATTGTTTGACTTCCCAGGGGTCTCCTTGTGTTACAATACGTAATTTCCGTCGAGTCATCATTTCTGATTCATCAGAAGTCTTATACGTGATTTGTTTCTTTCTGATGATGTTTCATTGATGGGTTAGGGAACCTGCATGTGGACCAAACAGCTAACTAAATGTTTCGAACCCCTGCAGACGGAGAGGGCGAGGTTTGGTATACCAGTAATCTTTTGCTGACCGTTCAAAGGCGGTACTTTTGTTGTGGTTCCTTGATGTTACATTGTGGTATGTCCGCTTGTTCACTTGTTCTCTGTTCCTTGCCGGTTTGGTCACCTGTTTTGCTACCCAATTTGCTTTTTGTTTCGTATTGTTTTGTGGGTTAAAAATAAAAAAAAGACATAATAGATGTTGATACTTTTTTATGTTTAGGGTCGCTGAATGACAACCTGTTTGGGAAAGTGGGAAAGAGCTGCTCATTCGATTTACCGTGTGTGTCTTTCGTGAGCTTGTGTCCTGTTTTTCGTATGTGTATGCTTCTTTATTTATTGGTTTTGGGAGCTGGATGTGAGATTTGACTGTATTAATTCCTGATCGTTGCCTATCGTTTTACTTTTCAATAAAAACGGGTGTCCAATTTCCATCTTTTATATGTTCTTTGCTTCTAAGGACAGAATTTACAGATTTTATCATTTATTCTGAAAAGGTAAAAACCTTCTAATTTTACACTAGGATTGAAAGCTTAAACTTCTAATTTTACACTAGGATTGAAAGCTTAAACAGGTAAACGTAAATAGTAGAATTTTCAAGAAATGACAAAATCAATCCCGGATCCCACCAAGACACCATGTGACAAACAGACAGCACAATATTAGTAACCACCAAAGACATCAACAGTGGCAGTCATGTGAATAGACATTTCTCGGCGACCACCTACATGGGAAAGGTCTGTTCACATGTAGGTGGTCGCCGGGCTAACCTTAACATCCCAAACAATAAATAACTAACAGGCATAGCAACGAAGAACACATAAAACAACAAAGAAGAACCTAAACAGAAGTGCCGTCGTGGGACGGCCAGTAATAAAATTACTGTGAGGGATGGGGGAGGTGGGACTTAACCGGTTTTCGGTCACAACCAACCATAGCCCTTAGTTCTGCTTTGGTTCGTCAGAAACCTAGTTGTTAGGTTCACGTAGAAGATTCCTAGAATTTACAACCTTTTACAAACTAGTTCTTACAAATACCCCTGGCCCCTATAAAGCATCCTGAAGATGGAAATAGCACAGCCCAGACAGGACAAATTATAACCAGATTGACTACATCTTTATGAGGAAGTGGTTCCGATCAGAAGTTATCATCCATAAAAAGGTGATGTCCTGAGACAGACATAGGGAGTGGCCATGACCTGGTGATGATGACCTTGAAAGGCATGGACATAGATACCATGATCATCATTTTCAATACAGCAGTAACTTTCACAGCCAGTGAGATTCTTGGGAAGGAACATTGCAGTAAATCAGCCCTGGTTTCAAGAGATGTTTTCCACCTCTGCGATGAGAGGAATGATTTGAAGAAGAGGCGTAATGAGCATTATCTCTCAATTGAACAAAGTCATACCGAAAGTCATCTTGGACAGGTTTACACCCCAAGCTGAAAAGATTATCTGCAAAGAAGTGGTTAGATTCAGAGTCGGAAGGAAAACCAAGGAACAGATGTTCAACCTCAGAATCCGTATAAAAGGTAGCTTCAACATCAGCAGAATCTCTACTATGTCTTCGGAGATTTCAAGCATTTGATAGGGCAGTATATGCAGCCTTATTGATCGCCATGCGGAATGACAATATCTTTGCGAAGCCAGTTCACTACATTGATCACCTCTATGACAATGCTATAAGTACAGTTCATATGAATGGCAGCATGGAAAAATGATTCAGAACAACAGCTGGAGTTAAGCAAGGACGCCTTCTCTCACAATCTTTTTTAAACATTTGTGCTTAAGAAGAAGAAGGTTGGAAAGTGTGCATAGTAGCAGAATTATATTATTACCAGTCTGTGGGTTTTCGATGGCACTGGCGCTGTTGCAGCGGAACATCAGGAACTAGGAGCCCTAAGTAAAGACTCGACAAACTTTGCAGCTTAAGGTATAGAATTGAGATAAGTGCCCAAAATACCAAACTGATGACGATCCGCGCCATAGGAATCCACAAATATCAAGGTAAAACAAAGGAGGTTAGGGAATAGAAAAAAATAAAATATCTTGGAACAATTCTCTCAGATGATGACTCAAAACTCTCAAGTATTGCACAAGCAACTGCAGCTTTGACAAGCCTGAAGCCTCTTGGGAGAGGTATCATATCTTTTAAAATCTATGGCGAATCTGACGTTCTCTCTTGTTAGCTCACCTGTACGAAAGTACAAGGAGCTTTTGTTGTCACCCTGACGTCGGCGTGGGCATTATTGTGGGCGTCACACGTATAAAAATACGAGAAAGTTCTTTTTAACTTTCAAATCTTAACAACCACTGGTCAGAACCCTTTGATATTTGGAATACAATCATATCATAGCATATCCTTCTATTCTGTAACATCATACCCTTAGACGGCAGGCCGCGCAGCGCAGCCGGAAGCGCGTCTGACTCAAGAGTCAGAGGTCCAAGGTTCGATACCCGGTCCGGTCACTTACTTTAACTTCACCTTCCGCTGATTCAAGAAGGACGGTTGTCGGTTACTGGCGAAAGTGATTGCACTTAGTACTGGTTAACCGCTTAAGAGGTCTACGCCTACCCAGGAACAGTGTGGTTAGGTTGACTTACCGTGCCATGACCATAGATGTTTACCGTTAACGTTAAACAATAACACAACGACATACCCCTGGATGAGGATTTAAGGTGGGACATAGGGGTAAATAAATAGGTCACACTCACTTTAAAGTTTCACGACAAAGTTTTTAAACGTTCACCCTTCCATACTTGAAACATACTCATATCATAGTATTACCTTTTATTACATAATACTATACTCCAGGGTCAGACTTTGGAATGGAGGCTTAAGGGTAAAAATTTGGCTACACTTACATTAAGTTTTACAATTAAGTATATCTCCTTTTCACATGAATGGTTTCTATTGATATCTGCACTGAAGTTAGATATTGGTCTGAAGTTTAACAGAGTACCACCCCACTTAGTGACCTTCAGGTCAAGTCATGCATCAGAACTGTGGGTTTTTGTTAAGGTATTCTAACAGCATACTGTTCCATAGTGCATTGGATGGATCTGGTTTATACGAGTACTTGCACTGATGTTAGATACTGGCCTGAGTTTTTCATTTAATACTGCCCCTACACCACTGGGTCACCCTGAAGTGAAGGTCATTGACATAGAATTTTATCTTAAATGCTTTTGTTTATAAATATGTTGACAATACATGGACATGCTTGCATGAACTTTTATATAGTGCAAGCCATATTGGCAAATGCCTGTGAGATGGGCAAATAACAGTTCAGGCCAGCAATGCTGTCAGGCGACAGCTCTTGTCATATCCATATTTCTGCAGGCATATGACCTAGACGGGAGATTTTTAGAAAATAACATTGTCCTTTGAGATAAGATGCTCCGAAAGTTACTGAACATCTCGTGCGAGGACGACAAGTGGATTATCGCAGAAAAATCAAAGCAGCCTTTAGAGAACATGAAGAAATTGTTATTCTGTTAAAGAACGGAAATAGAGGTGGTTTAGTTGTGTCTGAGGGTATTCAGGTTTTACAAAGACGATTCTACAGTCCACACTGAACATTAAAAGGAAGAAGAGAGAGAGAGAATGAAAGATAGGAAGACTATATATAATAAAGGATATTTGGTAAAACTTTGCCAGCATAATAGGCGCAGCTGAAGACATGACTCGGTGAAAAAAAATGATGTAATGTAAAGACATTTGTGGAGAACCCAAATACTTTGCAAGCTTATGAGATATAAAAGACTAGATCACGGACTCCGTAGTTATGGTGTAGGTCGGCGTGTTGTTTGAATTGTTCAAGTAGTAAATCTTTTGACAGATACTGGCAATAAACCTGCTATTGGTATATGTTTTCATGGTTGGTACTTAGTATGCTATAGAAACGTATACCTTGAAATAAATCCAGGCTCTTCCACGATTATGGAGAAGCAACCACCCACAGAATGTACCTTCCGCGCTTTGCAACAAAATTATTTCCTCCGCAGGACTGAAATATATAGAAAAATGAATAAATATGTCTCATGATACACAGATAAATAATCATTTGCAGTGCCAAATTTGTCAATACGTTACCTAAGCGCTTTCGCCTTTCGGCTTCGTCAGAGATTTCAAGCAATAAAAGAAACTAGAAACAGTAAGCAAAAATATTTACATTTAGAGAAAAATACCTGAAGATAAAAACAAGAATGAACTAAATAATTCCCTTAGTTGGGACCATGCAGGACAAATTGTAAAACTAAAACGGATGACAAAGCCTAAATGTTATGCAATTGTCTTGACCCACGAATTATACACAAATAAACACAACGCTTTTACAATCAATGTATAAGTAAGGAAACGTTTTGAGTTTTAATAAACTCCATATTCCATGTATATAGCTGATTGTTTACGGAATATGGAATATGTTAACTCTAAAATTTAATCATATAACATTTCCAAGCTTCGGTATTGTATGATCCAGATATTCCATGTATGTAGCCGTTTATGTACGCACAGCACAACTTAATCGAGTAGCCCTATCCGACGGGTCATTCAGAGAAAACAAACACAATTCATCCATGAAACTCCTTGTTTAAGGAGCATAGTGGTGCAAATGGTTAGACTCGTCAGACTCTATGATGGCCCCGACCTAAAGCTATATATTTTAGTTGGTTGGGACCGGAGCCTTTTTGTCTGTTGCTTGGTCCACCGGGGCTCAACTGGTGACCTTCTTTTGCTTCAGATTTCCAGTGGGGTTGTTTGGCAGGACAGGGATCTCCACCTGTCAGACGGCCCGTTGTCTCTGTTGAGTCCTCGTCTTTGCTTCTTCATGGTGTTGAAATTTGATTTATGTGTTTACCGTGATGATTCATTGACGAGTTAGAGGGTTATCATGCGAACCGAACAACCAACTAAATGTTTTGTACCACTTCAGAAACTGAGGGTGAGGTTGGGCCTGTAAAATCGATTTAAGCCCCCCAGTAATTCATTACTGACCGTTCCAAGGCGGTAGTTCTGTTGTGGTTCTTTGTTGCCTGTTTTTGGTGTCAGAGTTTCTGTGATGTTTTACCTTATGTATGTAATTATTATTTTTGGTTCGGTTTGGGTTGCTGAGTGGCCACCTTTTGGGAACAAGCTGCTCACTCGGTTGGCCATATGTTCTCTGTATCTTGATTATTTGTAATCTTAGTTGTTTCCAACTATGGTTTGAAGGCTGGATTTGGATTTTGATTGTTTCAGTTCCTGGTCTTTGCATACTTTTTACTTTTTTTAAGCTGTTGTCTCTGAATGGTTAGGCGGATTTCCGTTGTCGGCGTGGGTTCGAACCCTGTCCGCCCATTGAGTGTTTTTCAACTGAACAAGCTTATCGGATGTACTTGCATCAGTTAAACGATCCTGGGCCGGAATATCTGTTGAAGTTTGTTAAATCTTAGAATTAAGCATATGATATTCCCAAGTTTCTGTATCGTATGATCCAGATATCCCATGTATATAGAGAAATCAAGCTTAACATTTTTCTATGAAACTTTTTTAAGGATAATAGAGCAAATGGTTAAGCTCTTGTCGCCGAAACTCTGTCCACCCATTGAGTTTTTTTCATGTAAAGGTAGGCAAATAAAAGCAAACTGTAAATCAGCAAAATTGAGCTATGTCGAAAATACAGAAAATGTTATCGATTTGAAATTAGGACTAATAGTTGCCGGCCCTTCCTGTCCAATGCACAGATTAAATCTATTTGATATTCTTTTAAGACCTTATACAAAACATACTACTAGTTATTTATGGGATACCATAGACTTTCTTTACTACCTCCCTGAGCTGAGACCATACCGATTGACGCTATATTAGCTTCATTTGACATAGAATCTTTACACTCTTATATTCCGCATGGATTAGGTATAGAGGTAGTAAAGTATTGGACTGAGAAGTACCCTGACACTCTCCACGCACTGTTTTCTAAAGATTTCGTAGTAGATGGAATTAAATTAATACTTGAAAATAATATATTTTGTTTCAATATTAATTATTTTAAACAAGAAAAATGCGCAGCCATTGGGACTACATTTGCGTCAATATACGCTACTTTAACTATTGGGTACCTAGCGGAGAAATTATACAATACTAATAGACCGAATGATGACACTAGTTGTTATCATTATTTAAAAGTAACTGGACAAGATGTTTATATGACTGCTTTATTCCTTGGAATAAAATCGGAAGAAAAATTAAGAAATTTCCATTGTATTTTAAATTATTTACGTAATGACATTAAATTTACAGTTCAATATTGTAACTACAAACAGCCATTTCTAGATGCAGTGGTCCGAAACAAGAATGGAAAACTGGAAACATATACATAATTCAAAGAGACGGACAGTAAACAGTACCTCTTATTTAATTCATGTCATCCAAGCTATGCAAAATTAAACTTTTCCTACAATCTAAAACAATTGTTTCCGAACACCACATACCCGAAACAAGAATGAATGAATTGAAGTCATTTTACTCAAACAAAATAACGCTGAAAAAAAATTAAGAAAAGTGGTATAGAAAAGGCAATGAAAAGTGATAGAAAACTTATGAGAATTGTCTCGGGAAAAAACAGTAGAGTCAGTTATTACTTATGTGTCAACTTACAATCCAAAAATCCTGATCTATTCAATGTTATCAGATTTAATTTGCCGATTTTACAAGAAGATCCCCAAATGAATAGTGTTTTATTGAAACCAAAGCTAGATTTAATTATAATTTTGATCATGAAGTGAAACGCTGCAATAGACCTAACTGCGGCCTCTGCATACATTTGTTTGAAGGTAACGCAATAGAATTCAGTTGTGGAGGAAAATTTTATGTACACGAATCAATGACAGTTGAGGTAGGGAATGTTTTACGTGATGAAATGCAGAGGCTACGATGAGGAGTATAATGGTGAAATTGGGAATGTCTTGCCAAAACGGGTCACCATTCATAACCAACAAAATAGGGACCCGAAAACAAGAATGTTATATGTAAGTGAACACGTAAGTAATTGCGCATACAAGCTTAATCCAAACTATTACATATTCCCATTTTATAAAATGTATTATGATAGCGCGTAATTAAGACGCTCAAAAGAAATTTTTACATCAACTTTTTAAAACCGAAATTAAATAAAACATCGTAATCCGTGCAATCAGAGTATATACGTACCTGTATATGTATATATATACTTTAATAGCAACCAACCAACGAGTTGTATGCCGCCGCCGAAGGCGGCAAACAATTAGTATTGGTTGCTTTACGATATTAGGCGTATATCTGTTCTATTCTATTCTGTCCCGTACCACTAAGGCTTCGAATTTTTCCTGTCATTGAATTTCCTGTCGGCTTTTTTTTCTCAGGAGAAATGAGACGCTAGCATTATTATTGGAGGAAAATAAATTCCTGAACTTTTGCCGCAACTTGACCAATAATTTCCTCATCAGAATTGAGAAATTTTTATCTGACCTTTCATAAGCCTTTTCCACAGTATCTTATGACATGATGTTTGACAGAAGTGAGGCAGGAGGTTGATAATTTAGAAACTGTAGTACAAGAACTAGGATTGGCAATAAATCGTGCTTTATACGTTTCTATGAAGCTCAGATAACCAATACATCGTAGGAAGCCTATCTTGGCGTTCCTTAGCTTAGCATTAACAGAAAACTTAAGGGGTAATTGGCTACATGTTCTTAAACTACAGAACTCTCTTCTGTAGATGTATCTTTGTAGGCCCTTGTACCACTAAGTTCCTGGTTTAAAGTGTAATGTATCCGTCGAACAACAACAGCGTTGTTTGCGGCCTTGTCTGCTGGAACCAAAACATACTTTCTATGAAATTCTTGGATACCTCGCTGTAGATGTCGAAAAGTAGATTTAGGTTTACGGGGTAAAAGGTAAATACTCTGTGAATAAAATTTTATACGTTTATCTGCAATATTAAAGATGCTTACTTTCCATGCCTTTAAGGCATGAGGCTCAACATACTCTCTTTTGCACCATTAATCACCGAACTTTTTTAATGCTGATGCTTTACAGTATCGGCAGGCATCCGTCGTCCGTCGTCCGTCAACATTTTCAAACGACATCTCCTCTGAAACTACTAGGCCCATTGTTACCAAATTGCATATATAGCATCTATAGGAAGGGGGAACCAATAATACTGTTCTTTATTTTTTAACTAAATCACTTCAGAACTTTGGTTGTTATGGCAACTAAAATTTTCCATTGACTTCTTCTGAATGTATTCTCTGGTCATGAAGAAACTCTTTAAGATTTTAATAGTATGGGAAAATTTGAAAATTTGCATTTATTGCTATGTCACAGCAGATATTTTGACAAATTGTTTATTAAAACGTTTCTTGAGTAATCCTCTATCAACCACATGGAATTTATGTAAATTGCACAATTTGGCTAGTTGACATGACAACCGAATGGTTGAAAATAGAAAAAAATATTGTAAAATCTTCTCCTCAGAAACTATAAAACCATTCAAGCTCAAAAATCACAGAAAGGATTTTACTACTAGCCAGCCTAAATAAAACTCCTGTCTTTGAAGGCAATTACTTCAGCACTTTGGTTGCTATGGCAACTTAAAGTTGCCATTGACTTATAATGGCAAAATGGAAAAATCGCATTTATTGCTATGTCATTGCAGATATTTTGACAAAACTTTTACAGAAATTTTTTTTGAGTAGTCCTCAATCAGCCTTGTCAAACTTATGCAAATTGCTCAGTTTTGCTGGTTGCCATTTCAACCGAATTAATAAATATTAAAATAATATTTAATAAATATTAAAAGAAAAATCGGCGCAGAACCTCTGTGGCTGATGAAGCTCAAACTTTACGGAAATGATCGTAATACTAGCCTCTATAGAATTACTATTTTTCATGGCAATTGCTACAGCAGTTTGGTTGCTATGGCAACTTATAGTTTCCATTGACTTTTAATGGGAAAAATGGAAATTGGCAATTCAATCTATATCACTGCAATTATTTGAAATTTTCTTCTACAGAAATGTTTCTTGAGTAGTCCTCTATGATTCGTATGAATTTTGTCCAAATTACTGAATTTGATTGGTTGCCGTGGCAACATAAAGGAAAAAATTTCAAAAAAATATTCAAAACTCTTCTCCTCAGAAACCACAGGTAAGGATGACGCTGATTCTTTGCATACATGTTCATGACATTAGCCACTACACAAATAATGTTTTTTATATTATTATTGTTGCTTGTATGGTTTCATTGATATGGCAATTTAAAGTTTCCATATAGTTGTATTGGAAAAGGTGGAAACAGGCATTTATTTCTGTGTTACTACAATATTTAGACAAAATTTTATAGACATGTTCCTGGAGTAGTCCTGTACCATCCATGTGCATTTTTTGAAAATCACTGATGTTGATTGGTTGCAATTGCAACCAGAAGGCTAAAGTTTCTGAAAAAACAGTTTGAAAAAAATCTTTTCCCCATAAGCCATGAGGAAATTGAAGTTGAATCTCTGCATACACATTAATGACACCTAGTCTTTACATATTTTTTCTGTTTTTTTTATTTTTATTTTTGTTGTTCATGTGCTTGGTTGCTATGGCAGTTTAAAGTTTCCATAGACTTTTAATCGGAAAAGTAGAAATGGACATTTATTTCTGTGCTATTGCAGATTTTTTGACCGAAGTTTTACAGATATGCTCCTTGGGTCTACCAACTGTATGAATTTTGCCAAATATTTGCCTTTGATAGGTTGCTGTAACAACCGAAAGGCTATTTGTTTTTCTAATTGCAACTTAATTAAACTTGCAGATTATCAAGCTAGACATAGAATTTCTGACGAGTTTGAATTTAGGCCACATAGGAATATTCATTTCAGAGTTACGTCCCCTTAAAGACCGAAAAATTTTCTCATAGCCTTACAATGGGGAAATTGTTTTCCTGGCCATATCAACCTTATTTGTATTGAAACTTGCTCAATTTTGCTGATAACCAGGACATGCCTAAACTCTATGATAAGTTTGAAATGGCTTTATTGTACATTTCGCCTTGGTGTTACTTGCCCTAGTGTGTTTAAAAGCTGCATAGCAACTTTATTCTTTTTATTGTAACTTGTTCGAACTTGCTGCTCCCATCAAGATGAATTTGAAATTAGGCTATATTGCACAATTTACTTAAGAGCTACTTAAATGAGTGTTTCGAATGGGTTTATTATATTTATAACAAATTATTGGTGTCTCAGAATTTCGGAAATATGTAGGTATAGGTGAAGTGACGGCTCCATTCTTAAAGATACTATGTAAGTCAATAAATGCAATTTCTTTATTTATAAAAGGAATTTTAATGAAATACCTTTAATTTTTTGTGATTTGTTTCAGAAGCGATTGCTGACGAACAGCATGTTGAGTGTTGAGCCAAGAGCGCTGCATCATACAATGAATGATTTCTATCGTAGAATTGATTCGCCCTAGTATGTAGAACACGTATGCAGAAATAGGTAGCGAGCGAGAAAAAACAAACAAAAAAAACTAGACAATCACTTAAGGTGATGAATGCCCCCGCCATATGCCTCACTAGAAAAGTGATGTGTTAAAACATATTTGTGTGAAGTAACATCAAAATCTGTCAATAAATAAAGGTGCTAGAGGGATGACTGAGTTTTTCTTAAAAATAGCAACTGTGACCTTGACCTTGGAACTACAACCCTGAAAGGTTTACTTGTCCAAGATAATGTCATACTTAATATATGTGTGAAGTTCTATCAAAATCAGTTAATAAATAAAGGCGCTAGAACCATGACAAAGATTTACATGTACCTATAATAGCATCTGTGACCTTGACCTTGGACCTACAATGATGAAACGTAAATTTGTCCCAGATATTGTCAAGCTAAATATTTGTGTCAAGTTATGCCAAAATCATTCCAGAGGGATGACAGCATATTTTCTAAAATAGCAAATATGACCTTGACCTTTACCCTGAAATTCTGGATCACGAACTTGTCCAAAATATTGTCACACTAAACATTTGAGTGAAGTTACATCAAAATTGTCAATGAATAGAGGAGTAGAGGAATGATAAAGTTTTTTTTTCCTAAAAATAGCAACTGTGACCTTGACTTTGGACCTGCGGTGCTGAAACAGTAATTTATTCAAGATATTGTTATACTTAACATTTATGTGAAGTTACATCAAAATCGATTTATAAATGAAAGCGCTGGAGCAATGCCCTAGTTTTTCTGAAAATAGCAACTGTGACCTTGACCTTCATCCTACAAACCTGAAACGCAAAGTTGTTCGAGGTACTGTCATACCCAATAAAGCTGTGATGTAATACCAAAATCTGTTAATAAATGAGGCCGCTAGAGCGACGATAAAAGGTGAGATTGTATTTAAGCTATGGAAATATGGTCAAAATATGTATGTTATTCAAGGGGACATAATTCTGCAATAAAGACCTGACTGAAAGTTCTGTTTCCTTTATGCACATGTTCAAAGCATGTCTAAACTGTGTTGCAAGTTTCAAATCCCTACATCAAATACTATTGGAGGAGTTGCAGAGACAAGAACAGTACTACAAAGTGTGAAATATGGTCAAAATATGCATGTCATTCAAGGGGATGTAATTCTGCCAAAATGACCTGGATCAAAGGTTTGATTCCTTTATGCACATGTTCAATGCATGTATGAACTGTGTTACAAGTTTCAAATCCCTACATCAAATACGATTGGAGGAGATGCAGAGACAAGAACAGTACTACAAATGTGAAATATGGTCAAAATATTTATGTTATTCAAGGGGACATAATTCTGCAACAAAAACCTTAATCAAAGTTCTGTTTCCTTTATGCACATGTTCAATGCATGTCTGAACTGTGTTGCAAGTTTCAACTCCCTACATTAAATACTGTAGGTGGAGTTGCGGAGACAAGAACAGTACTCAAATGTGATATATGGTTATAATATGTATATTATTCAAGGGGACATGATTCTGCAACCAAGACCTTAATCAAAGTTCTGTTTCCTTTATGCACATGTTCAATGTATGTCTTAACTGTGTTTCAAGTTTCAACTCCCTATATTAAATACTGTAGGAGGAGTTGCGGAGACAAGAACAGTACTCAGATGTGAAATATGGTCAAAATATGTTTCTTATTCAAGGGGACATAATTAAGCAATAAAGATCTTAATCAAAGTTCTGTTTCCTTTATGCACATGTTCAATGCATGTCTGAACTGTGTTGCAAGTTTCAGCTCCCTGCATTGAATACTGTAGGAGGAGTTGCGGAGACAAGAACGGTACTACAAAGTGTGACGGACGGACGTACGTATGCATGGACGGACAAGGGCAAAACTATATGCCCCTCCCCACTTCGTAGCGGGGGCATAAAAAAACGAAAGCAGAGAGTGTCTACCATTTTCCTTTAATCCTTCGACTAATCCTTAAGTGAAGTAGTTGTTCTTTAAATGACACGCATTTTTCCATTATGTCTTAAACCATGAGGCCTAGATTTACGTTTCCGAGATGCCAAAAGGAATAAGACATCAAAACTTGGCAATTTTGAAATGTTGCCCTCATGGAAAATACTATCTGTAAATCCCTGGATAAGGAATTCGTAAGAATTTAACCCATTTTAATTCAAGTTCGTGTCTTTTTAATTTTTTAAATCTCGAAGAAGAATGTTCAGGATAGATTATATTCTTTTCTTTGATTTAATGCTAAACGTCCACGGTAAACAACTAAGGTCATGTCGGGACGGTCAGTTAACCTAACCTGGGCAGGCCTAGACCTCCTAAGCGGTTAACCAGTACTAAGTGCATATACTTTCGCCAGTAACTGACAACTGCTCTTCTTGAATCAGCGGAAGGAGAAACGAAAGTATGTGGCCAGACCGGGATTCGAACCCAGGACCTCTGACTTATGAGTCAGGTGCCCTACCGATTGCGCTACCCGGCCCGGCCAGGATAGATTAATTTCTCCACTGGTTGTACTGAAATATCATTCGGAGAATGACCAAACGCTTAAAATGTTGATGAAGAAAAGTATCAAATATCGTTAAGGCTTTTTCATTCTACGATATTGCTCGCCAAAATGTATTTTAAGAGAACGACCAGTTTGCCCAACATACTGCATGTTACAATTGGTTGTATTTCAGGTCAAAACAAGTCCTATAAAAAATTGAGCTTGCACATTTTTTATAAGTTATGAATACGATCTTCAAATTAACGTTAACGCAAAATAGATAGGCAATGTTCAGGAATTAATACAATCAAATCCTACATCCCGGCGGCAAAACCAAAATGGGAAGAACCACACAAAAAGAGACAGAAGTTCACGAAACATACGCACGGTAAACCGAATCAGCAGCTCTTTCCCAAACAGGTGGTCATTCAGCTACCCTAATTATAAACAACAGCAGCATCTATGTATCATATTCTCTATTTTAACTTTAAAAAACTAAACAAAAACAAATGAGCAGCTTTTCAGATGACCACACTGCTAGATAACATTTACAAGAGGAGAAAAAACATGAAACATTGAGGAACCACAACAACAACAACAACAACAACAAAAAAAAACGCATTGGAGCGATCAGACACACACTACTGGGGCAGAGGAATATTAAGCAGTTTTACCGGACCTTAGCAATCGGCCTCTGCTTCTGCGGTGGTTCGAAACAGTTTGGTCCGCATGTAGGTTTCTTAAACCATCAATAAATTATCACAGGAAACACACAGATCAAGAAGAAACTCTCTGATGAAACAGAGATGAGGACTCGACAGAATCAACGTACTTCGCCACCTGGAGATGCCCGGGTATCAAACAAACAAAACCACTATAATACCAAAGCAAAAGGAAACCATCAGTTGAACCCCGAATAACGAAGAAACAACAGCAATATGCCCCTACTGTCACAATTTTGTATTGGCACTCTCTTAGAGTAGATTTTGTATTATTTTTTATTATTGTTTCTTTTATTCAGCGTATGGTTCACATGTGCTGCATGGGTTCTTATAGGTAATTTCACAGACCAGACTTCACAGACCGTTTACTGATATGCGTCTCCTTTAGGTCGGATATTTTCAGTTGGGGTTTGTTGCGCTGTCAAGAGACCTAGTTCGATCAAGGTCAGCCCTGGATGTTCGGTTCTATGGAGGATAATTAGTGCCCCAATATTTAATTTTCATTAGTATCGTCTCGTAAATGATAAGATAATTCCATTCATTCATGTACTCCGGGCGTAGAAATATGCCGATTTCTCTATGTAGGAGCGTGGTGATATGTAAAACAAAATTGACATTTTTATTAGCTCACCTGAGCCAGAGGCTCCGGGGGAGCTTATAGGATGGTAAGGCTCCGTCGTCCGTCGTCCGTTGTACGTCGTCCGTCGTCCGTCGTCCGTCCACAATTTCAAATGACTTCTCCTCTGAAACCACTGGGCCAATTGTAACCAAATTTCATATATAGCCTCCTGGGACCTTAGGAACGAAAAATTGTTCAAACGGTCCTGGTCACATGACCAACATGGCCGCCATGCCCATATATGGTAAAAACCTAAAAAAATCTTCTTCTCCAGAACCAATAGGTCGATGGCCTTGAAACTTGGTATGTAGCATCGTGTACACGAGTACTACCAAGATTGTTCAAATTATGACCTTGGGTTGACCTTGACCTTTTTTACGATAAGGTCAAATTTGCTTCCTTGTGCTTTTATATGGCAAAATGCTAGAACATAAGATATCTTGGGAACTAATGAAGATTTTGGGCTAAAAATTGATATCTACAGTCATCTTAATGAGTACATGAAGATTTATGAGTACAAGAGGTCAAGGTTATTCTTTGACCTTTGACGCGGAACTGTCATATTTTGACAATTTCAAACAATCTCCTCAAAAGCCACTGGGTCAATTGTAACCAAATTTCATACAGAGCCTCCAGGGGTTGAGGGAATGAAAATTTGTTCAAAAGGGCCAGGTCACATGACCAACATGGCTGCCATGCCTATATATGGTAAAAAACGTTAAAAATCTTCTACTGCAGAACCAATTGATCGAAGGCCTTGAAACTTAGTATGTAGCATTTGGTACTCCAGTACTATCTAGATTGTTGAAAATGATGACCTTGGGTTGACCTTGGCCATTTTACGGCAAGGTCAAATATTGGAAAATGCTAGAACATAAGATTTCATGGAAAGTTTTGAAGATTTTAGCCTAAAAATTGGTATATACAGTCATCTTAATGAGTACATGAAGATTTATGAGTACAAAAGGTCAAGGTCATTCTATGACCTTTGACCCAGAACTGTCATATTATGACAATTTCAAACAATCTCCTCAAAAACCTGATGGCATATTGTAACCAAATTTCAAATAGAGTTTCCATGGGTTGAGAGAATGAAAATATGTTCAAACAGTCCTGGTCACACGATCAACATGGCCACCACACCCATATATGGTAAAAACCTTTAAAAATCTTCGACTCCAGAACCAATTGATCGAAGGCCTTGAAACTTAGTATGTAGCAGTGGGTACTCCAGTACTATATAAATTGTTGAAAATGATGACCTTGGGTTGACCTTGATTATTTTACGGCAAGGTCAAATATGGGAAAATGCTAGAACATAAGATTTCCTGGAAAGTTTTGAAGATTTAGGCCTAAGAATTCATATATACATTCATCCTAATGAGTACATGAAGATTTATGAGTACAAGAGGTCAAGGCCATTCTTTGACTTTTGACCCAGAACTCTCTCATTTTGACAATATCAGGTGAGCGATTAAGGGCCTCATGGCCCTCTTGTTTTTTTTTGTATATTCTGGCCTGTGCTTAATTATTGATATCCTTCACCGCCAGACATTGGACTACAGATGTCAAAGTTTTGTTTTATTATTATTTCTATTTTCTTTTGTATCTGTAAATGTTGTTTGCTCGTAGTAATTCAATAAATAAATAATTATCGAGAGTAACCAGTTTTTAGTGTGTAAAAATTTGTTAGATATTTCCATTTAACAGGCATCGTGGTTGTTGGACCGAATCAAGTTGCCATTATATGTATGTTACAGTGAAATTCGTCTTGGTCATTAATAATGATTTTGTTGAGTACACAAATGTCTGTTTTTTATGATGGAGCACAAAGTATAAGTAAAATGATAACCAAACTGGCAATCTTTTCATTTACTTTCTATGTCACATTTTAATGCAAAGTCCGGGTCATTCGCTACGATAGCTTTGTCATGCACTTTTTCTTTGGCAGATAACACGAGAAACATTCTCATGCAAAACTTTCGTTCATGTATGGATACGTTAGGATAAAAATTTCACACTCGCTGTAGGTTATGCGTCCATGTGTGGTCTGTTTATCGTGACAGCAGTTGCGTATCGTCATTTACCGACTAGAAACAAACATGCGGACTTTTCCCACGCTTGCGTTTTAATATTTTTGCGGTCTCTTTATCACGACCACATTTGCGTATCGGCCTTTACTGACCGAAACTATGTACACTTGTCAGCATGAAAATTTGCAAGGTGTTTATTACCTTCTTTTAAGAGTCCTTGTATAAACTCGGCCTCATACCCATAAGATACAAGTCGGCAAGTAAGTGGGCGCAGTTAATGCCCATTGGAATGCCAACTGTTTTTTTTTTTTTTTTTTTTTGAAAAAATCTGTCCGCTAAACTCCACGTAAATATTGTCGATAAGAAATTCCAGCATTTTAATGACATTATCTTCAGAATATTTTGTGTGAAACGAAAATATTAGGTATTTTTCACTATTTTGCATCTGGCTTTTCATGGCAACAAATAAAAATGAGTGGTGGGCATAAAATCATATAGCTGATAATAGACACTAAAAGAAAAAAATGATTCTCTAATAGTTTTTTTTTTCAAAATATCTGCAATGGCTTGGCAATAGATGTCATTATTGAATGTTCTCCATTGTAAGTCCATGGAAAGTCTGAGTTGCAACTGAACCAAACTAAAAAGCTGATTTTCATAAAAAATGAAAGTGGTCAAAGTACCCGAAGCATAAGCCCGAGCTCGTAAGTCATTTTAACATTGACAATTTTAACATACAGTTTCAATTTTAACATAAACTTCTAATCCCCCAGCCAAAGGATGCTACAGATGATTTCTGGGCCCAATCGGCTCTGTGGCTTCAGAAGAAATGTCGTTTGATACGGTTGAAGACAGACAGACAGACAACCGACGATGACGGGCAACTTCCTATCCTGTAAGCTGGCTCTGGTGAGCTAAAATGAAATACTGGGTATAACAGTTTTTGGCTGATTGAAGATACTCAAGAAACATTTATATAAAATTTTTGTCAAAATGTCCGGAATGGCTTTGCATTAAATGCCGTTTTTCAGTTTCCCCCATTATAAGTTAATGAAAGCTCATAAGTTGCACCAGCAACCAAACTCAAGAGCTCATATTCACATAAAAAGACACACAATTTGTAAAGGCTTATACATGTATTATAAATGGGCCAGTCTCTGTGAAAACCGGGCTTTTTTTTCTTTTCTATCCCATAACCTTACTAGGTCGTTGGGGCACCACAGATGACTTCAAAACAATCCCTTTCCACCTTGTCCTGTCTTCAGCTGCCCTAGTTGAGCTGGCAAAATCCATTCCTGTCCACTCCTTGATATTGTCTTCCCACCTCTCCTTCTGTCTACCTCTTCTTCTTTTTCCTTTCACTGAGCCCTGAAGAATTGTCTTTGCTAAACCAGAAGACCTTGAGATGTGGCCAAACCACCTTAGTTTCCGTTTCTTGACCAGCGTCAGGAGTTCATCATATTCTCCAATGGCTGCTTGGATCTTCCTGCGAACCTCCTCATTGGTTATATGGTCCTTGTACGAAATGTTCAGTAACCTTCGGTAGCATCTCATCTCAAAGGCCTGCGTTCTTTTCTCTAATTCTGCTGTCAAGGTCCACGATTCACAGGCATACAGAAATATGGAAATGACAAGGGAGCGCATAAGTTTCACCTTTGATCCAAGAGATATGTTGTTATCTCTCCACATTGGTTTCAGCTTGGTAAGAGCTGAAGTGGCTTGTGCTATCCTTGAGAGAACCTCCTGTTTTGAGCCATAATCTGAGACAACTGCTCCAAGGTATTTGAAGCTGCTTACAGTACCCAGCTTCTGCCCTTTTACCTTGATCTCCCTCTGGATGCCATCTGCGCTGTTTGTCATCAGTTTGGTCTTCTCAGCACTTATCTCCATCTTATACCTTGTGCAGGTTTGGTCGAGACTTTCAACTAGAGCTTCTAGTTCCTGCTCTTCCTCAGCTAGAGCGTCTATGTCATCGGCAAACCGCAGGTTGGTAATATTTCTGCCGCCTATGCTAACCTTTCCGTCATGTTCTTCCAGAGCATCAGACATGATCCGTTCGAGAAAAATGTTGAAGAGGGTGGGTGACAGAAGACATCCTTGTCTTACTTCAACTGTTGTTCTGAACCATTCTCCTGTGCTGCCATTTATCAGGACTGCACTTGTAGCCTTGTCGTATAGCTGCTCAATGGTGCGAACTAGGTTTGCATTGATATTGAATGTTCTCCACCGGGCTTTATGGCATGCAAACAAAAATCAACTAACTGCATCACTGAAAAGGATAAGCTTTTCTAAAGATTTCCTGAAAATATGAGATGGTTACCATTATTTATGACTAAGTTATAGAGTTATAAACACACAGGTAGTGCAGCTTCTTTATATGACGTTATTAACGTCATGCAAGTATGTTTTGACGTCAACGTCATCACGTTTGTTTGGACGCGCTTTCTGTGCTAGTTACACAAAATAACTCGGACAAAAAGTGTGTTTGCTCATTTTTAATCTGTATTTCAAAGCATATACATGACAATTTGCATGATTTAACATTTTTTTCTCCAATTATAGGTCTTTATGAAGGTATACCATCTGTTTTCAAGGCTTTGGGTTACCTTGGAATAAGCGTTGTCATGGCAACATATGTCATATTTATGACTGGATTTTGTCTGAATTCATAGACTTTCTGTTTTATGTCAACGCTTAAGGTATTTTCATGGAAATAAAAAGAGGTCCGAAAAATCATTAATTTTGGTGTTTTTCATCCGTTCACTACGTAATCATTACGTAATGTCATTAAGCCCGGTTTTCACAGAGAACGGCTCAAATGTTCCTCTTAAGTCTTGGCCTCATAGAGTTTATGGTTTCCGAGAAGATAGTTTTCTTATCCATTTTAAGTATTTTGGTTTCCATAGCATTCAATAAAATTATGCAGTGAGCCAAAAACCATTTGGTTCCAAGAATATTTCTCTGGAAACACTTCTATAAAAGTTTAGTTGAAATAACTGCATTGGCTTGGCAGTGAATGTCATTTTTCATTTTTCCTCATTATAAGTCAATTGAACATCTAAGTTGCCATAACAACCAATTTAAAGAGCAGATTTTGATTAAAAAATAAATAAAAAATAAAATAAAATTAAAAACAAGAGGACCCTGAGGGCCTGAATCGCTCACCTGAGTATGGTGGCTATGTAGGTCATATGATCTAGACCGGTCGAATGAATTTTCTTTCCCTCAGCCACTGAAGGCTGTTTAAACATTTGGTTACAATTAGCCCAGTGGCTTTTGATGAGATGTCTGAAAGTGGCAAAATATTAGAGACATGGGACAGAGGTCAGGGAATGATCTTGACCTGAGATCAAAGAATGATATTGACCTTTTGTACCTGCAAATCTTCCATATGCTAATTAAGACGACTGTTTTTTTCCAATTTTAGGCCAAAATCTTCTAAACTTGCCATGAAATCTTATCTTCTAGCATTTTCCCATACTTGACCTTAACTTAAAATGGTCAATATTAGCCCAAGGTCATCATTTGAAAAATCCTGATAGCACGCAAGTACCTGGTGCAAAATACCAAGTTTCAAATCCATCGATCATTTGGTTCTAGAGAAACGACTTGTAAAGGTTTTTGCCATATATGGGCATGACAGCCATGTTGGTCATGTGACTCAGACCCTTTCAACAAAGTTTCGTTCCCTCAGCCCCTAGAGGCTTTTTTATGAAATTTGGTTACAATTGCCTCAGTGGCTTTTGAGGAGATCTGAAAAATTGTCAAAATATGAGAGACCAGGGTCAAAGGTCAAGGAATTACCTTGACCTCTTGTACGCAAAAAAATTCATGTACTCATTACGATTACTGTATATACCAACTTTAAGGTCAAAACCTTCAATAGCTTCCGAGAAATCTTATGTTCTAGCGTTTACCCATATAAAAAGCTACAAAAAGCAAATTTGATCTAACCGTAAAGAAGCTCAAGGTCATTAAGGTCATTATTTGAAAAAAAATGGGAGTACCTGTGTACCTAATTCTACATACCAAGTTTCATTGCCATCGGCCTATTTGGCTTTGAATAAGAAGATTTGTAAAAGTGTTCACCATATGAGCCGCGACGCGAGAAAACCAACAATATGGTTGTGCGCCCAGCGCAGACTCAGATCAGCCTGGGCATCCGCCCAGTCTGATCTGAGTCTTCGCTATACGCATTGAGGTAGCTTAGACCCTTAGCTACCGTTTGAGCACTTAACGAAGAGTCTGATCAAACTGGGCTGCTGCCCAGGCTGATCTGAGTCCGCACGGGGCGCACAACCACTTTGTTGGTTTTCTCGTGTCGCGGCTCATATATCGGCATGGCGGCCATGTTGGTCATGGGAATAGGACCGTTTGAACAAATTTTAGTTCCCCCGCCCATTGAGGCTCTGCGTGAAATTTGGTGACGATTGGCCCAGTGGCTTTTGAGGAGGTGTGAAAAATTGTAAAAATATGAGAGCAGGGTCAATGGTCAAAGAATGACCTTGACCTCCTGTACGCATAAATTTTCATGTACTCATAACTCATTAAGATGACTGTAAATACCAATTTTTAGATCAAATTTTCAACAGTTTCCAAGAATTCTTATGTTCTAGAAGTTTTCCCATATAAAAGCTACAGAAAGCAAATTTGACCTTACACAGGTATCATACCGTTTTCTGGGATCGGTTGATTTCATAATAATCCTGGCTCGGCGCAGCTATAATGATGGAACTGTTGAGGGGTGCTGTTGATAAATGGTGAATTATAGATAATCAGGCTGTTTTTGAAAATAAAAGGTTCGTGCAAACAGAACAGTTTTGAACTACCTTTGCACTCGAATGATCGCTATCTGAGCAAAACGCTCTTTTCATTTGCAAAACGAATAATAATAAGAAGGAAGCGTATCAAAACGGCAAACAAATGCGTTCAGTCGACTCAAGCGCTGTTAATAGTTTGTCAGCATTATGGAATCTTTTGTACTTTTGAAATTAAATTAGTGGTAGATATTTTGTCAAAATGTCAGACTGAATTAACCAAGCATTCTGTAGCAATCGCCACTAAAACTTGATGCCTATAACTCCAAATGTTGGTCTGTACTGCGGATGTGTGTTTTACAGTCCGCGGTGCATGTATTGTTTAGGCTTATCCTGACCGTGGCTAAAATGCTAATAATGACGTCGGCTAATCGCATAGTAAATGCTAATACTGTTCCTCGGAACGGCTGTTTAGAGTTGATGCCATCAAAAAAAAATCAGATTTTAGATTACAAGCTTGCATTGAAAAAGGTGACAATGAATGCAATCAACTTCTATACACAAAATATGCAATCATCAACATAACTTCCACAAATGATCATGTCCGTGGCAAGCATGTGCTGGGGAGCACGTCAATGACATTTTAGTAGACTGTAGGTAATTAAATAAACTGAAAGTCGTTTTTATACTTTGTAGGGGTAGGGTCGTGGAGTGTTTGTGTATTGACTGAATTAGCATTAGAATTGTTTACTGGTGATGCGCCCATGGACAATCATTAACCAGGACCTGTGCTCAGAGAAGCTAGTCCCTAGCCTAGACAAGAGAAGTAAACTTAGTAACTGAGTCCTCTGCACACTCAGCAGCAGAAATAAGGGAATCTTCCAGGGAATTACAATTTCTAATAGTCTGGGGGAAGAAACTGGACTTGTAAATGTCAGTCCCAGCCAATGGGGTTTGAAATGCCAAGCAATGACGATTCCTGGTACGCCTACTTGGGGAACAAACAAGGTCATTTATGGATATACTGGCTGCACCCTTCAGACCTTTGTAAAGCATTATGAGTCTACTATCTTTTCTTCTCTTTTTCAGGGACTCCCACTTAAGTCTGTCCGGAAAGCCAGTCATACTCCCGATTTCATATGTGTAATTTCCCGTAATAAATCTAGCTGCCCCTTTCTGTACCTTCTCAAATTCATCTTTGGGGGTCCAAAACTGAACTACCATACTCCAGGACTGAATGCACCAGTCCCTTGTATGCTGACTCTTTAACGTCTTGTGGACATGCTGCCAAGTTACGTCTGAGGAAGCCAAGGGTCCTATTAGCCTTTGTGCAACTATTGCTCACATGTGTGCTCCATTTTTAAAATCATTGGTAATGGTTATGCCGAGATACTAGATAGTTTCTACGTAATTGAGGACCTCCATCTAAGGTATAGGAAGCATTGATTTTCTTGATCCATTTCCTTGTAATTTGCATTATATTGCATTTGACAGGTTGAAATGTCAGGCCCCAACTCCTTGCCGACACCCTAAACTATCTTTATCCTCCTGAAGTTTCACCGTATCTTCACTATCTCTGATTACACGATAGCAAACACAGTCGTCAGCAAAAAGTCTCAATTCCGAGTCAATGTTTTCTGTTACGTGTATCTCGTTAATGTATAGTGAGAAGAACAGTGGTTCAAGCACAGTGCCCTGGGGTACACCTGACAACACTGGGGCCCAATCTGATTTAACTCCATTTACTACTACACGTTGCTGCCTATAGCAGAGAAAAGAATCTATCCATTTCAGAGTCCCACCTCCTCCCCCCCCCACCCCAATACAATAGCCGTATAGCTTACATTTAAGTAATTCATGAGGGAGAGTGTCAAAAGCTTTTTCGAAGTCCAAGATAAAAGTGTCAACCTGACCGCCCTTATCCAATATTTTAGACCAGTCTTTTATAACTGTGATCAACTGAGTTTCACAACTATGTTTCTTCCGAAACGCATGTTGTCTGACCGACAAATGTTTATGTGGGGTCGCATGGGGGTGGGGGCGGGGTTCTGTTGTGCAAGACTGTTTATTATACAAAAAGGACTTTAATAAGAAATTCTAGCAGACTTGTCGTTGTGTTTGTGTGTGCTTGTGCGTGTGTTTGTGTGTGTGTCTCCTCTCTCTCTCCCTCTATCTCTCTCTCTGTGATAAAACGTCCTTTCCGCAGAACGGACTTCGTTTTTGTCGCACATGCTTTGGCAAGGTACGACAAAGGAGTTCACTGTTCCGTCAGTCCGTAAGTTATACCACAATAACATCGACCCTAGCGTTTAAATCTATTTCTTAGCAATCTGATCAGAGGTTTTGCCTGCCCTGGTCGTGCAAATACTGCACTTTAGAAACGCTTTAAGAAAACGTAAACTTTCAAGCCAGTTCCATCACGCCGCCACTCCTGTGTGATTTTACATGTATACCGGTCGGCTAAGGGCTTATTTTTGCATGAAGTCAATATAAGGGGTTAGAGTAAAGACATTATTAAGACAACATACAAATGCATAAAGTGTATAAATCAGCTGTTCATTCAATAACTTGCAGCCCACAACCAGCGGCCCACAGCCTGCAGAATAGTTAGTTTGCCTACATTAAAATTAGAAACAACTTTTCTTACCGGGACGAAGCCAGCACCCAGAAAGTGCATAAGACGTAACCCCACTATGTTCAATTTGTTTGACAACGGGGAATAGGTCCCTTAATAGGCAATCAAAAGAGTGCAGCAAACATTGGAGCACTGAAATTTAGAAAATCCAATCCATTTCCACGCCGAGGACAAGAAAACAGCTTGAACTGCGCCGCGGACTGTAAAACATAAACAACTTTCTCAACCGATATTGAATTAGCATCACGGTTTTGCGCCGTGGTACAGATTAGAAACTAAATCTGCACAGAAGCAGTTTTAATAGCGTTAGAAGGTGAAAATCTGTGGAAGATCATAAAAGTAAAAAGTATGCAAAGACCAGGAACTGAAACAATCAAAATCTAAATCCAGCCCTCAAACCATAGTTGGAAACAACTAAGATTACAAATAATCAAGATACAGAGAATATATGGCCAACCGAGTGAGCAGCTTGTTCCCAAAAGGTGGCCACTCAGCAACCCAAACCGAACCAAAAATAATAAGAACATACATAAGGTAAAACATCACAGAAACTCTGACACCAAAAACAGGCAACAGAGAACCACAACAGAACTACCGCCTTGGAACGGTCAGTAATGAATTACTGGGGGGCTTAAATCGATTTTACAGGCCCAACCTCACCCTCAGTATCTGAAGTGGTACAAAACATTTAGTTGGTTGTTCGGTTCGCATGATAAATAATGATAAAAGTTTAGATCCTTTAAGAGCAAAGAAAACATTCATAAGTAAGAAGTTGGGCCATACCGCGGTTTCGGCTATTCAAGCCTCATCAGTGACCCTTTAAATCTGGCACAAGGAGCCAGAGGAAAAAAACAGTAAATTTGCAGTTTTAACATGGCAGTCGTCTCAAAGACTGATATAAGTCGAAAAATACCAAAATATTTCAAATTTGTTTAGAAAATGAATCTAAACGTATGATCATTTCTGACTTCTCAGAATATATTCCATGATCTCAAAGGACCAAAAGGAAAATATAATCTGCACTATAGATGAGTGCGGGGAGACTTTTTACGGCCGCCACACGGCACAACCCTCTAACTCGTCAATGAATCATCACGGTAAACACATAAATCAAATTTCAACACCTTAAGAAGCAAAGAAGAGGACTCAACAGATACAACGGGCCGTCTGACAGGTGGAGATCCCTGTCCTGCCAAACAACCGCACTGGAAATCTAAAGCAAAAGAAGGTCACCAGTTGAGCCCCGGTGGACCAAGCAACAGACAAAAAGGCTCCGGTCCCAACCAACTAAAATATATAGCTTTAGGTCGGGGCCATCATAGAGTCTGACGCCCGATCCCCCGGTGTGCAATTAAAGAGTGCAGCAAAGTTATCAACCGTAATTGGGTTAATCACTAAGTATGCAAACTGTCGCATAACATTTAAATTATAGCCAATACGTTTGTGACGTATTATTATTTTTCGGAATTGATCAGAAAAATCAGTCCTACCCTTAATCTTTTTGAATTTGTATACTAAGTCACCATAAAACAACTTCTTTCTGCGACAAAAAATGGACTCACCCACCTTCCCTTCTCAGTAAATCGATTCCTAAACAAAGCACTGCGCCGCGGGCAGGAACGCAAATCTCCGCCCAAATGAAAACATTACAAAAGAATGCCCCGCGGTCATTATTCGCACTAAGTGAAGGGGTTGTGCCCAAAAAAAGACATTTTCCATAATTTGTAATAGATTTCTGACAAAAAGCTCCGATATAGAAAGTAAGAATTGATTTTTTTCTCTCAAATGCCCAAAAGCAAACCACCATTATTAACGCAAATGGGAGTTATTGCTGGCCAAACCCAAATCATTGTCATTTTTATGTTTCGATTCAGATATTTTGTCCCGATGCACAATTATTTCTGCTTGCAACAAATTTTAATCATTTTAAACTGACGGGGAAATCATTTGAAATATCATGTATGTCTACATTTAGTGTTGATGGTCGTTTGTTCTGATTTTATTAATACTTAAACTGACCGCCTATACTTACTCCGAGCTAAAAATACTCACGCCGGTCCAAGATTAGCCGGAAATCAACCGATCCCAGAAAACGGTATTATACCTGTGCCTTAACGTTAAAAACGTCAAGGTCATATCAATGTCATAATTTGAACATTCTTGGTATTACTTGCGTGCGTATCCGATGCTACATCCCAGATTTCAAGGTCATCGGCCTATTGATTCCGAAGAAGAAGATTTGTAAAGTTTTTTACCATATCTGGGCATGGCGGACATGTTGATCATCTGACCAGGACCGTTTGAACAACTCTTCGTTTCCCCGCCCTCTAGAGGCTCTACATGAAATTTAGGTACTATAGGCCCAGCGGTTTTAGAGAAGTCGTTAGAAAATGTTGACAGAAGGACGAAGGACGGACGACGGAGCCTTACCATCCTATAAGCTCCCCGGAGCCGCTGGCTCAGGTGAACTTAAAAGCATAAGACCTGCTAAGGGTAATATAATGAATATTTCTATGAAGGTTCAGCCTCGTAGAGCATATGGTTTCTGAGGAGATAATTTTTTTTAAAGATATTTTTCTCATTTTTTCTTTTCATTTTGGTTTCCATGGGAACCAAGAAAAAGAGCAGTTGAAAAAAAAAACTATTTGGCTGATAGGAGACTTCTTTAGGAACATTTCTATATAAAGTGTTGTCAAAATATCAACAACCACTAAAAAAGAGCCAATTTTCACAAAGCAAAACTAATAGACTTGAATCCCCAAGCCCAATGATGCTACAGTTACAATTTCGACCCAATCGATCACTGGCTTTAAATGAGATGTTGTTAAAAAGTGTTGACGACAGACAGACGACTATATACAACAAATGACAACGACGGAAACTGCCTATTCCATTATCTCCCGTGGAACCTCCAGCTGTGGTGGGTTTAAAATCTCGGATAAAAACTATGATTGATAAAAGATAAGGACTCAACAGAACCAACGTGTTGCGACATATAGAGATCTCTGTGGTGTCAAACAACACCACTAAAAAATCACTAAATCTCAGGCCAACCAAATAAAAATAGCTTTATAAGTATTTTTAGGTTTTTGACAATGAGCTAAAGGTTACCAAGACGGTTGTATTAGGGATTTCCGACATAAGCTACGGTACAATAACCAACGAACGTTAGCGACGATAGGCGAACGATAGCAGACGTTAGAAGCTGTTTATTGGGGATTCATTATTTGGTTATCAAATTTTCACTTTTATTTAAATTTTACAAATTCGCCGAATCCAAGAAGAGCATCCGTAGATGAATAACATTTGTATAGAAATAGGCAAAGGAATATACATATAAAGCATGGACATGTATACTGTATGAATGTATTCTGTACAATACCATATGAGCCGCGACACGACAAAACCAACAATGTGGTTGTGCGCCCAGCGCAGACTCAGATCAGCCTGGGCATCCGCCCAGTCTGATCAGAGTCTTCGCTGTTCGCATGCTGGTAGCTTAGACTCTTAGCTACCTGTAGAGCACTTGTCAAAGAGTCTGATCAAACTGAGCGGCTGCCCAGGCTTACCTGAGTCTTCGCTGGGCGCACAACTACATTGTTGGTTTTGTCGTGTCGCGGCTCAATTAAAATAGGCCACTGACATATTATGTTTAACATCTCACATAGCCACAGTAGCTGGTGATTTAGCGGTCCCAGCTTTACTGTTAAAAGGGGCAAAACATGGCAAGTCATCTAACATTACAAAGTATTTAGAAAATAAGTTTTCCGCCGTGCTAATCACGCACGCAACTCAACTATAGATGGCAGAAAATGCCGACAGTGTCTATAAATGCTTGCTAGCCACCGAAATGTTTTAATGTCATTTACAATATGCTCCACATACACCCGTCTGGAGCGCGCAGTTTCTTGTTAAACAACCGCTGTCGCCTCTGCTCAAATCTGGCAACATTTCTAATAGCAACTGCTGTAGGGTGTTATCAGCGGATATTCATTAGGGTATATACTATACCCAAGCAGTCGCAGTTCTTGGCCACCAGGGTAACAACATACAGATTCGACTGGAGCCAGGTTAGTTCCTTTACAACAGTATTTCAGTCATATCAAGACGATGGGCGAGTGATAATGAAAGGCTGTGTGCAATGGGATCTCGTTTACTGTTGGAGATATTCCGCCTTCGGCTGGTACCGTGTCTGAGATCCACTGGATGTAGAATTGTGTGTGTATATATATTCTTGTATTACGATGTTTTCCCAACTCCTCAGCGAAACTCAGCCAAGGCCGCAGTACCGGGGCACTGTGAGTCAATCGGACTTCATGGAGATATAAATCTTTCCAACCGTTACATGTATGAGAAGCGGAATATAAAAAGTGAAGTTAAATATGGATTGGTAATCTTTCTAACTGTCGTTGTTATTGTTTCGATTGTCATAACGATGTTCCCCAGAAGAAAAAATCGTAATTCGAATTTCCCAGTGTGCCATTTCATTGGATGGAAGCAACTCCCATCGAATCCAATCAAATTTTCCATAACAACATTTTCCGCATAACAGGCGCCTTTGTCAACAGAAGAATATCGTGTTTACCGACCGTGAACAGTCCCGGGTTCGATACCTCGTCCGGCCGCATACTTTCTTTTCTCCTTCCGCTGTTTCAAGAACGGCAGTAATCAGTTACTGGCGAAAGTAAGTGCAATTAACCGATTAGAAGTTCTAACCCTGCCCACGAATAGTGTGGTTAGGTTAAATCTGACCGTCCCGACATGACTATAGCTGTGTAACGTGGACGTAAAGCAACAACACAACAATAGATACGGTCATCAGTGTTTTTGAACAATTATGCGAAGTTGTGGGACTGTTTTACAGTTGGCCTAAAAATAACGCACAAAGGGGAACAAGTCAATGTGCGCTGCGGAAAATCCGACTTGCGAATGGGCCTTCGGCCACAGGTAAGTAAGGGACAAAGTGGACTTAGTATCCTTGGCTTGCGAAGATGAGCATAACCAAGATTCTATGCGATTATTGAAAATAAACAAATTCACCCCCGGATCAGTCCAATCATGCAATTTCCGTATAAAACACCTTTAATTCAAGGGTAATATCTGTGATATTTTAATAAGCAAGCCACTTGGGGTTGGTCGTTACGAAAATTGAAACAGAAGGATTTGTGATATTTTTATACTTACAAAACCAATATGGTTGAACGAAAAGGAGGGGTATCAATTACGTGGGTTTTCTGTATCCTACCAAAATTTTCTTTTTTGACTGATGGTATACTCAAGTGTGTCTAGTTTATTGAACCATATATAACTTTGGACAGAAAGCCCTAATTACTGAGTTATGGGTCGACAGAAGTGGGTGGGTCACTTCTACATGGTTTTAGTCTGTCTTGTAATATTTTCTCATTTGGTGGGAGAGTACAACAGACAGACAACATGTAATACAATGAATAACAGGACATCTAAAATGTGCTCCCATATCATTTTACTTGGTTTAATTTTAACATATGACAAAAAAGACTTCCTTTTACATCCAGCATTTTTGATATTTTAGATCTCTTTTTTTAATATTTCTTGGCGTCATTGCTAAATAAACTGACCAGTAATCATCCAACTCACGTCAAGGCAGCACCTTGACCAGGACAATCGGATGATGTGACCAGAATATCACCATGACCTAGTTTTCATGGTTGACTGAACACATATACTTGTTAGAAAGATGGTTTCCATTCAACTTTATAACCTAGTAATATAAAACTGTGGCCAAATTGATATCTTATCTGCTAGATATTGCCCCCCCCCCACCACCACCACATAATTATGATGAAAGGAGACGGAAGGGTTTCATTGCGGATCCCGTCGGCGTCTGTGTCGTCGCCAGCGTGACAGTTAGCTTTGTACCCATTTCTTAAATCGATGGGTGGAATTTTACCAAACTTGAATCCGTGCAATTTGATCAAACTTGCTTGGAAACACAATAGGGACAAGCCTAACAGCTGATTCGGTTTTGTTAAATCTGACCCCATTTTTAAGGTCACAGGAGGTCTTAAAGTGTTAAATTTTCTGCGTCTGCGTTGGCGTGACAATTTCCTGTACCTACAAAACAATAAACGCGATTCTACGATACTTGCATGGATATATCATTAGGACAAGCTTAAGAAGTAATTAAATTTTGTTGACCTTGACCTCATTTTCAAGGTCACAGAAGGACTTAATATGTGACGCAGACACAGACGCAGATGCCTACAAGATCCGCACTGAAGCCAACATATATTCCCTCACCATTAATGGCGGGGTTGTGTTGCATAGTGTAGCAGTTAAGATATTGATTTTACCAAAGTTTCGTAATTCTAGGTCATAAACTGAAGGAAAATCATCTCCCAAGCAAGTTTATGTGTACAGTCAACCATGAAAACTCTGTCATTGTGGAATTCTGGTCACATCATCCAATTGTCCTGATCAAGGTGCTTCCTTGACATGAGGTGAATGATTACTGGTCACATTATTTAGCAATGACGCCAAGAAATATTAAAAATAGAGAACAAATATATAAAAAATGCTTCATGTCAAAGGAAGTCTTTTTTTGACACCACATGTTCAAATTAAACCAAATAAAATCATACGGAAATTCATTTTAGATGTTCTGTTAATCATTTTATCTAACACTGTCTGTCTGTTGTACTCTCCTACCAAATGAGAATAGTTTTACAAGACGGGTTAAAACCATGTTGAATTACACCACCCACAGCTCAGTAACTAGGGCTTTCGACCAAAATCAAATTTGGTTCAATAAACTAGATACACAGAAGTATATCATCAGTTAAAAAAAGAAAACTTTGGTAGGATGCAGAAAAACCACCTTATTGATACACCTCCTTTCAAATCCAATAGACCGATTTAGTTTATATTACTTTTTAAGGTATGGACATTTCTGCAAACTTAGCAACATTAGAGAATTGACGGTCATGAATTTGTCCCAGATACTGCAAATATTTCGATATATCTTTGGCTCGTAACACTCTCTATGTACCCAGGGGTCAACATAGTACAATCTACAGCAAAACGGCGTTTTGTAATATGTTTTTATTTTTCATAAAAGTTTAACAGCATTAACAAGATTCCACGAAATGGCTTAGTATTGTGTATATATTTCGCAATTCTCAAAACTACATATTTCAAACAATGTTATGACTTGCGCTTTTGACGACGTAAATATCAGTGTGGGTGATCACGTTGAATTTCACGGCATAGAAAATACTGGTAATTCCAGTACAACAATCTGCTACTATGCCCGAATGCAGATTTATAGAAGATAGCGTACGTAGAGAATGCGTAAGTACTTTAAACTGGTATTGTTCTCTTTGCTGAGACTTGACAAGTTTTACAGTTTAAACCTCAAACAATCGGAGCAACAACATTAATGGAGATCTAGAATACCAAATTTAAAGAGTAACTACACTTCAGGAACTGACTGAAGCAGATCCCAAACCCTATCCCCAACATCAAAGGGAAAGATTGACAAAGACATGCCAACAAACAATAAATTACAAGTGATAAGCCGAGTCAGCAGCTCTTTTCCAAATATGTGGCAACTCAGCTATCCTTATTGAACTAAATAATTTAGACCAACAGAAGGGTTACAACAGACTAAGCAAATTATACGAAAAACATACGAAAAGCCTACATTCGGTTTCTGATATTGGGGGTCGATTTAAGGGACGGGTCATTTATTATCAGGTTGGGTGGGATGGGTAGTCTCACCTGATTTTTTTTCGACCCCCCCCCCCAGATAAGTGACAAAAAGTTAATGACACCCCCCCCCCCCCCCACACACACACACACACAACCACCACCACACAACCCTACATTCACATGATAATGAACATATTATCTATCTTATGTCAGACTGACCACAATCAAACCTTCAAAAGACAATGAACATTTTGTCTTTTGAACAGGTTAATTATTTATACAGATTAAAGGTCTATTTGTTTCGGCATTTGTTGTTGTTGTTGTAACTGTTTTTTAATGAATACACGTTTAAAAAAGTAGAACTAATCTGAAAATGTAGTAGTAATGGGTCCCCCAGAATCTGAGACATTTTTTTAAAATGAAGACTGATGGAAGAATTCTGACTCCGCCCCCTCCCCATATGCCTAAAGAAATATAACACCCTACCCCCCCTGCTCCATGGCTTAATGATTTCCCCGCCCGCCCCCGCCCGCCCCCGCCCGCCCCTCCCGCTTAAGTAGCTCACATAAAAATCCGCCCCGCCTTGTACCCCCCACCTGGTTATAAATGGCTTGTCCCTGATATAAAAAACAAACAACTTTAAAACCCAAGACAAAATCGGTAATATTACCTGAAAGTACTCATGATTACTCATTCTCTGGGCTTCATTTTAACAGAATACATACAGAAACGACAAGTTATTGAGTAAAACGTGAAAAATCTCGGGGTTTCCTCTTAATGAAGTAAGAAAATGACGCAAGAACACAGGTGACCCAGAATATGTAATCTGATAATTACCAATGCTTTCATAAAACCTTTGTTTCACATTATTGACAGCCATAATACATGAAAAGTGCCTTTAAGTGTCACATCGGACACGGCCTTTTGATAAAAGCTTCCAATTACTGCTTGTTTTTTTTTTTTTTTTTTTTTTTTTTTTTTTGTAAAAGCTACTGCTTGTATTGGACTGCAGTATGTGCGGCATTCGGACTCTTTTTTTTTTTTTTTTTTTTTTTAATAAATCTATTTTTCCTTCGTCTTTTTCTTTTCCTCCCTCTCTTTGCAAGTATGTGCAAGCGCTTGATACACAGTGATATTTCAAAGGACATTTTAACACAAAACAAGTTTTCATATACACAATGAGAATAGGTAAACAATGAGAATACATGTATATGTATATTGTTAATACTTTATGTTGGCTACGCATGATAGTGATACATTTATACAATGTATGGGATGCGCCGCGCGAATTTCTGGATACGATCTGCTGATATTAAGACTAACCTGCGCATGGGTACATCTCGCTATAGCGAGCGCAGTTCGCCTAAACATTGATGAAATCTTGCAGTTATCAGATATTGCATATGTCCTGACTAACCTGCGCATGTGTGCAGGCTGATATGGTCGTCCGCAGCTGAAGATAGTTTTCGTCATATGGCGAGACAGTATTACAAGCATATATAGCACTTCTACAGATGGGCTAAATAAATAATGATTGCTCCCTAAAATCAGCCTTCTAACGTATACTATCGTCGCTAACGTTCGTTCGTTATGGTACCGTAGCTTATGTCGGAAATGCCTATTGGTACAATGCGAAACTGTGGACTATGAGCTCTATGATCTAATAACAGCCCATACAGCACATGATACAACATGCATTTGTAAGCTACAACACTTTTGAAGGCAAGCAAAAATCAAATAAAGCAGTTCATGATCAAGACTTTTAGTGTCTTGAGTGTGGTCAGGGTAAAGCTGTGTAAAACGTTGGACCATCTAAAAACAGCCATGGGCTAAATTGTTTTACGCTCTAAGAAACTTTAACCAAGATCATTCAAAATACGGACTCAATTTTTACCAATTGAAAGTTAGCCTGTAAGAGATATCATAACAAATACAAATTAGTTTCACTTCATAAATCAAACAAATTACTTTCACATCAGAAATCGAAATTGCTGCAAACAACCTACCATGCTAGAAGAATAATGGCTTGACGTCGGTTAAATTTCTAGAAAAAAACCGGGAAACCCCAAATACGAGTATAAAATCTTTTGGCTTCAAAATCTAAGTTCTAAATGAAAATTAGCATGTGTTCGCACAGTCTCCAATGATGATGGTTTGTGCATACAAGGAAGGTCCAGATCACAAGGTGCGCTTTCATCAGCGGAAGACTTTCGAGTTTACCTTTAAACAGTGATTACTCTTTGACATGCAATTGTTTCAATATGAAATTATCCGCATTTAACATAGTCTTATTCCATTAACCCATCAACAGAGTGGTGAATAGAACCTGACATACATGTCACGTTTTTTTATTTTTGTACTTGTTTTATATTTTTATTTATTTTTGTTTTAGTTGTGCCGTTGTTTTAATTCTGTATTCTTTTTTTCATTTTTTATTTACTTGTGTATTTTTATTAATCTGTTTATATATTTATTTGCAAACGTTAGTGGAGGAAGTGTCTGTGAGAAACTTTGATTTTAAAGGCCCAATAGCTCTCCTCCAGTGGTATCAAATATTTACTGTTTCGCATGACATTCCTGCAAGTGTTTCACAAAGGCTACGACATGATACTTGGCGATAATTTACCAGGTTATAATAAATAAAACATCATTGAGTTTCCGGTATAATAGCATTGAAAATTATTAGGCTCAGCGTGATTAACAACCAAAATGATCGCCTTACCATATCATCAACATGCAGAGACAAGCTTATAGCACCCATTTCCCTTTTATGCGGCTTCATGTAAACGGTTCGAGTAAAATCTTTCATTTTGAAGCTCAGCACCTATCTATGTACTATGTCAGTCAGAATCAATGGCGAGAATATCACGCGTTTCTCCTATATGTCGATTCGGAAATAAACCATAGAAGGGCTTTTATTATAATTCCTGCCATAAATAAAGCAATCGCATTTAGTAACCTCTATAATACATATAAATAGGTCGGTTACTTTGTCCATACCAGCAGCTTATTAAAACATACAGAACCATCTATCAGTTTCTACAAATACTTAATATCATTGAAATATGAATTAACTGTTATTGCCTACCTACCCAATCAAGAGCTCCTCTGTACTGTAAAGCGGTAATGCGTCTGGTTGATGATGATCCTGTAAGGAAAATTAACATTAGTTTTGTTTTGAAACAAAGTGTAAAACACATTCACAAAGAACAGCGCACAGAAGACAACGATAAAAAGATGAAAAGAGAACCTCAACCGAAAATAAAGGAAAGCTGCGTTTCGACGGTAGACACAACTGGTCTCACAAAATGAAATCGCAACAAAACACCCACCTTGTAACGGTACTGAACGGTAAATAACGGTTGCAGCTCACATGATTAAGAAATAAAATAAATGATAGTGTTGAAAGGACTAATGTCAACCTTTCATTCAATGCATTAGGAGTGCGGTTGTGCTTGCTTTAAACGGGTGAGAACTCAAAGTGAGTCTATTGACAGCTTCAAGACGGATCATGTTTTTTAACTCGTCTTTGTTAAACTACGTCCTTCTCAAAATGAATGCAATTATTATTTACCAGTTATTAGCTCATCTGAACCTTTACGCACATAGTATAGCCAGGCATCCGTCGTTCGTCTATCCGTCGTTCGTTGTCCGCGGGGTCTTGGTCGTTTAACCAAGCCGGCTGCCACGCCCATATATATTTAAAACCCTTTATATATCTTCTTTTTAAGAACCAAAGGTCCAACGACCTTGTGGCTTAATATGTAGCATTGAGGACCCGGATCATCATATTTTATACAAATCTTAAACAGTGAATTTCTCTGAAACTATTTAAGTCTGAGGTATAGTATTTGGTATATATGATAAAACTAAATAAGCAAATGAACATTATTTTGCTAAAGGTCAAGGACCTTCTTTGACCTTTGTTCAGAATTACCGAGATTCTGTCGCCCATAAGCACTTTGAAACAAACACTGTGTCGATTGAAGCCAAATTTCATGTGAAATCAAAGTGGGATAGGTGAACGAAAGTCTGTTCGCGGGGACTAGGTCGCATGACCAAGACTGCTTCCACGCCCATATATATTTGAAACACTTCAAATATCTTCTTTTTAAAAATCAAATGGCCCAAAGACATAGTGGCTTGGTATGTAGCACTGGAGATTCGAGCCCATCATAGTTTATACAAATCTTAAACAGTGGATTTTTCAGAAACTATTTAAGTCTAAGGTATAGGTTTTAACATAAATGATAAATCTAAATGAACAAATAAAGATTATGTTGCTAAAGGTCAGGGACATTCTTTGACCTTTGTTCAAGGTCACCCAGACTCTGTCGCCCATCAGCATTTTCAAACAGCTTCTCATCTGAAGCCACTGGGTCAATTTAAGCCGTATTTCATATGAAACTTGAATTGGTCGAAGGAGCGCAAGTTTGTTTAGATGGTCACATGACCAAGATCGCCCTCACGGCCATATATGGTAAAAAACCCTTCAAAAGTCCACTTCTCCAGAACCAAAGGCCCAATGACATTGTGGCTTGGTATGTAGCGTTGAGGACTCGGGTCAATAACAGTTTATGCAAATCATGACATTGCGCTTATCTTGACATTATTTATGGCATAGTCAATTTTGGTACGTTATCCTTTTAAATTTGACAATTCTTAAACAGCTGACGTATCACAAACTATTTAAGAGAGGCTGACTGTAAGCATCGAGCATTGGCCCATGATAACGTGGAAAGTCGAAAATTAAGAATTTAGCTCATATTTTAGGAAATTGATATAAACATGCTTGTTTGTGTTTCACATGTTTTTAGCGGTCAGCGTTCGGCCGTTTTCACGGTAACTAAGAGTCCATTTTGAAAATGTCAATATCAAGAACTGAATGTAATATTCCCTCGCTAGAAATTGAGCAACAAATATTATCCTATTATTTTTTGTTTGTGTAGTTTGACAATACATAGCTGTACAATAAGATTACAAAATATGAATGTTTTCTGTTCCATATTATCAACGGGAGTAAAGACCTTTTATTTGCAGCAAAATGTTGTTTTTTTTATTTATTTTATATTGAAATTAATAAATTTACTATTGTTTCTTGAATTAATTGCGTCTGTGAAGTAGGTAAAACACAAAAAGAGGCATTTTCAGGACAGAAAGTGGTGTAGACTGAGGCCTACACTCACAGTGTCTATTCAAAGGAGGATAAGCTGAAATTTAAGCAATGTTCTGTGACCTATGATCGTGATACTAATAGAACAGCCAAGAATTGATGCATGTACGACCTACAGTTTTACATCCTTTTAACAGTATTTGGTCATATCTGGACGACTGGAGGAATTTTTTTTGGGTGGGGGGGGGGGGGGGAGGTGGAGGGTGCTATGAAGGGCTGCGTGCAATGGAGCCCCATTGGCGGTTGGAAAAATAAACGCCTCCAGCAGGTCTCTAGCCCGGAATGACAAGACCAGCAGGCCAGTTTTACCTGCTGTGCTACCGGGGCTCCTGCAACAGCCAAGAAAGTCTTCGTAAAATTTGACCGGCCTAAAAATGGTTGCCATGACAACAGTAATTGCTTAGATATCTTTAGAACCGTTTGACATATTTCACTAATTTTTTCACTAATCTCCATCTTTCGTCGACAGCTTTAAACCAAGAAATTTTGAGCAAAATACAAAATTTTGAGTTTCCATCCAGTGCTCGATGCTTACAATCTGCTTCTCTTAAGTAAGATTATAACAATTGGTATATATGAAAAACTAAATGAGCAAATGAAGACATTGTGTTGAGGTCATACTTTATATTAACCAGTGATTCGAATTTCATAAAACTTGAAATAAATGTGTATAAAGTTTTGTCAGAATGGCATCAATAGATCATGAGTTATTGTGCTTGAATTAGTTTTAAATTGGCAAATTCAGCCATAAGTAAGCAATCAAAGACTAGAATTCCATGAAACCTAAACTAAATATGAATTACCATAACAGCTTGGTGCATATCAAGTTTTGTTGGACTTGCTTCAGTAATGCATGAGTTAATGTCCTTGAATCACTTCAAAATTAGACAAATTGAATCATAACTAATTGACCAAATGAATGAAATTTCATGAAACTTAACACAATTATGTATCATCATAATACGGCAGTGGAGATCAAGTTTTGTCATCATGGTATCAGTAATTCAGGCATTATTGCCCTTGATTAGATTTAAACTACACAAATAAGCCATAACTAAGGCACCAATGAATGAAATTTCTTGAAACTGGATAAAAATATGTATCACCATAGTGTGGTGATGCTGAGGCAAGTTGTTAAAATGGCCACACTTATACATGGGATTTTATTTAAAATCCACTGGTTCAGTTGCAACGAAGTAACAGATGAACAAAATTTTGTCAGATTTAAAATAAGCGATGAACATTTCAGCGGGGCTGTAATTAAAATCTCAAATAATATCTTCAAGAACAGAAAATACATTCAGAAAAAGAACAAATGGGCCAGATTACATAGTTTAGGCTAATAAAGCCTCGTCAGTGACCCTGACAATATCTGGTGACGAAACCAGAGAAAAACATACTGTTATTTCCTAATTTTAATTGGGTAGTGGATTTAAAGACTGATTAAGTACAAAAAAGGATCCAAATAATATAAAAGACGATGATCTATAATAATAGTCTAAATCAATCTCAAATTTTAGATTTCTCAGAATATATCCTCTGATCCTACAAGACGAAAACTTCAACGAATTTGCTTGTTATTTCAGCAATGGATTAAAGAGCAAAAAGTCTTTGGTTTCGGAACTCGTTTTGTCGGTAAAAACGCTCAAAAAAGCTAGGTCTAGTCACTTTCATTTGTTCTCAACGTGGCGCCGTTTAGCGCCAAAAGTGCTAGCTCTAGACGTTACGTGATCGGGACTTTTTGTAACACGTAGGACCATCTAACATCACTTTACGCTAAAAAGAGGTGAATGCTGTAATCAGAAATACACGAACATATTCTGTTTACTAAGTACACGGATGATGATGCGGTTTTACGGCCTTTTCAATAATAATAAAAAAAAAAAATTGTAAAGACTTATATGATGAAACTTTCTATAAAGTCTCTGTATCATAGAGCTTATGGTTTCTGTAAAGATAATTTTAAGTATATTTGTTGCATTCGTTGCATTTTGGCACATGCCAATTTTATGCCTCCACCATTAATAATGGGGGGATATAGTATCACCGCTGTCCGTACGTACGTACGTCCTGTCCGTACGTACGAAAATGGTTTCCGTTCGATATCTTTTGAAATCATTGGTGTATTGAATTCATATTTTTGAACACAGGTATATAATCATAAAATACAGGTCAAGTTTGATGTTGGGTAAAATGCGTCTATTATTGTGGGAGTAATGGTCCTTTTTCGACTTCGTTTTGTATGAAAAAATGGTTTCCGTTCGATATCTTTTGAAAACATTGGTATATTGAATTCATATTTTATAAAAAGATATATAATCATAAAATACAGGCCAAATTCGATGTTGGGTAAAATCCGTCTATTATTGTTGGATTTATGGCCCTTTTTCGACTTCATTTTGTATGAAAAACTGGTTCCCGCGCATTATGTTTTGAAACTATTGGTGCATTGAATTCATATTTTATAGATAGGTAAATAATCATAAAATACAGGTCAAGTTCGATGTTGGGTAAAATCCGTCTATTATTGCTGGAGGTATGGCCCTTTTTATTTCAAACTGTATGAAAAACTGGTTTCTTTTCGATACCTTTTGAAAACATTGGTGTATTGAATTCATATGTTATACACAGGTATATAATCATGAAATACAGGTCAAGTTCGATTTTGGGTAAAATACGTCTGTTATTGTGGGAGTTAAACAAGACGCCGTCTTATTTCGGGCACTAGGCGGGGGCATCCGTGTCTTATGGACACATTCTAGTTGTTATTTAATTTTACCCATTATAAGTCAATAGAAACTCTTAAAGACAGAATATCTCTGCCGGGGGTCTGGTTTCCATCTCATGGCATATTTGCCTGTACAGGTAAAGGAGTGAAAATTTTTCAACCAATCTGTGGATCAGAATTACCGGTTATGATCATTTTATAGGCTGACTGGAGGTGTTGACACCATATGATCAAGAGTCAGGATGACACTGTTCAGGTCGTAGACGGACACACGGCGCCAAGTGCGTGCAACTATGGTTACGTACCGCTAAGGCACTTGGGGAACGTCGTTAGGAGAATTGAACAGAAAAGAACAAACACTGTTCAATTCATTTCTCCAAACGCTGTTCTGTTCTGTCAATTTTCCTAACGACGTTCCCCAAGTGGCTCAGCTGTACGTAACCATATTTGCACGCACCTGGCGCCATGTGTCCATCCGTTAGAATGACAATGTTGAAATTAATCCTCCTTATATAGTGCCACCTCTGTCTTTAAGTTGCCATAGCAACCAAACTAAAAGGTTCATTTTCATAAAATACACACATACACACACACATAATCCCTCAGCCCAAGGATGCTACATAGGAAATCTGGGCCAAATTTGGGTCAGTGGCATCAGCGGAGATGTCGTTTGAAAGTGTTGACGACAGATAGACGCCGACATACGACGACAATGGACAACTTCCTATCCTATAGGCTCTTCCGGAGCCTTCGGCTCTGATGAGCTAAACTGCGAAACTCGGAAATAGATCTCGCTCAGCGCCACTGGCAGAAGTTAAGACAGCTAACATCGGAAAAACTGACCATGCGTCCGATTGTTGATCGCGTGTTCTCTCGTGACGCGGCTCAACCACTCAGTGATCACGCAGGACAGCATAACGACTGTTATTGTCAGGCCTAACTGGAATTGGCTGGACGTAGGAGTAGACCGCCATGTTACAAACTATCCAGCTTGAATAAATTACGGTGTTCTTGGCGACGCACGTAATTTATGGCGCCGTCCTTTATGTACGTCCCACCTTAACTGTAAAGCGCAGCGGAGAATTGGTCAGTAAACGCGTGCATTAGCCTCAGACCTATAGTTCTGTTTCAAACACAGCAAATCAAATTCAAGGCTGCAAATATGCGGCTTTATGCTTTCATTAGAAAGCAGTATTTATTGCTTTGACATGTAGGATGTGCTAATGGAAAGAAATAAACATATAAAACTTTGCAAAATAAACATTTTAAAAGAAATCGTGATGGAAAATCTTTGTGCAAACTTTATCATCCTCAGGCGTTCGCCAACCTATCATTGGAAATTTCGCCGGCGTAAAGTTATCACGCTTCGTTTGACTATCTGATTTTGACTCAAATTTATGGTCGGTACAAGGGTTGATTCAGAAGTAACGTCACTGTGTTCCTTGCGCGCTTATTCGCCGTGGCATTATTATAAAATTATATCAAGCTACACTGTAACTCAGTTCTGATTTACAGAATAAATAAAAACTTGGAATCTTTTCCCGTTCCAATTATGTAGACGTTCAATGTATGCCACCGACGCCATCGCGCCGCACGTTAGAATAACGTTAATTACATATTAAATATAATTTTTAGAGACAATCACAAATGAAAAGCAAACTAACGCGCCAAATCAGATAAAAATTTGATACGATGACGAAATATATTTCTGCCGTCCACTGCTGGAACTTTAATATCATCACTGCAGTTTGAAATTCGATAGCTTGTGCTAATGCTTGTTACTGCCGAGTAAAAATATGATGATTTCTGACAAATGTGTCTGCGGACATACATGCGGTTTTGCCACAAATTAGGAATATCACCATTAGAGACTCTAGAGTTGTTTAGTTAGACACGTGGTGACACAAAAGTGATAATGAGGCTTGTGTAAAGGTGCAATCAGCGCTGCAAGTGTGCAGATGAGTCGCTAGATGATCGTTCGAAAACCGGAAGACCTTTATGTGCAGTGTCAGACAATAACGTTACACTTGTTTGGACCCCATATATGTAGACCGATGTTCTCAAATTCGATTATTGTGTACATTTTTGACTATGAGCTGCGGGACTGTTCAAACAATATTGAAAGATGAAATAAACATGGGTGAACAGACATTAGTGCTATGCTGGAACAACGAATATGCTACTTTGGGCATGACACAATATCGAAACTTTATCTGGAACGTCAACAACGTCATTACGGGCGGCGCGTGTCGTTACCATGCCTTCTGTCTATCTCGATATCTCAATTACTGTGCGCTATATTTTCATGACATTTTCAGACCAATATGCAAATAGATTAAGTTATCTGGATGCGAAATTTTGTTGCTCCCTCTTTATTCTCCACGATTTTATAGCTGCAGTGACATTACTTCTGGATCAACCCTCGTATTTATCGTTTACCCGAGATAAAACAGAATGTAATTTAAATAAAAAAGATACAAAATACTTGCCGAATGACATAATTTATATATAATTCTACAATAGCTAAATACGAGGGACATTTATCAGCAAAACCGTGTTGTAAATGGCTTCCCGGCAGTTCCATGTGAAACTATACAAAAATCCGATAAATTCACAAATAGTCAACGATATTAACTTAATCTTCAGTATAAATACTTGCAAAATCAATTGAAACAACGAAGTATCAATTATAGAATGCATAGTGTGGTTAACTAAATGATAGTGGTCAAGGTACCCAAATCATAAGTCCGAACTTGTAGGTCATTTAAACAGAGACAATTCCGGAATATTTTAGATACACAGACATGGACCCCAAAACAGAGCTGTGATTAAAATATTATGTTGTCAAAGTTCACGGTCATTATTTGACCTTTATTCAAGGCCACTGAGGTTCTGTCGCCCTTAAACATTTTCAAACATCTCCTTTGAAGCCACTGGGGCGATTCAGACCATATTTTATATGGAGTTTATATGGGCCAGGGTTTCCAAAGTTTGTTCAAATAGTCTTGGTCACATGACCAAGATGGCCGCCATGCCGATATGTGGTCAAACATGTTAAAACTTTTTTTCCAAAACAAACTGCCAATTACCTTGAAACTTTATGTGTAGCACTGGGGACTTAGGCCCTTCAATGTTCATTCAAGTGATGACCGTGCGTTGACCTTGACCTAATATATGACATGAGTAACTTTGTAATGTTATCTGAAACATCTTAAACAGTGGAATTGTCAGAAACTATTTACGTTTTATATATACAGTTGGAACGCAGACTCAACACATTTGAGTAATTCATTTTCTGAGCGGTCGTCTACGCACAAAGAAATAGTCCCTTTTTTCGCCGGAAAAAAATGGCGGGAAATTTTTTGAACAGAAACAGTCCCAAAATAAGTCTCGTTTGATAAGATATGCAGCCATAGTTTTCCAACGGACCAGATTACCATGAAATTTGATGTTTTGTAATTGAAATCAGAAGCATATCGGTACCTCAATGCAGTTTGCACACCCAAAACAACGATCACAGTTTGACAACCATTTTTCAGAAAAATAAAACCCTACGACAGTACCCCGAAGTTATTTTGCAAAGAAAATTGTCCCACAAACAAAATTTGATGCCATTATAACTGAACCGTAGTTCATACATTCGACCGTCTTTTAGAGAGGTATATCTTCGGGAGAAAGTCTATTTACGTTGAAAATCGATAATGAAGTTGGTCATTTTTACGGCACGTGCGTTTGTCAACACACAGACATCTTACTGCTGGATCGACTTGAGCCATTTGAGGAGACCAACTGTTGCTTCATTTATGGTACAGTAAAGTTTGTAATCATTTAGTATACTGTTCATTTATTAAGATTTTGCGTTAGTCTGTCTGCCTGTATTTTTTTGGGCTTCTGAATTTATGCTAAACGCCGAGAACGAACGAGAGAAAGCAAAACATACACACTGGTAAACCACAAAGTTTGACAAACGGAAAACATTGAGTGATTGACCGGCTGCTTTATTGATAATGGAACAAGCAAGAGCATGCGGAATGATAATAAATATCTTAAATAAATATTTTAAGAAACCTACATGCTTTAGTCGAATTACGGACAACTCGCCCCACAAAAATCTCGCCCAAAGACAAGTCGCCCCACCTTCATTCAGGTGACAACTCGCCCCACATTCTGAGAAAACTCCCCTAGAAAACTTCCCCCAAGACAACGTGCCCCACATTTTGAGACCACTCACCCTTCTAAAAAATTCTGTCCCGGACGACGCCCCTTCCCCCCTCCCCCTCCCCAACACACACGTACCCTTGCAGAAGGCATCCCACCAAAAGTACAAGAGACAGCTTGCCCTTCCTCATAAATCTGTCCAAACTCTGTCCCGTCAGGCGCTAAGGGGTCGACCATTTGATATTCTGGGGTTTGGGGGGGGGGGGGGGGGGGTCTTTGGATATGCAAGAAAAAAATAAATAAGCTCATAAGGGGATTTAAAACCAGAGGGCCAATGGCCCTATATCGCTCACCTGAGCACTGAGGTTATGTTGGAAAAACTAAATTGCCACAGCAACAAAACAACATGCACAACAGCAATAAAACACACCATTTATGTAGAGGATAATATCACAAACATTTATGGAAAAAATAAGCTTTATCCCCCCCTTAATGGCTTCTGAGAAGAAGATCTTTGGCCAAAACAAAACAAAAAATGAAAATGTTTCCTTTCAGTTGCAATGGCAACCAATCAAAATCAGGTCTTTGGGCAAAATTCATATGGCTGATAGAGGACTACTCTAGGAACATTTCTGTAAAGCTTTTGTCAAAATATCTGCAGTTACACAGAATAAATACCAAATGCCCACTTTCCCCATTGTAAGTCTATGGAACTTTAAGTTGCCGTAGCAACCAGTCCACATGGGCAATGATAATATGAAACATACTTTAGGTAGAGGCTAATGTTATTAATATGTTTGCAAAGTATCAGCTTCATCCTCCTCATGGCTTCACTTTTCCCATTATAAGTCAGTGGAAACTATAAGTTGCCATAGCAACCAAAGTTCTTATGGGGTTGGAAGAAAAATCAAAATTCGTGTAGAGGCTTCTGTCATCAATATGTTTGCACAATATCAGCTTCATCCCCCATATGGCTTCTGAGCAGAAGATTTTTTTTCATTTTTTCTCTTTTTTTCGAAAATTTACCCTATATTTTGCCATGGCAACCAATCAAATTCAGCGATTTGGAGAAAATTCATATGAAACATCGGGGACTATTCAAGAAACATTTCTGTAGAAAGAAAATCTAAATAAGTGCAGTGAGACAGCAAAACTTGCCAATTTCCATTTTCCCCATTTTAAGTCAATGGAAACTCTTAGTTGCCATAGCAACCAAACTGCTGGAGTAATTGCCATGAAAAACTGTAATTCTATAGAGGCTAGTACTAAGGTTCTTTCTGTTAAGTTTGAGCTTTATTGGCCATACAGTTTCTGTGGATATGGTTTTTTAATATTAGTCTATTTTTAACTATTCGGTTGCAATGGCAACCAGCCAAATTGCGCAATTTGCATAAATTAAACAAGGCTGGTTAAAGACTACTCAAGGAACATTTCTATGAAAGTTTTGTCAAAATATCTGCACCGACATAGCAATAAATGCAATTTTTCTATTTTGCCATTTTAAGTCTATGGTAACTTTAAGTTCCCATAGCAACCAAACTGCTAGAGCAATTGCCAAGAAAAACAGTACTTTTGTAGAAGCTAGTACATAAATCATTTCTGTGAAGTTTGAGCTTTATTGGTTGCATACTTTCTGAGGAGATGATTTTTAAATATGTTTTCTATTTTCAACCTTTCGGTTGCCATGGCAACCAGCCAAATTGTGCAATCTACATAAATTTCATGTGGTTGATAGAGAACTACTCAAGGAACATTTCTTTAAAAGATTTGTCAAAATATCTGCAGTGACATGGCAAAAAATGCAAATTTTCAATTTTTCCCATACAAGTCAATGGAAAATTTAAGTTGCCATAGTATAGCAACAAAAGTTCTGAAGCGATTTGGATAAAAAACAGTATTATTGGTTCCCCCTGCCTATAGATGCCACATACGAAATTTGGTAACAATGGACCTTGTAGTTTCAGAGATGTCATTTGAAAATATTGACGGATGACGGACGGACGACGGACGGACAACAGATGACAGATGCCTGCCTATACTAATAACTCACCTATGAGCCTTCGGCTCAGTGAGCTAATTATGATGGGCCAGCATGCCCGATGTTACATACCAAGTTTCAAGGTCATCGGCCTTTTGGTTCTGGAGAAGAAGATTTCTGAAGGGTTTTTACCATATATGGGCATGGCGGCCATCTTGGTCATGTGACCCAGATACCCCAAACAAACTTTTGTTCTCCCAACCTAGCTAGGCTCCATATGAAATATGGCTTCGATCGGCCCTGTGGTTTCAGAGGAGAAGATGTTTGAAAATGTTGACAACGGAAAATAGACAATTGAATAGAATAGAACGGTTTGCCTGGCTATACTATAAGCTCACCTATGAGCCTAAAGGCTCAGGTGAGCTAAAAATCTTGACAACGGATGGACTGACGGAATGACTTTGACCTTTAGTGACATAATATATTCATTTGTTCATTTAGTTGACCATGTATACCAAGTATTGTGCGTTAGACTTAAATAGTTTCTGAGAAATCCACTGTTTAAGCGTTTTCCCATATAAAAGCCTAAGGTACCGAAGTTGACCATGTCATAAATTAGGTCAAGGTCACCGCACAGTCATCATTTGTACAAATTATGACTGGCCCAAATGCCCGCTGCTACATACCAAGTTTCAAGGTCATAGGCCTTTTGGTTCTGAAGAAGAAGATTTTTGAAGGGTTTTTACCATATATGGGCATGGCGGCCATCTTGGTCATGTGACCCAGACCCCGGGTATAACTTTCGTTCCCCCACCCCGCTAAGACTCCATATGAAATTTGGCTTCAATCAGCCCAGTGGTTTCAGAGAAGAAGATGTTTGCTATGTTGACGACGGATAGACCGATGAAATGACCTTGACCTTTAGTGACATAATATCTTCATTTTCTGATTTAGTTGACCATGTATACCAAGTATTGTACCTTAAACTTAAATAGTTTCTGTGAAATTCACTGTTTAAGCGTTTTCCCATATAAAAGCCTAACGTAGCAAAGTTGACCGTGTCATAAATCAGGTCAAGGTCACCGCACGGTCATCATTTGTACAAACTATGATGGGCCCGCATGCCCGATGCTACATACCAAGTTTCAAGGTCATAGGCCTTTTTGTTCTGGAGAAGATTTTTGAAGGGTTTTACCATATATGGTCGTGGCGGCCATCTTGGTCATGTGACCCAGATATCCGGAACAAACTTTCGTTCCCCCGACCTAGGTAGGCTCCGTATGAAATATGGCTTCAATCGGCCCAGTGGTTTCAAAGGAGAAGATGTTTGAAAATGGTGACGACGGACGGACGGACGACGGACGGACGGACGACGGATGCCTGGCTATACTATAAGCTCACCTATGAGCCTAAAGGCTCAGGTGAGCTAAAAATCTGACATCAAAAATTAGTGAAAAAAATAACCTGGCTCAACCCAAAATTTCCAAGGAAAGTCTGCAGATAATTCCATTAGAATTCAGTTTTTAAAATGTCACTGGCCTCTGGGGGCGCAGACGCCCCATATTTATAGTAATGTTTTAATATCTACAATTTTTTACACCAGCAGCACCCCCTCCCCCCCCCCCCCTGTTCATACATTTTACAAAAAAAAAAAACCTATACAACATTCACAAACATGTATTATTGATAAGCCGCATTACTAAGTAAATGTTTCATTACTAAGTAAATGTTTCTACTAACTAAAACTGAATTGCAAAAGAGCCACTAGCTTGTGGGACGCAACGCCATTATTGCAATATTAACACTCTAAATGGCCAAATTTCTAAAACAAACTTATTTTTTTTATCATCATCCCTAGTTTTGCCCTACTGGTGCCAGTCTTAAAATTGTCATTGAAATTGGGAAATTGTTTTGGCTTCTGGGGGCGTTGCCCCTCTAGACCCCCTTTGTTAACTTCTTAGCAAAGAACTTTTAGCCATTGATTAACTTGCATTCATTTATAATGTGACTCTCTCAATAAGTATTTATTAAACTTACAAAAGTGCGAATAAAAGCAGACAGGGGTGTTTGCATCTGTACCATAGATGAACAGAGTAACATGCTCCAGGCACTGGTTTGCAAATGCAAGCTAAACCATGCCCTTATTGTGGTTACAGACAGCACCATGTTCTTTTTGTGAGAAAATAAGATGTAAAAGTTACTGATGTGGGTAAAATATAAGGACGTTAAGGTCAAATAAATAAGGATAGTTCAGCCGATAAAATGAAAAAAAACATAAATTGTTCGAGTTAGTTTGGAAAAAAAAAGAAATTATCTCCCTCAAGGTGCAAAAGAAAGAAGAAATTGTTTCCAGAGGCCAGTGAAAAAAAAAAACCTGGCCCCACCCAAGAATACCAGCCCCCTCTCCCCCCCCGCCTCTCCCTCAGAATAACAAATGGTCGGTCCCTAAAGGGGACAACAAATACTACTAAGCATTAATGCATGATTATAGCATGCCTCCCAGCCACAGTTTGATAATTACTCTTCAAATAACAGTGTAATTATATCAACATAAAAACGATCAATTCAGTCACTTTCAACAATGAACAGCTTAACTTTAAAACTGTGAGTTTGGAGGGCCACAATAATCTATCTATCTATCTATCTATCTATCTATCTATCTATCTATCTAAATGACCTACTGCAGTACCCTCAAAACCTCGCTGCTCAGCCCCTTGGTGTACCAGGTTATCGTTGAAGTGCTTTGGGTATTTAATTTATTTACCAAGGTCCACCCACTCACAACCAGGGTCACGGTGAAGCTCTTTCTTTTTTCTTTTGTGTGTGTGTGTGGGGGGGGGGGGGCACAGGTGTGGGGGAGGGGGACGAGTTGTGTCCTGCATCTGGGACAAGAACGTAGATATTCTAGTAAGGTGAGTGTCTGAGAATATGGGGCGAGTTGTCTTCTGAAAGTGGGACAAGTTGTCTTCTAAAAGATGGAATGACAAACAGCGTAGATCCTGTTTCGGGATCTATCGCACTTAAATCCCACTTTAATCACTTTTTCATAAAATTCGGTAATTTTACTTGAACGAATATGGAGGTTTCAATTCAATTCATTCAATTCAATGTATAAGTTTACATTGATTCAACACTGACTCTCAACATTGATTCAGCATTGAATATCTGCTGGGTAACCGTTAAAACTTCATCCTTTGTGATTCTGTATTCTATGTCAGTCCATTGCATATTACCCCATGAATGCTATGACCTATTTTGAGTCAACATTTATTAAAGAGAAAGTCGACTGATCAAGTAAATTTTACTGGCGAGACTCCACTTGGCAGCTGCGCTACCGAGAGCAGTGATTTTTAGCTCACCTGAGCCGAAGGCTCAGAGGTGAGCTTATAGGATGGGATTCGAGCCGTCGTCCGTCCGTGGGTGCGTGGGTGCTGGGGTGCGTGCGTCAACACTTTCAAACATAAATATCTCATAGACCAGTGGGCCGATCGCAATCAAATTTTATCTGAAGCATCATTGGGGTGGGGAAAAGGCTGCATTAGGTTTTGGTGCCGATCAGCTCAGAACTCTGGTTTCCATGGCAACAGATAACCCCCATGGAGTTATAATGGGGAAAACGATGTCATCACGTTTTCTCGACTGTTTTTGATTAGATCCTTATCATACTTGCAGGTAATGATGACATACACAAGAGCTTGGATGAGTTCAAAATTTGGCCGGATTTGAGCACAGACTACGGAGTTAGCTGCCCTTGAAAGTTTGAAAAATATCCCATAGGGTTATAATGGGGAAAATGGCGTCATCACGTTTTCTCAACTGTTTTTGCTTAAATCCTTATCATACTTACAGGTAATCATGACATACATAAGAGCTTGGATGAGTTCGAACTTTGGCCGGATTCAAGCACAGACTACAGAGTTAGCTGCCCTTGAGCATTTGAAAAAATCCCATAGTGTTATAATGGAGCAAAAAACAACGTCATCACATATTTTTAGAAAAACTTTGTCATCGCTCTATTGCCTACATTTATCTACGGATTTTAAAATAACTTCACATAAATGTACGGCATGACAATATCTCGAGCAAGTTCGACTTTCAGGATGCTGCGCCCAAGGTCAAGGTCACTATGGCTATTTTTAGAAAAACTTTGTCAGCGCTCTAGCACCTACATTTCTCAGGAGATTTTAAAATAATTTCACACAAATGTAGGGCATGACAATATCTCGAGCAAGTTTGACTTTCAGGATGCTGCGCCAAAGATCAAGGTCACTGTGGCTATTTTTAGAAAAACTTTGTCAGCGCTCTTGCACCTACATTTCTCAGCAAATTTTAAAATAACTGCACACAAATGTAGGGCATGACAATATCTTGAGCAAGTTTGACTTTCAGGGTGCTGCACCCAAGGTCAAGGTCACTGTGGCTATTTAGCTCTCCTGAGCCGAAGGCTTAGAGGTGAGCTTATAAGATGGGAGTCGAGCCGTCGTCCGTCCGTGGGTGCGTGGGTGCGTGCGTCAACACTGTCAAACATAAATATCTCAGAGACCAGTGGGCCGATCGCAATCAAATGTTATCTGAAGCATTATTGGGGTGTGGGAAAGGCAGCATTGGGTTTTGGTGCCGATCAGCTCAGAACTCTGGTTTCCATGGCAACAGATAGCCCTCATTGGGTTATAATGGGGAAAATGGCGTCATCACGTTTTCTCGACTGTTTTTAGTTAGATCCTTATCATACTTGCAGGTAATGATGAAATGCACAAGAGCTTGGATGAGTTCAAAATTTGGCCGGATTTGAGCACAGACTACGGAGTTAGCTGCCCTTGAGCGTTTGAAAAAATCCCATAGCGTTATAATGGGGAAATGGCGTAATCATGTTTTCTCAACTGTTTTTGATTAGACCCTTATCATACTTGCAGGTAATGATGACGTACATAAGAGCTTGGATGAGTTCGAAATTTGGCCGGATTCGAGCACAGACTACGGAGTAAGCTGCCTTTGAGCGTTTGAAAAAAATCCCATAGCGTTATGATGGAGAAAACAACGTCATCACATATTTTTAGAAAAACTTTGTCATCGCTCTATTGCCTACATTTATCAACGGATTTTCAAATAACTTCGCACCAATGTAGGGCATGACAATATCTCGAGCAAGTTCGACTTTCAGGATGCTGCGCCCAAGGCCAAGGTCACTGTGGCTATTTTTAGAAAAACTTTGTCATCGCTCTAGCACCTACATTTCTCTGCAGATTTTAAAATAACTTCACATAAATGTACGGCATGACAATATCACGAGCAAGTTCGACTTTCAGGATGCTGCGCACAAGGTCAAGGTCACTGTGGCTATTTTTAGAAAAACATTTTCAGCGCTCTTGCACCTACATTTCTCAGGAGATTTTAAAATAACTTCACACAAATGTAGGGCATGGCAATATCTTGAGCAAGTTTGATTTTCAGGCTGCTGCACCCAAGGTCAAGGTCACTGTGGCTATTTTTAGAAAAACATGGTCATCGCTCGAGCGCCTACATTTCTCAATGGATTTTAAATCAGCTTCACACAAATGTAGGACATGACAATATCTCAAACAAGTTTGACTTACAGGATGCTGCGCCCAAGGTCAAGGTCACTGTGGCTATTTTTTTTTTTGGAGAAAAACCTTGTCAGCGCTCTAGCACCTACATTTCTCAATGAATTTTAAAATAAATTCACACAAATGTAGGGCATAACAATATCTCGAGCAAGTTCGACTTTAATGGTGCTGTGCCCAAGGTCAAGGTCACTGTGGCTATTTTTAGAAAACTTTTTCATCGCCCTAGCACCTTCATTTCTCCATGGATTTTTGAAATAACTTGACACAAATGTAGGGTATGACACTATCTCAAGCAAGTTCGACTTTCAGGATGCTGTGCCCAAGGTCGAGGTCACTGTGGCTATTTTTAGAAAAACTTTGTCATCGCTTTAGCACCTACATTTCTCAACGGATTTTAAAATAAATTCACACAATGTAGGGCATGACAATATCTCAAGCAAGTTCGACTTTCAGGGTGCTGCAATCAAGGTTTTTGATTAGATCCTTATCATACTTGCAGGTAATGATGACATACATAAGAGCTTGGATGAGTTCGAAATTTGGCCGGATTCGAGCACAGACCTCGGAGTTAGCTGCCCTTGAGCGTTTGAAAAAAATCCCATAGTCTTATAATGGAGAAAACAACGTCATCACATTTTCATTTTTCATCGGATCCTCTTCATACTTGCAGGTAATGAGGATATGCATAAAAGCTTGGATTAGTTAGCATTTCGGCTAGATCCCACCACTGACTATCAATCAATGTCGCCACTTTTTCTTGGTTTCTACTGATCCGATCCTTTTCATACTTGCAGGTAATGAGGAAATGCATAATATCTTACACAAGTTCAAATTTTGGCCAGATCAGGCCAACCACTACGAAGTTTGCTGCCCTTGACAGCTCTGTCTATTGTGATCTTGATCCGATACTTTTTAAACTTGCATATATTAAATGAGGGCATACATAATGTTTTGGATGAATTTAATTTTCAGCCTGATTGGACCACTGACTGTGGAGTTACGTGCCCTTGAGCACCTTAAATAATCCTATAGGTTTACAATGTCTCTCAGGTGAGCAATTGTTGCCCTTTGGGCTACTTGTTTTCTGTATAAAAGCGGTGCCCATAAAAGGCACCAGCCCCAATTTAAAATAGTATCTTTTTTCCCAACTGCAAGTTGAAAAATTACCGATTGCAAGAAGAATATTTCTTGGGACCATATTACAAGCATAAATTTACTTGCTTACTTAGAACTGGCAGATAAATAGATATAATTGAATGCAAATATTATATATTCAGTATCATGTCCCATATCCCACCACTTGGGGCTAATAAAGGTGTTTCTGAAATTCCAAATTTTCGGAGAATACAACGCGATTTTTCCCAATTCCGTGGGCACTGGCACCATTCCCAAAATAGTGAAAAAAATCACCGAAGAGCCTTTGGGTTGTGGGAGTCGATATGAGCCACACGAGTTGCAAACAAAGTCTGGTTTCTAGATTCAAGGCTGTCAGACGACAGAGTCGATCCCATCCCCCCTAGCCCCTCCCGGTCCTCTCACAAATTAGCACACCGGGCCTGTACGTAGACAGAGAGCGGAGGGTGCGCATCCTATAACCGAGCAAATTACATCAAAGTCATGCAGTTTTCTGCCAGAAAGCGAATTTACACCCCTAAACTAAAGGTGGCCTTAAAACTTGGATTTTCTTTACTTCCTTCCTTCCTTCCCCCTACCCCCATCCCTCCCGCCACCTCCCCACTCACACTGAAATTCACTCCAGCAACACCTCCCTACCCTCCCCCACCCCCTACCCCTTGGCAAAAGTATGTGTATGGGCCTGCACAAGTATTCCATTTGATCCTTCAGATATAGGACCCATAAAGTTTTGTCTTCCAAAGTGAAAATTCACGTGCTGTCTTAATTGAATAGGTGTTCAGTGGTGTAGCAATATAATTTGTCTGGCTTTAATTTTTCAAACAGGGGCGCGATTATAGCATTTGAAGTATTGGCACACTGGCTGTTAGCCGACTCACAAGTTGATATCAGTATTACAATCAGTTTACGTCACAATTTCATGACGTACCCAGCACTAATGAGCTTTCTTGTTTACAAATTCTGCGGGTGGGTATGGAATTGTTTTTTTTTTTTTTTTTTTTGTGAATAAAATATAAAAATAGACATCTGTCATGCATTGTACTTTAAATAAACATATTTAATTTAATCGCTTTGGTAGTCTAGCAATACATGGAATAATGATTTTCTCGATTTTGTCGCAAACGTTGAAATGTACAGCCGAGGCAGTGACTACACTGTTGTCCGCCATTTTTTCAAAACAAAATGCGTGCAGTACCTGAAGATTATTTTGCAAAGAAAATTGTCCCACACACCAAATTATTTGATTTTCATCACGGAGAAAGGGCGAATACCATCATTTTTCATGGCATATGTCTGTCGACGGGAGAAAGTCGATTTATTTTGAAAATTGCTTTTAAAGTTGACGGAATAAGTCGTCTTTCTATGATCGTGTAAACTGTTCGAATGCCGAGTATCTCAGTGTCTAGTTCGGATCTAGTTTTGGTTTATATGTTCATTAAATAAGCACATAAAAGCTTTATGTTGCCCGTCAACGTTTTCAAGCATCTTCTCTTCTGAAGCCTCTTGGTTGATTGAAGCCATATTTATATGGGCCTCCCTTCTCACGAGGACAAAAGTTTGTACGCAGGGTCCTGGTCACATGACCAAGATGGCCGTCATGCCCATATAGGGTAAAAATCTTCAAACAAACTTTTCTTCGATAACCAAAAAGCAAATGACCTGGAAACTTTGTGTGTAGATTGGGGACTGGATCTTTATATTTTCTCTTAAAAATAAGGATCCTGCATTGACCTTGACCTTTTTCATGCCGACGTCAGTTTGGTATTTTATGTTTTTACGGTTACTTATATTTTTATATTGGAAAATGCTTAAACAGTGGATCTTATGGAAACTTATTTTAGCCCAGAAATAATACTCGTAAATAATGGTAAGCTATTAAATATATGCATGAAGACATAAGGCCTACAAGGTCATGGTCTTCCTTTGAACTTTGCAATTGTCGCTGAGATTTTAAATATAAAATGTGCACTTCTGTAAAAACATTGATTTAAAATCAGTTACAAATGAAGGAAATGACAAATTGTGTCAGTTGACAGTAAAGGCTCATTGAGCTATTGTACATTTGTGCTCTGGTCCTAAAATTTTAACTATAATTTCAAGTAGAAGAGTAAAGAAAATGTATCAACTTTCATGAATTAAGAAAATAAAGTAGCAATCAAAATTCGAGGTAAGGTTTCGATGAAGGTTTAAGTGACGTCGTAAGCTGCAGCCGGTGATATAAAGCGTAAGTGGCGGTGCAGATTACAAACTGCGCTTGATGAAACACTATTAAATCGAGTGAGCATTCTTTATCGTCAGTAATGTATTTTGCGACATTATTATATCTATAGTTTTGCTGTCAGCAGAACTTCTCCGGCTGCACCTAAGGAGGAAATTACTCATAAACTGAGCTAAACACAACAGATGAATATAATTGTCTATACTTAACAAACAAGAAAATCGGTGGAACCGATGGATGCTCCCCGAAGGCTTGGAATAGGAGAATGGGTATCCTGGTGAAGGAGTGATTTTCTGTGTAAATTAAATGCAATTTAAAATGGAAAATTTTTTTTTTCAATACTTTTAGAGCAATGCTCTAGACATACATACAACTGAGAAAAAATAAAAAGGGAAGTAACTCCAAAATAACTTGGGATACAGTTATGGTTCTTCTGCTCTGCACTTCTTGTCATTGCCCTCAATTATCAATATGTGAAGTTTCATTCATGTTCTCTTAAATATGTACAGAGATATACTCCGGACAAGCTAAATAACTGAAAAAATTAGGAAGGAAGCTAACTCCGTAATTACTAAAGGTAGGGTTATAGTTCTTAAGCTCTGCATTTCCTTTCATTACCCTCTATCAATAATTCAATGTGTGAAATTATATTCAGTTTCCTTCAATACTTCCTAAGATATGCTCTATACAAGCACAATAAACCACAAATTAAGAAGGGAGCTAACTGTGTAAATACTTATGACAGAGTCATGGTTCTTGTGTTCTGCACTTTTATTCATTGCCCTCTATTAGTGTGTGAAGTTTCACTAAGTTCCCTTTTATCCTTTCAGAGATATGCTCTGGACATGCAAATTACTAAAAAAATAGGAAGGGAGCTAACTTTACAAATACTGAAGACAGGGTTATGGTTCTTGTGCTCTGCATTTTCTCTTATTACCCTCTTTCAATGTATGAAGTTTCATTAAGTTCCCTTTAATACTTTTGGAGATATGCACCAGACAAGCTTAATATTAAAAAAAATGGAAAGGGAGCTAACTTTGTAAATACTTGTGATAGGGTTACAGTTCTTGTGCACTGCACTTTCTCTAATTGTCCTCTATAAACGTGTGAAGTTTCATTTAGTTCCCCCTTATACTTTCAGAGATATGCTCCGGAAACATGCAAAATATTGAAAAAAATGGAAAGGGAGCTAACTTCGTAAATACTTGTGACAGGGTAACGGTTCTTGTGCACTGCAATTCTTCTCATTGTCCTCTATCAATGTGTGAAGTTTCATTTAGTTCCCCCTTATACTTTCAGAGATATGCTCTGGACAAGCAAAATATTGAAAAAACTGGAAAGGGAGCTAACTTCGTAAATACTTGTGACAGGGTTATAGTTCTTGTGCACTGCTGTTCCCCTCGTTGACCTCTATCAATGTGTGAAGTTTCATTTAGTTCCCCCTTATACTTTCAGAGATATGCTCCGGACAAAAGTGTGACGAACGGACGAAAAAAATGGAAAGGGAGCTAACTTCGTAAATACTTGTGACAGGGTTACGGTTCTTGTGCACTGCAATTTTTCTCATTGTCCTCTATCAATATGTGAAGTTTCATTTAGTTCCCCCTTATATTTTCAGAGATATGCTCCGGACAAGGAAAATATTGAAAAAACTGGAAAGGGAGCTAACTTCGTAAATACTTGAGACAGGGTTACGGTTCTTGTGCACTGCTCTTCCCCTTGTTGACCTCTATCAATGTGTGAAGTTTCATTTAGTTCCCCCTTATACTTTCAGAGATATGCTCCGGACAAAAGTGTGACGGACGGATTGACGGACGGACGGACGGACGGACGGAAGGACGGACAGACGGACAGACGGACGGACAAAGCGGCAACTATATGCTCACCCTTCGGGGAGCATAAAAAAACTTGAAGAATTTTATTTTGCTTTCCGTTCTTTGGTTTGGATCAATCAGACATATGAAATGTGTCAGTATATTGCTGTTGAATTCGTGCATCATGCACACTTATTTTCCACTCGATTTAATTGTTAAAATCCAATGTATGCTACATGTACATGTGTTTGCATATTTTGCACATGCACAATTAAGCATAAGTGACTTTGCTAGCAAATTGCTACGTAGACACTCTACATGATGGCTAAAGTAAGCTCCTGCACAGACCGGTGCTAGGGGACGTGGCTGTTGTCGGACATTTCATTACTTGTCATGAAAAGACTCAATTTAACCGAGTATGCTATTTTCTATTCTTTCGTGTATTCCTTGATTCCAAAGGATCTTTCTTTTGAGAACATATTTATCTTCCCTGCAGCTGGTGTTTATGCGGTGTGGCGGCCGTTAAACGTCTCCCCGTACATCATCATAGTGCAGATTATATTTTCTGGTCCTTTGGGATCATTGAGTTCATTTGAGTAATTTTGAAAATAGGATTTCGCTTAAGCCGGTGTCAGGAACCGTGGCTGGTGTCACACATTTCATTACTGGTTATGAACAGACTCAATTTAACCGAGTCTGCTATTTTCTATTCTTTGGTGTGTTCCTTGATTTCAAAGGAATCTTACTTTGCAGAACATACTTGTTTTCTAAATCACTAAAGTCTATCATTATGTTATACCTATCTGAAATTGCGATTATAACGTTTACGTTGACATATACATAGGATGTTGAATTATAGTCGCTAGATAACTTTTAATCTCAGTAACAGATTCCTGACTGTCAGAGACATTGAATTCTTGCTTAACAAGCAATTACAGATACAGGCGTTCATTTTGATGCTCCTTTATTACAGATTCCGTCAGAACCAGACGCCAGTGTCACAGTTGAAATAAATATTATGTTAACATTTTTATTTGTTTTACTGCTTATACGATCAAATTTGTACATTTCCTGTTGAGTCATTTTTTTTAATTTTGCCGTTTTCTGAAAATTGAACTTATTCTTTCAATTTTAACCATGTTTAGCGTTTCAATCATACCAGTGCCATAATTATTTTACCAGAATTGAAAGGAAAGAATAACTGACCAGTTTCAAAGCACAAAATAGCGGCGCAAGGCTCCGATTTTTAAAGTGTTGGATTTCGAAATCAATGACAAGCTTTCAACCGCCAATTATCTTTTTTGTTGAGTATATATTCAATCAATCGTAAAACGTTAATCATGGCGCGATATAGCTCACTGTTTTCAGTAGTTCTTCCGATGATGTATTTATGGACCATTAATGATTGATTCTATCCCTCTTAGTTACTAAGAAACTGAGCTAAACGCAATAAGTGAACATTTTAACTATGTTCAATCAACCGTGAAATCTAAGTCATGACCCAATATGCATCATTGTTTTCAAAAAATCTTTCCTATGGAACAAGTTTCAAGACTCTTGCCCTTTTGGTTACTTCGAAACTGAGAAAAACGCGAAAAGTTAATATTTTTCTATGTTCAGTCAACCGGAAATTGGAGGTCATGGCCCAATATGCATCACTGCTCTCAGGAGAACTTCCCAGATGCGTCTACAGAGCAAGTTTGAAGTATTTAGCCCTTGTAGCGTCTCTAACAGGGCTATCGGTATCACAAACTTAGAAAAGCTTTTAAAAATTCTTTAACAGACACTATGAAGTGATTTCTAAATTTAAGGTCGGATTTAAAAGTCTTTTGCAACAGGGCCTATCGGTACCAGAATTGTATGGTGATTTAGTTTATAAATTCAAAAAAAAATGTAGGTAGCTCTGATTTTTCTGATCAGTTCAGAAACATTGTCGTCCGTTACAATCGTATTGGATAACATAAATGTAATGCTATATTCTGCATGTTTTGTGGTTCACCCAATCATGGTTAATAACTTTGCTTCCCTCTTTAATCGCACGCCGGTTGGTCAAGTATCGGACTCAATGATGGGCCCGACATAAAGCTATTTAATTTAGTTAGTTGGGACCGGAGTTTGCCTTGTCTGTTGCTAGGTTATTCGGGGACTAACTGATGGTTTTCTTCTGCTGCGGTATTTCAGTGATGTTGTTTGATTTCCCAGGGGTCTCCTCGTGTTACAATACGGTATTTCCGTCGAGACCTCATCTCTCATTTCATCATCATCATATCTTTTCTATCAAACTTTTGGGGTTTTAGCGACACTGAGGAAGTTAAATACAGAAACGCGCGTCTGTCGCACTAAATTAGTTATGAATACGTTTATTTTATCATATGTCTCATAAGTGATTTGTTTGTTTCCGATGATGATTCATTGATGGGTTAGGAAACCTTTATGCGGACCAAACATTGAACTAAATACTCGAACCACTGTAGAAGCAGAGGGCGAGGTTTGGTCCAGTAAAACATGTTTAAGCCCCCAGTAGTTTTTGCTGACCGTCTCAAGACTGTACTTCTGTTGTGTTTCCTTAATGTTACATTGTGCTGTGTCCGCTTGTCTATATTCTTTGGCAGTTTGGTCACCTGTTTTGCTATCCAATCTGCCTTTTGTTTTGTTTTGTTTTGGAAGTTAAACATAAAATAGATAAAAAAGATGTTGATGCTGTTTTAGTTAGGGTAGCTGAATGACCACCTGTTTCGGATAGGGACGCTCATTCGGTTTACCTTGCGTGTCTTTCGTGAACTTGTGTCAATTTTTCCGTGTATGTGTGCTAGAATTTAGGAATGTTGTTCTTGCTCCAAAAGTAAGGGAGGTTTAAACATATGAGAACTGTTATAAAAGACAAGCATACTACTTTAAAGTTTCGCACTTTCTGCACTATATTCTATAAGACTGCATTCGGAAATAAAGAAGTGGCCAGGAAAAAGTAACCACAAAGTAGATCGTTGTACTAAAATTCGCGGTATTTCCTATGACGTGAAACACCACGTAATCACCCACCCTGACGTAACGATGGTGAACGATAGCACCGACGTGGACAATAAAGCACAAATAACAGTAAATAACAACAACAGAAGTTTCGCCTTAGATCGCCCTTAGATAAATTATTAGAAGTGGTGGGGGATGACAAGAAGCAGTGAAGAACCACAGCAGATGTATCGTACAACCTTGGACCGCTTAGGAATACGTTACAGCGGCTGGGATGATTATACTGCATTTACGGGATCCCATCTCTCGCCTTTCGATTATACAATGCTCCAAAATATTTAGTTCGCTGTTCTTTATCCATCAATGAATCATCACAGGAAAAAAATACGGATAAAAACTATGATGGATCAAAAATGTATAATCGAAAAAAAGCAAAAACATATTGCACTCACTTGGAATTCCTTGGCTGTCAAACAACACCACAGTAGCCAAAAAAACAATTGAATGTCCAAGAAACAAACAGCAAAAGCTTTAAGAAAATAAGGTAATTAGCTTTATGTTTGGGCCATCACTGAGTCTGATGACAGAGCCACCGATGTGCAATTAAAGAAAGTAGACACTTTTTTCACCATAGTCGGGTTAAAGGCCTAGATCCTATGCAGCTAGGCAAAAAGTTAAGCTACCTGTTTGAGTCTCTGAACTGGCGGAGCTTTTGAGTAGTTATTGTTCTACTACCAACCATCAGTCCCAAAACCAAAGGTCACTGGTCACTGTGATGATAAGACTGTCAATCATTTCACTGATATTTATTATTCACAATGACCATAATTTTGCGTACGAAAAATTATATATTAAGCCTCAACTTACTTTACTGAAGGTCAGGAGATTGAGGGTGATAGCATCTGGGACGTTTAGCATTTAAAATAATAAACAACGCTTTTAAATTTTAAGATATAAACGTATTTATACCAGGTTTAGTGCGACACCTCCGCGTTTCTGAATTTCACTTCTTCAGTGGCGCTAAAGCCACACATAGTGAATTCATATATAGATTTAGCTAAGTACATGGCTTAGTTTCGTTTCATTTAGAATGTTTAACTTAAACATGGCATTTTGATATATGTTGCGTATACGTAGTTAAACGTAGCAACACGTACTAAACGTGGTCTAAACGGACTAAAACGTAGCGAAACGTATTAAGTACGTACAAAAACGTAGCAAGAATAACCTGGAGGTCCTCTAAGCCTCAGTCTGACTGTCACGTGTTTAGGACTAGGTTTTTTTCTACGTATTCAAAACGTACCAAAATGGGAATATGCGCATTTACATGTAGTGAATACGTGTTATATACTGATAAGTACAGCTATATATGTGTCCTAGCTACAACTGAATTGACAATTCAACTTAATTGTTAAATGTTTTTCGTATAATTTGTAACCCTTCTGTTGGTCTAAATTGTTTTCTTCAATAAAGATAGCTGAGTTGCCACCTATTTGGGAAAGAGCTGCTGACTCGGCTTATCACTTGTAATTTATTGTTTGTCGGGATGTCTTTGTCAATCTTTCCCTCTTGATGTTGGGTATAGGGTTTGGGATCCCAACATCTCTTAATCGTTATATTCTTTTCTGGGTGGGTAAATATTTTCCGGACAAGTGAATTTCCACTGTATCATTGTCCTTGAAATGCAAACTTTGGCAATTTCACAGATCTGCTTTGAAGCAAATAAAGCAAACATATTATTAACTGTATATGCAACAAGCAAATGCGGTTCACGTAGGCTGCGAAATTTCAATATGCATATACGCAGATGCGTATTGACATTTTATATATTCGAGGTTCCCCGTTCTACCTCTTACGGGGTTAACATTTTTCAATATCTTCGGTTTGCTAGACTGTCTGGGAAGAAAGTCGTGTAAGACCCACGAAATATTGTATTACCCTTTATGTGTATGTGCTAACACAATCAGGTATATACATGGAATATCTGGATCATGCGATACTGAAGCCTGGAAATATTATATGATTAAATTTAAGATTTTGCAAACTTCAACAGATATTCCGGCCCAGGACCATTTTACTGATGCAAAAACATCCGTAAAAATTGTATAGTTGAGAAATGAAGAAGTACCCACTGGGACTCGAAGCCACGCCGACTACGAAAACTCAGCCTAGCCATTCTGAGACATGAACTTAACCGATTGCGCCACTACGCTATCCACAAAAAGGAGTTTCATGGAACAATGCTTAGCTTTATTTCACTGAATGACCCATCGGAAAGGGCTATTTTATTAAGTTGTGCTAACACAATCAGGTATTTACATGGAATATCTGGATCATGCGATACTGAAGATTGGAAATATTATATGATTAGATTCAAGATTTAGCAAACTTCAACAGATATTCCGGCCCAGGACGACTTTACTGATGCAAGTACATCCGTAAAAATTGTATAGCTGAGAAATGAAGAAGTACCCACTGGGACCCGAACTCACGCCGACTACGACAAGTCCGCCTAGCCATTCAGAGACATGAGCTTAACCGATTGCGCCACTTCGCGCCCCCCCCCCCCCCCCCCCCAAATAAAAGGAGTTTCATGGAACAATGTTAAGCTTTATTTCTCTGAATGACCCATCAGATAGGGCTATTTAATTAAGTTGTGCTAACACAATCAGATATATACATGGAATATCTGGATCATGCGATACTGAAGCTTAGGAATATTATATGATAAAATTTAAGATTTTGCAAACTTCAAAGATATTCCGGCCCAAGACCATTTTACTGATGCAAGTACATCCGAAAAAATTGTATAGTTGAGAAATGAAGAAGTACCCACTGGGACTCGAACCCGCACCGACTACGACAACTCCGCCTAGCCATTCAGAGACATGAGCTGAACCGATTGCGCCACTACGTTCCCCTAAAAAGGAATTTCATGGAACAATGTAAGGCTTTATTTCTCTGAATGACCCATCGGATAGGGCTATTTTATTAAGTTATGCTAACACAATTAGGTATATACATGGTATATTTGGATCATGCGATACTGAAGATTGGAAATATTATATGATTAAATTTAAGATTTAGCAAACTGCAACAGATATTCCGGCCCAGGACCATTTTACTGATGCAAGTACATCCGTAAAAAATTATATAACTGAGAAATAAAGAAGTACCCACTGGGACCCGAACTCACGCCGACTACGACAAGTTCGCCTAGCCATTCAGAGACATGAGCTTAACCGATTGCGCCACTTCGCTCCCCGAAAAAAGGAGTTTCATAGAACAATGTAAGGCTTTATTTCTCTGAATGACCCATCAGATAGGGCTATTTTATTAAGTTGTGCTAAAACAATCAGGTATATACATGGAATATCTGGATCATGCGATACTGAAGCTTAGGAATATTATATGATAAAATTTAAGATTTTGCAAACTGCAGCAGATATTCCGGCCCAGGACCATTTTACTGATGCAAGTACATCCGAAAAAATTGTATAGTTGAGAAATGAAGAAGTACCCACTGGGACTCGAACCCACGCCGATTGCGACAACTCCGCCTAGCCATTCAGAGACATGAGCTTAACCGATTGCGCCTCAACGCCCCCCCCCCCCCCCCCAAAAAAAAAGGAGTTTCATGGAACAATGTAAGGCTTTATTTCTCTGAATGACCCATCGGATAGGGCTATTTTATTAAGTTGTGCTAACACAATCAGGTATATACATGGAATATCTGCATCATGCGATACTGAAGCTTAGGAATTATTATATGATTAAAGGCGGGATGCCTATAAGTCCTTTTTTCTGTCCAAGTTCAAAATGTTTTATTTTCAGCTGATGATTAGCCTATAGTATCCACTATACTGAATCAATAGTGGTTAAGCTCCGTAAGCGCTACTTTTAGAATAATGGGGTTATCAAAGTTGGTCTTGTAAATCAGGGGAGTCACATTATAAGCTTTATTTCTCCTTTACATTTAATGACATTCATAAATACCTTCCTTTATAAGTTGAAGTAATGTCCTTGGTGACATCTTTTCTCAAATTCTATCTTTTAAAGTAAAATCTTATGTCTGCAGGATTTCTTTTAGAGACGCTGTTGATTTTCGATAATTTTGGTACTTTGAATTCAATATATTCTACCATATCTCTAGAACCAATTGGTGAATTCTTACCAAACTTACATGGGCTCACCGATGGGAGAGTGCAAACTGTTGATTAAATTTTGGTGACCTTGACTTTTGTGTCAATGTCACAGTAAGATTAATAATGTCAATTTTAAGTCAAGTTTTGACCATTGTCTACACATTAGGTCCTGAACTGATGTGAAATCATGACCAAAGTGGCCTAAAATAAACATTATGAAGAGTTAGAGCACTGGCTATGATCAAATGGCCATTAAATCATCTTCAAGGTCAAGGTCAAGGTCAGACTAGACTGAGTTTAATCAAAGATATCACCAGTATTGTATAGTTGAGAAATGAAGAAGTACCCACTGGGACTCGAACCCGCGCCGACTACGACAACTCCGCCTAGCCAATTAACTGTGTCCATTTACGTTTGAGCAAATCCATTTGCTCAAACTGGCTCTATGATTTTGGATAAGACGTTTGTTGGTTCAAAATTTGGATTAATATCTCTGCAGGAAATATACTGTACTTTAGTTAACTGATGAGTAATAATTAGAATTAGATCTAATCCATTTTGTCCAAAATTTGGATAAACCAAATAGCCTGGGATAAGAAAACACCCTGCCTGTGCCTTATACTGTATGAAAATACATGGCCGAAAATTTTATCCAAAATTTGGATAAGCGACTGTGCAGGCAATACAATGCAGCGTATAAACAGACTGAAATACATTAAATTTTATTTTATCCAAAATTTGGATAAAACCAAACTAGCTGGGAGAAACAAACACCCTGTCTTGCCCCACACATTATGCAAACACACGGCCAAAATTTTTATCCAAAATTTGGATAAGCAGGAAATGCAGTACAACGAATACGCAGAAATAATTTTATCCAAAATTTGGATAAAACCAAACTAGCTGGGAAAAGCAAAACCCCTGTCTTAAAATACGCTGTTCCAAAACACAGTTGTAAGTTTTATCCAAAATTTGGATAAAACTTTTAGTTAAAATACGCAGTGAATGTCATCGAAGTTTTATCCATAATTCGGATAAACCACATTATGGTTATTGCAAAAAATACCATGAACAAAACTATGTCGAAATTCCGACGAATAAAATGTATAAGAATCTTATTTGAAAAAAAATAACGTCTTTGTACACTTAACTTATTCTAATTTTGTCATTTAATCAATTAGTATAACTGTCAGAAAACAACTGTTTCTAAGTGTTTCAGCAAAATATTTTTATCGAAAAGGTGTTTGATTTATTTAGTGTTATTATTTCATTTTTATTTATTTATTTTTATTAGTTTTTTGTTTGGTTCGATTTAGATGCTACGCGAAAAGTTGCTCGCAAAAACATGACAACTTATGTTTCATCTTTATTATACTGAGTACATTGTAACTGATTAATGACGCAGTTAGATAATAAAGAATAAGTATGTATGCATAAGACATACATAAGACATGCATCGGTAGTCAGGTTTTGTTTTCAGTGAACGGAAATGGGATTTAAATCGTAAACGTGCATATCAAATAAATTCTATTTTCATCATTCAAAGTATTTGTATTTAGATTTCTCTACAAAATGTTTTTTACTGAGTCCTTAGAATACGTTATAAATGCATGCCAAAGTCCATTACATATATTTTTTTAAGTTGAATCACATTAAATTAGAATGCAGCACTTTTGATATGGTTTTTTTTTTTCTGTTTTTTTTTTCTTCTTCTTTCGTTGTGTTGTGTGATCTGAAATGACAAAACATACGTGTTAATGACTGACAATATGTGTTTATGTTATTTATAAAGGACCTCTGACAGTAATAATGTTAATTTGCCTATAAAATTAGTCAAAATTAAATTTTTGATATACCCAAGAATTTTTCTTGAAATTTGTTGCTCTCAACTTCCCCTAACTGGCTATGAATTTAATTTCTGATTTTTTAGTACATGGACTTCAATTCTGGTTGAAAAAGCCAAATTTTATAATTAAACGTAATCGAAACAGGCAAAGTTTTCTAAAGATACCCCCCCGTGCCTCAGCTAGCCACTTTGCATGTATGAGTGTACTATCATAATACACATTATATGTGAGTGGCTTGCTGAGGCACGTGGGGGGGCGAGATAGTCTACAGCTGAAAAACTGAAAAAGTGGGTAGGGTACTTACACCCTTTATATCTACAAATAGGCTAAAGTCCTTATTATTGAAAACATATTGCATACTATCAGTAACAGTAGTGTGTACTTTAGTTTTAGCATAGTTATCAATTAAAATTTCGATATATTAGAAATCCCAAAAATGGACTTATTTTCAGAGTCTGAAACATTCACGTACCCCCTCTTGATGAAATTGGTTAAAGTTAGTCTAGATGCCTGATAATTTTTCAAAATCACTGTTAAAATGCCTTTATAGTACACAGGCCTACATATTGATGCCAATTATTTCAACTTTTGCTGCCCGAGGAAGGTGCAATAATTTGTCGAATAATAGGCAAATATGCATTGATACTGTCAGAGGTCCTTTTCTTTATGCACACTCTGAGTCTCGAAGTCCGGTACCGGACTCTTAGGCGCTCATCCGAGGATTGTCTCCGGGTCCAGCATGTCTCAATACGGGTAATATATGTCTCAAATGGAAAGAAATACACAGTAATCGTTAAATTCTTATTAGATTTTGATCTTTTCTACGTATATCGCCATTTGTACAAGCGGTATTACGGTATGACCAAAGGTCATACTAAACTAACCAAAACTGAAATGAATTACAAAGCGGGATCACAGTAATTGTTGGTACTGTAAATAATAATATATTGTTCTTATTTTTATTTTAGTTATTTATTTATCATATTTTAATATATTTGTTTATTTGTCTGTCTATTTGTTTAACAGGGGCGAGGTATTGTGTTTTCCAATTGGCCGTCCGTGTGTTCGCCCGTCCGTTGCACGTATGTTGCATGAAAGTGAAATTGTGAATAAAATATGTTTAACTATTTAAAGTAACAACCGCTAATTAACATACTACCGGACCCCGAGCCATTCTTAACAGGCGAGGCTCCGGGTCAGGTACCGGACGCCGATACTGGCAGGCTAGGGATCCGGTACCGGACCCCGAGACACTGCTTTTCTTTAAAATTGATATCGAGACAGTAATGATATATTTAGTCCCCTGTATCTCAGGAATTCCAGCCTATAGAGACTCACCACCCGCATGTCACAAGAGGAGTAAATTGTTACCGAGACTGAATACGAGTCATCCGGAGATGAACAAACGTACAACAAACTGCCATAAACATTGTGGAGTTTGATATGAGCGTCTAACTTTCCGACATTCACGAACTTCCGTGCCCGTGTAAAGTTCGGAGTCTGTATTTCATGTGGAAGAAGAACATTGCAGGTTTATTCAGTATATAGACAGAACCGCAAAAGACTAAGTCGCATCTTCCTTAGGTGTCATGAACCAGCGGTCTGCTGTCGCAGGTCGAACACCTTGACAAACAAGCTGCCTCGGGGCAGAAGAGGAGTACACCGCTTCACTGGAAGGTCTTCCGCGACAGCCTGCATCATCGAGGGTTTAGTAGTCCGACCGCCTTCACAATAAATTCGAAAGAAGTAAGTCTTGCTGTCCACTTTCAATGAATCCAATATTTCATGGCTGAACAGACGTACTCTTTATATCTCCAACCTACATTTGATAGAGTTAAAATATTACAAGTCGCTCAGGTTGCTGCACGACTGCTAGAAAACAAGTAAAAAGGTTGCTGCAGGGTGCAGCAAAAGATAATGCACGGCAAAAGAAATAAGCTTTTTCAGTTTTTGACGATGGAAAATATTTGACCAAAGGTCCTGTTTCTAATTTTCATACTTCAATTAGGCATGTTTATTCACAAAAAGGAAAAGAAAATCATAGTGTCAAATGGGGAAATAGACATGGTAATGTGAAGTTTAGGATCAATATCTATCATTGTGCCAAATGTGAACTATATCTATCTCAGAATTTGTAACAAAATTCTTAGTATATTATGTGACCTTGACGTTCAAGCCATCTAGGAAGAGGGGATGGGAATCATCCAAAAAATTATGGTCACTTTTCGTGAACTGTTGTCAGTTTAATGAAAATATGCCTTTCCCTTTAATATGGGGTCTGAATGAATATATATGTTCCCTATCATTGCATTTTACTTTGTAAAACCAACCGATGATCGACTAATAGTCGACATAAATTGTTCCTTATCTCATTTTTTTCTGGGCTTATTGCAGGACTATTTCTTTTTATCAAATTTCTAAACATTTCTATTGCTAACCAAAATTTTACATTGACTTACTCAAATAAACATTATATCCTTTATTTTACATGACTTTAAAAAATGAACATATGCACGCGCTGTGCCCAAGATATAGTGGGCTTCTTTTCCTCACTACCCTTATGGCTACCATGCTATTGGCAACGTCAACGTCAAAGCTACTGATCTGAATACTGTGGTTAAATGTATGAAGCTCTACAAAGCTACAAAAATGTTAATGTATGGACAGATGAACAAACAGACGAAAAGACAGACGCATGGAGGGCACATGTTACGAACCATCTTAGAGCGGCGTATAAAAAATAACTTCGAGTTCACAATGGCGGACACATGTGAAATCAGAGCATGATGCTGAGCACGTGCTAAAAACTTCACACATTTTACAAACAACAAACTCCTTCCAAAAGGTAAAACGCGGTTCAATAAACACAGAGTCAAAAGCAACAACTCTTAAGCTCTTAAAATAAGTAGGCGAAATTAAATTATCCTAGTTATATATAGAAAAAAAAATCAATGGCAAAAATGCGCCCATCGCTCATGCAATATCAACGTGCATATCTGTGACCTACTGGTTTTAGGGAATGGGATGCAGCTTTATCCCTCTTAGATACTTTCAAGGCTATAAGCATGACAGTGATGAAGTGTTAGTAGCCTCCGGACAAACAGGCTATAATTACTGATAACATCTTCGGTCCTTGAAAGTAAATCGTCGATTAAAAAGTTATTCCAGTGAACTCAATACTAGAGGAATTACGAACATACTAGGGAACTATTATGATTTTCTGCTGCCTCAGAATGCGATTCGGCATGATTCCATGACCCTGATCTATTATTTTGGGCACTGAGTTTGAACAAACTTAGATAATTATACACTGCTCATGCAGACTGGTCCGGTTTCAGAAGCTACATGACAGGTATTTAGCAACCAAAAGGACTCACCCACTAGACTGTTTGGTGTCAGCTACTTTATGAAGCAGTCATTCTTTTCCTAGTAGATCAGTAATGCAATAAGTGCTATGGCTGTAATGAGTGATATTTTATATACAGAGCAGTACATTCGCAACAAAAAGCGGTTCAGTCCCATAAAGTGGTCATACGGCTACGTGTCCTAGACCCACGATTTAAAACTATCCTGTTGAGGAAAGGGTGTCTGATAGCTTAACACAAAGACGGTTGTAAGAAAAATACTTGCAAGATTTGTAAAATAATAATAATAACAAATAAATACATAAATATATGATACTGAATGATACATACTCGCTATTAGAATATGGCAGTTTCTGCATGAATTTGTTACATTTTGTTACTTTGTGGTACTTATATATTTACAGATGTTCTCATATTTAGAACAATGCTTTACCAATCATTTTGAAATTAAGGACAGTTATGCAATGTTTTATCTAGATAACTTAATAAGCGCAGGTGAACAATAACGTCGTTAACATGCTACCAGCCTTTTGATAAGTTTTGCGAAACAAGCTAGTAAGGGAAAAATTACAAAAAGCGATATCACAATATCAGCTATAAGATACCAGATATGACGTGTCAGCTTGACACACAATTGATCTGTATGGGTATTGAAAAGCATGGGCATTATCAGAACAACAGGAATCTGCCAGATTTAAGAGTGCATATCACAGAAAATGAGTCTTATGCCCCGAGACAAAGTTATATGTTGGAAATCTATTTGTTTTATATTAAGGTGAGTGGGTACACTTTCAGGGATTGAGACTTCTCCATTTTCGTCTTTTGTCTCCCTTCTTAAAAGGAATAATTTGCTCCTGCAAATTAAACTCTTACTTTTAGGAGTAGACTCCATTTTTGAAGAGTTACGTCATTCAGGGAGGCAAACATGATGTAATGGAAGTTGTTTCTCTTTGTAAAAAGTGCAGAAAAATACGGAGCTATACCCATACACTTTAAGCTGATTTTAATAGTTGGAAAAGACAAACAATGAAGATCTTGATAAGCCTGCTTATTTCAGGTGCAGTCTGATATGGGTTTACACTGACCGCTAAGGCATCCATCTCCCGGCATTTAGTTTCATACATTGGTAATTTGGGACTTTAGGCCTCCCAATTTATATTTTTATACAGTCGGAACTCAAGAGAATGGCAAGAGGTAATTTACATGATATCTCACAACATATATTTATTTGTAAAGTTTTGATTTTAAGCAAAGAACAAGTCAACTCCAACATTTTAATTCATCTTATAGCTCGGCAATGGGCTTTTTGACTCCCTTCAAGTGATTCATAGGTAGTAAATGTGTTTTGCTTTGTTTTTGTGTTTTCTTTCCCCAGCAGCCTTTATTTGTGTTAACAATTTAATGTTCAGCAAGGTCTATGCATGGTAAAGGTAAAAAGGTAAATGTTTCTCATACATGTAGCCTAATAGCCATAGGGGCAGTGGGGGTTAGAGACTCACTGTATCTTGAGCACAACAGATGAAAGGCGGAGCCCATCACTCTCCTTTTGCTGCCTTATCCTTCCCTGATTCAAAAGAGTTACCCATTTATTGCTGGATTGACAGAGAGAGTTTTCCCAGTCGTCGAAACGCGGGCGCGATCTCGTGACCTTCCGGCGACTTTCTGCAGCATAACCGAGTTACTATAACCACTCGACCACAGGAGGGTTTCTTTTTTACAGTATCGAGTTTCGAGTAATAAAAAGAGAGTTTCGAGTTATAAAAGGCAAGTATCGAGTTATAAAAAGCGAGTTTCGACTTGTAAAAAGGGAGTATCGAGTTCCCAGCATGCTGGTGTTATTTTTTTTTATTTTTTTATTTTTTTTTCTTCAATTTTATGTATCATTAATGAGCTGAACGCACTGCTTTGGGCATATTTATGCATTAAGGTCTACACCGCAGAATTTTCACTTTCATTTTCATCTGATTTGTCAAAGACATCAAAGGAGATAATTTTGCCACTTGAATTCTCCAGGACCATATACCATTACATGTTTTAAGCAGGTTTTGATTTCTTGCATCTGGAGATGTGCAGCTGGAGATATGGCCAATCAGCTGACAGTTTTTGTGTGATAGACTGAAAAGTTCCTTTTTTCTCTTAAATATTACATGTCACTTGTTTAAATATCATATATCATCTATGTGTAACCTGACATGTTTACCTACATAGATGAGCTTTTGTTCTTTTCTGTTCTGTTCCGCAAAATGAATTATAATTTCGAATGCCGCCATGTAGTCGGATTGCTCTGCTTTTAATTGATTAGGTTTTCTTTCGTTTTGACAATATGAAAAGTACAAGAAAGAAGAATACAAAAGTTTTATCCGGAATTTCGGCCTTCGTCCGGGCACGTACACATCTGAGTAAGTATATATAATCATGGCAAGAAATCAAAATGGCAGCGCACACAGTGGGCCTAGACAAAAATTGCTTAGAACACTGCAGGACATTACATACGCAGGTAACCTTGTCTCGACAAGCTTGTTGGGAACAAAATCTCAAAAAGTAAGGGAAGCTATATTTCAGTATATTAGAGATACCCAGTATGAGGAAAAAATATAGGACCGTGCACAAACCTATCATTTGCGACAGTGTCATGGGTGAGGGGCATTCGAACGGACAGTTCAGGCAGGCCAATCCTACCCACTATTTCAACTGGAACAATACAGACATAGACAACGGACATACAATACTAGGAGTCACCGGGGTGTGTGATTACAGGGGTCTGTTCCATCGGACGTAGCGAAGCGAGGTCCGATGGAGGCTTACAGATCTGGGAATATAGAGCGGATGTTGACAATGGCCCGAAGAGGCCTCACATGCCATCCGTCTCCTGACGCCCTGAGATGTATTGCTAAGGCCTGCATAAATGGGACGCGGGGACCCTGTATACAGGATGTGTTTTATGCTGAAATGTGCATGGGTCCATTTGGGTACGATCCCATATTGCATAACGACGCGCGCCAACATGTCGCCACCCTACCTACCTGGCCCTGTCTGGTGGTCTGGCCTGGCTGTGGGACGGCAGGCGACTGTGAATTACAGGTTTGGGCGAGAGCCAGATCGGATGAAGCGGTTCCCTTGCCACGACTATGGCCTCTCCCGGCTGCCTAGGCATCGCTCGGGGGTGCGCGAAGTGGGGAAAGTAAAACAAAGTGGACATAATGGCTAATAGTAATAATAATAAACCCTACACGTGTTGGCGCAGTCCGATCCTACACCTACACCTCGGAGGCAGAGTACTAGAAAAAAGACAGACATACGAACCATTATATTACAGACATTTACAGACTAGACTCGACGAGCGGTGGCATAGTGTTCAGCGAACTCAAAATGATGTGCGGAGCCGGTCACATGCTAGGTGGGGCTCCTTCCCAATCACTTGCTGGCCGGCTCTGAGTAACATCCAGGATATAAAAGTCTCTAACGCATGTGCCACCGACCGCCGAGCCAATAGCAGACTAGACATAATCGTACACTACAGTAAACAGACGTACAGACGTACAGAGAGGCGCGCAGTGGAGGTGCATCAAAAGCTCTTGTACATACTCGGACATTACCGAAAACCCCAATCAAATCCAAAGCCCGAAACAGAAAATACAGCATCCAACATTTTTAGACCACAAAATTTGGTGCGCGTTATTAATATTTATTTAACAACAAAATTCAATATCGCGAGCTCTCACGGCATTACACTCAGGTGTGGAAGCACGAGATAATTCAACAAAAGCGCAACTGGCCAATTATAGGGTCAATGATCTCCACTGCGAGTTTCTAACATACAACTTACCGTGTGCACCGGAAGTGTCTGGGCGGTTTATAAAGGTAGGGCTTAATATGAACTCGTCCATCCTTGTAAATGGACTAGTCTGGAAGGCGGGTAGGATAGCATATCACCGAGTCGGCACGTAAGGAGCGTCTGATCGGGGTCTACGTGTGATAGGAAGAGAACCGCCCGGACGTTTTTGGGGAGCACAACGGGAAAATGTTTAATATGCAGTCGTATCAAGAAAAAAGGCAAAAAAAAAAACAACAAAAGAATTACTTTCATGGAATTTGTTGAATTTAGGAATTTTAGGAATTTAGTTAGGATCACAGAGCGAAATTGCAACTCCGAAATTAATAAATCACAGGCACTCGAATGAAGAAAGAAGAAGAAGTATTACAGCATAAAATGAATTTAGGAATTTAGGAATTTAGTTAATTATATTAGGAATTTAGAGTAATATAGGGAATTAGTAATCTACATCAGACGCTAAACCCTACCAAAATAGAAAGAGACAACAAAAGGCAAACATTAGTATGGGTTAAAGTTCCTTCAAAATTTCTTTATAAACCCCTTTTTGTAACGAAGCATAAATAATAGAACAAATAAATACATAAATCGCTTAAATATGGGTTGGCCCCCTTCCCACTACCTGCAGGGAGGGGGGGGGGTGTGCCAATTATAAATGTGGACGACTCCACTCCGCAGGCGGGGGGGGGGAATGACGCATAGACTATTTTTTAATAAAAAAGGCGACAAAAAATGGAAATTCCGTCCTTTAACTCGGAAAATCCTCTCGGGGGGGGGGGGGGGGCGATGGTGGGCTTCCTAAGGGTTAGTGATTATTCCCCGGGTGTATAAGGAATGGAACCATCCCCCTTAGAATGTGGACGAGACCATTATCCGGGAATGGGGGGGGGGGGTTGGGCTTCGCGCGGCTAGACCCTGTCGCGACGTGACCGTAAACATAGAAATCCATCATTATATTGGACAAAAGTGTTACACGCGGCGCGCGCGGGAGACGGTGCGCGTGCCCCCTCAATGAGGAAAGGACAAGGTAGGTAATCCCATCGGTGCCCCGACGGGGGGAGACGCCTCGGCTATTTCGCCATCGAAAAAAGAACAGAGGGGAAGAAAGATGTGCCATGAAAAGGCTGACGCATGAGGGGCCAAAACATAGGTGAGCAACACATATTATATTTCAATAAGACTAGGGTAAAATAACCTACACACCTAGGCATCTAAATTGGTATTTTTGCAACAAAATGAGTAACAGAAATTTAAGCAATAACCAATTAAGGACCGTCCTTGTCTCTCTGGGTAATGACACTCCGCCAGTCTTACCTTAGCATGCCTGTTAAAGTTACGGCGCGGCAGCGAAACAACGATGGATGCAGGACACAACAACGGTGGAGACATCCCAGAAGAAGAGGATGGAGACGGACAGACGGACAGATACGCAATCACAAACATAAACACACAAACACGCACGCAAGCCGGCATACACGCAAACACGCATGCACGCAAAAAATAACAAGTACACGCACATTGTGCTAGCACAAAATAAGAAGGCACACACACACGCAAAACATACTAACAACCAAACTTGATGCGCTGCCACCCCTGAGTGAGGCGTGTTTTTAATAGCGACAGCCCTATGGTGGCATCATCATACTCACAAGAAAACTTACTAACGGCCCATCAACTTATCAATATTATATACCTAACTAACTGGGGTTAGTATATAACAGCCACATCTTTATTATATATGCTTGACCATACAGTGCGAGACCCATCCCTATGCAAAAAAAACGTTAAGCCATTCCCAACTAATTTCTGCTCTTTTTAATATCCTTTAGGATCATAAATGATTAATGAGCAAGGCGCTAGCATCCTAAAGCCGTCACCACGCTAGATGCTCACTTCTGACGGGGGAGTTCAAAATTCAAACTTAATGTTGCACTCATCACTTGGCAAAATTACTCGACCAAAATAACTGAAGTGCAACAGCCCTAAAGGTACCTGAAAAGGTCCCTACCTGTGACTGCGTCAATCCCCACCTAAGGGTAAGGTCAGAATAAGGGACCTCCATCCGGAACCAAATTATTTGGATACGGGGGACGGTTAAAATTAAGGGCTGTAAGTAATATGGGACCCAAACAGGTCCCATCCTTGAAACCTAAGGAACGCCTGCGTGTTCTCTCGTTGGGACCTGGGTTTCGTCGTGCTCCTTCTCTGCGGGCGGGGTTGGCCTGTGTTTCCCTGGACTTTCCGCTGGGGTGGCTTTCAAGTGGCGCGCGCCTCCTTCTCCGGACAGAACCTGACTTGGAGCCGTAGACGGCAAACATCTATGCATAAATACTGGTTAGGCAGCACTGACCGACGAGACATTTACAGACTGAATGACATTGGACGGACACACGGCGCCAAATGAGTGCAACTATGGTTACGTACCGTTGAGCCACTTGGGTAACGTCGATACGAGAATTGAACAGAACAGAACAGAACAGAAAATGGCAGATCATATCAAAACTAAACACAAGTACAAGCACTGGATCATACCAAATGAAGTTCTTTTGAAAATACGATACGTTCTGGTGACGTGGGTTGTAAGGATTTCTGAATGACCACTGTCTGGTTTGATTTACCATGCGTGTGTTTCGTGAACTTTGGCAGTTTTTGTATGTACTTTTTGCGTTTCAACCCCACATTTTCGTCAAGATTTTCAAAACGAACGCCTAGTGATGGAACGCACAAGAATAGCCTTAAAAGACTGTAGTTAACATTTTAGTTTAAGTGCCGAAACTGTACTTAACCCATTGGTGCATAACATTGAAAAGATAATAATAATAATAATAATAATAATAAATGATAATATAAAGACTTTATTTTCAGTGGGTGACACAATTAGTTACAAGCTACTCTTATTTGAGGCCCACTTAAAAATATGTACAAATCAAAAGATCTATCAAATACAAATATACAACAGACACTGGTCAGCGAAACCAAACATTTACTGTTTCAGGCCTCATGACTCAAGAAAAGAAAAAGCACTGGCAGCAATCAGTACTACCGTAAAATTCTAAATATTGGGACACCAAAAATAATCGCCGCAACTGTCCCAAACACGGAACAGCCTGGGTTTACAAAGCGGTAGCCAAAAGATTCAGGCGGAATAGCAAACAATGTAGACACTGATCAGACTGCTCCTCTAGGATAGCCTGATAGGAGTCTACACTGTCCGCTCAGACCTATCTATCCCAATACATAGAATTTTTTATGGTATAACGGAATGAAAAGAAAGAAGCCCAATCCAGTAGCCTACCCTACCCGAAAACGAAAAGCAAAAACGAGCCCCGGTTTCTGGGTATCTTAAAAAAAAAAACAAAAAAAACGGGTCACTTTAAATGTACATAAAAGTAAATCGATCATATGCCATATGTACGCTCAAAAACAATCACACAAAATATGAATTTACATAGTTTTACAATATATGCGCTACGCAACATCTGACGGTACCCTTGCAAGGGGAAGTCTGATCACAATCAACGCTGTTTTTCTATTCCAGTGGCATCTGTTGGGCGCATTGCAGCACTTTAAAATATATATAACTTTACATTTTTTTCGAGTAATTTTTGTAATTAGTTTTGGTGTCCCAATGTTTATTATAATTTTTGGTACCAAATATACGGAATACCAGACCACGCTTTCAGCTGCACTGCTCAGCGTCAGTTACACTTCAGAGTCGTTTAAAATGCTATAATTTTACAATCTATGTTGTTATAGGCGGTTCATTGACAGATTAAAAACAATGCCATGAAAATTAGCGAATTATCCCATTGGTCGGACCTAGAAAGACCTATTACACTCCCAGTTATGGCCTGCCATCCAAAATGTGGCTATTTAGCAAATTCTTCGTGATTTTTATCACTGATTAATCTGTCTCTGGGTAATTAATTGCATATTAGATGTTTGCAGGGTACGAAAGATCTGTACCATGTTTTAACTTTGATAAGAGATAATTTTCTTATAACACATATGAAAAATTTTCTAGAGAAACAAAGTTGTGTTTGTACGAATATATAATTTAATCCGTATCATCATAAACGCATTGTGCAGGGCCTAATTTGACACCATTTTGCTTTAAAGACAAACGTTTTCAGGCTCTACCTTTGCTTTGCGCAAGTCCCTCAAAGCCAGTCCCTCTTTGTTTTCAAGTCTTTCAACAATCGTCATACCAAAACGTCCAGCAGTCGTCGTCGTCTTTATTTATTTACCATTTATAGTATCGAACTATCTAAAGCGAGTTTCAAGTAATCAAAAGCAAGTAATATAAAAAGGAAGCAGTTATAGACAGTATGGAGTAAAGAAGTGATTAAAATTTATATACAGAACTCTACAAAACTATCATTTTACGAATGAATAACATTTGATACTGATTTGATTTCTTTTCATTACTGGCAATGCAACTACGCATCAGAGAAACAATAAATGGGATCCTTGTCTTACATTTTATTACCATCTATTTAACGTGTTCACCTTGTATTTATCTTCATGTACATTGTAGTTTTACCATGTCATAAAGTTTGTGAAATCGAAAAATAGGTCATTGAAGTCTTTTTTTTATGATTAATCAAGAACGGTTTAATGTTTTAAAGCCGGTGTCTGCCTAGGATAGCTTGCGCACATGCGCAGTCTGGTATGTAGACTAGCTCCTTGTCTGATACTAATGATTTTTACAGCCCTGCTAAGGCAATAATTTTTCCTGGCCGCATGGGTAAAATTGTACTCAAAGAAAAACTTCAGACAGAATCCGCAATTAAGCATGTAGCAAAGTTACCATATACGAAGTTTAACGTATTTTCAATATATCAATCCGTCAAAAATGATTTCGCAGAACTGAAAGTAATCACAGTTTATTTATCAATAAGATCCGCCTCCTTTCAGCCAGTAGCAAACTGCAGAAGCCTGACAGACTGCGCATATGCTGACGATGGTCTGGGCATGCGCACATTCTATGTCTCGAGAGATATTCCCCGGACATAGCTCATATTGAAAATCAAGATAAACTTGCGCATCTGTCCAGTCCGAAATCACAACCCATATATCCTACTGCCATATGCTGCACCAATTTCGCTCAGGGTAGTGGAATGATCCTTGTTTTCTTCTTTCCACGGACAGAGAGAGAGAGAATTTCGCTCAGGCAAATGGAATGATTCGTCTTTCCAGAGAGAGAAGGAGAGAGAGAGAGAGAGAGATAGTGAGGGAAAGATACTGCATATAGAAACATATGTCTTTGCTTTGTAGAGGTATTTTATCAGACTTCCCTTGAATAACGTAACTCTTCCAAAATGGAGTCTGCTCTTAAAGGAAATCTTCTCTAAGAATATAAGAGTTGAACCATATTGAAAAGGGAGACAAAAACAAAAGTGCCAGAGTTTCAATCCCTGAAATTGTACCCACTCACCTTAAGATAAAACAAATCGCCTTCCTATAGCTAATTACGTCTTGGGACATAAAACTCATTTTTCAATCTGGCAGATTCCAGATGTTCATGCTTTTCAACACTTTTACCGGTCAATTGTGTGTCAGTCTGGGTCAAGTTTAAATGTCATATCTGATATTGTAATGTCACCTTTTATCAATTCCCGACTTATTATTATAAGCGTAATTCCATTCCCACCGATAAAGTTTTTGCAATTTGACTCGTATGCATGTAAAACGCATTGTGCAAACTTTCTGTTTTGAGTTAAAAAAAGAAAGAAAAAAATAATGGTGATGAAGTTATCACAAAACTCTTGAGAGTTGCTAAACCAAAATTTTGCATGGGCAACTTTCCTATTCAGGCCTTGCATAAGCGGTTTGAATTAACATGAATTATTTTGTGGAAAATCGTTCTTTTCCTCCATTACTATTGCGTTAAGTTCTTACAGGACAAGGTGTGGTTGGGTTCGGCGATGGTGCTGTCCCTACTGTGTCTTATAAACGTCCCGAAGAGAGTCTGATGTACACATTTATACATACACTAAAATTTGACACTAAAATTTGACAATCTCGTGTTAAGTTAAAAAAAACTGTACTCATACGTATGCGAAATGTTTGTCGTACACCAACCTATTCGCAATCAACTTGCGCACGTGAAGACTGAGTTGTATCGTTCTTTGTTGGACGAACTGTGATGCCTCAAACAGATTTCGCATATGCACAAGCTATCCTAGACATGCACAGTTTTATATTATGAATGTAAAAAGATCATATCATGATTAATGATAAAAATATACGTAATACATGTAAGGGAATTTAACTAAGAAATAGATTAGCTCTAGCAGTGAATTGTTGAGTAATAATGCACTGTTTGGAGGTCAGTTGTGAAGTAGAGCATATCACGAGAGCGGAGCGCGAATGATATATCTACTAACAACAGACCGACAAACAGTGAATTATTACACAACAATTCAATCCTAGAGCTGAACTATCTTGATTCTAACACTAAAAAACGCTGCAAAAGTATTCTTTTCATTCAAATTCTCTCAACCTTCTTGCCAGCGCGTTAATGCTCCCGCCAATTTTCTTAACTGTATTTAAGATAAATGTACATTTTTAAGGCGAATTTAGAAAGAAAAAGAGACATAACACCGTCTAACGTCTCAAAACGTCGCAAAATGACGTCAGTATCGCTAGTGACGTCAGTAGTTAGACTCACGTGCTCCGAAACAGCGAATCGTTGCAGAATAAAGCACAGGAACTTTCCATTGCTTCCATAGGCGCACTGTGATAGAATAAGAACCAAAATAAGAAAAACGTGAACATGACTTTATTTTATAATGCAGGCGGATTGTTTGGTATACTTATGCGTGTTGCCGGACATGGGTTATTAGCTCGCCTGGACGAAGTCCAGGAAGAGCTATTGCACAACCCCCAGCGTCGGCATCGGCGTCAGCGTCGGAGTCGGCGGCGGCGTCCGCATTTACGCTAAAAGTTTTAAGAGCTTATATTTTCTAAATTATTTGATGGATCTGGTTCCTATTTGGTATGATGATAGACATAGGTCCAAATTTTCTTTCAGCAATACTCTTGCCCAAGCCTATGATCTCAAAGTCAGAGCGTCATGGGAACAGAAAGCTTCTGATCACACTGGACGGAAACAAAGGCTGATGTGAGATTTTGCTGGGCCTATATGCCACTTCTTGGTTTTGTCATGTCGTGGCTCATACTTGGTATTAGCACATTGACCAAATATACTCTAACATTTTCTACTTGCTGTCGGAATAAGTACTTCACTTTACTATTTAAAACAAGAGGACCAAGAGGCCCTAAATCGCTCATCTGAGCGAAAAAGTTAAAGGTCAAACAAGGGTCATCATTTGAACAAACCTGATAGTTTGCAACCATTTCAAAATTTTGAATATTTTCCTATGTATTGCTATGGTTCAAACCCATTGAACAAACTTGGTAAAGGACCAATAGACAATGCTACATACTAAATTTCAAGCATCTGAGCCAAGTGGTTCTGAAGAAGAAGATTTTTGAATATTTTTCTATGTTTTCTATGTTTCAAACACACGACTTCCTACCGCGAGGTCATTTTAAACCCTGAGGCCATCATTTGTATAAAGTGGATAAACGACTACAAGGCAATGCTACATACCAAATTTCAAGCATCTGAGCCAAGTGGTTCTGAAAGTGAAGATTTTTGAATATTTTCTCTATGTATTTCTATGGTTCAATCTCATGACCTCTGGGGTGGGGCCATTTAGACCCTGGGGTCATCATTTGAACAAACTTGGTAAAGTACTACTAGGCAATGCCACGTACCAAATTTTAAGCATCTGAGCCAAGTGATTCTGAAAAAGAAGTTTTTTTTCCATACTTTTCTATGTATTTATATGGTTCAAACTTAGGACACCCTGCCGTGGGGCTATTGTGGACCCTGGGGCCTCCATTAGAACAAACATGGTAAAGGACTATTAGGCAATGCTACATACCGAATTTCAAGCATCTGAGCCTTGCGGCTCTGAAGAAGAAGATTTTTGAATATTTGTCTATGGTTCAAACCTCGGACTCCATGCCATTGGGCCATTTTGGACCCTGGGCCCATTATTTGAACAAGCTTGATATAAGATTATTAGGCAATGCTACATAAAAAAATTCAAGCAACTAAGCCAAATGGTTCTGAACAAGAAGATTATTTAATATTTTTCTATGTATTTCTATGGTTCAATCCCATGGCCCCTGGGCCGGGACCATTTTAGACCCTGGGGCCATCATTTGAACAAACTTGGTAAAAGACCACTAGGCAATACTACAAACAGAATTTCAATCACCTGCACCAAGTGGTTCTTCAGAAGAAGATTTCTAAGTATATTTGAATTTCGAACCCAAGACCCCCCGGGCCTTTTTGGACCACAGGGCCAGTGTTTGAATAAAACTTGGTAGAGGTCCACTAGACAATGCTTCATAACAAATATCAAAGCCCTAGGCCTAGTGGTTCCAGAGAAGATGTCATTTAAAGCAAATTGACGCACGACGCACGACGGACGACGGACACCGACTGATCACAATAGCTCACCCTGAGCCTATATGGCCCATGTGAGCTAAAAAGCGCAAGAAATTTTCAAAATTTAAAATTTTCAATTCTATTCTCTATTTTATAATTACGAAAGCAAACACAATAGTTACCTATCAATAAATTTCCTCAAGTTATATTATTAACCACAGTGAAATACAAGTTTTCGCCACTTGCTGCGAAATTTGAAATTCCTTTTCTGCTGCGCATGCGCCGTTTATAAACATGCGCAATCAATGGTTGGCGCATCAAGCGGCCAAATTAAAAAAATCGTGTCAGTGTTTTGAATTATTGTGAGAAATGTTGTCTGAGAAAAACATCTTTTTGGATAGTTAACTAGATTATTGTGATAAAGCAATTAAAACTGTTAATGACATCGTGCCGCTCATGTCATCGTCTCGTATGGCAAGTAACACAATGTTTATTTTTATTCTTTCCTTCGTATTTAAACGTTGAATACATTATCATCATTGTGCTAGAATTCTTCGCGCTACTTGTTTCTGTGTGCAAAATGTAGAATATTGTTTGTCTGATTAGAACAGCCTCACTGAGACGGTTAAAATGAGTTACCACAATAAATATTTTTGAGCTGTGAGTAGAAGACGTGTGCCCCTTATAACCCTTTGTCTGTTATTTTTATAGGTAAATGCATAGAAAATCCAAGCTGCAGAAGTGATATTGTCCTACGCGTGATACTGGATTGCGATGAATATTTGTGACGCAGCGTATGATGATTTCGTGTCTCATACTGTATCGCCCGTGTAAACGTCACAGATGGTAAGTAACACAATGTGTTTTTCTGTTCTTTGTTGTTTTTCCCTTTTATATTGTGCATAAACGATGAAAAACTCATGGTTGTGCTAGCATGCTTTTGTTACGGCGCTTGTAGATGATAATTTATGATATTTTACTTGTTTCTGCACGCTACATGTAAAAGGAATTAGAACAGTCTCAACGAGTCTGTTCAAATAAGTAACCACGATTTTTAGCAGCGTGCAGAAAACGAATGCCCCTTATAACCCTAGTTCAATTGATATTACACGTTAATGCATGGACTTATCAAAATATAGCTAATATAGTCATTTGGTTATGGTTTGGAATTCAGGCGAGAAAAGCGATATTCGTCGTTCTAGTATGCTTTTTCACTAATTTAAAGACTGCTGGTAACTGATGCAGAGATGACAAAAATAATAATGAATAGATAAAAGGTGAACAAAATGAATCCGTGCAAAACTAGTTAATCGACAATTTTTAACTCCCTTTCTGTAAATAATTCTTAAATGGGGTGGTCAAAAGATTGAACCTGTTTGGGAGCTCTAGATTGCTGTCTTATCCCATCGAATTCATGTTACAGTATGTGTTGTAATTGAACTAAAACATTGTTTACACCCAAGGCCACAGTATGAAAAGCAGGCTCCGCCCTCAAACTATAAATCGTGGTTAATTCAAAATCATTTCAGATTTGGATACATCTTTTTCACTGAAACATTAAACCATTATTTTTTCAAAATAATTTCAGTGGAAGTTGAATTATTCTTCTTCTACATATACACTGATTTAACTGTTCTTACGGATGCTTTCAACACCCTGAAGTTTAAATGTATTGTGCAGATTTCTAGCTAGTCAAGAAGAAAAAATGACAGTTTGAATGTTTACCGTTGACCAAGTCGTGTGATTTAAACAGTAGCTATGCTACTGTCCTGGTGAACCCTATTAGTCTCTTTGACACCGAGAGCCCAGTAACTTCTATTAAGCCACACCCTCATATTCATTGTATGGCCTACATGAAACTGGGCCTTAAACTAAACCGAAAAAGAACAATAAATATTCGGTATACGCAATATTATTTTCTTGGCGAGAGGCTTAATGAGCATTTTTTCACAGAAAATAATTAAGGTGAGTGAAACCCAAACACATTTGCTGGGGTACGCTTCCGATACTTTAGCTCCGCCCACTGACTTCATCACACGACGAACGCTGAAAAATCGAATTTTAATTTATATATTTACACTTTATTTTTAGACTCTTTTTAAACTTCATTTTACTGGGTCCCAAATGAACGCAATATGGAGGATTTATGGGAACATTACAGCGATTAACAATAATAACAATCGCAGGGGTCTGGTTATGCTTCGTACTTAATGTACTGAATATGTGATTACATAGCACTAATGTCTAAATCATAGCGATTTACTCATGGCACGTTGTCTGTTTCATTTCCCAAACGCAACGAATTTAAGTTGCAATACAGACATGTTCAAGTGATTTGTTACAACATTTCAAGAAAATCATTTTTGTGGAAAAAAATACGCGAGGTTGTTAGTTTAAACGGGTTTTTATTCAACATGTAGACATACACAATCAATACATACAAGAATAATATGAAATGATTCGATAACAAGCTAACTAGCTAATAACCATCGTCGCCTACTTAACATGTATTTGCAATGACATATTAGTGCATAAGATTTCTAAGCAACAGACAATCAAGACACGTTTATATGAACATATACATCATTGTATTAGGACTGAAAAGTTTTGATGTGAGAACAGCATTCAATATGAATCAATCGAACCATATTTAAGATATAAGCTTTGAGAGAGAGAGAGAGAGAGAGAGAGAGAGAGAGAGAGAGAGAGAATGAGAGAAACAACAGATGTTTCAATTCATTTCCGTTGTCTGAACCGCTTCCCGACAAAAATGTACCATCAGCGTAGCAAAATACTTGGTTTCGTAGTTGCAGATAATTTGGACAATCGTACAGATAATGTTTTACTGTTTCTGTTCGACCACAACAAGAACACGTTGAACGCGAGGTTGTAAACTTGGCTGTCCCATTTTAGGCTTGAAAAAGGGGCTCGGTAAAGTTAGCAGAACGAAAATTCTGCAGAAAATTCTGCAGAAGATTCTGCAGAATTTTCTGCAGAAAAAGTGGTAAAGTTAGTGAAATGAATATTCTGCAAAATTTTCTGCAGAATTTTCTGCAGAAAAAGTGGTTAAGTTAGCGAAATGGATATTCTTCAAAATTTTCTGCAAAATTTTCTGCAAAAAAAGTGGTAAGGATAGCGAATTAAAAATTCTGCAGAATTTAGCAATTTTTATTTCTTTGTTTTGTCAATTACGGACCACAAAATGTGAGTGTGCACCGATTACCGCACTACCCTATTTCATATGAGAACCGAGATATTCACAAAAATTGCACAGTTTCTTCTGCTGGAAAGTTGCAGAACGACATTAAAGAAACCCGTAGTAAGCAAAGTTTAATTTCCATGTTCTGTCATCTGGAGGCCACAAAATATGAGTGAGCACCGTTTACCGCACCACTATATCTCATATGTGGACCGAAATATTCACAAAAATCGCATACACTGGCGCTCACGTATTTGTACACATTCAAAACGCGTCGGGGACGCAGTTGATGCGCGCGGGATACGCGGTAATTATGGACGCGAATATTTTAGTAGCCAATGAAAATTCGTTCTCAGTTTTGCGTATACCGCGAAGCGACGCGTGCAACGCGCATTTTATGCAAATTTCATGGACCCAATCAAAATTGCGCACATGATACGGGTAATGACGTAGTCCTTTGCGTCTCAACGCGCCCGTACGGGAACCAATCAAAATCGCGTATTGAATGCGCATTTTAGTGAGGTCAACTTTAAGTAAATCTTGTGAAAGAAAGAGCCATTAGTCTACATCAAGCATGATGTCGAATGCTCATTTGGTCTTACTTGAACCATAACGGGAAAGAAAGAAAAAAGAAGCCTAGAAACTCGACCGGCAACTCAAAACTAAATGCGACTGGGACAGTCCCATGACACTTCGCCACTGAAGTGGAAATAAATCACACTCTTCAGCCATAAATTCCTTTGTATCAGAAATTAAAATCGTGGAATCTGAAATTAATATGGCCTTTATGGAAAATAAGTGCCAGGCGGCAGTCACTTTGAATCTTAAAGAATTCAAGTCAGGGTGGGGTTGGGGGGATAAAAACCTCTGATCAGTGACCTATAAATAGCAGTGACCTGGAGGGCTGATTGGAGTTTTACGAGAGCATGTTTGGGAGAGGAGTGGTAGGTCACTGCTCTGATCAACATGACTTGGAAACGGCTGTCTCCAGGGCAGTGTCCTCAGCCCTATCCTATTCATTGTAATAATAAATACCCTTGATGATGCCCTGGGGGGGGGGGAGAGGGCAAACCTCTCTCTTTCTCAGTTTGCAGATGACAGTGCTATCTGGACCTACCACTCCTCTCCCAAACATGCTCTCGTAAAACTCCAGTCAGCCCTCCAGACAATCGAGATATGGTCCACGCTCTGGGGCTTCAAAATACCCACTATTAAGACAAAGGCTATAATTTTCCCTTAAAAAAGACTTAATATTGAATCACTTTAAAAACTCTCCCTTTTTGGGACAAAAATAGAATTTAGTGACCATATCACCTTCTGGGCATGATCCTAGATAGCAAACTAACATATGGGGTCAGCATATTAAAAATCTGATTGAAAAATGTAATAAAGACCTAAACCTCATGAGGATGGTTTCAGGCACCTCCTATGAAGCAGATAAGAAAATCCTATTGACATTATAAGGCCCTAATCCTCAGTAAAAGTCGATTATGGTGCGCAAGCTTATAACTCGGCACCCAAACATCTACTCTCAAAGCTCAAGACCTCATCCAAAACAACTTAGCACTCCGTATTGCTATGAGGGCATACCACTCCGCCCCTATTAATGCTTTAGAAGTTGAATGTGGAATTAAACTCCTACAGCTGAAGGTGCCGGGCTGCGTAGCGCAATCTATAGGGCACCTGACTCATGCCAGAGGTCTTGGGTTCGAGAACCCAGTTGGGCCACATACTTCGTTTCTCCTTCCGCAGATTCAAGAAAGGCAGTTGTCAATTATTGACCACCGGCACTTACAACCATACCAAACCCTCAAAACTGGACTTTTATCCCCTAATAAATGAAGCAGTAACTGAAAAATGGCAATCCCAATGGACCAATAGCAACAAGGGCCACACCTTCCATTTCGTCAAACCAAAGGTTAAACTTCAATGTGACGTATATAGTCTCAATAGACGTTTCAACATAGCCTATTCCAGACTAAGGCTAGGACACTGCGGGCAGGGCTGCCTTCACTACAGTAACCAGTCCGCCCTATGCCCCCACTGCAATGATGCAGAAGATCTCAACCATATCTTCTTTGACTGTGTGGCCCCATAACAATCAAAGGCGAGACCATAGAATCCACCATATTCAAGTTAGGCTATCACACAATAGATCTGAGACTGCTCCTGTCTCTCCCAAAGAAACATGCAAATACAATACAGAAGGTAGTCTTTGAATACCTAGACAAAACCAATATCATTGCCAGGATATAGATAGATTCCAATACAATAAGGAAAAAAAATCCCCCTAATTTTCTCTAATTCGAGCCCCTGTTGCTAACCACCTACCAAACCCATTTCCCCAAATCCCTGGATCCACATTTATACCCTACTAAGTGCAATGCTCATGACGAAAACTCCCATTACCCAGTAAAAGCCCCAGAACCCATATGTACGACTACAATCTGACTTTCCCTACGGTCGTATAAATAACTTTTGTCTATTGACAATAAAGGCTAAAATTAATATGTATCCAACCTCCTTAACCTCACACCCAGGCTAAGTTACCCGGAAACTAAATGAAGCATAATAAGGTTCAGCACATTTGCTCCCTAGAAACAGCCAAAAGAAACTGCCCTGTTTTCCCGTCAATCCGCAATAAGAAATAAGTTACTGTCCCTGTGTCTATTAATAATGTTCTCCATTACCCCTCCAAAAAATAATGTGTATCCAACCTTCTTAATCTCATACCCAGGCTTAGTTACCTGGAAACTAAATAAACCATGATAAGGTTCAACTCATTTGCTCCCTAGAAACAGCCAAAAGAAACCGCCGTCCTTTTTGAACAATCCGCAATAAGAAATAAGCTACTGTCCCCGTGTCTATTAATAATATTCTCCATTTCCCCTCCAAAAAATAATGTGTATCCAACCTCCTTAATCTCATACCCAGGCTTAGTTACCTGGAAACTAAATAAACCATTATAAGGTTCAACTCATTTGCTCCCTAGAAACAGCCTAAAGAAACCGCCGTCCTTTTTGAACAACCCGCAATAAGAAATAAGCTACTGTCCCCGTGTCTATTAATAATATTCTCCATTTCCCCTCCAAAAAATAATGTGTATCCAACCTCCTTAATCTCATACCCAGGCTTAGTTACCTGGAAACCAACTAAACCATTATAAGGTTCATTACATTTGCTCCCTAGAAACAGCAAAAAGAAACTGCTCTCTCCTCCCAACAATCCACAATAAGAAATTAGCTACAGTCCTGTTGTTGACTAATAATATTCTTCATTTCCCAAAATATTAGAACACTTAAAAAACTCCCAGGAAAATACAGGACCCTAAAACTTTGAATATGCAATATATTTTGGAACCAACTATACCAAGATAAGGTTTAGAACAAATGCTACTGTCCTAGGTCCCAAAAGGAATTTTTACCCCACCTACCTCCCTCCCAGCAGAATTAAGCTACTGTCTTCTCTGAGACCAACGGTCGCAATTCATGATGTAACCCAGGCAGTCTCAATTACTCATGAGGGCCACAAAAACATGAGACAACTGCATTCCAGATCACCCTCAATCTCTTATCCCCCACTGCCCATTGCATTAGTTAATAAGGGAATTTGCTCCCCACCTAAGAATTTGCTCCCCATTTCCCCCTAGACCTGCCCTGGGCCCAGCCAGGACAGGGGGCTTGTTCCGGCAGAACTAGCAAAGTGAAGTCTGATGGAGGCCTGCAGTTCGGGGAAGATGCATTATGGCTTGAAGTGTGCCTCTCATACCATGCGTTTCGAGAAGCCCTGAATTGTATTGCTAAAGCCAACCCACAGTGGGTCGCGAGGGCTGTGTGCATGGGAAGTGATTTATGTGGATCTGTGCACAAGTCCATTTGGGTTCTATCCCATTGCTACTTAATGTTTCTGGAAGTTTTTGCTCCCAAACAAAGATTTTGCTTCTCCCTTTTTCTGAGACGTCACCTGCCCAGGACCCAGCACAGGTCCACTTCGGTGCAACCCCACTAACACATGAATCTGGGCAGTCTTTTGCACCCGCCCCCCTCCCCACCAAAGAATTTGCATCCCATTCAAGAATTTGCTCCTTGTTCCCTCCTCCTCCTCCCCCTTTTTTTCTCCATAGAACTGCCTTGGACCTAGCCAGGACAGGGGGCTTCTTACAGCTTGGGTCTAACTTCGGTTAGAAAACCAAGTTCTTCTTGTAGAGAGTCAGGTGTTTTTTTTGCCGGGATTCTCGGTTTTCAGTAACCTTGATGATCATTCATCTCTGGCCCCATATGCTGAAAATTTTTGCAGCATTAAATTGCTTTCTGGAAATCAAGGTTTATCTTGGAATGTACGTTACTATTCTGCCTTCAGACAAAACTACATGCTACAAATGAAATATTCTTAAACTTTATTTTGTTTACTTTTACTCTGTGTAGAGGATATCTGTTTCGATTCGGAACAGATTGCTCTGCAATAAGGTAATCTGAAGAGAACCCACTTGTCTGTTCAGACTATACCATTTCCGATTTAATGCAAGTGACTTCGTAGTAAAATAATGCTTTTGATTGGGTGCAAGTTACTTTGCAGTAAAGTAAATGCAGCCTGCTCAAATGTTAACATGACCTAAACATGCCCGAGGTCATGCAGTTCAAAAATAAATTTTAATGCGGCTTTGCTTCGGTTTGCTGTTAAACAGGACTTTTAATCCGAAGTAAAAGTTAATTCGGATTCGATCCAAGGTACTCTGTAGGATTAGTTTAATTACTCCGAATTAGTTTTTAATTCGAATAAGATTTGCTAGTCTAAACAGTCAATTCAAAGCAAATTCTGATTCGATTCGGATTAAAACTCTAGTCTAAACAGGATTATTGAAGGTATAGAAAATTCAGGCATGCGAATGTTTTTACATTGTCTCAAAGGCAAGGATAATTGCTTATTTGTGGCCTTGGTTGTGGATCGAGAAAACTGGAGTACCTGAAGAATACCACCAACCTTCCTGCAGAGACTGTCCGAGTGATTCTGCTTCCTGCCGAGGATCTCTGCAGGAAGCAGAGTCACGTTGACAGTCTCGGTAGGAAGCCAATTTTCGAGGACAGAAGTCTCTGTAGGAAGCAAGAGATCGTGGACAGTCTCGGCGGAAGCCAAATATGATGTGAAGTCCGCCGAGACTGTCCGTGAGTTCTTGCTTCCTGCAGAGACTTCTGTACATGATAATTGGCTTCCTGCTGCGACTGTCCGCGTGACTTTGCTTCCTGCCGAGAGGCTCGACAGGAAGCAGAATCACACTGACAGTCTCTGCAGGAAGCCATTTATCATGTACAGAAGTCTCGGCAGGAAGCAAGAACACGCGGACAGTCTCGGCGGAAGCCAAATATGATGTACAGTCTCTGCAGGAAGCGAAAATTAGAGGAATCGATTATACCCTGTGGTATTGTTTAACTCAATATAATAGTCTGGGTCCAAATTTCACTGGTCAGTTTAATTCTTAGCGAGGGTTACCGTGTGTTTTCTGGCCCAGATAAGTTGTGACTTTTTTTGTTGTTTATTTTCTGGGCTTAGAAGTTAAGAAAAATAGAAGTTATGTATAGTTTCTAAGCCTAGAATTTCTATTATAGAGTTAGTCTAAATAGTAGTAATGAGTCCCATTGAATTCAGAAATCGAGACGTCACGAGTTGTTACGTAAAAATTGACCCAGATAATGTGGGACTACTTTATGGTTCCCGTCTTCTGCGCATCGATTCGGTCAGATTCCCGGTAGAGAAATCGAGACAATATTTAATTAACTTAGTAACTTATATTGTTTTAAGCTTTCTTAAAACTATTTTAATTAGGCCAACGTACAATCTGCGGTTGTACGCGTATTGAACAAGTCATGAATATTCATGTCATCTACGTTTGCGTCTCCCGCGTCGAGACGCGTCAAGGCGCGTCTAGACGCGTCTGATGCGCGGTTCTAGGTGATATGCACGCAGCACGCGCATGCAACGCGGTACGAACGCGTTTTTGGTGTACAAATACGTGAGCGCCAGTGTATTTTCTTCGGCTGGAAAGTAGCAGAACGAAATTTCAGAAACCCTTTGTGAGCAAAATTTGATGTCTATGTTCTGTTATCTGGAGGCCACAAAATGTGAGTGAGCGCCGTTTACCGCACTACTCTATCTCATAAAAGGACCGAGATATTCACAATAATCGCATATTTTCTTCTGCTGGAAAGTAGCAGAACGAAATTTAAAAAACTCTTTGTTAGCAAAGATTAATTTCTGTGTTCTGTCATCTGGTGGCCACAAAATGTGAGTGAGCGCCGTTTTCCGCACTACTCTATCTCATAAATGGACCGAGATATTCTCAAAAATCGCATATTTTCTTCTGTTGGAAAGTAGCATAACGAAATTTCAGAAATCCTTTGCTAGCAAAGATTGATTTGTATGTTCTGACATCTGGTGGCCACAAAATGTGAGTGAGCGCCGTTTACCGCACTACTATTCTCATAAGTGGACCCAGATATTCACAAAAATCGCATATTTTCTTCTGCTGGAAAGTAGCAGAACGAAATTTCAGAAACCTTTTGTGAGCAAAGTTTGATTTCTATGTTCTGATATCTGGTGGCCACAAAAAGTGAGTGAGCGCCGTTTACCGCACTACTCTATCTAATAAGTGGACCGAGGTATTCACAAAAATCGCATATTTTCTTATACTGGAAATTAGCAGAACGAAATTTCAGAAACCCTTTGTTAACAAAGACTGATTTTATGTTCTGTCATCTGGTGGCCACAAAATGTGAGTGAATGCCGTTTACCGCACTACTCTATCTCATAAGTGGACCGAGATATTCACAAAAATCGCATATTTTCTACTGCTGGAAAGTAGCAGAACGAAATTTAAGAAACTCTTTGTTAGCAAAGATTAATTTCTGTGTTCTGTCATCTGGTGGCCACAAAAAGTGAGTGAGCGCCATTTACCGCACTACTCTATGTCATAAGTGGACCGCGATATTCACAAAAATCGCATATTTTCTTCTGCTGGAAAGTAGCAGAACGAAATTTCAGAAACCCTTTGTTAGCAAAGATTTATTTCTATGTTCTGTCATCTGGTGGCCACAAAATGTGAGTGAGCGCCGTTTACCGCACTACTCTTTCTCATAAATGGACCGAGATATTCACAAAAATCGCATATTTTCTTCTGCTGGAAAGTAGCGAAACGAAATTTCAGAAACCCTTTGTTAGCAAAGATTTATTTCTATGTTCTGTCATCTGGAGGCCACAAAATGTGAGTGAGCGCCGTTTACCGCACTACTCTATCTCATAAGTGCACCGAGATATTCACAAAAATCGCATATTTTCTTCTGCTGGAAAGTAGCAGAACGAAATTTCAGAAACCCTTTGTCAGCAAAGTTTGTTTTCTATGTTCGGTCATCTACAGGCCACAAAATGTGAGTGAGCATCGTTTTCCGCACTTTTCTATCTTAAAATCGGACCAAGATATTCACAAAAATCGCATACTTTCTTCTGCTGGAAAGTAGCATAACGAAATTTCAGAAACCCTTTGTTAGCATAGTTTGATTTCTATGTTCTGTCATCTGGAGGCCACAAAATGTGAGTGAGCGCCGTTTACCGCACTACTCTATCTCATAAATGGACCGAGATATTAAACAAATCGCATATTTTCTTCTGCTGGAAAGTAGCAGAACGAAATTTCAGAAACCCTTTGTTAAGCCTCGTTTACACGATATGTTTTCCACATAAGTTTTCTGTGCACATATGGAAAACATATCGTCAAACAGTTATGCACTGCTTATTCTTCCCACATGTGGAAACCACAAGGAATAGAACATGTTCTATCCTTATGCTTTTTTCCATAAGCTTTCGACCAATCAGAAGAGAGTTCACTGAGGTTAATTGCTTTTGCACTGAGGTTAATTGCTTTTGCAACCTCAGTAGGTATTTAAAATACCAAAATATTTATATCAGGGGTATAAAAATGTATATTTCTTGAATATTACATGTATTTACAAAGGGGGAACAACTTTTATGACTTCCTGTCTGCTTCCCTGAACGTTGAAGTCCTTTCATTTTGGGGTCTGCACTCTTATATGCTGCTTTTGCTCATAAGCATAGGTAATAAATCACACACAAATTGGAATCATCAGCATGTCCTCAGTCTACATTTTTGTAACATAAAAGATGACAAAATTATGCAGACATTTCCAGGTACATGGCGGGAAAGCCTGAGAACATATGTGCTCTCTGCATATCGTATAAACACAAAACCATATGTGCTATTTTCCATATATTCTTTTTGCTACATGTGCAAAAACATATCGTGTAAACGAGGCTTTAGCAAAGATTGATTTCTATGTTCTGTCATCTGGTGGCCACAAAATGTGAGTGAGCGCCGTTTACTCACTACTCTATCTCATAAGTAGTGCGGTAAACGGTGCTCACTCATATTTTGTGGCCTCCAGATGACAGAACACGGAAATTAAACTTTGTTTACAACGGGTTTCTTTAGTGTCGTTCTGCTATTTTCCAGCGGAAGAAACTATGCAATTTTTGTGAATATCTAGGTTCTCATATAAAATAGGGTAGTGCGGTAATCGGTGCGCACTCACATTTTGTGGTCCGTAGTTGACAAAACAAAGAAATAAAAATTGCTAAATTCTGCAGAATTTTCAATTCGCTATCTTTATCACTTTTTCTGCAGAAAATTTTGCCGAAAATTTTGCAGAATATCCATTTCGCTAACTTTACCACTTTTTCTGCAGAAAATTTTGCAGAATATTCATTTCGCTAACTTTACCACTTTTTCTGCAGAAAATTCTGCAGAATCTTCTGCAGAATTTTCGTTCTGCTAACTTTACCGAGCCGGCCATTTTTGAAAAAGGCCTACATCTGTCACTGCTTTTTCCCGCATTCACTAACATTTAAAACACCATGCGCAGATAAGCAATGCCATCAACAATATTAAGATTTAATATGCATAAGATGTAAGATACCGTTCCTATTTTAAACTATTTCGCCAAAAGAAAATATCAGTTCATTTGTCTCTGGAATTAGTTTCGACACGTGAATTTGTTAACATAACCTGTCAGCTAGCAGCATGTACTTGCAATATTGCTCTCTGGGGAGAAGCGGAGGGGCATGCAGATTATATGCTTAGTTTTAGTAATGTTGCGCACTGTAAATACCTTAAAATTGGGACACCATGAGCAACATCTCTTAAAATTTGAACGAATTGATTGCACTGTGTGGTAATGTTCCTATTATGTCCTGGCGGAAAGGCAAATGGTGTAGACCCTGAACAGGCTGCTCCTGATAGGGTTCTGTCTACACTATTTGTTCAGACATGTCCGCCCAAAAATTCAAGATAAAAACTAGTCTCCAAGATTCCGCCTCATGTTTTATACCATGCCCTCCTAGGAGGGCTGGGTGTCAATTTATCAACAAACATGTAAATTTGTTAGCTCGATACTCGCTTTTTATCCCCCGACCGAAAGGTTCCGAGGATAAAGCGATGAGCCTGGCGTCCCTCCTTCCAACCGTAAACATTTTCTTGTCCGCTCAAAATATTGAGCACCCTTTGGAATATTTTCATGATACTTCAAAATTATGTAGAACAGGTCATGACGATGTGTCGCGAACAAGAATGATAACTCTTGCTATTGTACTTTATGAGTTATCTCCCCTTTGGTGATTTTTTGGCAGATTCGTGTCCGCTCTGAAACTTGACAACGCTATGAAATATATACATGGTACTTCATAGTTATGTAGAACAGGTCATGATAATGTGTCGCGAACAAGAGTGACAACTCTTGCTTTCTAACTTTTTGAGTTATTTCCCCTTGATGGTTTAAGGTGTGATTTCGTGTCCCCTCTATAACTTTAATACCTTTAAAAATATTTTCATGATACTTCACAGATATGTAGAACAAGTCATGCCGATGTGTAGCGAACAAGAATGACAACTCTTGCTTTTTACCTTTTTGAGTTATTTGCCCTTGATGGTTTTAGGTGTGATCTCGCGTCCGCTCTATAACATTAATACATAATGAAATATTTTCATGATACTTCATAGATATGTAGCACAGGTCATGACAATGTGTCGCAAACAAGAATGGCAGCTCTTGCTTTTTCACTTTTAAAGTTACTTCACCTCTATGCTCGCTCTATAACTTGAATACCCTTTAAAATATTTTCATGATACTTCTCAGATATGTAGAACTAAGCATGACGATATGTCGCGAATAAGAATGACAACGCTTGCTTTCTTACTTTTTGTTATTCCCCTTGATGGTTTAAGGTGTCCACTCTATAAGTTGAATACCCTTTGAAATAGTTTCATGATACTTCACAGATATGCAGAACAGGTCATAACGATCTTTCTCGTACATGAATGATAACTCTTGCATTCACACTTTCCAAGTTATTTCCCTTTAGAAGTTTGAGCTCCTGTTGGTGCCTCTGCTCCGTATCTGTATTACCCTGGCCCGATCCATAATTTTAGTACCCGTACACCAGTTGTGTGCGATAACAGAAGACTCATGTTAGCCTGTGCCGCTGCGTAAGTCAGTTTGCGTTAAAAATATAAAGGACGTAAGATCACGGTAAACATATACATTTTCACATTGAGAAAGAAATTCAGAATGCCAAAACATATGAATGATCAATGTGACGAAAGAAAGTGCGTTTCAGCGTTGCACAACCTCTGTTTAGGCCAGCAGTTAATTGATCCTTATGAATATGGATCCTTATTAACATAGTAAAGACCAGCGAACATCAATGTCTCTGATGTTCGCTTATGCAATAAGCGGAAGGTAATCAATGGCAGTTTGATATTTCGGTGATAGATATTTTTCCCCTGATGCGTTTTGCAGCACACGGCCATTTGCACTCTACGGGGCCACTTATGCGCTGATAGCATTTCTCCAGATCTTGCGGTTACATCAAAGATGAAATTAAAAACCTGTGAAATTGGTAGCCCATTGAATGAAATGAGCCGCGACGTGACAAAACCAACAATGTGGTTGTGCGCCCAGCGCAGACTCAGATCAGCCTGGGCATCCGCCCAGTCTGATCAGAGTCTTCGCTGTCCGCATGGAGGTAGCTAAGACCCTTAGCTATCCTTTGAGCATTTAACGAAGAGTCTGGTCAAAATGGGCGGGTGTCCAGACTGATCTGAGTCTGCTCTGGGCGCACAACCTCATTGTTGGTTTTGTCACGTCGAGGCTCAAATTACCTGTTCTTACAGGCAAAATATAATATATGGAGGAGTCTCGTTAGAGGGTGATTAAAAGCACTTCAGAAACAATCAAATCAGCATATTTAATGTCTTATATTTCTAGCAGACCACATGTTTCAGATGATGTAAAATGTACCAGCAGTTGAACTTATGAAGGTCATTGAAAAGTCATAGTCAAAATCTATGTTTTCGTATCGGTTATAAGTTATTAAGAAATTTCTTCACAATTTAGAAATTACTTAATGACTTCTATCCGGCTTACACTGCTGTCAGTTTTCTTGAAAAATGTCCATTACTGGCTCTATTGCTTGTCTCTAGAGACTGCATCAAAGATCAATGCTCTTTTGCACAAAAGATCTTTATTGTACCTGCTCTATTTATCCATTCACATTTTAGTTTTTTTGAAGTGTAGATCATACTGCTGTTTTGAGTTTCAAATTGATAATAATAATAATAATAATAATAATAATAATAATAATAATAATAAATACCAAGTAGACGGCTTAAAGAGAATTCGTATTCTTGTGGAGTTTCAGATGACACTTGTGTTAATTAGTTACCATTCTAGTGTGAAGAAAATTATTCTAGTAAAGGTGATTATAAGATAATACTAGAAATGTGAAAAGAGAATGAAAGAATGCACTAGCAAACATAATTGTACTGGATAGGAACATGTGACCTAAAAGACATAGATCAGACTGCATGCGTTTAGTAATTGCTTGCAGGCTGCTTAAAACTCTCTGCCTTTTTACACAGATAAAACTTTTTTTCGTGCTGTTAGATATTTTATATATGAAAAAAAGTTCTAATGTTGTTAATTTATTGTATTTAAGGTATTGTTGTAACTGAATGCTTTTATGCTTTGTATTGGTTCCCCATTTCTATTGATCTGTCAGGGGTCTTTTTCTGCTAATTACCTTGTGATTTAATAGAAAAAGAAATAACAGACCATATATAATTCAATGGACATTAAGATTACAAGGGCCATTTTCTCAGACAGGTTGAAGGGAAAGTTTTATTACTTTCATTCAGTCAGAAGTTTCATTGCTGATTTATGTCTTAAAGTCTCCATAGTCCTACCAATGATAAAAATCGTCAAATACAAATCATTATGAAACCTGTACAGCCATCAGAATAAATGAAAATATTCCGGTTGATCTGCTTTTTTGTATCATATAACTGACAAAAGAGAAGAAACAAGGTATTTTGGAAAAATGATATTTCTCTCCATAAAAATACGGTTTTCGTCTCTGGTTCCCCGTTAAGCAATGAAATAATGCAACCGCGGCACAATCAATGGGATCCTTGCTTAACAGTTTTGTACGTTGTATTTTTATCTTCTTATCAGTTGTAAAAACGCGTGTACCTTGTATTTTTATCTCGTGTACCTTGTGTTTTTACCATGAAATATAGCTAGGGAAATCGAAAGTAGGTCATTTTAGTTGGCAACTAAAATGACCTAGTTATTTTTTCAAATCTATTCTATGGTAAATTCAAGGACGTTTTGATTTTTCAAGCCGGCCAATCACGATAATAATCAATGATGAAACTGTAGTGAAAAGTTTGCAGCGATACTTCACGACAAAATATTCCATGCTGATAGAGCTATAGGGCCTTTAGAAACTTTTCTTAATGGCTAAGAGTTTCTGTCTAAGTCATTGAGAGGACCTCTTCACAACATAGTCAGCTCTCAAAATTGCTTCTGATTGGCTGAAAGGATGGACAATTTAAAACCTGCAGTCTAAAATATACTCTAATTCCCCTAAATTCTGGCACAGACTAGCCAATTGAATAATTGTCTCAATATCTGAACACGATTAATATGCAGTAACTATCAAATAATTTGTCAAAAGTCACTGTCGGACTAGCAAGAAGTGCAAACTATAGTCACACTTCTCTTTCTTAATACGTATCATCTGGTCTACACTGTTTGCTCCCATTATTCTTTTGATGTGATCAATTCAAACAAACAGAGTATCAGCATGTAAGAAGAGACTCATTCCAGCAGGCACAACGTTGAATCAACACTGAGTCAACATTGACTCAATGTCATGGTGTACTCCAGCTCCGGACCGAAATTATTTCAGAAATAAAGTTTCTAATTTAGGTCCAGCACCTGTAAGTCTTCCTCAGTGTGGGTATTTCAGATGCCGATAAAATCATTCTGGCACATTGTAAACTGTGCATTAATCAATATATTATGTTTTCTTTTTGATAAATAACAGCCTTTTTCTTCTTCTGACCTTCCCAAAGTGTCTTATTTAATATTTACTGGCGATTTTTCCTTCGTAGCTGTGAGAATGTTTACGAAGACCGCCATGTTTGCTTGGGATTTTCCCAGTTACCGGATGACGTCATTGGGTGATAAAAATGGCAAGGATATAAAACACAGTACCTTAGGAGATATGAGTTTCGCAATTACATACATCTGTGAATATTGTTTGCAATACCTATATATGCATTTATTTTATGCCTGGTGTCCAAATTTCATTTAAGCACGCGTCAGTGTGCTTCTGTGAAAAGGTTGAGCACTTTTAGATTTAACTAAGTACCGCTATAAAATTAACCATTATCAATGTTCAATTACCATACCATGCGGACACCGAATGTCCGAACACAATTTCACTTTTAATAAATGTTCGCGCACACAAGAAACAAAGGGAATGCTGTTTAATTCAGCTATCAATTTTATAATAGATCTAGTCCATGTCAAAACGTAACATTGGTAAAAAAAGTAAACCTAAACACTTCACAACATATGAAACAACTTTTGTGTGTTTGAAGTCGCGTACAGGCCTGTATACTTTCAACTATCATAAGAGAGGACGCGATTAAAAGAAATTACGTGCTGTTATGCTTAAACACATTGCAAAAAGTCTTCAGGCAAATGCTGTAATCAGACTGCAAAAGAACGATCACAATATTTTATATCCGCGCAACTTACGTAATAAGAATCTTTTAAGATCTCAAGCGTTAACGCCGGGCCGGGTAGCGCAATCGGTAGGGCACCTGACTCGTAAGTCAGAGGTCCTGGGTTCGAATCCCGGTCTGGCCACATACTTTCGTTTCTCCTTCCGCTGAATCAAGAAGGGCAGTTGTCAGTTACTGGCGAAAGTATGTGCACTTAGTACTGGTTAACCGCTTAGGAGGTCTAAGCCTGCCCAGGAATAGTGTGGTTAGGTTAACTGACCGTCCCGACATGACCTTAGTTGTTTACCGTTAACCGTTAAGCGTTAACAGCGATATAGTCAAACCGCGAGGACGTTTTCTTAAGATGTTGCGATCGGAACCGTGATTATGTACAAATGCGGTACTTCTTTGAAATTCTTAAAGTCTCCATAGTCCTATCAGCGGTAAAAACGCCTAAACTCAAATCATTGTAAAAAGCTGTTCAACCTTCACGTTTAGTAATAAAATGTGGGTTGGTGTGCATATATTGAGTCATATAACTGGCAAAAAGTAGAGAAAACAAGTTTTTGAAAAATAACATTTCGCTACACAAAATACAGTTTCCTGTTCTGGTTTCCCGTCTAGCAATGCTATGTAAACATAGGCGGTATATTGATTGGGAATCCACATTGTACATTGTATTTTTACCATTTTTTGAAATCGAAAGTAGATCATTTTAGTTGCCAACTAAAATGACCCAAAAAAGTTTTTGAATCCCTTTTTTGAGAAACTGAATGATGTTTTATTAATAAAGCTGGCTAATCCCGGTCATTTACAATGACGAAACTATAGTGAGACGCTTGCAGCGATACCTCATGATGAAAATTTTCATGCTGATAGAACAATGGGGCTATTAAAACTATCTGTATGATTTTAAAATTAGCTGCGTATAAAAAATATAATATTTCTTGGGAAAATACGCATTTTCTTTGCAAAGGACATGACCTACTACAGAACCAATATTTAACTGGTCTTGGCCTGCAGTTAGACGTGTTTTGCTATGGCGCGATTTGTTCTCGTCTGCGTATATTTCACTTAATTTCAACAATTGAAACTATGGAAAATAAAACTTCGCCGAAGCCACTGACTTTCTTCGAATCCGTTTCAAATACCGATGACGGACGAGGCAATACTACTGTTAGCGAGCTGGTAATAAAAATCTTATAAGTTCTTGGTTCATTGAAATTAATATAAAAACATTTAATGCGTCGGAACAGTTGTGAAAGTTTGGGTAAGTAGGTATATGTGGCAGGAAATAACCTCGACATCATCACATTCTTTTGGCAACGTAAATGTCTTTGCTAGTTTTCTCTTTGATCGATACATCGAACATACTATTGATCGGTAAACTTCCTATGTACTGTTATTCTACGCAAAAAAAAAAAAAAAAAAAAAAAAAACAACAACAACAAACAAACTAGAAATATAGTCAGGCAGACGTAAGGCGTAACTGGGAGCAGATATCAAACAACCGACTCCCCCCCCCCCCCACCCGCCACACACACACAAAGAAAGAAAAAAAGAAAGTAGAAATTAAACAAACAAAACAAAAATCACAGTCAGGGAGGCGTAAGGCGATCGTGGTGGGGGGGGGGGGGGGTGAAAGACAGAAAATATCAAAGAACCGCCGACTATTAGGATATGACACTTCCTAGGATATATGACACTTCCTTACTTTCTTCCCCCCCCCCTACCCCCCTCCCCTCCGATGCAATTTGTAATTAAAAAGCGTTTCTGCAGTGGAAATTGAAACTTGTTTCTGGGCATTTTCCGGCCCAGAGCTTGGCTATGTCATGGTGTTGAATTCAGTGGTGATTCAACGTTGTGTGCCCAGTGGGATAATTGCTGCATTTCAGTATTCTGTTATCTCACTGTGTTGTGTGTAAATATGTAACAGCATCAAATAATTGTCAGCCGAATTGCTTACTATCAGTAATGATAATGATAAAAATAAAAATAAATAAAAATAAATAATACTTCTTAGAAATATTTACACCATACTTTCAAAATTATACAATTTAGCATCTGAAAATTGTTACGAAGGAAATACTCTTTAGGCCAAGATAGATGTGGTTGGTTGGTTGGTTGTTTTGGGTTTAACGGTCCTTTGAGACAGTATTTGAGTCTAATAGCGCCGTCTCCCATAGAGAGGGAGAAAGAAGGGAGAAATGATAGACGAGGAAAAATGTACAAACAACCCCCACCCGCACCTACTGCAAGCACAGTAGGCCCTTGTCCCACTAGTATCCAAATCAGTAGAACGGCCCGGCACTGGAAGTTATACCCAGCATGATCGCACCACCCAACCACCCCTAAAATATTTGAACTCGCGGCGATTGTAAATTTTACTCAAATTTAAAAGAATTAATTTGCACTAGCGTCGGGATACTGTTCACAAATCAGAAAAATGCTTTTTTTCCTGCCTAATTTTCATAACGATGTTTCCCAGGAGGCTCTGAGGGTTCATCTCTTGGCACCGAGTCTGTTCATGTCCTTTATATGACCACATCATATACAAAAGCCAAAACCAATATTTTATCGTAACGATATAAACAATTTGCATTTCGGGTTGACGATATTTTGTTTTATTAAAACAGATTTTTTTTCAAAACTTTGACAGTTGATTTCGAACAATAACTTATTGTTAAATGAATAATCGATAATCTGGGTTTTCACTGTTTGCCTTTGTCCCATTTATGGATGGATACAACTTGTGCTATCAATTTTCAAAAATTTACAAACGGACCTGTTCTTTTCTTTCACTCAGTAGCTCGAAAAGGGTCAACAGATACGAAAGGGTGATCCGATAGACTGATCTGGGTATTTACTGTTTCACTGGCACAATATGTTTCGGCCAGGCTATGGCATTTTCTCCAAATTTCAGACAGGCTTTTACTGCTCCATGTTTTCATAATTGATGAGCCTTCAAATTCTGTCGCTATTAACAGTGGCTAAAAACCAATTTTAATTATTACTGACATGTTTATAGCTTTATTCTTGAAGGAATCTAGGACTAAGATTAACGACCGAGGCCATTTCAGACCTTTCATATTTATTTTCATCTGATTGGCCACAGAGATCAAAGTATACTGACGGCCAATTGAATTCTCGAGGGCCATAAAGCATTATTTGTCTGTAACAAATTTCGACTTCCCTGAGTGGTTTTAGCATCTAAAGCATTGACCAATTGGCCCACAGTATTTGTGAGAAGCTAAGAACTGTGAATTTATTTTATCATTTCTATTTTTTTATACATACATATATACTGAAGAACAAAAAAAGAAAGAAAGAGAAACGTTATATACATTAACGCTAAAATTTCATGGGATGCAAAGAATCTAAAGTAAACTTAAAACTGTTTGTCTGTTTTGTTATCTGAATCTGTTGGTATTTGTAAGGAACTCCTGGCAAGGTTTTAGCCGTGATTATTTTTTTATTTTTATTTTTCGATCGAAAGGTTAGAAGATTTACATATATTGTAACCATTATTCTATTTTTTTGTAAACCTAAAAATGCTAGTTACATTTATTGAAATTAGTATTGATATAATATCAAAACGTTTGCAGTATGACTTGTAGTGATAAACTCTATGACTTGTAGTGATAAACTCTATAACAATATGTAAATAAATTCATGCATATCCATTTCTTCGTTCATTGCTTCGTACATAATATGCATTGTGATTACATTGATACTTTCAATCGAATGCTGCGTAGCACAAAAAGCTGTGTATCTTAATTAATACGTGAAACATTTCTTACAATTGAAAAACATAAACATTTCTACAATCGTATATGTACATTATTTCTTTGCGGATGTATACTTTATAGTCGGTAAAGCCACATTTCGGCATGTGATACCTTCGCCCGATGTCTCCGTAATTGGCAGTTACATTTTTCATGTATACTTTTCTGCCAGATTTTTGTATTCCCACCTCGCTACTATCTGGTTTGTTTTGTACTGGTAGTTTACCCTTTGCATCCTAACAGAAAACGGATTAACGTTGACGTCATTTGAATCAGTAACGCTTCACAGAAACTCCCTTATTCTAATCTGAAGGAAGCAAAGAAAAACATTCCATTTAAACCAGCGAAAATAATCAACCGTCAGTAGGTAAGCAAATATGCAATGCTACTCATGTCTAACAAAGCGTATGCGACATCGTCTTTCATCTTATCTAAGTAACGTCATAAAATACGTCATTTCTAATTGTTACATGATGGCTCTAAAATGATTGTTATTCCAAATTCTAAAAACTATTATCTATAAATATTTCAAGCTTTTGAAGCAGACATATTAAAGTTTATGTTAGTGAGTTTTTCCCGAATTCTGGCATGGTTACAAATATCGCCACTTTTAGCGGCGTGGAGTCGGGCGTGTCAGGGCTGGTCTTGAAAGGGTCTGTTTGTATTCGAGTGTTATGGGTATGATAGGTATTACGTAATAAAAATACTTTGTAAACTAAATTCCTAAGGCATATTGCTTATGTTCGGCCTTTCTCTCGCCTGCAACTAGCAGAAACGAACCATAGTTATCACTTTGCTGGTGTCGTCGACGGCGGCATAAACTTTGCGTCGCGTTTTCTGGTTTGGCTGCAATTTGTGACAAATTGATTGCGCTCCAGGCGAGACACAGTATTCCCCAGACATCGTCTTCCTTTTAATGTCCCCAGCTTCGTTTTGGCTCAGCTGCCTATACATCCGTAAATAATATTACTCTCTTGCAAAAATCGTAACTGCTGGGGCATTGATATTTCATTAAAAAACTAGTGGTCACGTAAATTTTCATGTCTATCGGCCTTGCACTTACAGTGTTAACCTCATTTTCTTGAAAATAATATTTGATTGTTTGTTCCCAAATATCCTAGAAAAACCACTGATGCTAGGATGAATATATTGTAGATAGACCTTGAAAAAAATGGACCCATGTTTTATTTTTCTTTTCTGTCGGCCTTATACGTCTCCCCGTGCATCATCATAGTGCAGGTTATTTTTTTCTGGTCCTTTGGGAATATTGAAATCATATTAAGTCATTTTGAAACTAGAGTTCTGCTTCAGCCAGGGCCAGGCCAGTGTTGCATATTGCATTCCTGGTCTTGAAAGATTCAGTTAAACCGAGTCTGCTATTTTCATTTCTTTGGTGTATTCCTTGCTCCCAAAGGATCTAACAATTCAGAACTTAAATATTTACTTTTAAATATGTATCTTATATGAAAAATCTTTGATTGCTGCTTCCCGCAGCCCGAATAATAATTAGTTTGCAAAGGCCATAGAAACTGTGAAAATGTCATGTATTGTAAGTTTGACCAGATAACTATGGTACACGGTAAAATATCCGTCGATTTTAACAGAAGAATACCTGGCAACCAGCTGCCAGACCTTTACCCGGTATTTTACGGGCGCCTGTAAACAGGCGCAGGAATCATCGCGCAGAGCAGAGTATAATAAGACAGGTATTGTTTTGGTCATATAGCTCTTCGACACTATCAAAGTATTCTCGAGTACAATCAGTTAACGTAACTCTACTATATCGTGATTTCAAAAAAATGTTCTACAGACAGGTGCCCGTTAAAATAACGGGAATGGACTGACAGCTGGTTGTCAGGTATTCAACCGTAAAATCTACGGAAATTATTTAACATGTACAGTTTTCCAAAAAGACGATCCGACATGATTCTGTGTCCAAAATAAGTCAATAAAATTCTGTACTTTCTTGGACCCTGAAATTAACGCCCAAATTTTGTTTTTAACATGTCAGGTTTTCGATTACTGGGTGTTTATCTGAAGAAAACCCGTAAGTTAAAAAAAAATCAAACTAAAGGATCATTTCAGATATTGGGCCTTTATGGCCGTTCTTTCTATTGCATATCTTTACAGTTGATTCACTAAGTGCGAAAAATTCAATCCTTTGTTGCAGTTAATTGTAGTATGCAAAGCTCTGTCACAAACACGCAAGGCATGCAGACTCTAAGTTTTATTGCTTGCCTGTTTTTTAAATGCATTAATGAGGAAATACAGTGAAACACGCAGCCACTCCCCATAGCATGCCTGCATTATGAGTGCTTGGTTGGTTGGTTGTCTTGGATTTAACGACCCTTTGAGACAGTATTTCAGTCTATATCAGGCTGTCTCCTAAAGAGAAGGAGATAGGCGAGAGAAAAATGTCCAAACATTCCACATCCGCACCTACAGCAAACACAGTAAGACCATGCACTACTAGTAGGACGCCCCGGCACTGGAAGTTATACCCAGCACCATCGCCCGACCCGACCATCCTCTAATGCATCACTTGTGATAGTTAAACTATATAGATAATGCTATGATGCAATAAGCAATTATATAAAGTATATATTAAGGTAATACCATATGTCTATACTTTTATTTTATACTTCCTACACAAAACATATATTAAAGAAAGAGTAAGATACTGCAAGAGCTATCCTTCCTATGCATGTGGAATTCCAGACATCTTACAATCTTTCATAATGTAAACGCTTAACTTTTAGAATCTTTTTCTATTGTCGTTAAAATTTATTATGCTATGTCTATTTCAGTGACTGGTAATAATATTTATTTTCATTAGTTCTTCACTGATATAAACTGCTTCGAAAGGAAAATTTATTTGTCCTGTAGTATGTCACGATTGTTACATTTTCTGTCATCTCGTAAATAGTGACAACAAATTATATTTTAGTCCGCCCATTGTCCGTCTAAAGTCTTCGAGAAGCTTAAACATTTGCGAAATTAACCGAACAGCAGTTTGTCTAAATAATTTTGATAATGAACACAATGACTACTGAATGTAAGCTCATGAAGGTTATGCTAACTGGCATGCCATCCTTGTAAAACTTAAATACCCTTAACTCTTAACTTAAATATGTTTATTAAGGTGGTGATTATCACTGATTTGGGGCAAAGACATAAATCTGCATAAAATGCTGAAAATACAACAGATCTTCCCAAACCTTAGCCCTCTTTATGTTAATTCTCACAATTCAGAAAACCCAAAATGCAGGACTTGTTGAAGTTAAAAAGAATTTATATAAGAAAAGACCAAAGGGTAATTTTGTGCGCAAAAATCTAAAAAATGACCATCATTATTCAAAATGAAAGTAGGTCTGAACATAAATTAATGCATTATGAAGAGCATCCTAGCAATTATTTTTTCCATTTTTTTTGCACATTATCAGGCTGTGCAGATAAATAAAGATGTAGCCTGTGTCCAAATATTTGTCTAAAATACACTGTAGAGTCTATTTTCAAGGTTGAATAATTTCAATAACACACCTGTCTTGGTCATTGTAATGTATATTTATACTGTGAGTATGACACAGGTATTGTTTTGGTTTTAACGGCCCTTTGAGACAGTATTTCAGTCTATATCGGACCGTCTCCCGAAGAGAGGGAGAAAGACAGAAATGGTAGATGAAAGAAAAAAAATGTCCAAACAACCCCACCCGCACCTACTGTAAGCACAGTTGGCCTTTGCCCTTCTGTCATCCAAATCAGTAGGAATGATACAGGTATAACTGCCCTACCTGTATTTAATGATTGCAACCATTATACATGTACTATATACATGGTCAGACATTTGAGAAAAAGTTACTGTTTTTACCTGGTCTAGCTTACAAAAATTATTTGAGACAGAGCTGGAACAAATAATTGCTAGGACGTTCTTTTTAATGCACTAAAGTACCTTCAGAGCTAAGTACAATTTCAACAATGAAGTTTTTAGATTTCTGCGCAGAAAATTACCCTTTGATCTTTCTATGTAAAACACTTTTTTAAACAGCTTGTCCCTCTGTTTTGTATTCTACACTGTAGAGAACAACAAAAGTAAGAAACCTGCTAATTTTCGGGGAGATATGTTAATTTTTTATGGTTTTATTCACATTTTTGTATATACCAAAAATCACCACCTTAAAAAAGAAACAGTCCCGCCATTGGCATTGCAACTTGAGACAAGTAAGTAGAATCAAAAGAAATGTAGTTAATACTGTAAGACACTGAAAATTACAAAGCGCTGTCGGCTATTACTTTAGGATTAAATATTATGCACAGCTGAAAGGTCTAAAAAATATAAAACACCAAGTATCGTTTTTACAAAATTGTATATTTTGTTATTTCAGATTGCACGACAGAACGACGAAAGGAAACAACAGTGCCAGGATTCTGAATTAATGCACCCGAACTCCACAAATATGCTATGGAATCTAGGATGCAGCTATGAATTTTAAGGACACATTCTAACAATTTCTGTAGAGAAATCTAGGCACAAATACTAAGGATGAGATTTTAAAGAAAAGGAGAGTTTTCTTCCAGCACTGTCAAAAGAGAATGGTTAAATCGAGCTACCGTTATGACTACCAAAGTATGTCTTATGCAGAAGAAATCATTTTGTTATTACTGCATTTACTGATAATCCTAAGTTATTTACAATGCACTCATTGTATATTCCTATTATAAGTCACTATATTCATGCCAAACAACTCCTGACAAAGAACTCATACAGAAAAGAAACTGTAGTGTGAGAATAATTTTTATTAGAGTATCCATTCAGTTTGTAATTGACTATCAAAACTATAACAAGAATAATTTATCGTACAACAGTCATGTTGGTGTTATGCGTCTGTGCTTTGATACAGTCATGTTGATGACAGTTGTTGGCAAAAAGCATTGAGGTAGCTAAATTTTGATAAAACTGCTATGATAACCGATGCGAATTTTCAACAAATGATTTGTAAGGTGATTTATCCAAATTTTGGATAAGACTTACGGCTGTTCATTGGTACAGAGTATTTCAAGGCAGGAATATCATTTCTCCTAGCCAGTTTGATTTTATCCAAATTTTGGATAAAATGAATACATTACTGAATAATTGGTGTATTGCTTTCCTTGCACAATAATTAATCCAAATTTTGGATAAAATTTTAGGTTCTGCGTTTGGGTGCAGTGTAGGTCAAGACAAGGTGTTTCTTTGTCCCGGCTGGTTTGATTTTTATCCAAAATTTGGATAACGGCAAGCTATAGCAATAGTCTAGTGAGAAATCAATATAATCAATGAAAGTATAGGTGGTGTCTCTTCTGCAAAGTTTTATCCAAATTTTGGATAAAGCTTTCCCGGCTTTCACAGTTGATTTTCGAACAAGGATTTCATTCACGTAAAGTGTCAGTGTTTGGACACAATTAACTTTATGCCATATAGCATGTAGTTTTATCCAAATTTTGGATAAAAATTATATGTTAATGATCGCCCATTTTATCAGAAGTTTTGTTTATCCGAATTTTGGATAACACTTCTATGATAAAATCTGTGTCCGAACATTTTTATTCTTATCCAAAAGCATAGTGCCAGTTTGAGCAAATGGATTTGCTCAAACGTAAATGGACACAGTTCCATTCAGAGACATTAGCTTCACCGATTGCGCCACTACGCTCCTTCCCCCCCCCCCCCCTCTAAAAAGGAGTTATATGGAACAATGTTATGCTTTATTTCTCTGAATGGCCCATCGGATAGGGCTATTTTATAAAGTTGTGCTAACACAATCAGGTATATACATGGAATATGTGGAATATCCGGCCCAGGACCTTTTTACTGATGCAACTACATCCGAAAAAATTGTATAGTTGAGAAATGAAGAAGTACCCACTAGCACTCGATCTCACGCCGACTACGACCACTCCGCCTAGCCATTCAGAGACATGAGCTGGTATATACATGGAATATCTAGATCATGCGATACTGAAGCTTTGAAATATTATATGATTAAATTTGAGATTGAGCAAACTTTAACAGATATTCCGGCCCAGGACCATTTTACTGATGCAAGTGCATCCGAAATAAAAGCATCGCAAACGACTGCGTCATACCCCGCCACTGAAAACCTTTATTACACACCGATTTTTCCAGAATTATTTTTTTCTCAGTAAAACCCCATGACAGGGGCAGCCTAACCCCATTGAACATGGATAAAATTCTTTGTCATGACAGGACACTTCATTACTCTGATCACTTACAATAAGCTTCCGATAAATCACTGACCACTCTAGTCAAATACAATTTCAGTGATTTTAAACATGCGGTCATGGGGCAGGGGCAGATAACCCCTAAAGGGTCAAATCACAACAAGAAGCTTTCATTGCTTCTATCATCAGATGTAAGTTTCTGAAAAAACTGTTAAACATGAATTTATATAGATATTATCATCATTTTATGCATGTATACAGCCCAGGGGCAGGAGGACATAACTCTGATGGGGTAAATTTGAGCATCATGGAGGCTTTCATCACTCCTGATCATTTGCTGTAAGTTTCAGAAAAATTGCTTCAAACTCTGATTTTATATGGAATTTTTCATGATTTTATACATGTATATAGCCCCAGTGCAGGGGCAGATAATCCCCAATGATAAAATTTCTGTGCTCATATAAAGCTTTTGTTACGTCGATCATATTTGTGAAGTTTCATCATGATACTCCAAGTAGAAAAGGAACTAGAGGCCAGAAACCATTTTTTGTACATTGACAAGTGCCATAACTCTGTCAGAAATTATCGAAATTTGCCCATTAACAATCCCAAGCGAGACATTCTTGGTACAAATGCATATGCAAAATTTGAAGGAAATCCGTTCATAAATACTTAAGTTATCGAACGAAAACGAAGTGCGGACGGACGGACAGACGGACGGACGGACGTACATACTACGGACGGACGGACGGACGGACACACGGACGGCCAACGTGAAAACATAATACCCCACCACTAACGTGTGGCGGGGTATAAAAATTGTATAGTTGAGAAATGAAGAAGTACCCACTGGGACTCGATCCTACGCCGACTACGACAACTCCACCTAGCCTTTCAGAGACATGAACTTAACCGATAGCGCCACTACGCTCCCCCCTCTCATGGGTTGGCGTTCTGAACCGTGGTTTTGCATGAGAGCGATTGGTAGGCGTGGTTGAGTGCTCATCTCATCTGTTTGTTACTGGTGATGATTCGTTGATGAGGAAACCTTCATGCGGTCTAAACAGCTATCTTAATGTCCCAAACCATTGCAGAAGCAGAGGGCGAAGTTTGGGCCCAGTAGAACAAGTTTTTAAGCCCCCACCCCCAGTAATCTTTTGCTGACTGTTCCAAGGCGGTACGTCTACTGCGGTTCCTTGATGTCATATTGTGTTGGATCCGCTTGTCTATGGTCTCTTGCGTTGTGGTCACCCGTATTGCTGCCCAATCTGCCTTCTTTTTCGTTTTCTTTTGTAATTAAAACAAAATGAGTAAAAATAGATGTTGATGCTGTTATTATGGTAGCTGAATGACCACTGTTTGGGAAAGAGCTGCTCATTCGGTTTACAGTGTGTGTCTTTCTTAAATTTGTGTCACTTTTTCTGTGTGTGTGTGCTTCTTTTCCTATTGTTTTTAGAGCGGAAAGAGGGATTTGATGTATAAATTCCAGATCATTGCCCATCATATTTAAGAATACAACATATTAATTATTGTTAACAACCTGCGACAATTACTCGGAAAGTAGAACAAGTGAGCTCACGTATGTTCCGACAGGCGCCTCCACCTACGAATTACTTATTGATCCCTGGCCCAACATATTGACTGCTTAGATATACCATAGCAAAGGAAATGCAACAGATATTTCAGGAATCAAATAAGAACAGAATCCAACATGCGAGTACATAGATATGAGCAATCATAAAGCTTAAACACAAAACTCTGACGTAAACTTAGCAATAAAAAAAGGGTCATTGCAAAACTTTGGCGTACACTAAGACCAATTATTGATCCCCGGCCCCACTCAGGAGCCTCTCTCCAGTGTTTAGATATTTCATTTCATATGTAATGCTATTAGGATATCATGACTTTTTATAATAGGAAGCTGACGAGGCAAGAGATATTAGCAATCAAAAAAGGATAAACGTTAAATTTTAACCTGAACACGAAACGCTGACGTAGACTAAGTCTTAATTATTGACTGCTGGACTCACCCAGGATCCCAGCTACAACACTTAGAAAATCCATTTCCAAAGAAATGCTACAGATATATCATGTACCAAATATGAAAACAATCCAACATGTGATAACAGAGATGTGTGCAACCAAATTGGTTTAAGGCAAAGCTTTGTTATGTAAACTAAGTTCTTATTATTGAGTCCGGTCCCACCCAGAGACGTGAAACTGGTGTTTAGATATTCCATATAATAAAGAATGCAATAAAGATATCATGAAATATAAATGATACAAATCAGACATGTGGTAACAAAGTTTTGAACATTTGAACAATCTAAAAGCTTTAACACAAGACTTTGACGAAATGTACACGAACGGACGGACGGCGGACTGACAGACGAACGAATAGACAAACGAACAGAATGACAAAAACATACACCTCCTGACATTCTTCGTATGTCGGGTATAATAAAGCTGAAGTGAGTTCGAAGTTAACTCAAAGCTAAGATAATCCATGTAAATGCATGTTTTTGCTTCTGTGACCTGTCATGACCTTTGGGGTCAATTTAACCTAGAATTTGGACCAACTGCAAAAGAGCCAAGTACCACTGTTACTTTAAACCAAGTTTCATATATTCCCGACGAGGTTCGAAAAAGTAATATGTTTTTAACCCAACCCTGTGGAAAAATTTACACATATGTTCATATAGCCTTAGTTATGGCATAATTAATCCACCATATAACAACTTGAAAGAGAAACAATAATATCAAATTATTTCAATGCAATTTTCTGTTACAGTTATATTTTCCGAAGCAAAGAAAATGTCTACTATTCATTCTAAATTCTAGGTAAAAAAGAAATATGACGTCGTGTCACGCATTTATGCCCCATTTTCAAGCTTGGCAACATGGCAAATAATAAACTTCAGTTATTTTACAATGTGAATTAATCAAAACGTTACTATTATACGCTGAGTACTACTAGCACATTATTTAGGCTAGCTAGCGAAGTTGGACCCGGTACTATCCGCTTTAGCCGGGGTAAGGGGGCGTGGCTGGAGTCGCAGATTTCATTACTGGTCATGAACAGACCCAATTAACGCGAGTATGCTATTTTGTGTTCTTTGATATATTCCTTGCTTCCAAAGGCTCTTTTTATTCAGAATTTATATATTTACTGTACGTATGTAAATAGCCTTCCAAAAGTGTGCATGGCCATCGACGATCGAACCCCATTGAAGAGGACGTACAGGTTTAGCAGTATATATGAAGTGTAAATATGTATAACGGTATATAGAGTGTATAACTGACTAGTCCAACTGGTCTCGGCCTATTAGTTAAGTGGCTGTTTGCTCATTTTATGATCATTGAGTCGCAGAATTGATGCCCAGGCGGGGCGTCCTAAGAAATTTGCTTTACAGATTTTTCTCCTTCTGCTACAAACACCATTGGCTCAAGTGCAAAGCAATGGCTGTGGAAGCAAACAGAACGTGGATATAAGTATTCATTTCCTATAAATGTGATACAAATGTTCTTTGGTAGGATGTAGAATTGTAGTAATGCGGCCAGTATATGATGTGTAGATATGTGCATAGGTAGACAAAGTGCATACCCGATCAGTATTTTTATTCCAATGGTTGTATCCATAGTTGATAATCTTGGGGCCGCTGTTTCAATTCCCTGTTCGGGCGCCGACGAAAGTTTCGATGCAGATTTTTCCCCTTTTGCTTCATAAGTTTTAGATAGAGACTCTCTAGATCTTGCCTCAAACCTTCGACCTTAGCGGTGTGTTGGAGATTTGGACATCAGTTTGGATCAGGCATCCATCGGTCTACTTACCAAAATGTAACTACAACAACTAATTATTGCTGTTTTACAAATATGTACCTATTCGCTGTTATGTCAGATTAAGTGATCTGTATATTTTTTTTATCTTTATTAGGGGGGTTTTGAATTTCAACTTTTCAACTTCCATAATACTTAGACAAACTTGGACAAATCGCTAAGATATGAGTCGGCGCATGCGTCTGTTCATGTCATGCACAGTCGACATCTAAAATGTACAATGTAAAGGTATTCAGATAAATGAAAAAAAATAATTTGTTTTCATCACTGGCTTATACAAAGGATAGGACACAAGTCTAAAATTAAAAAAAGCTTACCGAATCGTCGTTTTCAGGCTCCCAAACATTTGACTCCATGATCTGAACCGCTGCGCCGATCGACCTAATACCAATGCAAGGGTACAGGCCACGCATTTTCAAAGTCACTGCAGTGCATATCTCGCTGTTTCGTTTGAAATAACCGACTTTCCTTGCTTTGTCCACCTCGATAGACATTACGTCACCCTTTGTAGCTGGTCCAAAGAATGACGAGAAATTGGCTTCTCCCTCATAAATTCTAGAAGAAAGAAGGAAGAGGTAACAGACAAAAGCACATCATAAGACATTTTCATCAGACTGAACTTTGATATTAATACCAATATAATTTTATATGTTTTGCAAATATCAAACACATTTGATGAAGTTATCTAGTAATGGTCACAATTCCAAACTGAAGCTCAACCACGACACTACAAGAGAAAACACATTATACAATAACAAACACCCTCGGTGAAACTCAGAGGATTGGTTGATTGATTGGTTGCGTTGAGTTAAACCGTCTTTTACGACAGTATTTCAGTCTAAATTGAGCCGTCACTTAGACAGATAGTGAAAGAAAAGGGAGATACGATGGGCGAAAGTAAACAAAATCCAAACAAGCTATGTCCTTCATCTATTGAAAGCATAGCAGGATCAGGGATTTGCTCTACCTTCAGCCAATACCTTTACGACGGCACAATGCTATGAGTTTCCAGACGTCCTGCCAATACTGCCTCCCCAGAAAATAAAAATGGACCTGCGGCATAGACTTTCTTTTGTAAGTAGAAAGATTAACGGGTCTTCACGTAATTTTACTGTCTCAAAGAAACCTTCAAGGACATATCAACAAATAATAAAAAGCACATCCTACTTGTTCAGAGACGTGAATCATTTAAAGATATAAAGTAAATGAGGAAGCAATAACCAAAAACCAATATATTCGAATTTTACATCATGCCCCTAACACCTAATGGCAAACAAAACAAGAAAAATCTTTAAAAAAGATAAACGACGCAGATTAAATGGAAGTACGTTTTGTAATTATGTCTCTTGGTGAAAATTTGACAATAACTTGCATGAATGTGACTCGAGTGAACTATGTTGGTAGAGCTCGCAACCGTAATTTTGAGAGGGGTAGCGACAATTACCTATCTCAAGATTGAGCTGTCTAATTTGGAATTCCAAAATGGACCACGGTCAATCTTGAGGTTGACCTGATTCGAAAACACTTTCACACTGATGCAATGTTTGTTTGTGTGTATTAAAGCAAAAATAGAAATTGAAAGTAGATCTACACTGCAAAAAAAAGAAAGTTTTGAATATCTGCGTCCGCCTCGATAAAATTTCATTTGTAAATTTACAAACAAGAGAAACCTTTTGAATGAACATCTGACAGAGCGCTAGTATTTATGCAGTGCAGCACAACAGGGGGTCGGAGGGGGTGGGAGGGGCGCTTGGGGAGGGGGCAACGAAGATATCTTTGATATTTATTGGCTAATTTTTTACATACGCGTTATTTGACCAATGAAATCTTGTGAAATGTGGAGCAAAACTGAAATTACACTCGGCTGTGAAGAAATATCAGCACAAGAAGAAAACAAGGTAAAGCCATTAGATCAGCTGTTTCAGGCGAATGACCGCAAATCTATTTAAATATCGCAGAAAAGGTAAAATAAAGCCACGCAAAACAAATATAACATCTAATTATACCGTTTCCTAATTTCCTATAACTGTAGAAGAAAACAATAATAATAAAAAGCAAATCTTGTAAGCAGAGAGTCAAGCAGGTGACCGTAATGCTGAAGTAACGACAAACAAAAAGAAACCGAAGCACTACAATGTATCACAGATATAGTTATCAAGACGGATATGTAACACAAGAACGGCACAAGAACTGTTCGTAGAAAGACCGTTTGAATTGCTAACCGATTAAGGATGTTCGCTGGTCTGATAAATATTTTTTAATTTATTTGATTTTTTGGCACATGTTATACAAAGCAATTTGCATATATGTATATATCAATACAAAATTCAATGTACCAATAAGCCAATATTGCATAATAATTGTGAGAAAAACAATTACATATACATTTTAACGGCAAAATGAAAATTACTTTTCACAACATGTAGCAATAACTAAAGAACTAAGGAGAAAAGAGTAAGAAGCTGCAAAGATAAGACAGTAAATAGATAGATAGCGGGTTTCCAGTAGAACAGAGAGAGACAGAAATAGAGAGAGCTGCTGCCTTCTGTATTATTATCAGGAGTTTTAAGTACTTCCAATTCTAACGTATTGATATTTATTTGTTTATCTATCTTCTTACTTAAATTTGTCAATAAAGTTTGTCCATAGTCTTTTGACTTACAATAACATATTTTTCATAAGCCCTATTTCTTTTTTATCCGTATTCTGTTTCTTATATACAGTCTAAAAGCCTGCCAAACTATGACTGATGTTGTAATTATTGTAAATATGAAATACTTTGCAACTAAGATTTAAAGTCCTTTAATCTAATGTTCGGGTAGGACCTTTCCTGTATTCCAAAACATATAGGTTTCAGAGTTACTTCAAAATTAAGAAATAACGGTATGCTTTTCTCTGGTTTCATCACCAGATATTGTCAGGGTCACTGATGAGGCTTTATTAGCCGAAACTATGTAGCCTGGCCCATGTTCCTTCTTTTGAATATATTTTTTCTACAAGGAAATCTTTAAGGTCTTTATTTTACTTCACTGCAGCTGGTGTTAATCCGTGTGGCGGCCGTAAAACGCCTCCCCGTACACCATCCATAGCGCAGATTATATTTCATTTTCGGCCTTTGAGATCAGAGGATATATTCAAAGAAATCTGAAAACGTAGATTGAGTCAGACTTTTATTATAGATCAGCGTCTTTCATATTATTTGGACCCTTTTTGATAATAATCAGCCCTTGAATGGACTGTTCAATCAAAATTAAGAAATTACAGTATGCTTTTCTCTGGTATTCTAGATTAGCGTCTTTCATATTATTTGGACCCCTTTCGATACCAACCAGTCCTTGAATGGACTGTTCAATCAAAATTAAGACATTACAGTATGCTTTTCTCTAGTTTTATCACCAGATATTGTCAGGGTCACTGATAAGGCTTTTTTAGCCGAAACTACGTAGTCTGGCCCATATTCCTTCTCCTGAATGTATTCTTGGCTCTAAAAGGATTTTTTTATTTATTATTCTATATGTATGTTATTTTCATTAAAATGATATTTTAACTTCATCCAAAAACACTGCATATACATACATTCCCGAATCAAATGTGATGAAATGTTACAATTTCAATGCTACAAAACTCACATAAAGATGCACCTACTAATTTGCACTTATTTAGGACTTGATTTGTGGGTATTATTCTCTTTAAGTACTTATACTGAAAATTTTAAAGTTTTTCATCATTTGTTGCCTACAAAGGGATAGAAGAAATAATTTTTTTTCCAATTTAATTTCTCCTCGAAGAAACAAAGATATTATTCCATTTTTCATTTGATCTTTTCTCTTCAAAATCGGAAAACTTCAAATATATATTATATATGTTTATAAAGTCAATTGCTTGTTTTACATTAAGTAACTGTTTTAAGGTTGTTGAAGAATATTGTATATTAATGTTTTCATGCCCTTTCCAATAATTCGGTTTACTTTGAGTAAGACTTTTGTACTTAAAAATCATGACTAGGAATATTTTAATGCCCTTTCCAATAATTCGGTATACTCTGATTAAGACTTTTGTACTTAAAAATCATGACTAGGAATATTATATAGCTCTCTCAATGTTTCAAAGCATATTGCCAGGCTTGATCCAGAAGTAATGTCACTGTGTCCATTGCGCGCTTATTCATCGTAGTATTATTATAAAAAATATCAAGCTACTCTGAAATTCAATTATCCGTCCCAATTATATAGGCGTTCAAAGAATGCGCCGCACGTGAAAACAACGTAAATGACATGAAAAAGATTTTCAAAGAAAATCACAAATCAAAATCGAACTAATGTGCTAAATCAGATGAAAATTTCATACGATAACGAGATTTCCCATAAGGCTCAAGGGAACGAATTCATCAGATGCGCTTCCTGGCACCGAGTCTGTCCGTGTTCTCTCGTATTTAAAGAAGACACTCGACATAATTTATTTACGTGTAAATGACAAAAATTCAAATGAAAAAAGTGCATTTCACTTTTTACTATAAACATATTTAAGCAATTAACTTAGTGGAAAAAATGCTCTTAAATATATGATCCCTCGTTGAATTGCTAGTGTTAAATTTTTGTGGGGAGGTTTCCAAAGCAGGCCAGAATTAAGTCTCGCATGAGATGGATAGATAACTTTTGATTTTATATCCGTTTCAACAGTACATGTATTTGAGTCATATCAGCATGAATGGAGAGTGATATTGATGGATTGTGTGTAGTGGAACCCCAAGGATTTCCGCTTCCTGAAATATCTCAGTCTATATTGTATATCAAGCCGTCACCCAGAGAGATGGAGAAAGAAAAGACGTTGAACAAAATGTCCAAACAATCCCCACCCGCACCTACTGCATGCACAGTAGGCCCTTGCTCCACTGGTTTCCAAAGTCGGATTCCTTGACACTGAAAACCACCCGGCAACATCGCCCGACTACAAAGACTTCGGTATGTGCCAAATTTTGACGGATAACGACATAGGAAAGAATATCATCTCTGTTTTTTTATTATTATTTCTTCTCAGCAAACAAAACTTATTTGATAAAAACATAAATAAATTGTCAAGTATGACAAACAGCAGTTTTGCTCGGAACTAGTTTGTGCTTCGCATTTTGTCCGCAATAAATAAAACGTACGCACATGTAACAAAAATTTGTTTTGCGGACACAATTCTAAACAAAAACTTATATCGGACTCAGAAATAATAGTGCCTTATCAAATATGATAGTATAGCAAAAGCTGAAATCCACAGATTTTTCAAGCTCTACAACCGTCAGTAATACATGTAATACCATCACGCAGAACAAACGCGGAAGGCGAGGGTTGGGGAGGGGGGGAAGGTTAATTATAAAGATTACATATACATACGAGCTCCCGCAGAAAAGAAACAGCACCATCTAATCGACATTAAAAAAAGAGTAAAGAGTGGCAGCACAGGGCAAACGGAAAAGCGCTACACAGCAAACTTATGAGTTAAATAACGTCGTTAACGTCATAAAATCAATAAGAACATCGCATTGGATAGGGTATTTTAATGACGTCACAATTGCGTGAATAACACGCGAGACTTAAAAAATCCATTTTCAATCGCAGGAAATATATAAATATGATATAGTAAAATTTCATCAATTTCTTGGACAGGGCCGATTTTGACCCTTCGTAAACCTTGTCCTTTTGGCCAATTTTGTCTCAAACTTTACGAAAAACCACAATTTTTCTAAATTTTCAGAGCAATTAATAAGATGTCATAGGATTACTAAGTGGATATAATGGACATTATAAAATTCTGAGGAATCATATATACACTTAGTTGTTCCTGAGTTATCTGCCCCTGAATATGGAAAACGTTCTATTTTTCAAGAAAAAATTTTTTGAGGGCCCACCTCATGACGCAAATAGATTTCCACCATACTTTGTGCATTATAAATACTTTTTGTTGACTGACAGTTATTTGGTGATACAATAAACTGGCCAGTAATGAGATACCTGCAACAAGTAAGCTACAGATGGGTGGGGTAATATCATATGATTATTGTCTCTATTTCTAAGAGGTTGTACGTTTTTATTGGAAATTGTAGGCAAACATCAATTATCATGTAAAGGTACAAATACATAATGTACATGTATCAAATAGCAGATGCAGAAGTTTTTAACTCACCTGAGTCAGAGTCCCCGGGGGAGCTAATAGAATGGTAGTCTTCCGCGTCCTTCATCTGTCATCCATCCAGCCAACATCTTCAAACAACTTTTCTACGAAACAACTAGGCCAATTGAATTTAATTTTTACATGCAAACTTAAGGAAAAGGGGGAAAGAAAATTTTACAAATTTGGTCTAAGTCACATGACCAAGATGGCCGCCATGCCCATATATAGTAAAAACCTTAAAAATCTTATTCTCCAGAACTACTGCGGCGATTGCCTTGAAACTTGGTTTGTAGCATCTGGGACTCAAGAACTAAAAGGTTAATATAAAAATGACCCTAGGCTGACTTTGACCTATTTTATTCCAAGGTCAAAATTGGTCCCTTAGGCGTTTGAATAGGAAAAGCTGAAAAAATGCATTTTCTGTTCTTATTATGCAACGCGATATAAAAAGTAGCAAAATTCATCCCATATGAATTATAGAGGTCAGGGTCATTTGGTGACCCTTGGCAAAAGGTCACTCATCAGTTTGCAAAGGACATCTCCTCTGAAATAACTCAGCCAGTTTCATTAGAATTTAATATGCAGCCTTCAGGCAACGAGGGGGTAAAAAGTTTACATATTTGGTCTAGATCACATGACCAAGATTGCCGCCAAGCTCATATATCGTAAAAAACTTAAAAAATCTTCTTCTCCAGAACCACTGAGCGAGTGCCTGTAAACTTCGAATGTAGCATTTGGGTTTGTACTACTTAAACGTATATATAAACGATGATCCTGGGCTGACATTGACAGGAAAAGCTGAAAAAGTGCATTTTTATGTTGGTACTAGACTCTGTGATAGACTTTGTGGTTTTCCAATTAAAAATCATAAAGGACAGAATTTGACCTTGCCATAAAAGAGGTCGTCACCTCAGGGTTAATATTTATATAATATTTGTAGTACTTGGGCAGGGCCCAGATGCTAGAAACCAAGTTTCAAAGCAATCTGCCCACTGGTTCTGGAAAAGAATTATTTTTAGATTTTTTCCATGGCGGCCATCTTGTTCATGTGATCCAGACCATTTGACTATAAGATCTTTCTTTCCCTCATCCCATACAGACTTCATTTAACATATAATTGCCATTGGCCAATTATGTTTGCAGTAAAAGGACTTTAAACAGTCCAACCCAAGTGACTTGTGGCCAATGTCACTAAATGACCTTGACCTCTTGGATCCATAAAGGTTGAAGTCGACATCATTTCTATATCATATAGTCTAATAGCAGCATAAAAATGCACTTTTTTCAGTATTCCTGCCAAGGTCAAACCAGGGTCATCGTTTATAATAAACTAATGTACTAGAGTTCCAAATGTTACATTCCAAGTTTCAAGGCACTCGCTCTATGGTTCTGGAGAAAAAGATTTCTTAAGTTTTTTTACGATATATGAGAATGGTGGCCATCTTGGTCATATGATCTAGACCAAACATGTAAACTTTCTTCCCTCCATTGCCTGAAGGCAGCATATGAAATTCAAATGAAACTGGCAGAGTTGTTTCAAAAGAGAATTCCTTTCAAAGCTGACGAGTGACCTTTTCCAAAGGGTCACCAAAATGACCTTAACCTCTAGAATTCATATTGGATGAATTTTTCCTGCATTTTTATATCGGGTTGCACAATAAGAATTGCAAAATGCACTTTTTCAGCTTTTCCTATTCAAACGCCTAAGGGAGCAATATAGACCTTGGCATAAAATAGGTCAAGGTCAACCTAGGGTCATTTTTTATTTTATTTTTGTAGTTCTAGAGTCAAAGATGCTACAAACCAAGTTTCAAGGCAATCGCCCCAGCAGTTCTGGAGCAGAAAATTTATAAAGTTTTTACCATATACACTGGCACTTACGTATTTGTACACCAAATTCGCGTTCGTACCGCGTTGCATGCGCGTATCACCTAGAACAGAGCACCAGACGCATCTAGATGCGTCCTAACGCGTCTCGACGACGCGGGAGACGCAAACAAGGATAAAATGAATATTCATGACTTGTTTAATACGCGTACAACCGCAGATAGTATGTTGGCCTATTCAAAATAGTTTTAAAATAGCTTAAATAAAACAATAAAACTCTTCACTGATAAGTTACTGTATAATTTGAGATTGCCTCGATCCCACTAGATCTACCGGAAATCTGTCCGAATCGATGCGCAGTCCTGTAATTTCTACGTATTGTGCATGACCGCTGCTTTAGCGGTTTGTGCAAGGTTTTTATGCTCTACATGTAGATTATACGAAAATAGTCTCCGTCTGATGGTGTTTATGGAAAAGGACTCCCAGCATATCGGCTGTAACTATCGAAGGGATATGTTCCGACCTTTCAGACAGTGAATGAAAAAAAGGAGACATGAGAAACGCCGTATTATTTGTCCATGCTGCCAATTAAGGTCCAAAAATGGTACTTTGACGGCCAGATATTTTTACTTTCACCTTCTGTTCTGGGCAATTGCTAAAAATAAATAAATAAATAAAAGGCAAAATGACCCTCAATTTAGTCACAACTTATCTGGGCCAGCATGGTATCTGCGCCTGCACGTACAAATCCGGGCACACAGTAACCCTCTCTAAGAATTAAACTGACCAATGACATTTGGACCCAGACTATTATATTGAGTTGAAAGTTCACACAGAACAATACTGACATATTTTTATAAAATTTAAGAGTTTCACAGCCAATTCAAGACTATTTCAAGGGGCCTCCATAGCTCATTGGTCAGCGCACTCGCTTCTGACCTTTGCAGTCACAGGTTCGATCCCTGGCAGCAGCATATAGAAGGTCAGTGATCGCCCACCAAAGGTTGGAGGTATTCTCCAGGTACTCTAGTTTTCTCCACAACCAAGGCCACAAATAAGCAATTATCCTTGCCTTTGACTGAATGTTAATACGTTTGCGTGCGTGAATTTTCTATACCATCAAATACCCTGTTTAGACTAGAGTTTTAATCCGAATCGAATCCAAATTCGCTTCGAATTAACTGTTTAAACTAGCAAATCTAAGTCGAATTAAAAACTAATTCGGAGTAAATTAATCCTACAGAGTACCTTGGATCGCATTCGAATTAACTTTTACTTCGAATTAAAAGTCGTGTCTAAACAGCAAACCGAAGCGAATCCGCATTAAAAAATATATTTGTACTGACCACGGGCATGTTCAGGTCATGTTAACATTTGATCAGGCTGCACTTTATTTACTGCGAAGTAACTTGCACCGAATCAAAAACGGTATAGTCTAAACAGACAAGTGGGTTCGCTTCGGATTACCTAATTGCAGAGCAATTTGTTCCGAATCGAAACAGGTATCGTCTACACAGAGAATATAGTTTAAGAATATTTAATTTGTAGTTTTGATTGAATGCAGAAATAGATGTACATTCCAAGATAAACCTTGATTTCCAGAAAGCAATGTAATGCTGCTAAATTTTCCAGGATATGGGGCCAGAGATGACAGATCATCAAGGTGACTGAAAACTGGGAACCCCGGCAAGGAAAAACCACCTGACTCTCTACAACCAGAACTTGGTTTTCTAACCCGTGTTAGACCCAAGCTGGAACAAGCCCCCCTGTCCTGGTTTGGTCCAGGGCAGGTCTATGGTCTATGGAGGAAAAAGGGGGAGGGGGGAACAAGGAGCAAATTTTTGGGTGGGGAGCAAAGGAGGGAAGGCTGCCAAGATTCATGTGTAAGTGGGGTTGTACTGAAGTGGACCTGTGCTGCGTCCCGGACAGGTCTCAGAAAAAGGGGGAAGCAAATTCTTTGGTGGGGAGCAAAAAACTTCCCAGAAACAAGTAGCAGTGGGATCGCACCTAAATGAATTTGTGCACAGATCAGCATAAATCACTTCCCATGCGCACAGCCATCACTACCCACTGTGGGTTGGCTTTAGCAATACAATACCGGGCTTCTGGAAACGCATGGCATGAGAGGCACACTTCGGGCCATTGTCAACATGCGCTTCATCTTCCCCGAACAGCAGGCCTCCATCATACTTCGCTTTGCTAGTTCTGCTGGAACAAGCCCCCTGTCCTGGCTGGGCCCAGGGCAGGTCTAGGGAAAAATGGGGAGAAAATTCTTGGGTGGGAAGCATATTCCCTTATTAACTACTGAAATGGGTAATTGGGGATAAGAGATTGAGGTTGATCTGGGATGCAATTGTCATATGTTTATTGGGCCATCCAGTCAAAGAAGATATGGTCGAGACCTTCTGCATCATTGCAGTGGGGCATAGGCCGGACTGGTTGCCATAGTGATGGCAGGCCAGGTCGCAGTGTCCTAGCCTTAGTCGGGAGTAGGCTATGTCGAAACGTCTATTGGGACTATATACGTCACATTGAAGTTTAACCTTTGGTTGGACGAAATGGAAGGTGCGGCCCTTGTTGCTACTGGTCCACTAGGATTGCCATTTTTCGGTTACTGCTTCATTTATTAGGGGATAAACTTCCATTTTTGAGGGTTTAGTATGGTCGTAAGTGCCAGTGGTCATAGCTGCTTTGCCGCCCCATCGGCAATTTCGTTGCCGTTGATTCCTACATGGGCAGGGATCCATTCCATGGAAATATTGAAGTTTACGAAGGCGGCTAGATTAAGTAAGGATAAGATTTTGTTTACCTTATCGGGTCTCCTTTTTTATTTACCTGATTGCAGGGCCTGTATATATAGAGCTAAGGGAGTCAGGAAGGATAACTGAGTTAGGGATCCTGCTCTCAAGGATCCAGATAATGGCATGTTCATTGGCTATCAGCTGAGTGGTGAAGACCGCAAGGGCAGCATTAAGTTTAATTTTGTGGACATGGTCCATATTTCGGGGACGACAAAGGCTGCCCTTGCTGTGTTAGCTGTGGGGTCTTTACTCCCATCTGTATAAATTTTGACCTTATTAGGGTGTGTTTCAGAAATGTATTTTAGGGTTTAATTTTTATTGGTAGTGCTGTTGTTGTTGGTCTTTTTACCTTCTAGTAATCTGACTTTTAATTCTAGGGAGGGGGGGGGGGGGGGGGGCGGTTCATAATCCAGGTCCCATTTGTCCATATAGCTACGTACTTGGATGTCTTGCTGGATTTTATATTCATCCAATTTTCGTATGGAGACTGAATAGGGGCAGAATCTGGGGGCTGTCTTGGTGGTAAGGCATCCAAAGTCTGTGATTAAGTTATTGACAGGGAGGGATTGGCCTAGTGGTGAGGACCTGGCCCAGTATTTAAAGATGAACTCGTCTCGTCTGAGCTGTAGGGAAATAATTCCACATTCAACTTCTAAAGCATTAATAGGGTTGGAGTGGTATGCCCTCGTAGCAATACGGAGTGCTTTGTTTTGGATGAGGTCAAGCTTTGGGAGTAGATGTCTGGGTGCCGAGTTATAAGCTTGAGCCCCATAATCGCTTTTACTGAGGATTAGGGCCTTATATAATGGCAATAGGATTTTTATCTGCTCCATAGGATGTGCCTGAAACCATCCTCATGAGGTTTAGGTCTTTATTACATTTTTCAATCAGATTTTTAATATGCTGACCCTATGTTAGTTTGCTATCTAGGATCATACCCAAGAAGGTGATATGGTCACTAAATTCTATTTCTGTTCCAAAAAGGGAGAGTTTTTGAAGTGCTTCAATATAAGTCTGTTTTAGTGAAAATTATAGCCTTTGTGTTAATAGCTGAAATGTTGAAGCCCAAGACCTTGGACCATATCTCGATTGTCAGGAGGGCTGATTGGAGTTTTACGAGAGCATATTTGGGAGACGAGTGCTTGGTCCAGATGGTACTATCGTCTGTAAACTGAGAAAGAGAGAGGTTTGGGTCACTCCCCAGGCTATGGTCAGGGGTATTTATTATTACATTGAATAGGACAGGGCTGAGGACACGGCCTGGGGGCAGCCATTTGCCAAGTCATGTTGAACAGAGGTTTGATCCCCCACCCTGACTTGAATTTTCTGCCGTTTAAGAAGTAATGAATCCAGCGGAACATATTTCCGTTGATGCCGAATTCGTTTAGCTTGATGTGAGCCCCTGAAGTCCACATAAGGTCAAATGCCTTTTCAAGGTCCAAATGGACTGCCGCCTGGCACTTATTTTCCATAAAGGCCATATTAATTTCAGATTCCACGATTTTAATTTCTGATACGAAGGGAATTTATGGCTGAAGAGTGCGATGTATTTCAACTTCAATGGCGAAGTGGAACTGTCCCAGTCACATTTGGTTTTGAGTTGCCGGTCGAGTTTCTAGGCTTCTTTTTTTTTTTCTTTTTCTTTCTTTCCCGGCATGATTCAAGAAAGACCAAATGAGCATTCGACATCAAGCTTGATGCAGACTAATGGGTCTTTCTTTCACATGATTTACTTACAGTTAACCTCTTTCAGTTATATATATATATAAACATGTAACGTCAAATCTTATTATATATATATATAATATATAATATATATATATAATATATTTTCGAGGGTCATAATCTAATGTTTCATAATAGTTTTCATAAGATAACATGTCATTTACAACGTTTTTATAGTAGTCTTTTTTCATTATCACTACTGTGCCGCCTTTATCGGCTTCTTTTATAATAATATTTGTATCATCTGCCAAACTTTTAATAGCTTTTCTCTCAGCCAAAGTTATATTGTATTTGATAGTTTTGTTTGGTTTTGTAATTGGTGTGTTTTGCACATTTTCTATATAGTGCTCTAAAGCCGAATTGCGATTTTTTGGCGGTATAAAGTTACTTTTGTTTTTTACAATTGAGATATCGGGATCTTCTAATTCATAGAAATATTCGAAAAAAAGATAAAATGATATATAACAAATTCTTGAAAAAACACAAACAGGTTTTAACATCAAAAGAACTAGATTATTTATCAAACTTTGATGTAAAATTCAGTAATTTTTACGGACTTCCGAAAATTCACAAAAACAAGCAAATTCAGCAAGCTTGTTCTGAAAATGATTCAATGTATATCCAAATTTCAAACGTCACAGATTTAAAATTAAGGCCCATTGTTGCCGGACCAGCCTGTCAAACTCATAGATTAAGCAACTTAATCGACATCTTACTACGACCATACACAAAACGAGTCCAAAGTTATCTAAGGGACACTATAGATTTTCTAAATCATTTGCCTTCAACTGTACCAGAGAGCACCTTGCTAGTTACGTTCGATGTGGAATCATTATATTCTAACATTCCTCACGACTTAGGATTACAGGCTATTAGTTATTGGTTAGAAAAATACCCTAATGATTTACAAAATAGATTTTCTAAGGAATTTATTTTTGATGGTATTGAACTAATATTAAAAAATAATACATTCTATTTTAATGGCACATATTATCGCCAAATAAAAGGAACCGCCATGGGCACAAAATTTGCCCCCGTATATGCGACAATGGTAATTGGCTATTTAGAACAGTTATTATACAGGAAAATAACAGATTTATTTGGTGACGAATTCTGTGACGAATTCATATTGTACTGGAAGCGATTTTTAGATGATTGTTTTATTCCTTGGACAAAATCATATTCCGACTTAATGATTCTTAATGATATATTAAATAATTTACACCCAGACATAAAATTTATTATGCAATTCAGCAACGAAAAACTACCTTTTCTAGATGTTTTAATAATTAAGAAAAATACAGAACTCCAATCAGACATATATTATAAGCCCACAGACAGTAAACAATATTTGCTGTTCAATTCTTGTCACCCAAAACACATAAAGACAAGTATACCATACTCATTAGCTCGCCGAATTAGAAGTATTGTGACGGATGTAAACACTTTAGAAATAAGAATGATTGAATTACGGAAAGCTTTAACGAACCAAAGGTATCCCAAAACTGTCATCGAAAAGGGAATTGAGAAAGCAATGAAATTGGATCCAACCCAATTACGAGTAGTACAAGACAAAACTGAGAATGATATAATTACATATGTATCCACCTTCAATCCACAAAATCCAGAACTCTTTCAAACTATTCAATATAATCTTCCCATTTTATACGAGGATGAAAAAATGAAGAAAATAATAGAAGAAACCAACATAATTAAGAGCAAACGACAACCTAAAAACCTAAAAAAGATGTTAACTAGGGCGAAATTTGAAGACAGTATAATTACCCCCGAAGTTACGAAATGTAACAGGTCTAACTGTGGTGTTTGTAATCATTTAATCACAGGAAATAATTTTCTTTTCAAAAATGGTTATAATTTTCAGATAAGATCCAATATGTCATGCGAAAGTAAAAACGTAATTTATGTGATGCGATGCGCCGGGTGCGACGAGGAATATATCGGAGAAACAGGGGATACCCTGAGACACAGAGTTACGGTGCATAGACAGCAAATACGGGACATTAATACAAGAATGCTTTATGTGAGTCATCATATAGATGACTGTGCAAGAGGACAAACTATAAAATTTAAAATTTGTCCTCTCTACAAAATGAATTCTGACAGTGTCACTTTAAGAAAATCAAAAGAAAGTTATTTTATATACAAATTTAAACCCAAGTTAAATAGAGCTGTTTAACACACTTATTTATATGATCAACCGACTAGACGGAAGTAACATGACGTCATTTCCTTTACTTGTTGCTAACGTCGTTACTATTAACGCCAACGTAATTTATCTCCATGTTATTTTAACATTGTGATTGTGTTAATGTTTTTTCACTTCTTCTGATGATCTACATGCAGTAGTGAAACCGGTTAAGAAAATAAAGCGACAGAACTTTCAGGCAGATTTCTTATTTCTATTTTATATATTAATATCCTGTATTGTGGACTTTTTCAAGATTTAGATATATATATATATATATATATATATATACTTCACTAAAATGCGCATTCAATACGTGATTTTGATTGGTTCCCGTACGCGCGCGTTGAGACGCAAAGGTCTACGTCACTACCCGTCTCATTTGCGCAATTTTAATTGGGTCCATGAAATTTGCATAAAATGCGCGTTGCACGCGTCGCTTCGCGGTATATGCAAAATTGAGAACGAATTTTCATCGGCCTATTATAAGACGCTAAGCATGAATCGGTACACCCATTTAGTCCCCTAAACAGGGCATTTTCCAGACCAAATGCCACACGACGAGGCTACGTTTGCCATTAAAATACATGTGGGTTATTTTTGCTCACTTTTTAAAAGTTGCAAGCTGTTGCAGGCCTTCTTCGTGATATTTTTTGTAATAGGATACTGCGAGTTTATGCGAACCGAATTCACAGAGTATATACCGAAATTATGTCAGCCACGTATTAGTTACAAAATGATATTGGAGACGAGAACAACTGACCGGGAATATGAAATTACTGTTGCTTAAGAAGGTTATAATCACTAATTTAAGATGAATACAAAAAAAAATCAATAGATTCTGAATATACAACATATTATCCCTCAACGAAGCAGATGCCTTCTTTATTTTGTTTTGCACAATTTAGAACCCAAAAAGCGTGACTTGTTGAAGTTAGAAAGGGTTTATGTAGGAAAAATCAAACAATACTTTTAGTGGAGTAGCTTATGTAATCCCGTGTCCTTATATACCAAAATGTTTGTTTTGACAAGTAGTTTTCAAAACTGGTTCCTGCGAATTTTTTCTATCACTTTTCAAGGTCAAGGTCAAAGGTCAAAGGTCAACGCTTCAAAATAGCAAGGAAACCTTTAAAAGTCGTGATTTATGGTGGGCACAGTGTAAGATATGGGACTAAATTTTGGTATTATCAAAAGAAAATAAATGTTTGTAATTAAAAATTCATTTTACAATTGTCTTTGACCGCTAGTGTGGCAAGGTCAAGGTCATTTCACTAAAGGTCGAAAGAAAATATATAGATATAAACACTATGATTATTGTTTCGTTAAACGTGAATTGGATATTGCATTTCTCAGATCATTCTTACGGTTAAAATAGTTTAGCAGGCCATTGTATTCAATGTTATATCTTAATTATCAAATCCGTTGCCATGGCATCAGATTTATGCAAGCATATTTCTAAAAACTGGGCATTTTAAAGATAAGCATTGGAGTTTGTTGTGCAAACCTGATGGGTTTTGAGGCAGTAAATCTTGATTGTTATATGCGAAACGGTTTGTTTTGAGCATAGATGATAGACTTCTGTAAGTGTTTTAAGAAGGAAATGTGTATATCTTTATTCTTAGCAACCAGTTTCAGCCCATAGCAACCATCTTTTATAACAATTTTGGAACTTTTGATTGAATTCCAAATGAGATATAGTTATTTGCAATGTGTTATGCAGACAATTGTAAGTAATATTTAACAAACAAGTTATGAAAATTAACAATGTGTTGAAAAACCTGCGTATACGTTTGTCCTTAGCAACCAGTTTCAGTCCTTAGCAACTTTCAATCAACAGATTCTAGACTTTAGATTATCTTTCATTCTTGATATCTGTTATGAGCAACAAACTATAAAGAAAATTGAAAGTAATATTTAAAGCACAGCTGTCTTACTTTGAAAATCTGTTGAAACATATAGGTATCTATGTGTCCTTAGCAACCAGCTTGAGCCCATAGCAACCACCTTGTAATAAATTTGGATTATTTTTACTTATTTCCAAATGAGATATCTTCTATTATCAATGCATTATGCAGACAATTATTAGTTGTATTTAACAAACAAGTAATGGATTTTAACAAACTGTTGACAAACCAGTCTATACATTTGTCCTTAGCAACCAATTTTAGTCCTTAGCAACTTCCTATCAACAGATTATAGACTTTTGATTTACTTTCATTCTGAATATCTGTTATGAGCAACAAACTACGAAGACAATTGGAAGTAATATTTAACAGCTGTCTGACTTTGAAAATCTGTTGAAACATATGGGTATCTTTATGTCCTTAGCAACCAGTTTGAGCCCATAGCAACCACCTTGTAACAAATTTGGATTTTTTTAGTTTATTGCAAATGAAATATCTTCTATAATCAATGTTTATATAGATAACTGTAAGTTATGTTTATCAAACAGGTTACAGACTATAACAAATTGTTGAAAAAGAGGCGTATATTTTGTCCATAGCAACGACCCTTAGCACTTACCAACTTTCTCTTAACAAATTTTAGACATGGTACTGAACTTCATAAGGGATATCTTTTATGTGCAACAAACTTTGAAGACAATTTGAAGCATTGCCGGCTGACTTTGAAAAATCATTGAAACAACATGGGTATATATTTGTCCTTAGCAACCGATTTAAGCACTTGACAACCACTTTCCAACAGATTTAGAGCTATGGAGAGAATTCCAAACAAATCATCTTCTATTTACAATGTATTATATTAACTGTTGTATATACTTTTGAAGCGTAAGTATTGGACTTAAACAATTTGTTGAAAAAAAAACTATTTAATATACACTTGTTCTAGAACAATTACTTATACATTTATCCTTAGCATCCTTAGCAACCAGTCTTAGCAACTAACTATTAGCGAATTCGAGACTGTTTACTGAAATCCATCCGGAATATATTCTACCTGAAACAAAATATGAAGACAGTGTTGTAAGAAACTGTCGGACTTCCACAATCTGTTGATAAATGTGTCCTTAGCAACCGGTTGGAGCCCCTAGCAACCAACTCTTAAGTGATTTGGAATTTTTGACCATATTACACTAAGATTATCTTTTATGCCCTACAAAGTATGTAGACAAAATAAAGTCGATAGAGTTAAAAAAAAATACCTTGAAAACCTCTATGTATCCACCCACAGCTTCCAATATGTGCCTTAAGCGACTAAATTTAAACAGCGCTCAAACCTTAAGTGAATTTCAAACAGAACATCCTATATGTGCAATGAACTAGATTGCAATGTTTGAAGTATAGCTGTGTGAATTTTAATTCTCTTGAAGAAAAAAACGTGTTTTGTATTAGACTTGAGCAACCAGTTTGAGTCCTCAGCAACCAACTCTTAACTGACTTGAAGCTTATGAATGAATACTTAATAGATCTTTATGCTCATCAAACTAGTTATACAACTGTACTCGCAAGTAACGATTTCACTTTTAGCATATGTGAGCCGCGACACGACAAAACCAACAAAGTGGCATGTGCACCCAGCAAAGACTCAGATCAACTTAGGCACCCGCCCAGTCTGACCAGAGCTTTTGCTGTGCGCTTGAAGGGTAGCATAGAGTCTAGGCTAGCTCCATGCCGAGAGCGAAGTCTCTGATCAGACTGAGCGGATTCCCAGGAGGATCAGAGTCTAGCTGGGCGCAAATGCCACTTTGTTGGTTTTGTCGTGTCGCGAAAAATATTATCGCTATAACATACGTTCATTTCTTAAGAAAAAAGTTAATCAATCATGAACATGATATGAACCAGATCACAGGTGGTTGTCTATCCACTGCCTTACCTCCTCCCACCCCCTTCCCATTCTGCCGGGGTGGTATTACCCCGTCTGTAAAAGGAAATGTATCGAACTGTTATCTTTCTATTGTACCATGAAAAATTTACATGATTTTCACAGCTTTTTATCAACGACCTGTGCGGTAGAATATATTTTTCTGGGACAGCTGGTGGGGGTTCGACACATTTATCTTGATAATGAATGTGATCCTGAACTGCATAGAGCGTAATGCATGTTTAATTCTTTTGTCAGCATGAGCATTCCAAATCAGATTTTTTCTCTCTTGAGTCTTTCTTATATAGAGATGAACAGCCTATATCATAGCTTCCATATGGATTTATCGTGTGTTTTGTGTGATCTGGCACAAGTTTTCGAGGCTTTTCTAAACCTTGCAACATATCACATTACACCATACCGATATGTCTGATATCAGGGCAGCTAATTATGTAGGAGCAGTACACGTAATTCTAGAATCCTCCATGCCATCATACTCCCTATTTTTAATTTCGCGACTTCGATGCTTGTAAGTTTACGACTCATTATGTAGACATTAGTATGTATTCAAAACGTTCTCTTTTAGAAATTATAGATATAATATCTCCGTAGAGAAAGGAAATTAGTGCACCTTGCTAATAATTTTGAAACAATCACTTGCAGGATAATAGGTCTTTATCAGTTATATTTTTATACCAACATGTCGGGGATCTGAACATTGACAATACAGCTATTACAGATTGAAGAAATAAACCCTAAAACTGAAACAGTCGGCTGGTAGAATAGAGGATTAGGAATATAATGTATAAATTATTTTATTCAGTTAGAAAAATAGAAATAATAGCATGGCGAGATATCTTAGTCATATTTGATTACTTGGTATTCTCGACTTGGGCTATAAAAGCTGTTTCCTAGTTGGCAAGATGATTTCTGTGCAAGCTCAGTCCTCGTTTCTTATATTTACCAGCTTGTAAATCTCTTACACTACACTAGTATTGCTTTTAAACAGAAAACCGAAATGTACAGCAAGCTTTCATGTACCCTAGACTTTCTCCGAGATCTCACACCTACGATATCAGTTTTTACGGTGTTTAGTGTGACCATTCGACTTATGGTGTTTCCACTTACCTACAAAAATAAAAAAAAAAAATAAAAAAAGGTGTTTAGCGTTACCAGCCTATGGGCCTTCTGCATATTATTTCTCCATCTCGAACGGTTGACCATAAAATGAATCAGCTAGCGCATTGCGAATATAGAAATCCGATTCGATATAAGATTTGCTGGTCGAAAATATTGGTTGCCATGGCAACAACTGTGTTCGTTAGGGCCCAACCCTATTTTTCATAATTTAAGGGATTGCCATATAATACCATACGAAGTCTGTAACTGAATGTTGTGTCAACACAGTCTAAATAAACTTCTATTTTCATTGTATTTATGTGGAAAAAGTACTGCAAGTACCCGTAAAATGCTCGCTAAAGCTCTCCAAAATCAAGTTTTCTTATCGTTTTCCTGATTTCGTCCATTAAATGATAATTTTCATAAAACAAAATTCATTTACGCCTTTGAAACACGACGTTAATGTCTTAAAATGGAGAGAAATGAAATAAAGGTGAAAAATTATGGTGCCGTGCATTTGACCTTGACCTTGACCTTATAAAGGTCATGAAAAAATTCGCAGGAACCATTTTCTGACTCTACTTAGATTGACAAACATTTTGATGTATATAAACCCTGATTAACAAAAAGTGGACACGGGAGCATATTTTTGTGACATAAGCAACTCCACTATTTGCTGCGTAAAATTCTATAAAAAAAAACAACAATCGTTATTGAAAATGCGATATGCAATATTCGCGTGCATAATTACCGCATATCCCGCGCGCATCAACTGCGTCCCCGACGCGTTTTGAATGTGTACAAATACATTAGCGCCAGTGTATGGGCATGGCGGCCATCTTAGTCATGTGATTTAGACCAGATTTGTAACAGTTTCCTTCCCCCTTTTCCTAGAGGCTGCATGTGAAATTTAAATTAAATTGGCCCAGTTGTTTCGTAGAAAAGTTGTTTGAAGATGTTGACTAGATGGATGGCAGATAAAGGACACGGAAGACTACCATTCTATAAGCTCCGCCGGGGACTCTGACTCAGGGGAGTTAAAAACTTCTGCATCTGCTATTCGATATATGTACATTATGTATCTGTACCACTACATGATTGTTGATGTTTGTCTACAATTTCCGATAAAAACGTACAACTTCTTAGAAATAGAGGCAATAATCATGTGATATTAACCCACCCATCTGTAATTTACTTACTGCAGGTAACTCATTACCTGCCAGTTAACTATATCAACAAATAATTGTAAACCAACACAAAGTATTTATAATGCACAAAGTTTGGTGGAAATCTATTCACGTCATGGAATGGACCTCAAGAAATTAAAATCTTAAAAAGTTCCTTCAAGAGCAGAGAATACATACAGAAGTAGGAACATGGGCCAGACTACGTAGTTTCGACTAATAAAGCCTTTTTTTCTGGAAAAATAGACCTTTTTCCATATTCAGGAGCAGATAACTCAGGAACAACTAAGTGTATATATGATTCCTCATAATTTTATAATGTCCATTATATCCACTTAGTAATCCTATGATATCTTATTATTTGCTCTGAAATGTAGCTCTGCTACGGTTTCCTATAAAATTAATCAGCATTATAGAGATAGAGCTAAGAATCATGTGGAATTACCCCACCGACTTATATCATGCGCATCAAGCTTAACTGATTCCTGTTCAAGCTAATATTTCGTCAATCAAGAGTAAATACATAGTAATTATCACATACATAGTTTGAAGAAAATCTATTCTAGTCACGAAATGGGCCTTATAATCAGGCGTAAATACATAGTAATTATCACATACATAGTTTGAAGAAAATCTATTCTAGCCACGAAAAGGGCCTTATGGAGACCCGTCCTAGTCGACATGTTTAATCTAAGAGCAAAATAGATGCACCTTAACGTGCAAAATGTTTAGCTACAAGGCCTGGAAGCCTGCTTTTCTAGGAAAATGATTGGGAATATGGACTTTTAGGGGAGGGGTTGTTTCAGGTATCGTGTCATTATTAGATTATGTATGGTCAGATTTGATGGCCAATGAGATGTCGCAGATAAGCGATGCCCTTTCAAATAAGAAAGAAAACCTGCAGATTTTAAGTCTTTTACCAAGTGTAAAAATAGAGAAATCACGGCTGCATCATAGTTATCTTTCTAAACCAATGAGAGAATATTTATGTAAAAAGAAAACAGCTATATAACTCTAAGATTATATAGTCTTTTCATAGTCAAACTGGATTTTGCCAGCTCAACCAGGGCAGCTGAAGACAGGACAAGGTGGAAAGGGATTGTTTTGAAGTCATCTGTGGTGCCCCAACGACCTAGTAAGGTTATGGGATAGAATAGAAGAGAATACAATAGCCAAACAACTAAATGGATCATAAACAACTAATTGGATCTTAGGCTAATTGAAGCAGATTCTAAGCCTACCCCTGTAGAAGCAAGGCTGGCTGATTTGGCAACATTCATTCAAACAATATTTTACTAAAAATTTCAACATAAATATACCAATTTACAGTTTACATTCCAGGATCTGGCTGTAATCTTAGAGCTTATAAATGCCATTTCCTGATAAATCATCAACAAACTACAGCATTTGTGAAAGAATGCTAATATTTATCTGTGACATCTCGATAAGGAACGGTAGAAACAAAGACAGTAATAATAAACAGAGTAATAATAAACTTGAATAGCTTTCTTTCATATTTATGACAAGAATTCCGTGGAACGCTATGTCGCACCTGCTTTGCGCCTTCACATTAAGAACTTAATGAAAAGATCATTTTAACACCTCCTATTTGATTAAAAACCTATTGGTATTTCAAGGGATATTGTCTGTTTTATACCTTTCACTATTTTCGTAACAACAGATGGCGGCCATTTTTGCATAGTCGATTTGCAAAATATTAACATAGCTTCAATCAAGGACCATTCTGACATAAGCTATTCAAATTTCATTCAGAAGTTCTTGAGAATGGTCATTTTTATGTTCTTTCGCTATCTTTAGTAATGGCTACCGACTGCCATCTTGTATTGCCCAATCATAGAAATTTGAAAGAACTTCTTTGGCGGACCAGTCTGACTAAAATTGACTAAAATCTGTTAAGCGTTTCTTAAGATTTTGACATTTTAACGAAATTTGTCTCGTAAATAGAAAGTAGGTGACTGTGCCATAATTCCGCTACAGCTTTTCTTCTCTATTTTGTTAATTCTGAAAACCATAGCTCTATTAATGATCCATGCAAAATTTCAGTCAAATATATTTAGTGGTTCGGGAAAATAAGTTATTTAACTTTTTGCTATTTTAGTTATGGCAGGCTTCTTGGATTCTCAACCAGGCTGAATTCTACCAGTCTAAAGCCCTGCAGTCTGATAATGCTGAAACTGAAATTGGAGAACCATGGGTGCAGTCATTACAGAAAATAGGTTATTTAAAGGGAATTAAATGCTTGGGTCGACGTAAATTATTCTAGGGTCGACGTATATTATAAATGGTCACTGTGACCTAATATGGCTATGGATATTCGTATTTGCATAATTCTGAAAGTCAAGGTCCCATTATTGCTCCATGCGAAATTTCAGCCAAATATACTACGCGGGTCTGGAAAAGGGTTAACTTTATTGATTTTGCTATCTTTAGAATCGGCAGCCTTCTTGAATTGTCGAAAGGGCTGGTCATGCTGAAAGTGAAATTTGAGAACCATGAATGCAGTCATCTCAGAGAATATGTCATTTGAATTGACTTAAATGATAGGACGTAAATTGCAAACGGGCAGACGGACTGATGGCTGGAAAATCAGACGCCTATATCTCACCTTGCTAAAGCAGGTGCGACAATAAAATCATTTCCAAATGCTATTTTCTTGAATAGACATGTATGTATTAGTAAATTGCATTCAGAAAAAATATAACAGAGAAACCTTGCTGTAATAACCCCACCCAAATCAACACTGATTGATAAGATTTTAACATGATATTGATTACATGAATTTCTTGATCAATCTTTTGCACGTATTTATTTATACATGTATAAATTAATGCTATTGAATGCATGCTACTGTGTATGATTTGACTCAACAGTCTGGTAATTTACACTTTTTCCGACCTTTAGAGAGCTTGATAGAGAATTGAAGAAAAAAAACCTATCTGAATGTGCCTTAAATTAATTGATACATGTAAAATGGTCTTGGATGCAAGATAATATATATGTGCGACTCCGCTGATTTTTTAATCTGCATAATTTTCGAGCTTTGGCGAGCAAAAGGTAGAAACTGAAACGGAACGCTACTTAATGTTAGATTAATGAACATATGCATGGGTACAATCTAAATCTTCAGTCTGAGACTGCTTTTTTTCAAGATACTCTAATAGTCCCCCTGTTTTAGACATATGTCACTGAAAATAAATATGTTATGCAAAGTTCTTTATACTTCCAGATGCTACTGTAGGGCAACATTTTACTTTTTGACCAAACATCATTTGAAGCATTGAACATCATGTTTACAGCCACTGTAATGAGCGCAGCTTGCTCCCAGTTTTTCCTGGTCAAAATGCTCGATTTGCAGATGCTAGCTTTTTGTTGCTGGAGCGCGAAAACCACTTTCTATGACTGATATCAAAAGTAAAACTAGACGCACTGCAGAGCAGTTCATTAGCAGTCTCAGATTTCAGGGCTGCTCCGTATACCTAGGACTAGGCATTTATATCAGAACATATTAGCTGAAGCAAGATTTAATCTGTCAACAGATATATTTTATATCATGTCTATGCCTCAGTTCCATCTATCAGAGCTCTTTTGGTTTTTATGGGAATTGGCCTCTCTCAGTCAGATGTGGATTGTGAGTATGGGTTGCGTCGACTTGCTCCGAAACTCGTAACAGTTGAATATTTGTCAAGCTCGATTGTAAATTAAAGAACAACATCCAAAGTTTTTTTAAAACATAGTGATTATATATTATTTCTTAATTGTAAGACAGCAAAATAACGACAGCTGAACCGTTGTTGGCAGTTCGCGTTGCGCAGGAGTCTCAGATTTGTCACCAGTGAAGAGCCTTAAAGCATGAGCAGTACCAAACATTTGTTAAAAATATATAAAAACTAGAAACATGGTAACTAATAGGGCCCGTCTTAATGAAAGTGTTGACGACAATTAAGTCATATGTGCCCAACCCGAAAAAACAATACCAGCTTTCTATATTATCATGTTGTTCCTTCATATTCAATATGTTGTTTGAAATTGAGCCTCTGGCAGTGTCATTAAGATATGGGCAAAATACAAAATCATGATTGATTAAATCATGGGATACAACTCTGTGAAGCAGGAAACTGATGTAACCATACTTGCATTATGCACCCCTTCAGGTCATCTGATGATGCTTTATATTTGTACCAAGTTTTATAAAAACATCTTCAAAGGCTTTGAAGTTATAGAGCGGACAAGATTTCCGTACCTAAAATAACAAAAAGGTTATCATTCTGTTAAAATAAAGTTGTACTTATGGTTCTTTTTCTCTGCACAAAGTCTGATGATGTTTATATTTGTACCAAGTTTTGTGAAAATATCTTCAACAGTTTTAAAGTTTGAGAGCGAACACATTTTCTAGACTGTAACTACAAAGAAGAATAATTCTGTAAAAAATGTAGATGAAATTACAGTTCTTATTCTCTGCTCATTGTCTGATGATGCTTTATATTATGTACAAATTTTATGAAAATATCTTTGATGGTTTTAAAGCTACAAAGCGGACATGATTTTTATATTTAAAATTACAAAGGGGCATAATTAAATAACGAATGTAGGCAGAGTTAGGGTTTGTGTTCTCTGCACATCCTGTGATGATGCTTTACATTTGTACCAAGTCTTGTGAAACTATCTCTTACGGTTTCAGAGTTAAAGAGTGGACACGATTTCTGTACTCTAAATTACAAATGGGCAAAATTCAGTAAAAATGTAGGCAGAGTTATGGTCCTTGTTCTCTGCACATTGTCTGGCGATGCTTTACATTTGTACCAAGTCTCATGAAAATATCTTTAACAGTTTCAGAGTTATGGAGCGGACACGATTTCTGTACTCAAAATTACAAAGGGGCATAACCCAGTAAACAATGTAGGAAGAGTTATGGTTCTTGTTTACTGCACATCATCCAATAATGCTATACATTGTATCAAGTCTTGTGAAAATAGCTTTAATGGTGGTAGAGTTATGCAGCGGACACGATTTCTGTACTCAAAATTACAAATGGGCATAATTCAGAAAAAAGAATGTAAGGCAGAGTTATGGATCTTGTTCTCTGCACATTATCTAATGATGCTTTACATTTGTACCCAGTTTCATGAAAATATCTCTAACAGTTTCAGAGTTATGAAGGGGACACGATTTCTGTACTCAAAATTACAAAGGGGCATTCTTCAATAAATAAGGAAGGCAGAGTTATGACTTTTAGTCTCTGGGCATCATCTAATGATGCTTTACATTTGTACCAAGTCTTGTGAAAATATCTTTAACGGTTTAAGAGTAATAGAGCGGACACGATTTCTGCACTCAAAATTTCAAAAGGGTGTAATTTACAAAAAATTAGAGACAGTTATAATTCTTGTTGTCAGCACATTGTCTGATGATGCTTTACATTTGTACCAAGTCTGGTGAAAATATTTCTCACAGTTTTAGAGTTATGGAGCGGACACGATTTCAGTATTCAAAATTACAGAGGGGCATAATTCAACAAATAATGTAGGTAGAGTTATGGTTCTTGTTCTTTGCACATTATCAAATGATGCTATACATTTGTATCAAGTCTCGTGAAAACATCTTTAACGGTTTCAGAGTTATGGAGCGGACACGATTTCTGTACTCAAAATTACAAAGGGGCATAACTCAGTAAATAATGAGGTATAGTTATGGCTTTTATTTTCTGCACATTGCCTGGTAATGCTTTACATTTGTACCAAGTCTCGTGAAAATATCTTTAACGGTTTCAGAGTTATGCAGCGGACATAATTTCTGTGCTCAAAATTACAAAGGAGCATAATTTAGTAAAAACTGTAGACAGAGTTATAATTCTTGTTGTCTGCACATCGTCTGATGATGCTTTACATTTGTACCAAGTCTTATGAAAATATCTTTAACGGTTTAAGAGTTATGGAGCGGACACGATTTTTGCACTCAAAATTTCAAAGGGACTTATTCAGTAAAAATGTAGACATAGTTATAATTCTTGTTGTCTGCGCATCGCCTGATGATGCTTTACATTTGTACCAAGTCTGGTGAAAATATTTCTCACAGTTTTAGAGTTATTTGGCGAACACGATTTCAGTACTCAAAATTACAAAGGGGCATAAATCAGTAAAGAATGTAGGTGGAGTTATGGTTCTTGTTCTCTGTACATCATCCAGTGATGCTATACATTTGTATCATGTCTCACGAAAATATCTTTAACGGTTTCAGAGTTATGGAGCGAACACGATTTCTGTACTCAAAATTTCAAAGGGGCATAATTCAGTAAAAAATTTAGGCAGAGTTATGGATCTTGTTGTCAGCACATCGGCTGATGACGCTTTACGTTTGTACCAAGTCTTGTGACAATATCTTTAACTGTTTTAGAGTTATTGAGCGGACACGAAATGATGACGGACGGATGGACAGACAGACGGGCGGACGGCGGGGCCCTAAAAACCTATCAGGAGTATTATATTCAATTTCAATAAACTTGTTTTCTGATCTTGATATTAAAACTACAACCCCAGAGTCCTGAGACTGTAAGGATTCTAATATTCTTATCTGACTGCGGGTCACGTTATTACTGGAAATCTAAACATCTTTTCTGTATCAAGGATTTGCTCGGTGGTAAGTAAGTGTCCTAAATATAGGTTTCCTTCGAAAATAGATTTTCAAAAGTGTCGGGAAGAAATTGCAGCATCTTTTAATGAATTCTGCAATCACTGGTGAAAGTGAGAGCATGTTGAGTCTGATTCTTTAAAGGATTGCTAATTAAATATTATCAAAATCATAGATCAACGTATTTCCTATTATTCTCTAAAATTAACATGTTACCACGTAAACCGAATGTCAGTTTTGGTTTTCTGAAATCGGGTACCCAGGCATTTCATTGGAAGTATGTCTTGGTTCCAACAGAAAAAGTGGTAAGCAATGTTGATGTTGTTTGACACGTGCCCTACATTAATACTTTGAAGCAGGAACTGAGTGACACTTTACCTTATTTGCAAACTTCCGAAAAAGAGAAGTCTGTCATCAATGACCACATTTCACAGTATATAGTCATGTGATGAGCGGACAGTGACCGAAACCGGAAATTGCGACCCTGTCCGATGACAGTCGCAAAGTTGGCCTCGAAATTATAAAAAGAAAAACTTGCATTTTTGCATTTTTCGGCTTGCAGTGGGTTACATGTATAACAAAGATGAATGTAATGTAAATGTCTGGTTATATTCATTAGCTGTAGTGAGGAAATCTGCGGGAAAAGCTTATAGTTGCCGTCTTAGTGGAGAAAACATATCAAGAAATCATGGGACGACGGAACAAAACTGCCAATGACAACATAATTTGTTATTTTGTTGCTCTACTTTTTCAATTTAAGGAAAACGTTTACATATATGTATGCAAAAATATTTGTCCTTACATAGCAACGCCTATTTGTTAACCATTTTGGCCAAATTTGGCACATTGTAAGACAATTTGTCATTGTACCCTCAGCATATCAACTGTTCGCAAAATTGAAACTGTACGAGTCGAAAAGTTGCCGAAGTCTATATTTTGACTGTCCGCAAAGTTGCCTGTAGCAACAGTGAAATAAAAAAAGGATTGCACGACAGGTGACAATCAAACCGGTCGATGACTATAACCACCAGCCATCCTAACTCTCCTAGCCACGTCCACGACCAACGTGATTTTATGTATTTTTTCAAGACTAGTGTACTGATTAACCTTGAGATGTTATTTGTTTTAAAAGCTATTTTCTTAATTTTTGGTTGTGGTGCTCGTCTGAAGAGCCTTATCTAAACATAGATTGTGGGTACTCGTAACCTAGAGGATATGTTTTAAGCAGTTATAAGAAATATAGATGTTCATCCCTGTAAATACATATACGACCTTTCCTAGAAAAAATGTGATTCACGGGGGTATTTATCTTATGCACTTGCTAACATGATTCTATGTCATGCTAAAGAAACCAGTCCTGGCCAGAAAGACCTACAGGCACAGCCCATTTTTATGTATTGTTGAAAAGATGTGTAAAATGTAACTAAAATCATCTATGCATTTTTGAAAATATTTTCATTCTGAATAAAATGATACATTGCACGGAATTTCCTACAAGACTGCTTTTGCACTCAGCGAAGCCTCAGATCAGCCTTGACATTTACAGTTTGATAAGAAATTTGCTAGCCCTTTTCAGCGGGACAGCGAAGACTCTAATCAGTCTACTAATAAACTGCCAAAGTGGAATAATTAACAATATGCACAATAATATAAAAGCGCGTCTGTTAGTAAATGGTGACCAAACCGATTTCTTCTCATGCAATGTCGAATTCAATATTATATGTGTTTGTGTGTGTGGGAGGGGAGGAGGGAGCGGGGGATTTCCCCCTTTCTGTTCTCGCTATATTTGAATGATTTAGAAGCTTTTCTCTTTGCAAATAATGAGATGGGAATCGAATGCTTTGTTATGAGCTCGATTAATCCGTATAGATCCTTTTAAAGCTCTTTATATACTTATTATATTTTGACTTTAAAAGCAACGTTTCTAAAGAATTACAATTAGCTTTTAATGCGTACCGTGATTATAGCGTTAATAGTAACCAATCTAAAAAAACAACCAAAACAAGAAATGTTACAGTAAGTAACAAATGCCCCCGAAGGCCCCTAGAACTAGCCTTTGACCCATGGATGTGACCTTAACCATACAGGCATGCAACCTGAGTTTTGCACACCACATAGGTTCTCAATTCGTTTCACTTTTCTGTGACATTCAACTGCAATTCATAAGTTTAAGAGTACACCTGGACATAAACCACTACTCAATCTGTGTGGTCATCCCTGACATCGAGTGTAGGAATATAACCTTGCACCTTACATAACTTATCAATAAAGATTTGCTTCTGTGGTTTCGCCTGTGTCATAGAGAGAGGAGCTGACCTTTGAAGTTTGATCCAAACTTGTTTTACTCTGGCATACCTTCTCATTACCCTTTATCTGTCTGCTAAGTTGAATGAAACTTGCTTTGGTACTTTCTTGAGTAAATTGCCAAGACCTATTTTGACCTCTGACCCAAGATTGTGACCTTGACCTTGAATTTTGGAACTGTGTGTGACATACCTTCTCATTACGGTTTACCTTTCATAGAAGTTAAATGAAATTCCCTTCAGTAGGCTTTGAGAAATTGCAGAGACAGGATTTGACCTCTGACCCAATTGTGACCTTGACCTTGGATGTCGGAACCTAATTCTTGTGCGCGACACACCTTCTTGTTATGCTTTATCTATCTGTGAAGTTTCAATAAATTTGCTTCAGTAGTTTATAAGTTATCGCTGAGACACAATTTTGAGTCACTGTTTGATCTCTGACCCAATTGTGACCTTGACCTTTGGCGTAGGGACCTAAGTCTTGTGCCCGACACACCTTCTTCTTATGATTTATCTATCTGTGAAGTTTCATTAAATTTGCTTCAGTAGTTTATAAGTTATCACTGAGACACGATTCTGAGTCAAGGTTTGACCTCTGACCCAATTGCGACCTTGACCTTGGGCGTAGGGACCTATGTCTTGTGCGCGACACACCTTCTTATCATGCTTTATCTTTCTGTGAAGTTTCATCAAATTTGCTTCAGTAGTTATTAAGTTATCGCTGAGACACGATTTGTAACGGACGGACGGACTGACGGACAGACGGACGGACGGACGGACGGACAGGGCGATTTTAATATGCCGCCCGAAGTTCCTTCGGGGGCATAAAAACCCGTATTTTCAAAAAGGAGGCAACTTTTGTACTTTTTTTATTAATTATGAAAAGTTAGAAATAGAAACTGAATACAAATATCCAGGTATACGGTAGCGTAAAGCTTGATCTTTTTTGGTGGCCAGAACTGTCAAAGCAGAGAAACAGACGATCTTACAGGAGTGGTGATGACATTTCATATGAAATGTATAAAATTAGCCGTTGGCAATTTTCATAACTTTTCCTATGAATGACGCTTTTATATAGGGCTGTATCGCCTAAAAAGTTGACTTTATTTCAACAATGCTGTCAGGAACGGCGTCAGGCCATTATACGCCAGTATATAAGATGTGGGGTTACCGGATATTCATGGTATTTATTAATCTGATGATATTGAATTTATAGTCATTTCTTGAAACAAAATAAAAATGAATGCTATGCGAACATCGAATGATTGCGTGCGAAAGTTGACAAATGCATGCAACGTCAGAAAAATTTGACGAAATGTGACATTTAGATTATTTGTGTGCTCATACCAGATCAATAGCACCAACATGTAGATCTAAGGATTTTTATTTTTGTGTTCAAAATTAAATATAATGCCAGTGTTGAGCATCTGTTGTTTTCATTATTATTATTATTATTATTTCTTCATTGTTTTAATTGAAGTCGCAATTATTCGGACAGCGTAAAATGTCACCCGAAAAATTATGCGGACAGTCATGACGAATAGGGTATGTTGTTGTTTATGCCTCAAAATTCGAATATTTGGCTGACTGGGCTAAAACATGGCTACAAAGGGCTTGGAAAATGATTATTACGCAAACTATTATTATAAAATATCCTTAGTTTATTTTAAATGTTGACTTGAAACATGAAATTTCCAAATTGATGTGATCAACCCGAACGTTTTCTTGTCTCTTTTTATGAAAATAACATTTCAACTGTATTATGTGGTTGCGGAATACAAACTGGCATCTTATCAACTGCCAGTCAGTTTGTAACAATCACATTGCATGCAAAAGGAGTAAAAAATGCCAAACGCGAAAGTCACTCACCTCATATTTATTAGGGAACTATGCGACTGTCGTCGGCAGGGTCGCAATTTCCGGTTTCGGTCACTGTCCGACGAGCTGAACGACGAGGCACGTTTTATCTTATATTGTCCGGTATTACCTTGGTTAAAAGAAAATTACTTACCCAATAAGTTTTGTTTCTCCAAGCTCACAATATCAAGTTATTTAATATGTTAATGTCTTCAAAAAAAAAAAAAAACACGAGAAAATCGTAAATGCGGTGGCAATGTACTCGTAGTATGCATTCAAATTCCAAAGAAAATTGATTGGTAATTGACTTTTGTTATTTACATGTACCACACGTAGGCACATGTTATTGTATTAAAAGACACATTTTTTTCTTTAACAAAATGAGGTGGCACAATTTGATCACCCACATTAAACAGCACTTGTCGTGGAATGTCCACGAATGTCTATATTGTTCATACTTTGTTTATGTTTGGTGTGTGCATGCCTGTTCTTATGTATTATTATGATGCTTAACGTTGACGTCACAATTAATGACGCTAACGTCAGATGACATTAGAAACAGCTTGCAGGTTAGTAACAGAACGAACAGAAGGAAGGAAGGGGAATGAGGCTATTTTGGAGGATAAACAGATAAATGGATCATAAATAACTGAGAATGGGCTGTATCACTTGAAGTGGAGATGATGAAACACGGGGACATTGACTTAGAGACAGACTGTATGAAGATTAGGGCGCGTTTACACGAGCAAAGTTTCTATGTCACAGAAACTTTAACAAAGAAAGTATGACAAACATTTTGCGTTTACACGGAGCAAATTATTTGTTACAGAAAATATGCCATAGAATCTTTGTCACATAAACTTTGGCAATGAAATATTGCTGCAGTGTTCACACGACCAAATATTATTCGTCAAAGTTACCTGCAGCGATGAAACAAAATCTTTGTCACATTTTCCACGCCTGTAGCAATGTTCTTTGTTACATAAACTTTAGCAAAGTTCTCCGTTTACACGGACAAATTTAATTTATCGAAGTAACTTTACCATATATATTTGTCAAAGAAACATTGTCATATTTTGGCATTTAAACGAGCACATTTTTTTGTGACAAACCTACTTTGTCATAGAAACTTTGGTCGTGTAAACGCGCCCTTAATTAGGAAAGTTGCTTAAATTAAGATTAGACAGCTATGTGTTACAAGAACAACAATAATACAGAATTTTCAATGTAAATATCAGTGATTGCGAGTTATATGATATATGATTATCTTGTCTATGTGGTATTTGACAATATATTTTGCAGTTGGTATTTGAGAATTGTGATTCTTTGCATATATTTGGCACATTTTTGGTGCCGGAACCCGGGAAATTACGAACATGAGGGACCAAGATGCAGTAAATGTAAGCAGACTTGTTGATATTGAAAGACAAATGGAACTTTTGATTGCTCAACAGGAGCAACTTAAGCAAAATTATGAAAGACAACATTCGGTTCAGTTAGCACCACTTGAAATACCTTATTACATGTATAATGGAAACAGACTGCAGTGGAATGAATTTTGGGACCTTTTCAAAGTTGCCATTGATGAGAATCTACATTTATCAGATATAGAAAAGTTTCATTATCTTAAACGAAAGCTTACAGGAGAAGCAAAGGATGTCATTTCAGGGATTTCTGTGACAAATGATAACTTTAGGGTTGCTAAGACATTACTAAAGCAGCGGTATGAAGATACACAACTTCTTAGTCATTATCACAATATGGAGCTTATTAATTTGACACTTGTTAAGAACAATACAGATGGACTACGCTTTATGAATGATAAGATAAAAAACCATTTACGATTTTTGGAGGCATTAAAACAAAATAAATCACATGACATTTATATTTCAATCATAGCAGCTAAAATTCCTAAGGACATTCTAGTGCATTTGGAATTGCAGAAAGGAATGAAAAACAAATGGACAGTCAACAGACTAAGAGAATTATTTAACGAGTATATATGCGCCAGAGAAAGGGCTGATCAGTTGTCATGTTCAAAAACAACCAAGACCCTTGTTGAAGGGAACACACTACATCTGAAAGGGAATACCCCATGGAAACATTTTGCACATTGCCGATATTGTAAAGGCAATCACTGGACTGATGAGTGCAAAACATTTTCTACTGTGGAGGAAAGAAAGGCAGTGATTAAACAAAGCTGTTTTAGATGCCTTAGACGAGGTCATAAAGCCTATCAGTGCTTGGATACAAACACATGTTTCCATTGTGGTAGAAGAAACCACCATCATGGAAGTCTATGCAAACAGAAATTTGCTTCAGTACAACAAGAATCAGATCAAGAACTCAGAGATGACATGAAACAAGCCATAACACATAGCCCTGTCACGAGTGACAAGAATGAGAAAACTGATGTAACCAGACATTACAGTCCTTGAAACCAGCCGAAATCGTATTTTGCAAAAGCACTGGGTCAGCAGCAACATTCAAGAGAAATGGGATCACAAAATCCAAAGACTCAACAAATATTGGACCAGGTCAAAAATGGGCTGTCGGAATCTATGGCTGAAAAGTCAAATTTGAAAGAGAAGATTTACAAAATAGAGGAAGAGCAGGTTAATATTCGAAGAACATTGTCCATTATACTGATAGTATGAAAATGCAACAGGGAGAAATAAATCGACTAAAGGAGCTAGTAGAAGTAAAAAGTATGCAAAGACCAGGAACTGAAACAATCAAAATCCAAATCCAGCCCTCAAACCATAGTTGGAAACAACTAAGATTACAAATAATCAAGATACAGAGAACATATGGCCAACCGAGTGAGCAGCTTGTTCCCAAAAGGTGGCCACTCAGCAACCCAAACCGAACCAAAAATAATAATAACATACATAAGGTAAAACATCACAGAAACTCTGACACCAAAAACAGGCAACTATGAAACTATGAAACTATGAGACATGAAATAAGCAACTTGACTAGGGACCTCAATCAAGAAAAGCTCTCAAACCTGAAGTGTCTAATCTGTGTGATAGCATCACAGGTTTTACTGAAGAGACAGATCAAGATCGGCTGGGATAATCTGATAAACTACAACTCAGCATGACGACTGCTGATCTGGGGTCTGAAAATTCTAACACTGAAGCAAAATTTCAGTGTCTGTCAGAAGAGTTAAAGAGCAATCTGATTTGGTTACAATTTCTACAAAGTCAAAACTCGGACCTCTCTAATAAAGTTGCTAAGACGCAAGAACTAAAACAGCAGTCATCGAGGTTAAAGCTGAAAAATAGATTTGTAGATCTTGAGTGGTTTTTTATAGGACATTAAGGTCTCAAAATGCCTCATTTAAGCTCGTTAAGTTTAAGAAATATGAAAACATAGATTATTTTTAAGCAGAAACTTTATCTTAAAGTATTAACTATCTTTTCTAAATGGAGTGGGAAAGGGTGGTAAACTAACGATCTGGAAACTCTTTTGGCCACTGAGATTTATTGCAATTCAAATTTGGTGAATAAGACATACCAATAAGGGTCATTACATTTTTGCATCTGGGGGAGTGTTGTGGAATGTCCACGAATGTCTATATTGTTCATACTTTGTTTATATTGTGTGTGTGCATGCCTGTTCTTATGTATTATTATGATGCTTAACGTTGACGTCACAATTAATGACGCTAACGTCAGATGACGTTAGAAACAGCTTGCAGGTTAGTAACAGAAGGAACAGAAGGAAGGAACAGGAATTAGGCTATTTTGGAGGATTAACAGATGAATGGATCATAAATAACTGAGAATGGGCTGTATCACTAGAAGTGGAGATGATGAAACACGGGGACATTGACTTAGAGACAGACTGTATGAAGATTAATCAGGAAAGTTACTTGAATTAAGATTAGACAGCTATGTCTTACAAGAACAACAATAATACAGAATTTTCAATGTAAATATCAGTGATTGCGAGTTATATGATATATGATTATCTTTTCTATGTGGCATTTGACAATATATTTTGCAGTTGTTATTTGGGAATTGTGATTCTTTGAATATATTTGCCACAGTACTTAGTAATGTAGTCGGTAAATAGATATTCATAGCTAATATTACTTGTTACTGTCTCCGACGTTAAATAAATTTTGACTTTGACTTTGACTTTGGCTATAGCTAACATCAAAGACTTATCTTATCTAGGTGATTATGAGGGGATTAAGCCAGTGATAAAACTGTATGAGGGGGCCTAATATGGGGAAACTGCTATTATCCTATTTATGCATCTACTTTGAGAAAAATTAAGTAGATAAAATAAAAATGAATTATTAGTTCATGATAAATGAAACCTGTATTTTAAGTAGTAATTATATTTTTCTGATCTGATATAAACTAGTGGATGAACATTCTTTTTTTATTTATTTAGTTTATTATTTGTTAAAGTTAATGCAAACAAAAATGTGTAATTGTCTTGAAGTTTAATTTTTTAAAAGTTTGTGCATTTTAAAACAGTAAAATGCTTTTCTGTGAAAAGCAAAAATGAAGACTAATCAGTCAGTGCAGATAAGCATGCTGTTTCGAATACTCTTTGATGACACTTTTTCAATCTGACCAGTTTATTTTTAAAATTAGTTGTTACATCTGTGTAGGCTAATCAAGGTCTTCACTTTTGCTGTTTAGCTATGCAGATTGATTTGAATACAAAAAGTAAATATTCCAATCACATATGCAAAGACTTATCAGGGTCTCCTTCGCTGTTTAGCTGTGCAGGCTGATATGAATATTCACTGCTGACAAAACTTGTATGAGAACAATTAATATTCAGATCAGTCGTATTCAGATCAGTCGTGATAGCTTTGTAGACTGACCAGGGTCTTCATTTCTGTGTTTTAAATTTCAAGGAACGACAGACTGTTCATGTGAACAGTAAATATTCAAATGGGCCGTCTTATCTGTGTAGACTGATCCAGATTTTCATTTTCTGAGCAGTAGATATTCAAATCAGCCGTCACATATGTGTAGACTGATCTGGATTATCAGTTTTGCTGTTTTAAATTTCCAGAAATCTCATACTATTCATGCAAACAGGGAAAACTCTGATAAGACTGCACAGGCTGATCAAAGTCTTCTATGTGCATCAATGTTACAATGTACGAGTACCTATTTACTTGGCCCTATTTATATAATCATCATTAGGGTATTATGCAATCAAAAATGTTTCTTTAACTGTATTGTATATATCTTGAGTTATGAGCTGGAGGCCTTAAATCACAATAAATTATTTGTATTGTAAAATTAAACAAAACAGAAGGCAGATTGGGCAGCAATACAGGTGGCCAAACCGCAAGAGACCATAAGCAAGCGGACACAGTACAATATACCATCAATTAACCGCAACAGAGGTGCCGCCTTGGAACAGTCAGCAATGATTACTGGGGGCTTAAACTTGTTATACTGGGCCCAACTTTCAATTAAATATATCCAATGATTCTAGAGAAAAAGTTTATTTTGTTTTGCTATTTTAAGTAACGGCGGCCATCTTCAGTTCATGACCGGAATCAATACTTCGATTCTTAAACCCTGTAGTCAGGTCAGGCCCCACGTGAAATTAAAGAACCATGCGTCCAGTGGCTTCGTAGAAGAATTTGTTTGAATAAATTATTTTCAAGTGTTGACGAGCGACGCACGGCGAACGCCGGACGCATTGGTATTACAGTAGTTCCCTATGGAACTTTGGACCTGTGAGATAAAAACGAATTGGCATGCTTTTTATTACTAGGTCTAGCAGCTTCCCTTAAGACCTCAATTTTATCATTTTGATGTATAGCTCTTTGGTCACAAATATTATTGACGAAGCATTCAATCTTGTCCTATCTGACCATGTATTTGGAAAGGTTTAGCTGTGATTTCCGCTGGTCTGAGACGATCTAAAACGTGCCCGCATGATGGCACACACTTATGACAGGTCTTCGAAAACACCCCCATGTCGTCCACAAGACTTACTACGCTTCCGACGCCACCAAAAAATTTACATATCAACGTAGAAAGACGCACTCCCTGCTAATCGAATGGCATCATCTTAAAGTTAAATAGTCTCTTGGGAGTTTTGAAGGCTGTTAACGGCTTGGACACTTCAGAAGAAGGGTGCTGCTTGTAAAGTTTTTACAAATCCATTTTTGTAAAGAATTTGTGCCCTGATATTTTATCAATCACTACCTCTATATATTTGGCATCGATTCTGCATCCATTTCGGTATCTTTGTTGAACGTCTGGAAACCGATATAGAAACCTATCGATCCACCCTTTTTAGGGACTAACACAACTGGAGAAGAACATGGTGAAATAGATACTTTTATAGCCCCTCAATCGAATATTTCCTGGATTTCCCTTCTTTAACATCAAGCGTCTCAAAAAGTAAAGGATAACCGTTCGACCTCTCCATTTCGGTAGTTTATAATTTCATATCGTGCTGAATTACATCTGTCTGAGCGGGTAAATCTATCAAAACATCGGGGAATAGCTGAAACACCGTCTTTAGTTCATCTCCCTGTTCGGGCATTAGTTTATCTGAAGTAATTACATCCGCATAAGATTGTGTACTAGATCCAATCGGGAATATACATCCATCTAATGAAAAAATCATTATCATCACACTCGTTTATTTCGACATTAACAACGAAAGCGAAAGACTCATCGGTTACAACTACAAGTCTTCCTGTCATTAAGCAATTAGACGCCGTCTTTACGCTCTTCGTGCTGTTTAAGCGAATACATTGAATACATGGTACGCTGTGCGTACATTTTTTTCATCTCCATTCTAGTCATTCTATTCAAAGCTTCTACAACTTCATAAAGTCTTTTCTACTGAAGGAGTAGTTTATTTCTATCTCTCCTGCATTAAACTTCGAGACCTAGCTCGTCTAGCGTAATACATACTTCTTCTGTTTATCTTGTACCACATTCAGTTTCTCCTGGGATAAATTACAATTAATATCTAAAAGAGTTTGTTTTTACTATCTATTAAATCTACTGATAAGTTGACAACACCTGTTCACCCTGTAACTCTTCTGATCAAATTACCTCATTATTGCCATGTGATCTCTAACATTACAGCCATACAAAAATTCAAATGGCGAAAACCATTAACTTTCTTGCGGTTCCTATCAAATGGTAACTAACAAGGCGGATAAGTTTTATTTCCATCACGGGGACGTTCCGCAAATATTTTACGTAGCATTTGCTTCAAGTTCTAAGGAAACGCTCCAGGAGACCATTACAGATAGGATGATGGGAACTAGTGGTTTATTGCTGAAGTGACAGCAATCTGCTTACTTCTTTCATGACCTCTGAAGTGAACTAGTCCTACAATCAGATAACCTCGGCAGTGACCCCTACCTTACTAAACATTTCAACCAGAGCCTTAGCAACACGTTCTGTCTCAATACTGGGCAACGCCACTACTTCAGGGTATCTTGTAGCATAATCTTTCATAGTTAATATTTATCTACACTTCCTATCAGAACGAGGTTCAATCAGGCCTACGATATCAAATGCTACTCTCTGAAATGGGATATCTATTAACGGTTATTTCCCCAAGGGAACCTGCATAATGATATATTTCTGTAATATTCTTTGACAGCTGTCGCAATATCTACAGAGTCTAGACACATCCCAACAAATTCAATGCCAAAACAACTCTTTTAAATTCTATCTGAAGTTTTGCTTATACTTAAATAAACAACCATTTATGACTCCTATGCTAACCTTAAAATCGTATCTCCGAACGTACTAGGAACAACCAACTGGAATGTTGATTTCCCATTCTTTTTTCTTAGTAAACCGTCTATAAACCAGACCGCTCTTAGAGACAACCTCTGTTTTTCTTCTATTAATATCACGACCCGTAGTTATCGTTCCTGTAACTACAAGATTTCTAGTATACCCTAGCATAGGGTCATTAGATTGGGCCCTTTTAAGAGACTGACGTTTACCACTTAAGACCTGCTCGGGTACCTAGCGTTTTTATATTCAGCTTCCTGTTGTTTGGATTGTAATCTGGTTAGTATACATACTGAAAAAAATGTGACATATCAGTTGGTTAAGACATCTATGTTACCTGTCACTAAATAATACAATGGATCATCCATGCAAAATGCTTTACTTATCTCTTCATAAAAGGGACAATCTATATCTACAACTGAGTATTCTCATCAATAAGAGTCTCTTCATAAAAGGGACAATCTATATCTACAACTGAGTATTCTCATCAATAAGAGTCACTCCTTTCTTGATAACTGCTTCTTGTGCAAACAGCTTCTGCTCACCAACCTACTTGTTACCTACCATACCAAATGCTGCTGGTAGGTTAGATTTCAAGAAATAACAAACCCATACCTCATTACTTCTAGGAACCACCCTATTCGTCCAAGCTTTACCCTGAAAATACTGCTTACACAAATTTCCTGCATACTCGTTGAGTCCAACTTACAGAAATCAACCTGGTGCCAACTTTTCTGTGTACAGTTAGACTTATCTGTACCACAACCTATAGCAAGCCCTGGTTTGTTCCGTCCAAGACCAGAACCACGGTTATTTTCAAAATTTCTATTCTGCGAACTCTCTGATCCACCATTTATACTGCCCGTAGCAATAACCTTCCTTTATGGATTTCGCCAACATAATAAGTGAGATGCATATTCTACGTTTTAATAAAAGACTTTCTTCATAAGCTCGCATTGAAAGTCCTTTTCTTCCCTTTTCGATTTACCTTGAAAGAAAGTATCTCTCGTTCTACTACTAAACCTTTCCCTCGTGAAGTACAATTGTTAACACCACCTCTAGCTTCAGCAAACAAATGGACCTCCAAAGCCATTTCACAAACACCAGGAAATTCCCCCTTCCGAGCCTCATTTAGGTTGTCAATAAAGAGCAACCTGTTAGTGTATGATTTATAATATGAGCCGCGACACTAGAAAACCAACAATGTGGTTGTGCGCGAAACGCAGACACAGATCAGCCTAGGCACCCACCCAGTCTGATCAGATTCTTCACTAAGTGCTTGAAGGATGCTAAGGGTCTAAGCTACCTCCATGCGGACTGCGAAGACTCTGATCAGACTGGGCGGATGCCCAGGCTGATCTGAGTCTGCACTGGGCGCACAACCACATTGTTGGTTTTGTCGTGTCGCGGCTCATATGAGTGTCAACCAATCTAATATTATAGATTTCTCAATTATATCCTCTGATCTCAAAGGACGAAAATAAAATATAATCTGCACTATGGATGATGTACGGAGTGACGTTTAAGGGCCGCCACACGGCACAACACCAGCTGCAGTGGGTAAAATTACAATCTTAAAGAGTTTCTTAAAGATTAGAAAATATATTCAGAAGAATAAAAATGGGCCAGACTACGTAGTTTCGGCTAATAAAGCCATAAAGCCTCTTCAGAAACTCTGTGTTTTCTTTGTTAAACTAATAGAGAGTTATCGTTCATGGTGAAATCGATCAACTGTGGAGTATATACGTTTATAACACATACTTAAAATGTCTACCGTGAAGATCCTAAGTTTTCGGGCAGATAGGTCTGTATAAACAGTGACAATGGAGATCAGAGTGGTCGTTAAGAACCAGAATGATCAAGGTCTTTACAGTTGCCATCCCATCTGCGCTTTTTTCAATCATTACTCCATGGCTCTATCCTTATCTACCAACTCTAAAGCTTAACGTTCTAAAGCTCTTTCCATAAATTCTTGTTCAAATATTAACGTTTCTGAAGACCTAGCCTTATCTGCCTGCTCTTGTCTTAACGTTTCTTACTGTCTACCCCTCTCTACGTCTGCTAACCTTTACTTCTCTAACACTTTAAATGTTTCGCCTTTTCTCTCTTTATTCCTATCTTGTCTTTGCATTGCTTGCTGAGCAGAAAGACACTGCTGTAACGCAGTACTTTCATACCATAAATTTAGCCCTACAGCTAATAATTCTTTGCTGAGATCCATTTTCCATATTATAAATTTCACGTGGATAATTAATCAAGTACAGTATGAAAAAATCAACTTAAACGCTGATTAATTAATATGACATTAAAGAACACTACTGCGGCACCGTATGTATATCTGACGATGACAGATAGGTCATTAGCGCATCTGAAATGATTTTGCAACACGTTCTCTTCCCACAGCTCGTAGAGAATCTGCGACCTCAAGACCTCTCCATTTCTTTACATTGTCTTCTTTTCTTCAGTCTGGTGTTTTCATCGCGTTCCTCCCCAACCCAGGCCACCGAAAACTTATATAAACATAAGTGATCACTTGTGTCTACTGAATGACGTATTTTAGTACTGTGCTGCCAGCTCATAATACTGTTAGACCTCTCTGACCGCGGTAACGACCTCCTAGATTTATTAAAAATCACTTTGCGGGTTCTGTTGTGGTTCTCTGTTGCCTGTTTTTGGTGTCAGAGTTTCTGTGATGTTTTACCTTATGTATGTTCTTATTATTTTTGGTTCGGTTTGGGTTGCTGAGTGGCCACCTTTTGGGAACAAGCTGCTCACTCGGTTGGCCATATGTTCTCTGTATCTTGATTATTTGTAATCTTAGTTGTTTCCAACTATGGTTTGAGGGCTGGATTTGGATTTTGATTGTTTCAGTTCCTGGTCTTTGCATACTTTTTACTTTTAGGTAGTAGCTTATAATAAGCCATTTGATATTTCTTTTTAAAATGAATATTATACAAATAAGTTTGCTTTAATATCACAGCAGCGTTAGCTGCTAATATACATTTTAATGCAAATATTCATGTTTGAGATATTATTTAGATAACATTCTCGATGATCCGACATACTCGGTAACGTGTATAACAGCTCAATGTTCTGTATATTTTGATACAATTGTCCTATTTTATTTTGTTGAATAAACTTAGCTCTTTCACTGGTATAAGCAATATGTTGTCGTGCATTAAAATTAAGCAGTTTGTTCTATAAAATACCTGGTAACGTAAGTAATATTAATTTTGTTTACTCTAATGATACTTCTTTCCCTATTGGTTTTGAAAGCAGAATGTGGGATTTTATTTATCAATTCCTGATCATTGCCTAGTTTTTACTTTTCATTGTCGATTTAGATGAGTATCAATCAATAATGCACAAAAATCATAAGAATAATGCGGTAACGTAATCTACTGCCAAAACGCGTTATTCTGAAGGTAATTATTGTCCGATTACTACTGTTTCACAAATATACTAAAGTATAAAACATTTCTCAAAGCGTGAGGTGAATTTATAGCTAGTTCAAAGAATAAAGGAGTAGATGACAATTGGTACTTAGCAAAACTGATCAGTTTTATCTAAATTTTAACGGGCGTCAATCATCTTGGAAACTATTAAATTTCAGATGGCCAACCACACTTTTTATTGCCACATAGCAGCTAAAGGTTGCTTGTATCACTGTTTGAACTATCTAGTCGTTTTTTGGCCTAAAGTTTCTACACTATTACCGCTTATACATACTTATAACAACTTAACACGCATACGTGAAGGTGTTCGGCAAAAATCCTGTCATAACTTGATTCATGAAGGTACGACAAAGGCAAGAAACTTATAAATGATAATTGTTATTATTATTTTAGTCATCGCAAAACCTCTAAAACGAAATCCCCTAAAAAGGTCCGTTTATTGAAAATGCCAAAATTTGGTGCTGCCAAATATATATTTTTTCAGTACTGTATCTTTGAAAATGTGTTTTTGTTTACCATATGTTTAACCTCAGTTCAGATATACTAGGTGTGGCCCAAAGTTTATAGAATCATTTCGACTAAAACTTAAAAGGTAAAAGTAAAAGGTTTTGACAGGCTTGTCGCCGGAGGCACAGTGGGGTTAGAGGCCCACTGTATCTTTGTCAGAGCAAATGCAAGGCGGAAGGAAGCCCTCTCCTTTCGCTGCCTTACCCTTTAGGCGTGATTCAAAACAGGCACCCATTAACTGCCGAGGTGACACAGACAGCTTTCCAGTCGGAGGCTGACTCAACCCTGGGTTGAAAGCGCGACCTTCCGGAGACCTTCTGTACCGTAACCGAGTCGATTTAACAACTCAACCACGATGCCTCTCTGAAATACAGAGATCGAAATGTATTAAATCTGGTTTAGGTGCAGCTGTCTTATTCAGCTCCACAAACACAAAGTCTTACCCTCCATCATCAGCATGATATCCAACAGAGTTTTTGACCCATCCAGGCATGCAGTTCTCGGGATACTTTTCTTGAACCAGACCAATACCAATTTCTCCTGTTTCGCCAGCTTCCAAAATTTCTGTAACAAACAGAAACTGTCTACAACACCTGTACTGTAAGAATAATAACCACAAGAAATAAACACTTACTAATACTTTGCTTATTACCGGGTAGGACCAATCTTTAAAGGGTCAGGCTATTGCAGGCTCACTGATGAGCATTATTAACCGAAAGTACGTAGTCTGCTTTACTTCTTTCTGATGATTTTTATTGATAAGGCCCATTTAAAAGCTTAAATAGATTTTCACCAAACCGAAGAAGCATATATGTACTGTATATTGGTTGATGCGTGATGAGATATTAGACCGACAGGTTATGATTCCTCGGCAGTATGAATGCTACAAAAGGGTGGGGTAAAATTTTATTTGATTTGCAGTGCTGTCTTTGAGATGCTGATATATTGTTGTTGTTTTTATTTTTAGAAAGTAGTCAAAATTCACTCCTCACTGTTTGCAAGAAAATGTGACCTTGAACAAAAAACTCAAGGGCTGCAATCACTTATCATCTATGTGGCTTGTTCAGGTGATACATGCATGCGAGCCTGTGGGGGAAAACTCAATTGATTCAAGATATTGGGGATAAGTTTAAGCCTAGTGGATAATCGTTTGACATTGAAAATATAGTCCAGACATAAACCTTTTCAAGTATTTAGATTAACACAACCATATCTCTAAGCAAGCCTGGTAGAAATGCTACCACTCGTTCAAAAGATATTTCATTTTAGTGCAGCTTCAGCAGTTTTTATTTATACTATTGCCTTGGAAATAAGGTCAAAGTCAACAAACTCTAATAAGCTTTAAACCTTATTCAAAAGTATATACATGCATTCTCGGTGAATACCGATATGTTATATGAGAAAAACATGGGTGTAAAAATCCGACTTGCCGACGCCACCTCTGACACATTCACCAACGGGATCGATCCACATTCAAACAAATATGTCGCCCCTTACTTTTAGCGGAGGCATAATATAAGGAATAAAATATTCAGCTAGATTGTACGCAAATGGCTCACAGTACCATGCGATTCAAACTTATGGTATTATTAAAAAGTATCGTACATACAAATCCTTTCATGAACTGCTGTCGATGTATGTATTTACTTCTTTCCCATTTTTTTTTATTTCTTTTCTTTTGTTTGGTTTTTGGGGGTGGGCCGATCGATATATAGAGTATGGATGTATTAGCTCCTGATCAATGCGTATATTCTACTTATATATTAAACGCCTTACGACGCACTACATACTAGGGCTTTGTCCACAAATTTAGAACACAGGCGGGGTTTAGTAGGCGTGAAGCTAACCGTAAAGACATCATTAACACAGTCAAAACTTACATACACACACACACACACACACACACACAGAGAGAGAGAGAGAGAGAGAGAGAGAGAGAGAGAGAGACCTAGTCATTTCCGAATTTCAGGGACACTCTTAACCCTTAAACAACTAATTGTCTAATTGTATAAAAGATCTGTCATAATTTTTCCATGTCCTTTAAAATATTTTCGATAAAAATGAGCCAAACAGCATTTTTGTCTAAATGTGACAATATGCCACGAGTAATTTTGACTGTTGTTCTTTAGAAGAATGACATCATTCTAAAAAATTTTTTTTCAAATCATGAAAGGACCTCTGACAGTTTCAATGCAGATTTGCCTATTTTTCGACGACTTACTACAGCTTCCATGGGAAGTCAATGTTGATGATTTTAGCATTAACTTGTAGACTTATGCATTGTAAAGAAGTTTTTATACTGATTTTGAAAAATATCACGTGAACAGACTAATTCTCACTGACTATCTCAGGAGGGGTTTGTGGAATTTTCGGCTATCCGAAATACATCAAATTTTCGATTTTTCTAAAATACTGAATTTTATTTTGTAAAACATGCTTAAAATAAAGTCTACACTACCGCTGCATATAGCATGCAATAATGTGTAAATAATATGTATGCCAGCCTTATTTTAAGACGCAGAGAGCCTAATTATCCCACCCACTTTTCAGTTTTTCAGCTGTAGACTATCATTCCCCCCCCCCCCACGCCTCAGCTTGCCACTCACATATAATGTGTATATTGACAATACAGACATACATGCAAAGTGGCTAGCTTAAGCACGGGAGGAAAAGTATCTTTATAAAACTTTTCTTATTTTCCATACATTAAATTATAAAAACTTGCATTTTACACCCAAAATCTCAGTCTGTGTGATTGATAACCGAAATATTGTTTTTATACCAATTAAAGGGATGGATTTCCGAAGAATACATTTCAGTGGAAATTTTGAGGTATACCAAAAGCTCATTTTTGACCACTTTTATAGGCAAATTAACATTATATCTGTCAGAGGTCCTTACTCAACACATTTGTTTTACGAATACAGTCGAGTAGTCATAACCCGTCGGTCTAATATTTCTACACACAATCGCCAGTACATAACACTTCAAGCGCAGGGATTATTCCTAATCTATTAGAGCGTATGAGTGGTTGCGCTAATGGATTACAACTATAAGAAAGAGAGAGAGAGCGTGTGTGAGAGAAAGAGAGAAGGAGATAGAGAGACTTCTCTTAGTGAAAGTGTACTACAGATTTACCCAAAATGTGATGTATTAAGTTTCTTTCGGCGATGAGAAAGATGACAGTATGTATAACACAGATCGTCAAATCAAAACGGCTTACGACTGATTCGGCAACCGTATTCGGTTTATAACCCTGGAGAATAGAAAATGACCTGTTGCTTAAGGTATGCCTCTTATAACCTTGGGATTGCAAACAGTTTAAAGCTGAATATTGATTTTTACAATCTAAACAATCAATTGATTGTGTTAATTCCTGATCATTGCCTGTCTTTTTACTTTACTTATCAAGTTCCGATTAAATGCAAAGTCTCTATGACCGAAACAAGGTCAAACATGTGCTATTTAAGCACCCAAGGACATGTAACGGCAAAGCTAAATGTACAACATGACCGCATTTCAAATTTGCTCCAGAGTTCATGCTAGACCAAGGACATAAATCTTCAAAGGCAAGTAACTCTGAATTAAATATTTCCATCATGACAGAATTCGAACTCATCCGAGAATTTATGCTTTTCCAAGTTATCTACACGTTTCATAAACTTGCAATTTAATATACATGTGTTATACCTTTGACAAGGTCAAATATGGGCTTTTGTAGCAGTCAAGGTCTTGGAACTCTAAGACAAAATTATACCATATAACCGAATTTCAAACGCCTTTAAAATTATAATGTCTGTTCTAATTTTCAGCGAGTTTGATCTAGTTTGGATAAAATATAAAGTTGGCATGCCTGGGACAACATTTTCCCCATAATAAGTCTATGGGAAAACTTTTCGTTATTCAAGGACAAGTAACTTTGAAGTGAATGATCCGGTCAGAGTTTTAACTCTTCCAAAATTTTATGCTTGTCCTAGACACCTGCAAGTTTGACGCAGTTCCAATCAAAACTGATGCGCAACTGTTACGAAATGGATCGCATCGCAGGTGTTTCAAGTCTAAATGTTTTCTAACCTTAGGGCTGTCTGACGTTGTTTTTACGTCAGTTATTAATACAACAGCATTTAAGGTAAATGTGGTAATAAGACACGGAAAATGTGGCTTGTTTTCCGCTCGGACGATTAAGAGATTAAAATTCGTTGACAAGTATCTTTTTTGTTTAATATAGCATGTTCCCATAAGCTGAATTTTGGCTTTAGCTACTTGTGGGTGAAACACTTTGTTTTAGGAATGTCTTTTTTTGCGCATTCTAACATACATTTAGACTCCGTTTTTGTTCCTGAGTTGTTCAATATAGTTTTTGTGGGCGTAGGACATTATTTGACAAAGCTCTCATTTCTTATCCGTTTTAAGAATGAAGAATATTCCAGTATTCGGTATATTTATTATAGACTGTAACTGTATTTGAGCTATTTTTTTGCCGTGTCACATGACGTTTAATTCTCTCGAGGTAGTAGTAAATAATCCATAAGCCGAAGATTCATATAAATACTTTCGATTTCAACGTCAGTTTAGGAGTGGCTAAAACGTGTTAGAATATGTTTCGCTAAATAGTTTTGAATTCATGAAAATTGTAATTGTGACTTACTGCTTGACAAAACAGGTTCATGTTAAGGTGTATCGATACAGTATGAACTTAAGAGGAATCGATACGATTAATGACCATGCTGCGCCATGCATTACTGTTTTGTAGTGTTTTGTAATTCAAGGAAATAGTTTGTAACATTTATTAATGGGTGTTGTGGTAACGAATGTCTTTTTGACGACGAGCAACGTCAATTTAATTCAAGGTAATACGGCGTCAGTATATTTTACATGAGGTTTATTAGTTTTTTTTTGTACGTGGGATATAGAATTGGATTGATTTGTAATGAAACTAATGTACAGACTCGACGTCAATTGACGTCATCCACACGCACCGCATTAGGGTTTATTGTATGTACTTAACGATAGCATTTGGTTGTCAAACGTTTGATTTTCCTTCACTATACGACGTCATATGGTATGACATTATTGGCGTCGTGATGTCAGATCAAACGAAATGACCACCAAATGAATGAGTGATATCTGATAGGCTATATTGAAATCAAACCCGTCTGCGAAGCGAAAAAAGAGGCATTTAAGGCATATTTTACCTATAAGGTAATAAAGACATTTTTGACTGCATAATTCCTCAGTGGTTGTTTATTGAAGAATGCTGCAGAGAATTACGACTTCCTTGCAAACTAGTATCTTTATAACGGGTATAGGATAAACGGAAATCAGTAATAAAGGAAAACGAGAAAATAAAGTTAAGGTAGTCGGATACTGAATAAAACTATTGGTGGGGCATTCATTTCATGATACCAGCTGAATAACCCACAGGGCTATAAAACATTTGGATGAGAACAAAAATAATTTTCACCGTTTTGTTTTCCTAAAAAACACACAAAATTTTGTATTTGTACATAAATTTTTACACATTTCCCATTTGAATCTATGTTTCTAGCTCATGGATGCACTTTCATTTCTGCAAATCATATAGTCTATAATATAGGATATTTGAAACAAACTGGTAAGAAAAATTGTAATTATCTTGATAATAAGTATGTTTTACTTTTTTAAAAAGATGCAAAGAAACTGAATTTCGTAAAAAAACGTCATGAAAAATTATATTCAATCGATGGGGCATGCTTAAACAGAATAAAACAAAAACAAAACAAAAACATTTCACCGTTTCGTTTCCTAGAAAAATAAACCACACTTTTGACACCTGTAAAACGTGAATATATCTTTGAGTATTTTCTTTTCGAATTTGAAACTGAATCCAAAAATTAAAGTACTGAAAGGGGAGCATTCTATTCAGATGCTTTAGAGGGGAAATTTTGAAAATGTTTACGCACAGACAGATGATGGATGATAACAGATGCACACCATTCCATATGCTATCTCTTCGGGATAAAATTTAGGTAAAATCTGTTTTGAAAACAGTAGTGTTTCGTCAATTATTTATATTATTTTATTGGACACCAGAAAGAACAATTGTTGGGCAAAGAAAAAAAAAAAGATTCTAAAGTGTTGTTTTGTACTGTATAGTCCTATTGTGATTGGTTTCAATTTTGAATTGATTGGGCGGAAGAAATGCTGCTGGCATTTTCTTTTATCCCTGTTACTTGTTTAATGAATGTTGTCTTGTCTTCTCAGCCGTAGCACGGTCAAGATTTGACTCATATCGGAGCCAAACTTCTTTCAATCCTGTACCATAATTTATTTTGTACTATATATATGTAACTTCTATGAATAGAATATTGTTTAAATCGAAATTCTTCTCGACTGTAGACAGTGTTCCATTGCAAATTTTACCAGCAATTGATTTTGTCGACATTGTCAAGATCCATTTAATATCTGTACTGCTGAAGTTAAAGATTGTTATTCTTAATAGTAGCAAGGGTGCAAGCATGTGTATTCACCCATTTTTTTATTCATGGGACTCCACATTCCGCAAGATGAGCAGCATTAGGAAGAAATACAGGATAATTAATTAGTCACAAAATATTGACATTTGGCAAACTGAGTTATATTGGAGTTTTACTCTTGTTTGTTTTGTTAATAGATCATTTAGGCTGGGCCACTGTGCCTTGGTCTGGCAATAGCCGCTTTATAGGTAAACAGCAGTACAACAATACTTATGAAGAGTTTTGTTGGCATTTTATTGCGTAAATCTAGGTTCTCTTGACTGCATTGTTCGCAGTTTTCTACCTTTGTTTCAAATTAACCAGGAAATGCCATTAAGTAAGCATTTTACTGCATATAGCGTCACGGAATATTCCTCAGGGCGGACCATGAAAGACTCTTCATTAACTCCAAAGATAAAAGAGCGACCGTAGTGTGTCTCAACTGGTTAAATGCTGACTGCTATCACTATGCAAAAGACTAAAATCCATTGCACCCATTTGCAAAAGCTCACTTCTAACTGCACTAATCTGTAAGAAATCATGCTTCCTTCTAGATTTTTAAATGACGATAAAATCTTATAGTAATTTATCTGTATATTATTAACACTTTTAAATTTAGACAATCTGTATTATTGTAATCTCTTAATTATCTCTTATGCATGTACAGTACCATGATGTATTTATTATGTCTATTTTTTCTTAATCATATTATGCACTTGTATTGTAATGTGGTCGGTAAATAGCTATTCATGGCTAGTATTAATTGTTACTGTCACCGACGTTAAATAAATTTTGACTTTGACTTTGACTTTGTAAGACATAAAATGATGACTGCTGTCTTTTTCTTGTTAAATTAGATTAGTCAGACAAGAACAAAGTCATAACAACACTGCCTAGCCTTCACAACCCAGTAATTTCATCCTTGATGATGCGTCAGTACAATCAGTTGGATTCTACTATGCATTGTATAGCACAGCGATCTTAGCTTTGGACTTTTTTTAAAGAAGCCACCTTGTATTCACCCATCGGCAAATTATTAATGTAATGTATTTATACGCGTTAATCGGTAGGATAAACATTGATTTCAGTCGCAAACTGAAGCCTTTTTCAATTTGAATAAATCAACATTGATTATGACGAATCATTTTGCCTTGTTCAATGGGCTGGAATTTCGAACCTACACAGAAATATCAGAATTATCTTCTCTGTTTCCAAATGTAGAACGCGTAGCGTAGGCTTACAAAAACAGAGATATGTTAAGCTTTCTCCAAAACCGTTTTGCCAACCAAGGCAATAGACGGACTTACAGCCCGCCCAATTAAACAGATAAAAGAAAACAGAACAATTGTTTTAGCGGAATGATGGGAAATATGCTACGTGGTATATGCTAACAATGAAGCCCTGACCGTCTGCACGTCTGCCAATTACTTATCAAGTGCAACCCAGTCACTACAACTTTTTATGTCCTGTTAAAATTTCTTCTTATCTATAAAAAACAACAACAACAAATAAAAACAGAAACTCAAATTTTATACTCTTAAATGATTTCCAATACAAAATAGACTGGAGTCTGGAGACAGTATAAACTGTTGCTGTCCAGTTTGTCTAGCTTAATGGCTGCTGAGATGTAATTTTCTATGAGGTTTAGTTTTACTAAAGAAGGCTTTTAAAAAGAGTGCAGTTAGGCACTGTAAACTTTCATAACAGTTTCAGGAAAGTTACGTTCCAAGAAAATCCTGACAGAAGCGTACGGTGGGAAAAGGTGAATGTTGGCGTTAACTGAACGAAGAAAACATGCAAAAGCCAGCGCAAAATTGTTTTTAACAATTTTTTTGAGTAATACATTGCAGGTCAAACTAGCATAATAAAAGCACTGACCTGATAGAGGGCTAATGGTTTGCACATGCTGAGTCAGATATTTCCTGATCCAGGGCGTGTGTGTGGAGGGGTCCCATTCGGGCTTCAAATTTTAATACTCACTGATAGAAAAGACACTGCGCTCTTTAGACAACTGATGATGTGATATAAGCTGTGCAACAGAGTTTGAGCCTGTGTTATATCTGAAATAAAACAAGAATTGTAGAAATTACTTAGTCAACACTTGATGAAGTACTCGCTACTATTATCATAGCATTTGCACACCAGTTTATTAGCTTATTCTCGATATGAAACTGCTGTCAGATGGACTCTAGAAATCACATTTTTCATAGTCTGAACAACCGAACTCGCGCTTCGGCTTAGCAAGCAACCAAAAGTACGGAGAGACGTTGATCTGTACTTTTCGCAGAGAAGCAATTTTGGACAGATTTCTCTTCCCTGTAGTCATAAGATACAGCTCTCACGTGTGTATCTGCGTATTACAGGCATATAGGGTGACATGTCATAATTTCCAAATAGGTAGGCACAGGTTATTAGCCGAAACTACGTAGTCTGGCCCATGTTTCTTCTTCTGAATGTATTCTCTGCTCTTGAAGGAACTATTTCAGATTTTAATTTTACATAACCTTCTGGCAGTTGGGGTACTTGGTTATCGAGGCTCGCAGTATTATTGGCACAACATATGAAAGACGAAGCCTATCCCTCTGCTGTCGCTGCTTTTAACCGTTGCTAACTTTTAAAGAAGAAATTGATAAAACGTACAACTTTAATGACTAGAAATGTTTTATAAAGAAGAAAACAATGATGTCCCCCACGCCACCAGCCCATTTTACATTCCCTCTAATGAATGAAAAGCCTGTAAACATAAAATATCTATGCAAGTTTGGAGAAAATCCATCCACTGGTTCGAAAGATATTCTACATAGAAGACTATGTGCTTGAAAAATGGATCGGGGTCACCAACTGCTGAACATGTCTTAAACCTGTCCAAACAATATATTCGTGCAAGCCTGATAAATATCCGTCAGTTGGTTCTAGGAAAGAGAGAAAAAATAAGCATTTATAAGCTTTTGACTTTGAAAATGGGGTCTAGGTCATCAAAACATAGTAGTCTCTTTAGGCTGTCACAAAGGTACATATATGAAAATAAAGTGGAAATCAAGCCAAAGGCTAAAGAGACATATCAATTTTAGTGAACATTTTAAATATCTAGCTCCTCTTGTTATCTTGAAAATGAGGTCAAGGTCACCAAAATTTTATAAGCTCTTAAGCAAGCTAGTCCGAGTGATGTATCCATACAAGTTTGGTAAAATTCTATCTATTGGTGCAAGAGATATCGTGGGTACAAGAACTGCCATCTAAGTCCTCAAGTGACCTTTGAAATAACGTCAAGGTCACCAAAATCTATCCGGTTTGTAAACTTGTCCCAATTATGTATCCATGAAAGTTTGGTGAAATTCCATTTATTAGTTTAGGCGACATCGTGGGCAAAAGAAATTGTCATCTAAGTCCTTCAGTGACATTGAAAATAAGGTCAAGGTCACTAAATCTAAGTAGCTTTTAAACTTGTCCCAATCATGTATCCAAGAAAGTTTGGTGAAATTCAATCAATTGGTTAAGGAGATAAAGTGAGTACAGGCAACTGTCATCTAAGTCCTCTAGTGACCTTGAAAATGAGGTTAAGGTCACCAAAATCTATTCGAGTCTTAAACTTGTCCCAGTGATGTAGTAGGTACAAGTAATTGCCATCTTAGTCACACAGGGACCTTGAAAATGAGGTTAAGGTCAACAAAATCTAATCAGCTCTTAAGCTTGTCCCAGTGATGTACAAGGGTCATCCAAAACGTTCTGTCACTGGACTCCTACCTTTTTCACAAGCGTGTTAGTTTATCTTAGAGGACACTTTACAATGATATCAAGCGCATGGTGGATTAAAAGAGATGGCTGAGTTACGTGCTCATGTAATGTGTTAGTCAAAGACACTGGCATATTTCCTGTTTTGTGTTTCTGCTTGAGAGTATATCATGCTGTATATTTCAATAACTACATATCACAGGTAATTGAAATTTTCGGAGACATTTTCAGTAACATTCAAAAACATCATACAGGAAAATGAATGATAAAAATGGGTTACATGCAGCAAAAACGAGGGATATCTAAGATGTAATTGAATGTACTATCCACGTGACCTTCCAGAAATCACTGTCGCGCCATTTTAGGGTATTTTTTTAATTGTGGATTAAATTAAGTGTCAATGATATACTCCAAGAAGTATTTATTTTAAAAGCTCAAAAGATATACATTTATCAAGATACTGCGCTTAGAACATAATTTGAGTGATTTACTTAGGCGTTTTACTGCATCCAGCCTTTCATAAACAGTACTGAAAACTTCGTACAATGCTTCGAATGACTCTTGGATTTTTGTGCTATGTTCATCTGTGCCTGGAAAATAACAGACACCGACTACGATATTTGGCATTGTTTATGAAGGAATTGCTGCACCTTTCAAAAAGCCAATCTGCACGTTATGCCAGTATAGTAAAGGTATACCATTTTCGAGGCAGATTGTAAATGCACTATTAAGGGTACGAAGAATGTTTTTCTACAGTAAAATTACAAAGAGTACGTCTTTTAAATACCATTATATTAAAGTAAATATCTATTTTGGTTTTCCAGATAAAATACCAGTGAAATAACTTTTTGGATGATCCTCGTAGTATCCATGCAAGCCTGGTAAAATTTCATCTATAGGATCAGGAGATATAATGTCCCAATGATGTATCCGTGAAAGATTGGTGAAATTCCATCCATTAGTGAAGGAGATATCGTGGGTTCAAGATAATGTCATCTTGGTCCTCCAGTGACCTTGAAAATGAGGTTAAGGTCACCAAAAGCTAATCAGCTCTTCAATTTGACACAATGATGTAGTATCCATGCAAGTTTGTTGAAATTTCATCTTTTAGTTGAGGAGATAAAGAGGGTACAAGAAATTTTCATCTAAGTTATCCAGTGACCTTGAAAATGAGGTCAAGGTCAACAACATTTCATCAGCTCTTAAGCTTGTTCAGATAATATATCGACGCCGACAACCAGGATCCGCACTGAAAACAAAATGTCCCCCTCACTTTTGAAAGAGGGGGGGGGGACAAACTATGCAGTTTCTTATTATTTTCTGTTGTTAAGCAGTTTAAAAACCTGTGATACCTTCACTCAAATTTGAACAGTTAGCCTACTGAATAAGACAATGTATCGCAACGCCGGACCCAGTCTAGTTATCGCCGAAAACATGGAAAATTAGACGTGAAGTAAGCATTTATCAAACGAAGTGGCACGATAATATTTAACTTGATGGTATATTGTGCTGTATGCTGGGCACCACAAATGACTTCGAAACAATCCTTTTCCACCTTGTCCTGTTTTAAGCTGCCCAAGTTAAGCTGGTAAAGCCCATCCCTGTCCACTCTTTAATATTGCCTTCCCACCTCTTCTTTTGTCTATCGCTCTTTTTTGCTTTGATTGTGCCCTGTAGAATTGTCTTTGCTAAACAAGAAGCCCTTGAGACATGGCAAAACTACCTTAGTTTCTGTTTCTTTACCAGCGTCAAGAGTTCATCATATTCTCCAAAGGCAGCTTGTACCTTTCTACGAACCTCCTCATAGGTTATATGGTCCTTGTACAAAATGTTCAGTAACCTTCGGCAGCATCTCATCTCAAAGGCCTGCGTTCTTTTCTCTAAGTCTGCTGTCAATGTCAACGATTCACAAGCATACAGAAATATGGAAATGACAAGGGAGCGCATAAGTTTCACTTTTGATCCAAGAGATATGTTGTTATCTCTTCAAACTGGTTTCATCGTTTTAAGAGCTGAAGTGGCTTGTGCAATTCTTGAGAGAACCTCTTGTTTTGGGCCATCATGTGAGATAACTGCTCCAAGGTATTTGAAGCTTGTTACGGTACCCAGCTTCTGATTCTGCCCTTTTACCTTGATCTCCCTCTGATTGTCATTTGCCGTATACGTGAAGCTTTAAACTGGTTTATATCCGCTTTAGATAATGAAAACGGCAACTGGTTAATTCTTTGTTATTAATAAAAGAGGACTGATCAATTCGGACACCAGAAGGAAAACTACAATTCAGATCACAAGTTTAATTAGGTCAATAGATTTTCCACAACACACTGAAATCTCTGTGATAATTCATGACACAGCTTTCAGCAAATTTAATAATTATGGCGGTGAGGTTGCAAAACACTTAACTTATTCGCAAGAATAAAATAAAAAAGTAACCCGTATAGAACTATGACATTAAAATGTATGTTTCATACAAGAGAAGGCAATCTAATAGTTTTGACTGGTTAATCTTTCTGTTCTTGGTTTAATGGCCAGTCATTTCACAGTGTAAGTGTTTTATGTGCGCACTGACAGTTACTTTGAATATTCATAAGTTATTTGGCTAGCTGCCTGATTTATCAAAACAGAATCAAAATTAACTTTGGACAGGGCATACATAAAACAATATTTTTTTATAATTTATCTGCATGTACTTAGATGTTTATCCAACAGAAATAATTATTATTTTCATATTTACGATCCCTACACCCGTTATCCCACCCCCACCGCACTAAAGGTTATAGTGTTAGATTCGTTTCAGTGCAGAGGATCCCACTCGTGTCGGAGTTGCCATGAATTGTTTATCCACTTTATCTCTTGAATCAAGAAGAGTAATTTTAGCTAACTTGCAATGATATATCATTGACAAAGGCCACAAAACTGTTTAGATTTTAGTTACTGTCACACCATTTTCATGGTCACAGAATGTCTAAGTGCATGAAAAAGTAAATAGGAAAAATTGCAGGAACTGACAAAAATTTAATCCCAGATCCAACCCAATACACTATGTGGGAAAAGACAACACAAAATTAGTCACCACCAAAGACATCACCAGTGGCAGTCATGTGAACAGCATTTCTCATGAAGGTGGTCACCAGACTAGCCTTAGCATCACAAACAATATATCAATAACATACATAGATACATAAAACAACCGAGACGAAAAAAAGAGAAATGCCGCCTTAGGACGGCCAGTCATGAAACTATTGTGTGTGTGTGTTGGGGGAGGGGGGGGGTCGAAACGGTTTAAGTCGATTAAATATCGCACTTGGTTCTGCTTTGGTTCATCAGACACTAAGTTGTACAGTGTGCTTGGTTGATTCTTAGTTCATAAGTGTAATATCTCAGAAACATAGGAATCAAAATTAAAACTAAGATTAAACAAAAAAGGACTCACAGAAATAGCAATACTCCAATTACGGAGCAGAAGAAACCTGCCTTCATAGTGAATAGACTTACAAGACAATCCCAGTTTCATGTATAATCGTGCATTCCCGGGCAATTTGAGCAAAGTACTGTTGTTTCTGTTCAGATTCGTTTGCGTTGTCTGCTTCATCCTATAGGAAGTAAAAAAACAGGCAAATATCAGAAATTAATACAATGAAATCCCTTATCCAGCTCTCAAAACTAATAGGGAAAGAAGCACATACAAATAGAAATTAACACAAGTTAACCAAAGACCGAACCGAATGAGCAGCTCTTTTGCAAACAGATTGTCATTCAGCTACCCCAATAACCGCATTAACATCTATTTTTACTTATTTTTTATTATAATTACAAAACAAGACAAAACAGAAGGCATATTGGGCAGCGATACAGGTAACCAAACCGTCAGATCATAGACAAGCGGACACAGCCACAATATAACACCAAGGAACCGCAACAGTCGTATCGCCTTGGAAAGGCCAGTAAAAAGATTACTGGGGGGGGGGGGGGGGGGGGGGGCTTAAACCAGTTTTACTGGACCCAAATGAAGGTGGTAAAAGTGCCCAAATCATATGTCCTTTTAACATTGCCAATTCCGAAATATTTTAGATGCACAAATATTGACCACAAAATAGAGGTGTAATCAGATGCTCGCAAGTAGTAAGCATCATCTGCCTATTATAATACACCCGCCATATCTATGTATCAGTGGAAAAAGTCAATGAAAAGGAAAGTCCGATATTTGAAAGCTTAACTAAGCTTCGGCTGAGGCCATCAAATCGGAAATTATTTTAGAAACGGCCATATTGTAGGGTCCAACGAGGTAATGTCTCCCATTTTTAACTGTCGACACAAGCTTTACTTTCTAATAACCCTGTGTCAACAGTTTACGGGTGAGCAGCTTCCCTCTTTCAACAAAGTCTTGATATTTGATACAGGGTCTAGCATAGCGGACTTGCTGAGAAACATAAACTCCGTATGCAGGTGCCGAAGGGATATTACTGCTAAAAAATGGAAAGTTAACTATGGGAAAATCGAAATCGTCCCTCTTGTCATAAAGGCTAGTCACAAGCTTTCCTTTGTCAATATAGAGATACTGTTTACGTATGAGGCAGATGAAGTGGACTCTGTGGTGTCTTTAATTTCAAACTTATTTGATTGCCAAACTAAGTGCCTATGTTAAAGATAAAAACTAAGTGACTATGATAAAGATAAAGAGAGTAATTTATTGTTTGTTGGGATGTTTTTGTCTTGTCGATTTTTCTCTTTGATGTTGGGGATAGGGTTTGGGATTTGATTCAGTCAGTTCCTGAATTGTAGTTACTCTTTAAATTTCCTATTCAATGTAATTATATGCCAATAGTCTCTATGGCAGAACAATGAGCTAAAGCTTACAAACAGGTGGATTCAAATGGCTGAAAGAGGATAAATGGGACAACATATTTAAAGAGAAGGAGGACGTCGGGCATTTTGCTGAATGTGAATTAGAATATCTCGAAAATTTACATTACCTGCATAATGATAATCCTCTTGTCCAAGAAAAACTAGTTGTACGAGATTAATTGCTATCACCTTATTGCAAAAGTCTAAAACAGAAGTTTAATTTACCAAGTGACAAACAACAAAATTGAGTATTTTGCTGAATGTGATTTAGAATATCCTAAACTTTACACGACCTGTATAATGATTATCCTTTCGCCCAAGTAAAACTAGTTGTACAAGATGAATGGCTATCATCTAATTTCAAAAGTCTAAAACAGAAGTTTAATTTACCGAGTGACAAAACATTAAAGTTGATTCTGATTCCAACCCTCTTGGCAAAACAATGGAAAATTTGAAAAGAGAATAAATATTAAACTCACTCAGTGAAGACATCCTTAAAAAGCATGTTGCAAAAGCTAATTTCTATCTGATGAAATATTTGATAAAAACTTATTTGCAATTAACAGAATTAAAAAAACAATAAGTCTTAAATAGTAAAGTAAAAAGTTGTTTTTATCTGGTGAAATATTTAATAAAAACTTATTTGCATTTTAACAGAATTAAAAGACAATAAGTCTTAAATAGTAAAGTAAAAAGATAGGAATTGTCAAGAATTAATACAATCAAATCCCACATGTCGCTGTCGAAACAAATAGGGAAAGAAGCACATACACACAGAAATTGACACAAGTTTACGAAAGACAAGCATAGTATACCGAATGAGCAGCTCTTTCCCCAACAGATGGTCGTTCAGCTACCCCAATAACAGCATCAACATCTATTTTTACTTATTTTCATTTCAGTTACAAAACAAAACAAAACAGAAGACATATTGGGCCGCAATACAGGTGACCAAACCGCCAGAGACCGTAGACAAGCGGACACAGCACAATATAAAATCAAGGAACCACAGCGGAAGTACCTATTTACCTATTTATGTTGGGATGAAGCCTTGGATCATCAAGATGATCTAAGGCTAGATTCAACTGGATCAGCAAACATGAACCAATTGAATGACTGTACTTGACTTGTCTTAAGTCTAATGTATGATTTCCATTACAGTTACATGTTAAACACGTATGATAAAAACAAGATACTGTAATGTTTACAGATACTGAGATACGTTCGTATATTAGGCCATACTGTACAAATACTGAATCAAAGATTATGCCGGTCTGAAACCTAAAATGTATTCATTTCACCTGGTTGATTCTGTTCTATTCTATGCCATAACCTTACAAGGTCGTTAGGGCACCACAGATACTTCGAAACGATCCCTTTCCGCCTTGTCCTGTTTTTAGCTGCCCTAGTTGAGCTGGCAAAGTCTATTCCTGCCTGATCTTTAATGGTGCCTTCCCACCTCTTCTTCTGTCTGCCTCTTCTTTCTTTTTTCCTTTAGTTGTGCCATAAAGAATCGTCTTTGCTAAACCAGAAGCAAACTTAGTTTCCGTTTCTTGACCAGGGTCAGGAAAGTAAAAATATATGCAAATGATCAGGAATTAATGCAATCAAATCCCACATTCCGCTCTCAAAACCAATAGGGAAAGAAGCACATACACACAGAAATTGACACAAGTGTACGAAAGACACGCACAGTAAACCAATTAGCAGCTCTTTCCCAAACAGATGGTCATTCAGCAACAGATGGTCAATCAGTTCATCATACTCTCCACTGGTTGCTTGGATCTTTTTGTGAACCTCCTAATTGGTTTTATGGTCCTTGTACGAAATGTTCATTTATCTTAAGTGGCATCTCATCCCAAATGCCTGCGTTCTTTTCTCTATTCCTGTTGTCAAGTTCCACGATTCACAGGCATATGGAAATGACTAGGTGGCGCATAAGTTTCACCTTTGATCCAAGAGATATATTATTAGATGAACTAAATGAAAATATGTTGATGAATGAACTAAAAATATAATGATGTTGGAAAGGAAGTTGTTGAAAAATTCATGCCATTTGATGATTACCGAGATACTTTGTTTAACTCTAAGACTTTACAAATGATGCATTCTATGAAAACAATTAGATCACACAATCATATGAAATAAAGACTTGTGAAATAACAAAGCGGAGTCTCTCTTGTTATGATAATAAATGATACATTCTGGTAGATATATAATAAGACGCCATTGGCACATGGATATAGGTTGTGTAAAGATTAAATAACTGAATACTCTACCAATTCCCGTGGGGTACACCTTAGTATTTGTCTCCCATTTTTTTCATGAATTATCTCTCCTTGCTCTGTAACCCCTAGATTCTATACTACTGCTGTTATTCTGTGTTTAATGTTTCCTTTTCAAACCACAACGTATGCGTTTCATTTACATGATGACAAGGCTCTCTGTGGCAGACAGAAATCATATATCCAATTTTACGCCCGTATTTCTCTTGATTTACACCGCTCATGTCTAAAATTCTACATGATGTATGTTTACTCAAATACAAATAATATTGTATGGTAAACTTACTAAATGAAATTCTTGACTAGCGACACTATGTGTAAATGTAGATTCTGCCCATTTTGCAGGTGCACCGTACTGGATGATTCGATTATGTTATAAATGAATGTTTGAAGATTTGGTTGTTTTACTAAACAAACCATATCGTTACGCTTCATTTATGTGGAGTTTAGCGGACAGATTTTTCAACAGACGGTTGGTATTCCAATGGGCTCTAACTGCGCCCCCTTACTTGCTGACATGTTTCTTTATGGGTATGAGGCGGAGTTTGTACAAGGGCTCTTAAACGAGGGTAAAAACACCTTGCACAGAAATTCAACTTCACCTACAGGTACATAAATGATGTTCTGTCTCTGAATAATCCAAAGATTTCGGAGTTTATTGACCTCATCTATCCATGTGAACTTGAAATTAAAGATACCACGGAGTCCAATTCATCTGCCTCACACTTAGATTGTTATCTCTATATTTACAATGGAAAATTTGTTACAAAGCTTTATGACAAGAGGGGCAAATTCAATTTTCCCATGGTTAACTTTCCGTTTTTGAGCAGTAATATCCCTTCTGCACCTGCATACGGAGTTTATGTTTCTCAGCTAGTCCGCTATGCGAGAGCCTGTTTCAAATATCATGACTTTGTGGAAAGAGGGAGGCTGCTCACCCGTAAACTATTGACACAGGGTATCAGAAATTAAAGCTTGTATCGACAGTTAAAAAATTATATGGGAGACACCGTGGCCTCGTTGATCCCTACAATGTGGCCGTCTCTAAACTAATTTCCGATTTGATGGCCTCAGCCGAAGCTTAGTTAAGCTTTCAAATACCGGATCTTCTTTTTCACTGAATTTTCCTTCTGATAAATAGATATAGCGGGTGTGTTATAATCGGCAGGTGGTGCTTACTACTCGAGAGCACCTGATTACACCTCAATTTCGGGGTCCATATCTGTGTATCTAGCTTGGCATTCGGCCCATGTATTTAGGTTCTGGCTTTGAGTATGACAAGGTACATAACCAGTACATTACTTTCACCAAGATGTTTTATTACTTGCCCATTCCTGAAATACATGGGCCTGGAGAAGTTTCTTGAAGGAAACTGGTATACAGGTCGCCTCAGGAAGGTAAGCAGAGTTCAAATTCCCCCACTTTACAAGGAACCTGTTATCTGACCTCTGGCAGAAGTTCAATACAGGTCATATTTATGTAATAGTTAACAAACTCTGTCTATCCGGCTATTGCTTATACTGCAGGTTTTGAAGCTGGTAATATAATAAGTATAGATGTCCCAGAAATATCAGTTCGTAAAAAATAAATCCCGTAAACATCTAAAAATTGGGCCTTAAGCATTTAACATAATTATTTTCATCAAGGTTTATACATCTTAAGGCATCAGTCTTATTAGGGTCTACACCCAAAAGCAGCAGTCTTATCAGGGTCTACAACCTTTAGGAGCAGTCTAAAGGAGCAGATTTATTAGGGTCTTCATCTTAAATCAGCAGTCTTGTCAGGGTCTTCATCCTAGAGAAGCAGTCTAATAACAAGTCCGTTTCCGAGCAGTCTCATTAGAATCTACAATCTAGAGGAGCATCAGGGTTTACATCCTTAAAGAGCAATCTTATCAGGGTCTTCATCCTAAAGAGAAAGTCTTATCAGGGTCTAAATCCTAAAGCAGCATTCTCATCAGGGTCTACAACCTGAGGGAGCAGTCTTAAAGGGGTCATCATCCTTCAGGAGCAATCTTATCTGGGTTTACATCCTTAAGGAGCAGGGTCAATATCAAAAGGAGCAGTCTCATTAGGGTCTGCATTCTAAAGGAGCATCAGGGTCTACATCCTTTAGGAGCAGCCTTATCAGGTTCTTCATCCTAAGTGAAAAGTCTAATCAGGATGTACATCCTAAAGAAGCAGTCATATCAGTGTCTCCAGCTTAAAGGAGAAGTCTTATCTGGTCAGGGTCTACATTTTTAAGGATAAGTCTTATCAGGTCAGGGTCTACATCCTTAAAGTTCAGTCTTATCTTGTCAGTGTCTACATCCTAATGGATCAGTCTTATCAGGTCAGGGTCTAAATCCTTAAGGAGCAGTCTTATCAGGTCTGAGTCTACATCCTTAAGGAGCAGTCTTATAAGGTCAGAGTATACATCCTTAAGGAGCAGTCTTATCAGGTCAGGGTCTACATCCTTAAGGAGCTGTCTTATCAGGGTCTTATCATCCTAAGTGAAAAGTCTAATCAGGATGTACATCCTAAAGAAGAGTCATATCAGTGTCTCCAGCCTAAAGGAGAAGTCTTATCTGGCCAGGGTCTACATCTTTAAGGATCAGTCTTATCAGGTCAGGGTCTACATCATTAAGGATCAGTCTTATCGTATCAGGGTCTACACCCTAACGGAGCAGTCTTATCAGGGTCTACATCCTTAAGGAACTGTTTAATCAGGTATACCCGCCTAAAGGAGCTGCTAAATTCTATGTTCTAAAGGAGCTCTCTGGTCGGAGTCTTCATCCTAAAGGAGCAGTCCTATCTGGGTCTTCTGCTTTAAAAAGTTGTCTATTTAGGCGTACATCTTAAGTAGCTGTCATATTCGAGCCTACATCTTTAAGGAGCAGTCTCATCAGGGGCTACATTCTAGGAGCAGTCTTATCAGGGTCTGCATCTTAAAGGAGCAGTCGTATCAGAATCCACTTTGTTTTCCAATGCAGAAATGCAAAGACAGAACTGGGTTCCATGGTACCATGGTAAATTGGATCTGGCTTTATTATGAAACTTGAAGCATTTGCTGGGCCTCGATATTACTATATTGATAAAGTAGGGGGGTGCTACTTTGTACTACAAAATAATTTATAAGGTAATTTGGATAAATATCTGAATAAATATCAAATAAAGAAAAAATTGGAAATTGTGGTTTCTCAACTTATCCAGCCACCACCAGTACTATACAATTGTTGATATTTAATGTTAGCAATAATTCTTAATTCAACTTTTACTATTGAATGGTTCAACATACCCTTCCCTTAAAAATGCAAATAGAAATTACAACTTGAATGTATGCTTATTTATTTTTGGAGTCATTAATATATGGGCTGCCATTAAGCCTTAAAACTGAAACTAGCAAAAATTTACACAAATGATTTTGATAGGAAATAAGCAAACTAGCTGCAACTGTTCCAACATTCCTTTCATTGCCGAATACCTTTAAAGTTACTCTTACAAATAATTCTTGCTTGGTGAAACTACATTATAAGATATCCACACAAACAAATATCATACACCTTATGTCAAAATGGAGAAAATTTTGAAGATGCCATTTACAGATTTCAAATGGTCAAAAACAAAATTATTAAAAGTTTTTATGAATTCCAATAAGACTGATAATAACCATTAATATATTGTCTGAAACAGTGTGAGATATTAATATTTTTTATCATGTAAGCTTTATTAATTTGTCAGCTTTCTGTTTGCCATGGTATCATGAGAGTGTATTCTGACAGGCAAATAGATAGCATGACTTTGTTCGAGTCCTGCTTGTAAATAATAACAGGATTTATATGAACATTAAACTACATAACATCTTAAAACATGGTTTGTTGAAAATACTATTGTGCATCAATCAATGCAGTGTTGGACACAGCATGTGCTGTCTCACTTTAAACATTAAGTACCATGGTACCATGGAATTCCTGGCTACACAAGAACTAATAAGATTGTTCAATACTAGCCTTGGTTTGATCTTGACCTTTTTTACGGCAAAGTAAAATTTGCTTTCTTATAGTTTTATATTGGAATATGCAGTGTCATAATATTTCATGGAAATTATTGAAGATTTTTGCATAGGTATGGTGTAAACAGTCATCTTAATGAGTACACGAAGAGTTGTGAGTACAAGAGACCAAGGTCATTCTCTGACCTTTGAACCAGATCTCTCATATTTTAAAAATTTTAAACATCTCCTTTAAAGCCAATGTGCCAAATGTGACCAAATTTAAAATGCAATTCCAGGGGTTGAGGGCACATAGATTTGTTTAAATGGTCTAGGTCACTTAGCCATCATAGCCGCCTTTCGACATTGTTAATTTTCCGTTTTTGGATGGTGATGTTCCCCGCACCACTTCTTATGGTGTTTACATTTCTCAGCTTATTCGCTTCGCTAGGGTGTCTAGTCATCTGGCTGATTTCAATGCTCGTAATAAAAGTTTGACTGCCAAGCTTTTACAGCAGGGGTATCGGTATCATAAACTTCGGAAAGCTTTTTCTAAATTTTATCGTAGACACATTGAATTGGTTTCTAAATATAAAACAGGGTTAAGGACACTTTTGCAACAAGGCCTATCGGAACCTGAATTTTATGGTGACTTAGTATATAAATTACGCAAAATCGTAGGGAAAAAAGAATTTCCTGATCAATTTAAGAAAATTATCATACGATTTAAACACATTGGCTATAACATAGATGTAATGCGACAGTCTGCATGCTTAGTGGTTAACCCAATCACGGTTGACAACTTTGCTGTCCTCTTTAATTGCACGCCGGTGGGTATGGGTTCAGACTCTATGATAGCCCCTACATAAAGCTATATATTGCTTGGTTGGGGCCGGATGTTTGTCTGTTTCTTGGCCTACCGGGGTTCAACTGGTGGTCTTCTTTTGCTCCAGTGCCCAGTGGTGTTGCTGACGCCCTAGGGATCTCCAGGTGTCTCAACACGTTTTGGCTGTCGGGTCCTCATCCTTGCTTCATCGCGGTCTTTTCTTGATCTTAATTGTTGACCGTGATGACTCTCTGATAAGTGAGGGGACCTCCATACGAACCGAACTACCAACTAATTGTGTGCACCGCAGCGGAGGGTGAGGGTGAAGGTTTGGGCCCAATAAAACCGGTTTAACACCCCCCCCCCCCAGTAGTTATTGCTGACCGTCCCAAGGCGGTACTTTCGTTGTGGTTGCATTTGTTTTAAGTTCGGTGCTGTTTAATTTATTGTGTTCTCATTTTAACCCTTCTATAATAAAAATAGAAAATAGGTAAAAATAATTGTTAAATGTTTTTCGTATAATTTGTTTAGTCTGTTGTAACCCTTCTGTTGGTCTAAATTATTTAGTTCAATAAAGATAGCTGAGTTGCCACCTATTTGGGAAAGAGCTGCTGACTCGGCTTATCACTTGTAATTTATTGTTTGTTGGAATGTCTTTGTCAATCTTTCCCTTTGATGTTGGGGATAGGGTTTGGGATCTGATTCAGTCAGTTCCTGAAGTGTAGTTACTCTTTAAATTTGCGCATATGTTACAAAAAAACAAACTTTAAGAAATTTTCTTCTCCAGAAGCAACTGACTAATGGCCTTGAGAGTTGTAAAGTAGCATCGGATGATTTCTGGTGCATTTAAATGAGAAAATGCTAGAACAGAAAATGTAAAGGTTAAAGAATCCCATAGCCTAGTGGTCGTAGTGGCTGTGGGGGTGGAGGCCCACTGTATCTTGGGCACAGCATATGAAAGGCGGAACCCATTCCTCTCCTTTCGCTGCCTTATTCTTCCTGATTCGAAAAAGGTTTCCATTTACTGATGGGTTGACAGAGAGAACATTCCAGTCACGAGTTGATCCAAACCCGGATTCGAACTGACGACCTTCTGCACCGTAACCGAGCATCTCTAACCACTCGACCATAGCACCTCTCATAACATCAGATTTAGTGGAAATTATTGAGGATTTGGCCCTACAGTTGGTATATACAGTCATCTATATAAGTACATGAAGATTTTTTAGTACAAGAGGTCAAGGTCATTCTTTGATATTTTACCCAGGTCTCTCATATTTCGACAATTTGAACGTCTCAAAAGCCACAGGTCAGTTGTAACCAAATTTCACATGTAGATTTCAGGGACTGACGGAATAAACCTTTATTTCAACGGTCCAGTTCACAACATGACCGCCACGCGGTCAAGATCATTCCTTGACCTTTGACTAAGATGTCTCATATTTCGACAATTTCAAACAAGGCCACAAAAGCCACTGGGCAAATTGTAATCAAACTTTATATAGGGTCTCCAGGGCTTGCGGGAACGAATATTTGTTTAAGCGGTCCATGTTACATGACCACAATCGCCGCCAAGCCCATATATTCTAAAAATCTTTGAATTCTTATTTCTCTAGAAGTAACTGACGGACCGCCTTCAAACTTAATATATTAAAACGATTATAATACCAAACTGTTTAAATGATGACCTTGTGTAGACCTTGACTTTTTACTACGGCAAGAGCAAATTTGCATTCTGGTGCATTTATATGGGAAACTGCTTAAACATAAGAGTTCATTGAACTTGTGGAAGATTTTGGTGCAAAAGTTGATAAATACGTACTGTCCATTTTTTAAAGTGAGTACATGAACATTTTAAGTAATAAAGGTAAATGTCATTCGTTGCCCTTTAACCAATATCTCTCATATTGTTGCAGGTTCAATCTATTATGTTACTTCAAATGATGACCCTAGTTTTTCTTTTGACATTTTTACTCAAGTGTGCGATTCAGGGCCTCATGGTCGTCTTGTTTCCATTTTTTAAAAATTCATTTCTAAAGAAAAATGCCATGGCGTCGGACAGTTGTTAAAACTATATAAAATATAGGTAAGCAAAATAGGAAGCCTAACAAAATTTGACGATAATGGGCTCAATCTCTTAAAGATACTCAGCTTCTGATATGCCTTTCGACACAAATTACTAACATGCTGATCAAAGTTTAATTGATAATAAATATATAAACATAAAAGCTTTACAATTTGTTTGCATTTAGTGTCCATACCTGAAAACTTAATGTTAAAATTTCTTTTTAGTGTTTTCTTGCCAACGTCAATAGCTTGAATTTTTTTGGGATTGGCCTCCATAAAATTTTGTTAATTTAAATCAGTTAATCAGACTGCACTCCCTGGCTTTCTGCACTCCCTGGCTTTCTGGCCTAAAGTATGAGTCGAATAGTAATAACCATGAAAATTAAGTCACTATCGTCTGAATAATTGCACAAGGGTCCGTTTTCTATAAAATAAAATGCGTCATTAATGAAAACATTAAAAAAACAGAAGTCATAAAATTAGGCTTTGAGGGACCACCTTCTTTAATTCAGACCAACTGCTGACAACATTATTCAGTTTAAATTGTTGTTTTGGCCTGACAAGTAACTGTTAAATGCGTTACAGAATTGCCATACTCTGACAATTTAGAGACTAAAATGTCATGAGCATGAGTGAAGCAGTCAAATGCCTTAGTCAGGTCCATATCCATTGCTATCTAAACCCGTTCTCCGGTCTTCTGGCAATCTTAAAAAAGTTTTCTGACAGCAATGACCTTTCCTGAATACTCACAGGTACTGATGAAAAATAATTTTAAAGTATTGACTTAGTGCTCAGACGGAAAGATTAAAACAATTTTGATATATCTGGTAAAAAAACTTATTTGTTCGTAATTAGCTTTATCCATAGGGTCATTTATAAGTGTGTGTGGAGAGGGACATCAGTACTCGGGCCAATTAGTCAAGTTTATTAACCCGGTCAGAGGGTACTGAAAGACTGGTTTGCCTAGCTTCAAAATTTTACATGGAAGTTTAACTGCAAGATGCATTTGCATTTAGGTTTGCTTTAATTTTACAAATGCTTAGATAATAAGTCTTATCAAAATAATCACATGTACCTACCATTTCAGTCGCATATATAAAGAAATAATTAAACACCGTTGTTACTTCCTTTCGATATTTGCCTATTGTTTTCATAAAAAACGATCTTTGAACAACTATTGTATTTTTGTCTGGTTTAATTGTATTCCAAAAGTTTTCAGACTTCGTCCCACCCCCACAGCTCTCTGAAATGTAAATATTGGTTCTTTTTTCTATTTTGTATTTATTTACGAAATTTTTCTGTACCATATATTTTCCCCCATTTTTTTGTTATTTATATCCTTTTCATATTCCCTACAAAGTTTCTTTTTCATGGACTTTGCCTTTTTAGTTCATTTGAGCTGAAGTCTCACAAGGTGAGCTTATGGTTTAGGCTTGGTCTCCCAAACCGGTTAACCAGTCTTGATCAGTTTCATGTGCAGCATTGTATGAGTAGGAAATTGACTGAATATAGGTTTGGGCCAGATTGGTTGAAAACTGTGGTTTATGGCGACATAAGTTCCCATAGACTTGTAATGGAAAATATATTGTCTGGACCATATCGCCTTCGGTTTTGATTGGAATTTCTTCAAACTTGCAGGTATCCAGAACAGGCTTTGAGGGCGGAATGTGGGATTTGATTGTGCACGTTCGTAAATGCGGCCATACTATACATATCACATTGAAGTTACTTGCCACTGAAGTCTGAAATAGCTCACATTTGCTTGTTCCGGGCAAAGCGACTAGGCTTTTTAAGGTAGAAAGATTATGAATGCCTCGTTTTTATTTATTAGAACAAAACAAAGTTATTGTTCATAATGAAATCGGTCAACTGTGGAGTTATCCAGATATACACTATTGATGTCGACCTTAGAAATCCTAAGTTTTCGGGTAGATATGTCTGTACAAACAGTGGCAACCGAGAAAAGAATGATCCTAAGGAACCGGTCTGATCAGGGTCTACACGTTGCCATTCCACCTGCGCATTTTTAGGCATTACTCTATGATAGAACCGGAATAACAGGGGAATAAATAGTAGGAAAAGGGCTGGCTGTGCTTGCAGCAGGTGCGGACGGGGATGTTTCTAATAGTTTGTTTTAAGTCTCCTAGATTATAGATTATACGAGATGCAGGAATGAAAGTGCATTCATATGTTTGAGATTAGAGTTTAAATAAAGATTTGTAAAAAACATGTATGAAGAAATACATGTTTGCTAGAAACAATACGGTGAAAACGTTTTATTTTTCTTATCCAAATGCGATGTGGCCCTTTGGGTTATTTAGCTGGTATAATGGTTAGAATGATCCGCAAACATTTGTAATTATTATCGTTCTGCCTTAATCGAAATTTAATCAAACCTGCTGATAACTAGGACAGTCTTAAATTTTTGAGCATGTTTGAAATTTGGCCATATTGTATAATTCGTCTTATAGTTAATTGCCCTTAAATGGAAGTGGTCAAAGTACTCAAATCATATCTCTGAACTCGTAAGTCCTTTTAACATTGACGATTCCGTAGTATTTAGGGTACACATATATGGACCCCGAAGTTTAGGCGTGATCAGGTGCCCGCTAGTAGTAAGCATCACCTGCCTATTATAATACATCCGCCATATCTATGTATCAGTAGGAAAAGTCTGTGAAAAACAGAGTCAGGTATTTGAAAGCTTAACTAAGCTTCGGCTGAGGCCATCAAATGATAAAAAAACATATTTGTCTTTGTCCTACACATAGTCCTTTTAATTTGTTTTGATCGGTAGTGAATTTGCATACAAGAGGGCCAAGAGGCCCTGAATCGCTCACTTGAGCCAAACGGTTAAAAGTCATACTAGGGTCACCATTTGAACAAACCTGATAGTTTGCAACCATTTCCAAATGGTTCTAAAGAAAAAGAATTTTTAATTTTTTTCTATGTATTGCAATGGTTCAAACCCTGGACCCCCTGGGGTCAGGCCATTTTGGACCCTGGGGCCATCATTTGAACAATCTTGGTAATTGACCACTAGGCAATGCTACATCCTAAATTTCAAGCATCTGAGCATTGCGGTTCTGAAGAAGAAGATTTTTTGAATATTTTTCTATGTATGTCTATGGTTCAAACCCAGGACCCCCTGGGGCAGGGCCATTTTTGACCCTGGCGCCATCAATTGAACAAACTTGGTAAAGGACCACTAGGCAATGCATCATACATCTGCCCTAAGGGAATCTGGAGAAGAAGATATTTAAGTATATTTTGATTTTGAACCCAAAACTACCCACCCCAGGGCCAATTTGGATCCAAGGGCCAACATTTACACAAACTTTGTAGGACTCTACCAGGCAATGCATCATACCAAAGTTCAAGCATCTGAGCCCAGTTGTTCTGAAGAAGAAGACTTTTAAATATTCTTCTATGTATTTCTATGGTTCAAACTCAGGACTCCCTGCCACTGGGCCATTTTGGACCCTGAGGCCATCATTTGAACAAACTCGATAAAAGACTACAAGGCAATGCTGCATACCTAAATTTCAAGCATCTGAGCCAAGTGGCTTTGAAGAAGAAAAATTTTCAAAATTTTGAAGAAGAAAAAAATTTTCAAAATTTTTCTATGTATTTCTATGGTTTAAACCTAGGACCCCCTGGGGCGGGGCCATTTTAAACCCCGGGGTCATCATTTGAACAAACTTGGTGAAAGACTACTAGGCAATGCCAAATACCAAATTTCAAGCATCTGAGCCAAGTGGTTTTGAAGAAGAAGATTTTTGAACATTTTCTATGTATTTATATGGTTCAAACCTAGGACTACCTACCGCAAGGCCATTTTTAACCCTGGAGCCACTATTTGAACAAACTTGGTAAAGGACCATAAGGCAATGCATCATACCAAATTTCAAGCATCTAAGCCTTGCGGTTCTGAAGAAGAAGATTTTGAATATTTTTCTTTGCATTTCTATGGTTCAAACTTTTGACCCCATGCCAAGGGGCCATTTTTGATCCTGGGCCTTCATTTGAACAAATATGGTAAAGGACTCTAAGGCAATGCTACATACCAAATTTCAAGCATCTGAGCACTGTCGTTCTTATGGAGAAGATTTCGAATATTTTTCTTTGTATTTGTAGGGTTCAAATCCAGGACCCCCCTGGGGCGGGGCAATTTTGGACCCTGGGGCCATCATTTGGACAAACTTGGTAAAGGACCTCTAAGCAATGCCAAATACCAAATTTCAAGCATCGGAGCCAAGCAGTTCTGAAGAAGAAGATTTTTGAATATTTTTCTATTTATTTCTATGGTTCAAACCTAGGAATCCCTGCCCCCGGGCCACATTGGAACCTGGGACCACCATTGGAAAAAACTTGGTAAACGACTATTAGGCAATGCTACATACTTAATTTCAAGCATCTGAGCATTGCGGTTCTGAAGAGGAAGATTTTTTAATATTTTTCTATGTATTTCTATGGTTCAAACCCAGGTCTCCCTTGGGTAGGGCCATTTTGGATCCTTGGGTTATCATTTGAACAAACTTGGTAAAGGACCACTAGGCAATGCTAGATACAAAATTTCAAGCATCCGAGCCAAGCGGTTCTGAAGAAGAAAATTTTTGAATATTTTTCTATCTATTTCTATGGTTCAAACCACTTTGGACCCTGGGGCCACCATTTGAACAAACTTGGTAGAGGACAAATAGGCAATGCTTCATACCAAATTTCAAGCATCTTAGCCATGCTGTTCTGGAAAAGAAGATTTTTAAGTATATTTTAGTTTCGAACCCAAGACCCCCTGCCCCGGGGCCATCTTAGACCCTGCGCCTTCCATTTGAACAAACTTGTTAGAGGACCACCAGGCAATGCTACATACCAAATTTCAAGCATCTAAGCCAAACACTTCTGGAGAAGAAGATTTTTAAGTATATTTTAGTCTTGAACCCAAGACCCCCTGCCCCAGGGCCATTTTGGACCCTGGGGCCAGCATTTGAACAAACTTGGTAGAGGTCAACTAGACGATGCTTCATACCAAATATCAAGGGCCTAGGCCTAGCGGTTTCAGAGAAGATGTCGTTTAAAGCAAATTGTTGACGACGGACGACGCATGACGGACGACGCATTGCGCACCACGCACGACGGACGACGGACACTGGGTGTTCACAATAGCTCACCTTCAGCCTATGGCTCAGGTGAACTAATACGCGGGGTAAAAGATAAAAAAAATGCAGATAAAAGGCATGAACTTTCGGACGAGTTCGAGTTTGGGCCAGATCAGAGTAGTCACTTCAGGATTACTTACCCTTGTATACAGAAAAAAAACTCCCATAGGCTTACGATGGTGTATAATGTTGCCGATTCTGATTTTTGTTTTTGGAACTTGAAAAAAAAACAACTTTTCATGAAATGATCGGTTTTACTGCAAATTCCGTCGGAAAATGACCGAACAGTGTCCTTTTGATTGAATTTGGCTTTTTTTATTTTCATTTTTTCTGAACCGCTTGACCAAGCTAATTTTGGTATACTAGTTGTTTTCAAAACGTAAATATTTTGGTAAATGCTAGATTACTCTGCATTCAGTTATAACGGACCTGCCCCCCCCCCCCCCCCCCACACACACACACTCCCCTGAAAGCACTCAGGAAGCTACTGGGATCAAGAGCCACTGAGCGTGTAGTTCTGAACTTTCATACATGTATATAAATAGATCATGAAAATTGAGGGGACCTTTTTTAGCTCGCCTGAACGAAAGTTCAGGAAGAGCTATTGTTGTCACCCTGGCGTCGGCGTCCGCGTCAGCGTCCGCGTCCGCGTCCACGTCCGCGTCAGCATCAGCGTCCGCGTCGGCGTCCGGATTGGATGTTTTGTTTAAAGTTTTTTAAAGACCTATATCTCCTTAACCCATGGATGGATTCTTTGGATACTTGCACTGTAGTTAGATATTGGTCCAAAGTTTAACAGGGTACCACCCCACCCTACTCCTTGACCTTGATGTCAAGGTCATGAACTTTGAAAATTGGGAGTTTTTTGAACTGGATGTTTTGGTTAAAGTTTTATAAAGCCCAATATCTCCTTAACCTATCGATGGATTCCTTTGATACTTGTACTGTAGTTAGATATTGGTCCAAAGTTTTCCAGGGTACTACCCCCATCCCCCTCAGTGACCTTGATGTCAAGGTCATGGACTTAGAAAATTATCTTTTTATTTTTTCAATGTTTTGGTTAATGTTTTTTAAAGACATGTATCTCATGAACCCATAAATGAATTCTTTTTATATTTGCACTGTAGTTAGATATTGGTCCAAAGTTTTATACAGTACTACCCCAACCCCGCTCAGTGACCTTGATGTCAAGGTCAGGGACTTAGGAAATCGCTCTTTATTAAAGTTTTCTAATTGCATACTGATTCATAATGCTTGGCAGAGACTTAGTTTACACTTGAACTGATGTTAGACACTTTTTTGAGTTTTTACAAAACACTATATACTTACCCCACTGGATGACCTTGAAGTCAAGGTTATTGACTTTGAATTTTGGTTAAAGTTTTATATTTATGAAGACATAATTTCACAGTGCCACAATGGACTCAGTTGATACTTATACATGTACTTGGACTGATGTTAGATAATGGTTCAAGGTTTGATACATCCCAGCCTCCCCCTCCCCCCCCACCCCTACCCCACTCTTCCCCCTACCCCCTTAGTTCGTTGACCTCAAGCTCATGAACTTTGAAATTTCATGTAATTTTTTTCTTATTTTAATTTTATTTTACGACATTTCTGAGATAGCTTTTGTTTATAAATGTGTTGTCATTATGGACATGCTTGCCTGAGGTTTTATGCATAGCAGTCCACACCACCATAGTGACTGTGTGATGGGCAAGCACCTATTCAGGCGAGCTATGCTGTCAGGCGACAGCTCTTGTTATCCAACCTCGGGCATTTAATTTTATCCTCTCATTTTTCCTGTTTTAGTAATGAACGGCCGTCTTATTGTCACAATATCTGAAAATGTGTTTGTGCTAGGATGACGATATTCCACATAGAGACTGATGGTGATAAATGCAAGAGCTGATTATATGTTCAGCAAATTGCGTCAAAAATAAAAATAAAATAAATATTAAAAAAAATAAATGAGTTATCCGCTTGTTTGAATTTAGCATTTTCTTACTTTTTGAACCTCTTGCCTTGGAAGTTGAATTTGGTATAGTAGTTGTTCCTACTGGGTAATATTTAAGTAAATGATAGATAACTCTGTAGAGGATCTATATTGTTTTTGCTCCGTCAAACCTGTACTTTAAGAGTTACCACCCTTTGTTGAAAACAAAAGGAATTGTTGCTACCATGATATCTGAAAACGTATTTAAGGTAGAATGGTGATATTTAAAAAAGTCGGAAGTGAAATATGCAAGTAATGATGAACTGTTGGCAAATTCTGTGACAAAAATGACTAAGATATGTACCTTGTTGTTTGACTTTGGCATGTTTCCATTTTCTGAGCCGCTTGACCTAGGAAACTAATTTTGCGAACAGTAGTACTTATTAGTATCTCAGTTATTTTGGTAAAGGTGAAGAAACTTGGCCTTCGATAATGAAGTAGTTTGTCTCCCTGATAGTCAGTACTTAGCGGCTGATGGGCCCAAAAACTACTGGGCGTAGGCTTTTGAAATCCGATACACGTGTAGTTTTAGTATTACCTTCCGATTGTCGATTACCATGATATTACATAAAGTATTTGAACTAGAATGATAATATTTCATGACAGGCTGTTTGTGAGATATGAAAAAATGGTCAGCTTTTTGGCAAATTCAACCCAAAATGACTAAGTTATGCCCATTGTTGTAATTTAGCATTTTCAACGTTTTCATACTTTCAAACAAACACATTGCTTGGAATTTTCTTAGTAATTTCTATAAAAGTAACAGAACTTTGCCCCATTTCAGGCTTAGACTTAGAAAGAGTGTCACTTGTAGTAGCAATGATTGGGGGCATATGGATTCACGAACACATATATTCTAGTTGAATGTGTACCGGATAAAGCAAATTTATATTTATCGAAACACAGTTGTCAATAGCCAGGATAGGAATAGTCCAATTTGCATTCGAGTTACTTGCCCTTGAGTGTTTAAATATCTCATTCTTTTTTACCTTGTGTTATGTTTAATGCATGTCTGCTGGAAATTGGGTGACTTGTTTTATTAGTGTATATACTTTGGAGTTTTTTTTCTCCACTGAAAAGCATATTTTATTAGGACATGCTTGATCACAAACCGGGGCAGGTTTGATTCAAACATGTCACAAGCTGCGTTTGGATCCCATCCAGCAGCCTGAACTGAAGAGAAATCAATTCCATGAAGATCAAGCAAACTTCTACTTCTACTGACCGTAAAATATATAGAGGATATGAACGTTGGTCATGTCAGAATGTATGTGACGCCTTATCATATCTCTTAGATAATATTTTTATCAGATTTGGTAATACAGACAAATTGTTGGTATTCCGATGGGTACAAATCGTGCTCCTCTTGTGGCCGATTTATTTTTATTTTTGTTATGAAAGAGATTTCATGACTTCTCTTTCTGTTGATAATCAAGCTGATATCATTGAGGCATTTAACTCAACCTCTAGATATTTAGACGATCTTCTGAATATTGATAATCCTTATTTTGAAAGCATGGTCAACCAAATTTACCCACCTGAACTTAAATTGAATGAAGCTAATACTTCTGATACCGAGGCCTCCTTTTTGGATTTACATCTATCTATTTCTAACGGTTTTGTATCTTCTAAAATTTATGATAAACGTGATGACTTTGACTTTGATATAGTTAATTTTCCATTTTTGGATGGTGACGTTCCACGTCGTCCCTCTTATGGAGTGTATATTTCTCAACTTATAAGATTTGCTAGAGTGTGTAGTCATGTAGATGACTTTAATGCTCGTAATAAATGTTTAACTGCTAAACTTCTTCAACAGGGCTATCGGTATCATAAGCTTAGAAAGGCTTTTTCTAAATTCTATCGCAGACACCATGAATTAGTTTCAAAATTTGATGTCGGATTAAAATTTCTTTTACACCAAGGCCTATCGGAACCAGAATTTTATGGTGACTTAGTATACAAATTCAAAAAGATTAAGGGTAGGACTGATTTTTCTGATCAATTCCGAAAAATAATAATACGTCACAAACGTATTGGCTATAATTTAAATGTTATGCGACAGTCTGCATGCTTAGTGATTAACCCAATCACGGTTGATAACTTTGCTGCACTCTTTAATTGCACACCGGGGGATCGGGCGTCAGACTCTATGATGGCCCCGACCTAAAGCTATATATTTTAGTTGGTTGGGACCGGAGCATTTTTGTCTGTTGCTTGGTCCACCGGGGCTTAACTGGTGACCTTCTTTTGCTTCAGATTTCCAGTGGGGTTGTTTGGCAGGACAGGGATCTCCACCTGTCAGACGGCCCGTTGTATCTGTTGAGTCTTTGTCTTTGCTTCTTCATGGTGTTGAAATTTGATTTATGTGTTTACCGTGATGATTCATTGACGAGTTAGAGGGTTTTCATGCGAACCGAACAACCAACTAAATGTTTTGTACCACTTCAGATACTGAGGGTGAGGTTGGGCCTGTAAAATCGATTTAAGCCCCCCAGTAATTCATTACTGACCGTTCCAAGGCGGTAGTTCTGTTGTGGTTCTCTGTTGCCTGTTTTTGGTGTCAGAGTTTCTGTGATGTTTTACCTTATGTATGTTCTTATTATTTTTGGTTCGGTTTGGGTTGCTGAGTGGCCACCTTGTGGGAACAAGCTGCTCACTCGGTTGGCCATATGTTCTCTGTATCTTGATTATTTGTAATCTTAGTTGTTTCCAACTATGGTTTGAGGGCTGGATTTGGATTTTGATTGTTTCAGTTCCTGGTCTTTGCATACTTTTTACTTTCCCATCATTAAAACCCTTTAAACTCGTTTATCTATGTATTAAAATTCAGATGTTTAATACAATGTTTTCTGGTAATGGCCAGGATGACATCATTTAAGGAAGGAGTGAAGTTTTTTTTAGAGACAAGTATTTTTAATCAAATTTTAATAGTTGAAAGGTTCCCATAAATCTGTAAAAGGTTTGACTTAGTGCTAGATAGCATGTCACAATTTAGATCACCTAGCAGAGTATGGTTGTCATACAGTCTAGCACATTTATCTAAACATTTTAACATTTCATGTAAAAAAGTCCCACTTAATTGAGATGGTGGTCTGTATACGCATAATATAGCCCATTCAACGGTATTTTTGTTTACCTCAAATATAAAGCATAATTGTGGAGTTTCTAGGGCCTCTCTGCTCCTAGCTTTACTATCCGGCATTACAACAGCTGATGTAACACCCCCAAATTCGCTTCGTTCCCTCCGCTCTAATCGATAGCCCTGAACCTGAAAAAAATGATCACGAAAATATGAGTCAAGTTTTATTTCCAACATGAAGACCACATCCATAATTTTGCCCGATAACATCTGTTTGAGTTCCTAAATTTGTATCGCAGACAAGTTAGGTTTAAATAATGTCCCGTTATGAGTTTTCGTGAGTGCATTTTCCGAACCAGAACCAGTTCATCTAAGATATCTAAGTTACGTTACAGCTGTCATAAGACACAGAGCCACTACCGTCAGCATCGTTTTCCGAAAACAAGGATTCACGGCACATGCATTTAGATCAACAGAAACAATCGTCCCTATTCCAAAGATCTCTGAACTGATTGACATTGAGGTTGACACATTTTCTGTGGCTCCCCGATTCGCAGAAGTCTCACTGGATTGCCTGAACGTAACCTACATACTTACAGCATGAGACATCCATTTAAATATTACCTCCACGTAGAAGAAACCACAAACCCAAGTTAGTCAACCATCGCTCACGATTTCCTTTAAAACTAGACGTTCCGTATCTAGAGCTAAGCAGACTTCCGGTCGCTCATGAGGATCGAATATATTGTCGGCAAACGTATCTCAAACAAAGCTCTGTGACGATATACAAGGGTTAGGGTGTCACAACATGCATTATATAGGTGAAGACCAGTAGTTTGAATTCACGTAAATTGGCCCAAGCGGCACAGAATGAGGGTCATAGAGACAAAAGTGAGATTTAAGCTATCTTGGCCCGCAATTCCTTTTGCTTAGATGCTACAGTAAAATCATGAAACGGTCCCCGATCGAGATAAACGTCTAAAACATCCGTGATGATAGAAGGCTACAAACATGTAACAATAGTTTGTAGCTATCCAAACGAGGTAACAAATTTAAAGAGTAACTACACTACAGGAACTGACTTAATCAGATCCCAAACCCTATCCCCAACATCAAAGGGAAAGATTGACAAAGACATCCCAACAAACAATAAATTACAAGTGATAAGCCGAGTCAGCAGCTCTTTCCCAAATAGGTGGCAACTCAGCTATCTTTATTGAACTAAATAATTTAGACCAACAGAAGGGTTACAACAGACTTAGCAAATTATAAGAACAACATTTAACAATTATTTTTACCTATTTTCTATTTTTATTATAGAAGGGTTAAAATTAGAACACAATAAATTAAACAGCACCGAACATAAAACAAACGCAACAACAACGAAAGTACCGCCTTGGGACGGTCAGTAATAACTACTGGGGGTGTTAAACCGGTTTTACTGGGCCCAAACGTTCACAAGTCCCAAGAAGTATAAATTTGCCCTTTGGCCTTTTCAAAAAAAGAAATAAAGAAAGAAAAAAAAAACGCGATCGCAACGTTGGACTAGGGACTTTCTTGTTTGCAAGTAATAAGGTAATAAAAAGACTTATATCTGTTTTGAAAATGATGCTTTTTTCTGCTTTATATAATTTTTGTTCAAATCTTATTCTAATTTCCAATTTCGACAATTGTGTATACTTCAATATTTACATTCTTAGTGCATTTATTGAAAAAAACAAAAACATGTGGTTAAACATTAGAATGCAATATAATTTTATACTTCAATAACTACCTCGGTCACGCGACGTTACAAGAGTACAAGAGGTTAAGTGAAGTCACAATAATCCACGGTTCTTACCAATCTGATTGAACGTACGCGACATTATGACGTCCTTAACGCTGTACCGCTGTTGGTTGAAAAACTGCGTATAAACGTTTTTTTTTTCTGCTTCAACTGCAGCCCTAACACAAAAAATATGTGGTCAATTCATCGATAGAAAGAGAATGAAAATATAAGCACGGAACTTAATTTTTCTAGTGTTTATCAAAGTATAAACTACATTGGGTCGCTAGCAAAGTTTACATGAGCCCCTTTGGGATTCACTTACTTTGCACGCGACCCAATATAGTTTATACTTCGATAAACACCAGTTAAAATTAAATTCATTCCTTAAATAAAGCTTGACTTATGGAGCTTGACTTTAGCAAGTGCAAGTTTAGTAAGTGTAAGGTCACTAATAGTGTGAGCCCGATGCATTAACCCACGATTAATGCAAGCCAATAAAACAGTGTTAGAGATATTGACTCAAATCACTGGACCATGAAATGTAGGTCACACTGTCCTAAAATAAATATGAGGTCATTCAGAGTGTCAGCACAAGCCGAAAACCGAATTGTAATGCAAATAGATTTAATAGTTTAAGAGATATAAGTCAAAATCACTGGACTATGGAATATAGGTCATTGGGATCTACTGTTTGTCAGAAGTCAAACTTTTGGCCATACTGAGTTATTGTCCCAAGCAAGTATGTTCTTACATCAAATAGTCTTCAAGATATAATGCAAATCACTGGACCATGAAACAGAAGTCACTTACTTGACCTACTGTTAGTTTGAAGTCAAATATCGGAATATACAGATTCATTATCCCAAGCAGTCGTATTCGTATATCACATAATCTTCAGGCTATAAGGTAATATTACTGGAATATGAAATGAAGGACACTGAGGCCTACTGTCAGTGAACACCGGGTCATACTGAGTCATTATCATAAGCAATCATTTTCGTAGATCAAACAGACTTCAAGATATGAGGTAAATAACTGGCCTATGAAATATATTTCACTGCGACCTACTGTTGGTTTGAGGTCAAACATCTGGACATACTGAGTCATAATGCAAAGAATCATGTTCGTGCCTCAGAAAGGCTTCAAATTTAAATGCAAAATCATTGGACCATGAAATATAGGTCATTTGGCTTACTGTAATTCGAGGTCAACTTTTGTGTCATCCTGAGTCGTTTACTGAAAAGCGATCATGTTAATATATCAAATCGTCTTCAAGGTATCAGGCAAAATCACTGGACCATGAAATGTAGACCTACTGTTAGTTTGAGAACAAATATTGGGACATACAGAGTTATTATCCCAAGCAATCGTGTTCGTACATCAAAGGGTCTGTAAAGATATAAGGAAGAATTACTGGACCATGCAAAAAGTCACAATGAATTTCTGCTATTAGAGGCCAAACATCGGGTGCCATAAGCAATCGTGTTCGTTCAGCGACATAAGGGAAATTCAGTAGACCATGAAATATAGGTCACCGTTACCTACTATTTGTTAGAGATCAAACATTGTTTATTTGAGATCAAACATTTAGTAATACTGAATCATAATCTCAAGAATCATGTTCATATTTCAAATGGTTCTCGACATTAAGGGCAATATTGCTGGACCATGAAAATAGGTTACTGTGACTTATTTTTAGTTTGAGGTTAACTTTCGTGAGATACTGAGTCAAAGTCCCACATACATGTATCATGTTTGAATATCAAACAGTCTTCAAGATATAAGGCAAAACCAGTTGACCATGACATACATGTCACTGTGACCTACCTTTAGTTTCAAATAAAATCTCGGGTCATATTGAGTCATTATCCCAAGAAATCCGGTCCGTAAATCAAAAAGTCTGCAAAATATTAGGCAAAATCACTGACCATGAACAATAGATCACTGAAACCAACTGTTAGTTTGAGCTCAAACACCGGGGCATACTGGCTTATGATCTCGAGCAATTCTGTTTGTTTATCAAATAATCTTCAAGATATGAATCAAAACAAACTGGACTATGAAATATAGGTGACTTTGACTAGCTTTAGTTATATGTCAAACATCCAGTAATTTCCACTTATTATTTCAAACTATCATTTTCACACATCAAATAGTCTTGGACATATTAGACAAAATCTCTGGAGCATGAAATATGGGTAACGGCCCAAATGGAACACTGCCTTCAGTAGATCTTGCCCAGACGCATCTTCGGAGCATCTTTAAAAGCTCCATCTCGTGTGGTTACTTACAAACTGTGCTAAACGCAACAAGTGAATATTTTTCTATGTTCAATCAACCATAAACTATAGTCATAGACCGTTGATCATCCCTGGTTTTAGTAGATCTTCCCAGGATGTACACTTTGTAGCAAGTTTGAAAACTCTAGCCCTTGTGGTTACACAGGAAAACTGAACTTAACGCAGCAAAAAAGTGAAATAAGGGTCATGGTCTAAAATGCATCGCTACTTTCAGTAGACCTTCCCAAGGTGTATCCATCGAGCAAAATGCAACAGGTGATATTTTGTTTAATGTTCAATCAACCCTAAAATATATAGGTCACGGTCATACTTGCATAGCTGTTTTCAGTAGCTCTTTCCAACACGTATATATGGAGCAAATAAGAACCCTCATTCCCTGTTGGTCACTCAGAAGCTGAGCTAAATGCAATAACTGAATAGATACTTTGCTCTGTCAGTAGAGCTTTCTCCATGAGGAAGTTTGAAGACTCTAGCATTTTGGGTACTCAGCAGCTGATATGTACCAAACAGTTGAGTATTTTTTCTTTGTTTAAATATCCGTTTAATATAGGTCATAGCCCAATATGCTTCATGGCTTTCAGCAGACTTCCGCAGACGTATCTTAGGATCAAGTTTGAAGACTCAAACCCTTGCTGTTACTTAGAATCTGAGACAAAAGCAGCAGGTGAGTATTTTCTTCTGTTTTCAAGCAACCGTGAAATGAAAGTCATGGCCAAAGATGCATTACTGTTTTCAGTAGATCATCGATAGATGTATCATAGGAGCAAGTCTGAAGGTTAAAGCCTATGTTGTCACTTAGAAACTGAGCCAAAAGATAAAATATATGTCATGCCAAGATATGCTTCACTGCTTTCGCTTGAATTTTCTTACATGTATCTTTGGAGTAAGTTTGAAGACTATATCTTTGTAGTTACGGTTTCTTAGAAACTGAACTACATCCAACATTTGAGTGTTTAATCTATGTTTAATCAACGGTTAAATAAAGGTCTCGACCCAATATGCATCTAGTTTCAGAAGATCTTTCACAGACATATCTAAGGAACAAGTTTGAACACTCAAGCCCTTGTAACTTATAAACTTAGCTAAAAGCAACAGGTAAATATTTTCTATTATCTCCAATCAACCGTGAAATAAAGGTAAAGGCCAACTGTGCACTGCTGCTTTCAGAGCTTTCCCAGACGTATATTAGGATCAAGTTTGAAAACTAAAGCTCTTGTTGCTACTTAGAAACTGAGCCAAAAGCAGCAGGTGATTTTTTTCTATATTCCGTCCATCGTGAAATATAGATCATGGCCCAATATGCATCGCTTCATTCAGATGATCTTCCCTCGACGCATCTACGGAGACAGTTTGAAGACTCACTGCAGGTGGTGTTGTGCCGTGTGGCGGCCGTAAAAAGTCTCCCCGTACATCATCAATAGTGCAGATATTTTATTTTCGTCCTTTGATATCAGAGGATATATACTGAGAAATCTAAAAATTTGAGATCGATTTAGACTATTATTCTAGATCATCGTCTTTTATATTCTTTGGATCCTTTTTGATACTAATCAGTCTTTGAATCGACTGCCCAATAATTATTAAGAAATTACAGTATGCTTTCTCTGGTTTCGTCACCAGATAGTGTCAGGGTCACTGCCGAGGCTTTATTAGCCGAAACTACGTAGTCTGGCCCATGTTTCTTCTTCTGAATGTATTCTCTGCTCTTGAAGGAACTATTTCAGATTTTAATTTTACCTCACTGCAGCTGGTGTTGTGCCGTGTGGCGGCCGTAAAAGTCTCCCCGTACATCATCCATAGTGCAGATATTTTATTTTCGTCCTTTGATATCAGAGGATATATACTGAGAAATCTAAAATTTGAGATCGATTTAGACTATTATTCTAGATCATCGTCTTTTATATTCTTTGGATCCTTTTTGATACTAATCAGTCTTTGAATCGACTGCCCAATAATTATTAAGAAATAGCAGTATGCTTTCTCTGGTTTCGTCACCAAAAAGTGTCAGGGTCACTGACGAGGCTTTATTAGCCGAAACTATGTAGTCTGGCCCATGTTTATTCTTCTGAATGTATTCTCTGCTCTTGAAGGAACTATTTCAGATTTTAATCAATCCCTTTTGGTTACTTAGAAACTGAGCTAAATGCTGCTGGTGAGTATTTTTTCTATGTTCAAATATTCAGCTGTAACGGAAACTATGGTGGTTTGGCCACGTTTCAAGGTCATCTGGTTTTGCAAAGACGAATTTACAGGGCACGGTGAAAGGAAAAAGAAGAGGAAGACAGAAGAAGAGGTGAGAAGACAATATTAAAAAGTGGACAGGGATGTACTTGCCAGCTCGACTAGGGCAGCTGAAAACAGGACCAGGTGGAAAGGAATGGCTTCGAAGTCATCTGTGTTGCCCCAACGACTTAGTAAGGTTATGGTATAGAATAGAATAGAATAGACATTGATTTCTCAGCCGCGAGTGCCTTGATGCTAAACTTCTATTTCAGTGCACATAATAACTTAGTACTTTTATTACATTAAGATAAATTTCTTTTAAATTCTTTTTAAATCCTTCAAAGTCACATATCTCTTGAAGGTCTTTATCAAGTGAATTCCATAAATCGATAGACGATGGAATACATCGTTTACGAAATATTTCTGTTCTGTTGATAGGTACTATTAAATCATTTCGGTTTCTTAGTGGGTAATTAGTTTAATATCTTACATTAGGAAGAATTTTATCAGAAATATATTCAGGAACCATGTTATTTGTTGCTTTATACATACAGTTAAGTTTTTGATATTTACGTCTAATCGCCAACGAGGACCAGCCCTGTTCTTTATACAAAGTATCTAAACTCACAGATCTCGTCAATCCAGTAACTATTCTGGCTGCTACATGTTGTACTTTTTCTAACAAATCCGCTTTTTGTTCGGAGCAACCATTCAATACAATGGAAAAATATTCAATAATAGGTCTGACATACGATATATGTTTGGTTAAGAGCTAGTCTACTACAGTAACATTCGTATTTTAATTTACGCGTTATATCAATAACTTTTAAAGCAGACTGTAAACTATTTTCAATATGTAAATTACATTTTCCATCACAACTAAACGTAAATCCAAGATATTTATGACGATCAACAAATTGTATCGGGGTGTTATTAAAAATTAAAGATGAAGGACTACCGACGTTTCTAAGGATAAAAAGCATAGCCTCAGTTTTATTCGGATTAAAATTAACTAACCACTCAAAAGCACAAGAAAATACCATACGTAAATCATGATTTATAATTCCTTCAAAATCGCCCAAGGAAGATCCTGAAAAATACAAAGAGCTGTCATCGGCGAATAATCTAGTCAATATATTCTCCTGTTGATTAAAGTACAATTTCTAAGTAAAACCTGATAGAGTCTTCAATCTTGCTCCATACATACATCTCGGGTAGATCTACTGAAAGCATCGATGCATATCGGGCCATGAACTACAGATAACGGATGATTAAACATCAGAAATGTATTCACCTGTAGCGTTTAACTCAGTTTCTAACTAGCCAAAAGGAATAGATTCCGAAGTTTTTTCAATTGGTGCATCTGGAGAAGATCTGCTGCAATGAAGTGATACATATTTGGCCTTGGTGAACAACAAGGAAACAGTCTTCAATACTGCTCCATAGGTACATCTGGGGAAGATCTACTGAATGCAGTGATGTATATTTTGCCATGAGCTATACGAGGGTTGTCAAAAAATATTAGCCTTATTATCTGGTAGACACAGTTGACGTTTATTGACACAAACAAGTATATTTCATTAAATGTGAATATTTCTGTCACACATCTATCAAATTTCGTAGAGTTCCCATGAGGTATAAAACTATGATACTATTCACAAAGTTCGTACCAACAGGATGCCGGGGTAGGGGTTCGACGCAATGTTAACTGTCTACCTTGTTTTAATTTTCTGCCCTAGAGTTAATATCCGGTATGAAAAAAAATCTCTAAGTTATGTACCAACCTTAAACTTGGCCTCTGACATTTTAGTGTCCATTGTCATATCAACCGTATCATCTTTCCTACTGTATCTAAAATATACGAAAAGAAAAGGGCGTTAAATGTTTAATTTTTTTAATGTTTAACTATGCAAAAGGACTATCAGCTCATCAGAACTATTGCATAGCATTGGCTAGGTAGTACGTCGGGCCCATCATTGAGTTTGATGCCTGACCAACCCGCGTGCAATTAAAAAAGCTTTTAACCATAAACATGCAGACTGTAGCATTACATTTATATTATATCCAATACGTTTGTAACGAACGATAATTTTCCTGAACTGATGAGAAAAATCAAACTTACCCACATTTTGTTTTACATTTTTAGACAAAGACACCATAAAATGTAGTTCCGATAGGCCTTGTTGCAAAAGACGTTTTAATCCGACATTGAATTTAGAAACCAATTCATAGTGTCGGCCAAAGAATTTTGAAAAATGCTTTTTGAAGTTTATGATATCTATAGCCCTGTTGGAGAAAATTTTATTACGGGCATTGAAGTGTGTCTCATAACTAGACACTCTAGCAAACTGAATAAGTTGAGAAATGTGGATCCCGTTAGAGGTAGAACGGGGAACATCAATCACCATCAAAAATGGAAAATTTACTGTACACAAAATCATAGCTATCGCGTTTATCATAAATTTTAGATGAAACAAATCCATTGGAAACAGATGAAAGTAAATCCAGAAAAGGGGCTTCAGTATAGGCTGCATTAGTTATGTTTAACTGCAGCTAAGGTGGATAAATTTGATTCACCATGCCTTCAAAGTAAGGATTGTCAATCTTTTAAAGATCATTTAGATATCTAAATGTAGAGTTAAAAGCTTCAATAATTTCAGATTGTTGATCATTAGAAAGAGAAGCCATGAACTCCCTTTCATAGAAAAAAAGGAAATCTGCTACAAGAGGAGCACATTAAGTACCCATCGGAATACCAAATCTAATGTAAATATTATCTAAAAGGTATGTTAATGTTTCACATAAACCATAGTTCATATCGTTTTTGTCATTCAGATAAGAAAGCGGTTCTTTCGTTACAGGCACGAAAAGGCAAACCTTTCCTATGGACGGTCAACTCAATTAAATCTACAACTTTTTCCTTGCTCACATTATATGGCAAAGTAGTATAGAGTGTAGAAAAATCAAAAGTAGACAAACCGGTCTCACGGAACCCTCTCAACTTCAATTTATTAATTATCTCACCAGAATCTTTAATACACCAAAAGATTTTTTACCCGAATTTTTAAAACCTTTTGCACAGTACCTTCTGACATGATTTTTGACAGCAGACAGGCAAGAGGTTAATAATTTATAAAGTTCAGTTATAGTACAAGAACTAAAATTGGTAATAAATCGTGAACTAGAATTGGCAATAACACTCTATATTAATTGCATGTGAGGACATAAATTACTTTTTTACATTGCAAGATGTATTTACATTAACGTAACATACCTTCGTTGAAACTGTTGGAGTTACCCTTATCTAAGCAGGCACAAAGCCCGCAGTTCGGGCGGTTATAATTTGACTCTGTAGATGTTTACTTGCCTGACAATCTGTAAGTTTGGCTCTGGTGATTAGTTTCTTGAGGTTTGGAGTTTGCCGTTTATTTTTTATTACTTTTGTTCCTGCGATGCTTCACGCATTTGCCTGTCAATACTTAAAAATGAGTATTATTTTTAAAATGCCAAACATTGCTGTATTATTTGGGTTATTTGTCGAGACAAATGGAATTACTTCTTCGTCCTTTTTAATGCGTGAATTTAACAGCTCATGTCATGGTTTAGCTATGGCTTTCTTGATCTTACTCAAGACAGCCGTATGATAAGAATTGACTTTCACATCTATATAACTTAAGTCCGCTTATATATCTCATTAGTTCCTCTAAAAAGCTTAAGTACAGCTTAGCTAAAGATTTTATCCCTAGTGATAATGTACGGTGATGCATGCCCTACTGTTGATTGAGAGCCATAAAGCGCCTATTCGACGGGAAACACTAAGGAAGTCCAGGTTCTTGTGATAAGGAATTCTGATTGTGTAATGTGTTTCAGAGGTGAAAAATCTTAAGTCGTCGCAACTAGTGATCCAACAGTTGTGAAGTAATCGGTGTTCCGTAATCAGCGATCGTTATAGGTCTGTGGTATTCTTTGTGTTTGAAGTATAGTGAATCTTTAGGTTAATAAATCTATTCCTTGACCGAATTTTGGGACTGGGTTATTCTTATTCATTTATAAGGGTGTTTACTTAAGTGTTCTTTTTTGTACATTACATTAATATATAGCCTGGCGTTTTAGATTGCACAAATTCTCAAAGTCGCGTGTGACGTTACTGTGACTTTTTCTTAAAGTTAAAGCCACGTTAACCCCAACGTAAGATAAACCTACGGTAATATTTGATTACAGTAAGATAAACATACGGTAATAAAAGATCGCATTAATGATATTTGATGTCATATTAATTTATCAGCCTTGTAGTACTGTGGATAACACTCTGGACTACCAATCGAGGGATCGCAAGATCGATCTCCGCTTCTCCCCTCTTTCGGATGAGATTTTAAATCGAGTCTGTCTCCATATGCCCTCGTTGTTAGTATGACGTTAAAACCCGAGTTCACTCACTCACTCACGTGACACAAAATGGAGACGAGCAAAGAATTATTAGCTTAAGGGTGAAGTTAAGAGTATGAAGGTGTTAAGTTACAGCAGTGGTGCACTGCTTATCAAGCAAAGCAAAACGAGGAATGGCTTTCGGAAAGAGAAGAAGCAAAAATGGTATAAGAGTTAGACAGGATAAGGTTTGAGCAAGCAGGAAAGGTTAGACAGTTAGAAATATCCAGACTAGAGTAGGAGAAGTTAAGACTAGAGCAGATAAAGGAGGATAGAAAGTTAGGTCTAACTGATTGTTTTCTTTTGCTCCGGTATTCAAGTGGTATTATTTGACTTCCCAGGGGTCTCCTTGTGTCGCAATACGTTATTTCTGTCGAGTCCTCATCTCTGATTTATCATACGTCTTTTACCTGATTTGTTTGTTTCGGATGGTGTTTCATTGATGGGTAAGCTTTGGTTTGGTTGTGGGATTTGATTGTATTAATTCCTGATCATTGCCTATCTTTTTACTAAGGAAGTCTTTATGCGCACCAAACAGCTAACTAAATGTTTCGAACCAATGCAGAAGCAGAGGGTGAGGTTTGGATCCAGTAAAACTAGTCTAAGCACCACCACCCCTCCCCAGTAATATTTTGCTGACCGTTCCAATGCGGTACTTCTGTTGAGGTTGCTTGATGTTACATTGTGCTATGTCCGCTTGTCTATGTTCTTTAGCTGTTTGGTCACCAGCTCGGTACCCAAACTGCCTTTTGTTTGTTTTGTTTTGTTAGTTAAAACAAAATTGATAAAATAGATGTTTATGCTGTTTTTGATTAGGGTAGCTGAATGACCATCTGTTTGGGAAAGAGCTGCTAATTCGGTTTACCGTGAAAAAATCTGGCACAAATTCACGAAAGACACTTTCGTGAATTTGCGTCAGTTTTTTTCCGTGTGTGAGTGCTTCTTTCCCTATTGGTTTTGAGAGCAAGATGTGGGATTGGATTGTATTAATTCCTGATCATTGCCTATCCTTTTACTTTAGAGAAGTTAAACTAGAACAGGCAGAAAAGGATAAAACGGTAAGGTTAGAACAAGCAGATATAGATAGAGCTTTGGAAAGGCAGAAATTTAAGCACTAAAGGCGTTAGGAACGACAGAGGCAAGTTTTGCGCAGTAGATAGAACGGGCTAAGTTAAATTTAGAGAAAGCCAAATAGGAGTCCGAAAAGGTTGTAGTTCATGAAAAAGCTAAGAACCTTTAGCCCCCTTTCTTTTTTTGAAGTGGCCTACGATAAAATGGATAGCTATTTTGCTAGATTTGAGCAGTATGCCCTTGCTAACAGATGGTATAAGGAATGATGGACAATCTATCTGAGATCAATGTTGAAAGGTCGTGCTCTTGAAGTTTATGGTAGGTTATCCAACGAGGATGCTGGCAGCTCTGATAAAGTTAAAGAGGCGTTGCTCAAGAATAGGGTTTTAGAAAGAAGTTTCAATATAGTAGGCCCGAAAAGGGTGAGGCTTTTATGCATGTCAGTAGTAGTGTGGCTAGTTATTTTGAGAAGTCGTTTGGCTAAAGTCGATAAGACGGTCGAGGCGGTTAGTGTTTTCATGGTGCGGAATCAGTTTCTGGATTGTTGCAGTATAAATGTTAGCAAATCTAGATATAAAGATTAATTCTGCCAGTAGTGCAGCAGAAGGTTGCAGTGGTAGATCAGAGATTTTACAGGATAGGAGTATTGGAAATAACCACAATTTTGTTTCGAGATGGAACAATTCAGGTCGTGCTAGAGGTAGTTCAAAGTCAAATCGTCGTAGAGGTAGAAAGAAAAAGAGGGCCATGGTGACCCTGAATCGCTCACCTGAGCATTAATCAGTTCACTGACTCTGGTGAAGGTTTATAAGAGTTTTTACCATATATGGGAATAGCGGCCACCTTGGTCATGTGACCAAGATCATTTGAAGAACTTTCAATCCTTTGACCCATGCAGGCTCCATATGAAATTTGAGTTCAGTCTGCCCAGTGGTTTGAGAGATGTTTGAAAATGTTTATGGATTGATGACAGAGGCAGCTAACACCAATACTGCCAGGCTCAGATCAGCTAAAAATGGCAGAGGCGCTTCCCCGAAAAGTACCCGCTCATGTTGAGTTCCTCTGATGGATTTGAACTAGACTGACGTAGGCGAACACAGATGACACAAAGGTAGCTTCATTACCTCACTGTGGTGAAATATATATTTTCCAAAGAGTTTATGGCTGGTATCATTGCAATGTGAGTTCTGATTCTTGCAGCATAAATTTATTGAGATTTAACCTAGTGACCTAGTTTTGGACCAACATGACCCAGTTTCAAACTTGACCAAGACTTTATTGAGAAAAACATTCTGACAAAACTGTGCCCTCTAGGGTGAACACAAAGTGTTTTTTTAAGATTTGACGTAGTGACCTAGTTTTTGACCCGACATGACCCAGTTTCAAACTTGGCCTGATATTGTGAGGATAAACATTCTGACAAAGTTTCATGAAGATTGGATCAAAACTGTGCCCTCTAGAGCGTACACAAGGACAACCTTATATTTGACCTAGTGACCTAGTGTTTAACCCGATGTGACTTATTTTCAAAACTGCCCTAGATATTGTGACGATAAACATTCTGACAAAGTTTCAAGAAGATTTGATTAAAATTGTGCCTTCTAGAGCGTACACAGAGTTTTTCTAAGATTTGACCTAGTGACCTGGTTTTTAACCCGACATGTCCCGGTTTCACTGGCCTAGATATTAAGAGGATAAACATTGTGACAAAGTTTCATTAGGTTTGGACCACAACTGTGAGCTCTAGAGCGTACACAAAGTTTTTTTCTAATATTTGACCTAGTGACCTAGTTATTGACCCGGCATGTCCGGGTTTCAAACATAGCCTGGATATTATAAGAATAAACATTCTGACAAAGTTTCATAAAGATTGGATCAAAACTGTTCCCTCTAGAGTGTACACTAGGTCGTTCTTATATTTGACCCTGTGACTTTATTTTTGACCCGACATAATCCAGTATAAAACTGGACCTAGATTTTATAGAAATAAACATTCTGACAGAGTTTTATGAAAATTGAGTCAAAACTGAGCCCTCTATGCTGTACACAAAGTTTGTCTAAGATTTGACCTAGTGACCTAGATTTGACCCGACATGACCCAGTTGGCCTGGATATTGTGACGATTAGTATTCTGACAAAGTTTCAAGAAGATTGGATCAAAACTGTGCCCTCTAGGGCGTACACAAAGTCAATCTTATATTTGACTTAGTGACCTAGTTTTTGACCTGACATGACCTAATTTCAAACTTGGCCTCGATAAACATTCTGACAAAGTTTCAAGAAGATTGAAACAAAACTGTGCCTTCTAGAGCGTACAAAAGGTTTTCTAAGATTTGACCTTGTGACCTGGTTTTTGATCCGACATGACCCATGTTCAAAGTTATTCTAGATATTGTAAGGATAAACATTCTGACAAAGTTTCATTAGATTTGGATCAAAACTGTGAGCTGTAGAGCGTACACAAAGTTTTTCTAATATTTGACTTAGTGACCTAGTTTTTGACCCGACATGACCCAGTTTTGAACTTGGCCTAGATTCTATAAAGACTAACATTCTGACAAAGTTTCATAAAGATTGGATCAAAACTGTGCCCGCTAGAGTGTACACAAGCAAAAGTTAATGGACGGACGTCCGGACATACGGACGTCCTGACGTCCGGACTTACGACGGACGACGGGCATCAGGGTATCTTAAAAGCTCACCCTGAGCACTTCATGCTCATGCGAGCTAATAATCGGAGGGCACTCAAAAAATGGACACCAGATTTATGTCTGTCAGTTAGATTCGAAGAGTACTCTTCGATATAGTGTAAGCAGTATCTTTCAGAATAAAACTGGGACGAGCAGTGAGGCTCCGAGCAGTAATGAAGAGGGGGTTTAATCAAGATTAACGACAACGCCTGATATCGTAGATAACAAGAAGATTGTAGTGTTGAGGGGCACTGGTTGTACTGGTGTAGTTGTTCGCAGAAGTTTGATGTCGAAAAAACAGGTATCTGAGAAAGAGTCCGAGGTGTCTCTAATTGATGAGTCTACTCACACATGTCCCATTGCAGTTTTTCCTTTTATAAATGTATTGATGAAGCATTATGAATGAAGGACCCACTGTATGATTTTGTGATGGGTAGCATAGATGGGTCAAAATTACCTGACATGTCGCACTTCTCTTCAGTAGGTGTAATTACTAGATCACAATTCAAGCAAAGGAGTTTCATATAAAAAAAACTCAAAGTACCCAAGCAGTTCTTAGGTAGTAAATGTGAATCTTTTATAAAAGCCCAATCCAATGTCCCTAAGTTAGGAAATATAGGAAGTCGTGTAGTTTCAGGAATGATAACTGGGTGTCGTGGTATTAATCGAGGAGAAACAAAGTTTATCTGTAAGAGTGGTCTGATTTATAGAGGTTTACCAAGGATTGGTAGTCAACTCTACAGTTGGTGGTTCTTATTACTTTTAGAAATTAAGTTTTAAAGTTGGCAAATGAGTCTTCATTAATGGCTAGTTATCTAAGTACAAGGAAAATCTCAGATAGAATTTTGTCGGAGTTCTGGCTTGGTGTTAATGGGGATGTATGTGAAAGTGTTCAAAATACCCAAATCAAAAGTCCGAAGTCGTAAGTCCTTTTAACATTGACAATTCCGGAATATTTTAGACACACAGATATGAATCTGTAGATATTGCGATATCTGTCGAAGAACAGTACAGAAAAATAGGGTTATGCGGGTTCCTTTGGGGAAATTAATCGATACCCCATTTAAGAGAGTAGCAGTTGATATCGTAGGCGCGATTGAACCTCGTTCTGATCAGAAGAGTAGGTCTATATTATTATAGATCATGCTGCCCTGTCCCTAAGGCAGTATTAGTAGCGTAGCTGAGTATTGAGACAGAGCGTGTTGCTGAGGCTCTGGTTGAAATGTTTAGGCGGAAGGGGGTCCCTGCTGAGATGTTATCTGATTATAAGGTGAGTTCACTTCAAACGTCATTATAGAGGTAAACAGATTGCTGTCTATTCAGCAATTAACCACTTGTCCGTATCTTCCTATTTGTAATGGTCTCCTGGAACGCTTTCATAGTACCATAAAGCAAATGCTTCGTAAAACATGTGCTGGACGTCCCCGTGATTGGGATAAATACTTACCCGCAAGAAAACTTCGGGTTTTCGCCATTTTAAATATTATATGGCTGTTTGGGGTCTGATGGCAATATTGAGGGAAATTCGGTCAGAACAAATAGAGGATAAACATGTGTTGTCCACATCAATACGCAGCAGATTTAAAAGATAGGCTGGGACAGAATTGTTAACCCAGGAGAAACTGAAGGTGGTACAAGTCAAACAGGAGAGGTATCACAAGAGACGAGCCGGGTCTCGTAGTTTTAAATTAGGAGATAGAGTGTTAGTTCTTCTTCCTTCCAGTAGTAATATATTACTTCTTTAGTGGAAAGACCTTACGAAGTTGTAGAACTTTGAAAGGAACGGGCTATAGAATAGAGATAGAAAGTGTATATAGAACATTCCATGCAAATTTACTTAAGCAGTTTTTAGAGCATCAAAACACGGTCCAACTGCTTAATGACGGGAGGACCGATGAGGCTGTCGCATACGTTGCAAATGTCGATATGGACGAGAACGAAGAAAATTATTTTTCATTTGATGAACGTATGTTCCCAGTGGGAACTAGTCAACAATCCTATGAAGATGTAAGTATTTCAGATAACATAAAACTGAACAAAGGGAGGGAATTAAGCCATTACTTCATCTATATCCCGATGTTTAAAACGATATACCCGGTCAGACTGATTTGATTCAGCATGATATCAAAGAACTAAATTTCGAATCGGTAAGGTCGAAGGTATTACCTTTTAGGTCGCGTGAAGTTATGGATAGCGAAATCCAGGAAATGATAGAATTAGAGGTTACTGTCTCATATATCTTTCCACATTCTCCTTCAGTGGTGTTAGTCCCTAAGAAAGACGGATCGGTACGGTTCTGTATCGACTTTCGGAAAAACAAAATTACTGAATTCGATGCAGAACCTTTGCCAAATATGAAGGAAGTAATTTATTAGTTGCCATACACAAAAGGTTCAGTTTGTGAAATGGATCCCTATAGAACATAACATATGAGTTATATCCAGGTCTTTTATACCGGGTTGATTAATGTGTTTTTGTATGATATTTGCATGTTTCTTTGGGAGGGATACACTGTAAAAAATTTCCGTAGTTTTGACGGTAGACTACCTGGCAACCAGCTGCCAGTCCATTTCCTGTATTTTTTTTACAGGTGTCTACCTGTAATACTCTTTTAGAAATCATCTCGATATGGTAGAGTTTTGCTAATTCAGACTGCACTCGAAAATACCTTTATAATGTTAAAGATGACCGAAACCATACCCTTCTTATTCTACCCTACTCTGTGTGATGATTCCACCAATGTTTACAAGAGCCCGTAAAAATAACGGGAAATGGACCGGCAGCTGGTCTCTAGGTCTTCTTCCATATAATCTGCGGATTGTTTTACAGTGTACACTGTAAAAAAAATCCGTAGATTTTATGGTAGAATAACTGGCAACCAGCTGCCAGTCCATTTCTCGATTATTTACATTGTACATAAAAAGTCCGTAGATTTTACGGTAGACTAACTGGCAACCAGCTGCCAGTCCATTTCCTATTATTTTTACGGGTGCTTGCGTGCAAGACATTTTCGAAAATCATGATATGGTAGTGTTGTGTTAACCGGCCGCACTCAAAAAATAACTTTATTGTGTTGAAGGGGTATATGACTAAAAACACCTGCTCTAATCTATCCTACTGTGCGTAATGGTTCTTGCAATTTTTACGGGCACCCGTAAAAATAACGAGAAATGGACTGGCAGCTGGTTTCCAGTTATTCTATTGTAAAGTCTACAGATTTTTTTTACAGTGTAAAATATTCTTGGGTCTGTTTTTGTGTAATCTAGTGTGAAATTATGGTGGCTTCCATGTCTTGTCTATGTTTATTATGGGTTCACAAAGAAGATATGATCAGGATCTTCTGGGACATTACAGTGGGGGCATAGGCCGGACTGATTGCCATGATGGTGACAGCCCGGTCTGGCCTATTCCAGACTAAGACTAGCTAGGCCACTGTGGTCTTAGTCGGAAATATGCTATGTCGAAGCGTCTATTCCCAGCAGTGACATGACGTTGAAATGACGTCGTACTGACGTCAATGTGACGTGATGATGTCGCATCGACGTCAGTACGATGCCATTTATGACGTTGAAATGGCGTCGTACTAACGTCGCTGCGACGTGATGACGTCGGATCAACGTTAGTACGACGTCATTTCAACGTCATATGCCTGCTAGGCTAGGCTATAAACGTCAAATTGGGTTTTTACCAGTGGCTGGACAAAGTGAAGCATGCAGCCTTTATTACTATTAATTGTTCAAATGCGTTTGCCATTTTTTGGTTACTTCCTCATTTATTAAGGGATTAATTTCCAGTTTTGAGGGTTTGAGCATTCACGGACAATTTTGTTATAAATTGATCTCCGGAAGTCGGTTTTAAAAAACATGGTTATTTTATAGTCAAATTGCAAGCTTTCGATGCATCATGACTGGATCCCTGAAACGATAAGCGCATGCTTAAGTTGCTCTCTGTGTGTGTGTGTGTGTGTGTGTGTGTCTGTGTGTGTGTGTGTGGGTGGGTGGGTGTTTCAGTTCTCTTAACGATGTTTCCCACCTCAGCGGAACGTTGTTATTTCAATAGTCGTAACGGCGAAGCGAATCAACGGAACGTGTCCATGGACGCACCTCCCGGCGCCCAAAATCTGCCCATTTCCAATTTGCACCTATTTTTGATACCTATGTTTATTGTCAACAACACATTTCTATCAAATTCTTCAGTTAAAGAGACAGCTAATAAGCTGATTTATTTATCCGTTCGGTTATCATGGTGGATGCATGATTATGATTGGTAGAGGACTACTCAAGGAACAATTCTGCTAAGTAAAACAGGGGACCCACTTTTTCGAATAGAAGACATGGTGACCATAGTATTCTTATCTGATCGAAACGGCAATAAAGAAGAAGAAGAAAAAGGATATAATTATTAATCTCCGATTTTCGAATGTTGTATATGAAATTTGTTAATAATCGGCTTAGCTGCTTTTGAAGACGATAGAAGGACGACGGACGAGAAGCTCAAATACGGGCCTTTATGACAATAATGACGTTGAATGTATATAAAATTAGAAGACTGTTCAAACTCTGCACTTTGTGCTTAGTCCATTCTCCTGTCAGATTGCGCGGGTGCACAAGGCTGATCTGGTTCTTCGTTAGATAAATAACAAAGATGGTGGAAAATGCTGTAGACCGCCACAATTACAATCAGTGGTTTTAAATTTCAATCACAAGTTTTAGATTAACAATCACAAGTTTTAAAGTTCAAGACGTGGTTTCACTAAAATGTATGTTGGAAACGTAGTTTTTGGCTCCAAAAACCTGTGTTCATAGAAACTTGTGCTCTAATGTTGAAACCTACGTTTGAAGGTAGACTTTTGGAAAACTTATGATTGAAATCCAGAAAACCTGTGATTGTAAATTTAAAACCTATGTTTGAACTCGAAACCCATGACTGAGATTTATAAACTTGTGTTCGTAGACTTATTGTGCACCTGGCACTCATAATTTTGTCCAAACCTATGTTTGAAAGTTAAATCACGAGTTTTAAAATGTCAAATTCTGAAACCTATGATAGAGATTTTAAAACCCATGTTAGAAAACCATTAAATTATGATAGTGATTTTCAAATATAGGTCTGAGTAAAAACCCGTGATTGCAATTTACAAACCTATGTTTGTAGACTTATTGTGCACTCGGCAACCAAAATTTGTTTCGAACATAGGTTAGAAGGTTATATCACTGGTTTTAGAATTTCTTTTCTTAAAACCTATGATAGAACTTCAAAAACCTATGTTTGAATTAGAAACCTATGTTTGAGAATTTCAAACCTGGGTTAGAAGTTCAAACATAGGTTTGTAATTTTCAAACCTATGTTTGTAGACTTATTGTGCACTTGGCTTGCCATAGCCAGGGTGTAAATTCTTTATAAAACTGGATTTGTGTAAAGTGTACTGGCAGCTTCCTCTTTCTGAACCGTCCAAAAGTATGCAGAACTAGTAAATGTGTTTGTAAAAAACTATGCCCCCAACTATATGCTTGACTCGACAAAGATTAATGAAAAGAAACAAAAATATAGGTGTGCTGATTTTTTTAGGTTCTACCTATCTCTGAAATATCAGTGCCGAAGGAGTTACTGTTCTTGAGTAATAGATCAACCCTAAAAAATATGTACAGACATGAAAAGGGACATAACTCTGTCAATAATGAATGCAACATAATCTTTAGGTTAATAGACATATCAAATACAATTCATATACCAAAAATGAAATGTCTAGGTCAAACAGTTCAAAAGTTGAAATTAAAATCTTATACTGCCAAAGTTAATCAAGGGGCATCATTCAGTCAAATATTTATAAAATAAAATAGCTCAAAAGCTAATCAGGTGATCTACACCTTAGACCCTACCAGAATGCCAAATATAAACAACCTAGCTCAAATGCTTGTTTTATTTTCAAAAAATTTGCTTACAAACTTACACATAATTTTACAAAAAGGGACAGCTCTCTGTCAGTAAATAAATCAACATGACTTGATTATCATCAAAATGATCAACACACCCAAATACTATTACTACATCCAAAATCAGGTATCTAGGTCAAACGGCCCAAAAGGTGAAAAAATGGCAAAGTTACGTGGTAAAAGGGCATAATTCACTATTTTTAACGAAATTAGCCGAAAAGTTAATTGGCTGATCTACACCTAAGGCCCTACTAGTATGGTGAAAGTGAACAACCTATGTCAAATACTTTTTTTCCAAAATTTTGCTAAAAACTTACATTTGATTTTCCTAATTCATTAGGTAATATCTAAGGAACACAGAAATATAAATCAAACTGAGATAAAACAAAATGAGGATTCACAAAATAGCAACGCTGAAATTCTGGAGCAGAAGTAACCTACCAGTTTAATCACGGTGGGTCCGACCTAAGACGTCCCAGTACGAGTGTCAGTCGCCAAACGTATGTGTTACTATTAAGTAAGGTTTAGGTTAGCGACTTCATAAAGTCTGAGGCCAGACCCACCGTCGTGTAATCGAAGAGGTAAGCAAAGCTTTTAACCTTATTTTTTTTTTTTTTTTTTTTGATATGAAAGATGTTTTCATATCCGCCTTTTGACCATTTTAGCCGATATACACAAGCAATGCCAACAAGAAAACAGACTGCTCACTGCCGCCGCCAGAGTCCTGTTTGACAACGTTTTCGCCCATTATGGATTCCTGCAAAATAGCACAGCGACAAGAGACTTCGAATCTATCATTATCAAGAAGTTCCATATAGCGGGGGTCACAAAGTCGAGAACAACCCCCTACCACTCTATGGTAAAAGGGATGGTAGAAATCTTTAATATTACACAACTGAATGTGAAGGTAATGCTACCAGAACAACAGAAGAGTGATTAGAAGGCCCACATGCCCAACTCACGCCTGCATACAATGACACTGTCCATAAAAGTATCTGTTTCTTTTTCTCATGTTTGGGCGCCACCCATAACTTTCAATGGATGCCGTTTTCGGACTAAACAGCTGAGATTTGATAAAAAGCCATTTGGGCCATTTATACGTCAGTCCTTATGTGTCTACAAACCACTTAATTATCCTATTTGTTCATAGATCCAATGAAATGTTTGAATATCAAAACTGGAAAAATATCTAAGTATGGAAAACAACTCGGTCCTGTTATATGAAAACATGGTGAATTTGGATTACAACAGGTTGGTTCATCAGTGTGTTGTACATGATGCATTAGCTGAAAACACTATCTATTTTTAAAATATCGCACATTCGCATCAAATACGATACCAATCACCCATCATTTGCACTGTAAAAATACTTTTATTCTGTTGCCTACGAGAATGCAGAAGTCATTCTTGACATGTAAAGTCGATTTAATTTAAATCTTAAAGTGTTTCTTCTAGAGCAGAGAATACATTCAGAAGATCAGAAGGACCAGACGACATGTCTACCAGTAATCCATCACTAACTGTTACAAGGCGTTGCTTCTGTGGCGGTTTATTACAATTACTGTCATTCTTTGTCGGATCTCTATTCATCTTTGAATTTTCGTGCAATATATTGTGATATATCTTACGCGAGAAGTGGCGTAAATCAGACGTGGGTCCTAAAAATTTCAAAAAACTTTTGAAAAGTTTAAAAACCCCAAACACGTTTTGCAGTAGATAACATAAAAACTTGCGATATCTCCATCCTTTATACGACAATTCCACACGACAAATTAAAATCTATTTTAAAATCTAAATTAAAAGAAATTGTAAAAAGTGTTTCATTTACAAAAACGGAAATTGTCGGTACAAATACGTCGTTCTTGGGTATCTGGACACATATTTTGTTAAGGACAACAATGATGATCTTACAAAATATTCTGAGGATGATGTCTTTCAAATGCTGGATCTCTTATCGACAATATTTACGTGCAGTTCTGTCAGCTGACAGATTTTTCAACAGACATATGGCATTTCAATGGGCGCTAACTGCGCCCCTTAATTGCCGACTTGTATCTTTAGGGATATGAAGCGGATTTTGTACAAGGGCTCTTAGAAGAGGGTAATAAAAATAAAACCTTTCACAGAAATTCAACGTCACGAACTCCGAATAATCCAAAGATTTCGGAGTTTATGGTTTTCATCTATCCATGTGAACTTGAAATTAAGGCCACCACAAAGTCCATTTCATCTGCCTCATACTTAGATTGTTATCTCTTTATTGAAAATGGAAAGCTTGTTACTAGGCTTTATGACAAGAGAGACGTCTTCAATTTTCCCATAGTAAACTTTCCATTTTTGAGGAGTAATATCCCTTCGGCACCAGCATACGGAGTTTATGTTTCTCAGCTAGTCCGCTATGCTAGATCCTGTTTCAAATAACAAATTTAAAGAGTAAATTCACTTCGAAATCAAAATCATCGCGTTTGTCATAAATTTTAGATGAAAGGTTTTGATGAAAGAGGAAAGCTTCTCACCTATAAACTGTTGACGCAGGGTATTCAGAAAGTAAAGCTTGTGTCGAAATTAAAAAGTTTTATGGGAGACACGATTATTTCGTTGATCCCTACAATGTGGCCGTTTCTAAATTGCTTTCCGATTTGATGGCCTCAGCCGAAGCTTAGTTAAGCTTTCATATACCGGACTCTCTTTTCCACTGATTTTCCCACTGATGCATAGATATGGCGGGTATGTTATAATAGGCAGGTGATGCTTACTACTCTCGAGCATCTTATCACACGTCTATTTTGGGGTCCATATCTGTGTATCTGGCATATTCCGGAATTGTCAATGTGAAAATGACTTACGAGTTCGGACGTATGTTTGGGTACTTTGACCACTTTCATTTAGAATAGCCTCGCCGCGGTATAACCGTGGTAGAGCAATACTCCTTGGACTAATACGTGTTTTATTTTGCATTTTGTGTCATCTTTATCTTTTTACTTTACTTTTGCTTTTCGTATCTGGTGTTTAGGGCAGAATGGGCTAAACGATTGTATCAGTTCCTGCTCAATTTCTTTTCATTTTCTCTGCCGCCAGAACTCTTGCCACAGTTTGCAAACGACTGGTTATTGCATTTTTCATCCATATAAATTGTACGTTGGTAGCCAATGGAAATCAAAATACTATGTTTAATGAAATTTCTCGGCTTGTGTGTGAGTAGTTTTAAATTCTTCACAATCTGAAAACAAATACAGCGAAAAGTGGTGTTTAGCTCATCTGAGCCTTTAGGCTTATAGGTGAGCTTATAGTTTAGCCAGGCATCCGTCATCCGTCTGTCGTCAACATTTTCGAACATCTTCTCCTCTGAAACCACTGGGCCGATTGAAGCCATATTTCATATGGAAAGTAAAAAGACAGGCAATGATCAGGAATTAATACAATCAAATCCCACATACCGCCCTCATGACCAATAGGAAAAGAAGCACACACACACGCGGAAAAATTAACGAAGGTTCACAGAAGACACATTTTTTTTTTATCTTTTTAATTTTTTTACTTATACGAGGGATGATCAAAAAGTTCCCGGAAAAGTGCTGTACGCCCTTTATTATTTTACTTTCTTCAATAAATTTTTTCCCAGGCAACCTTGATGTAATTGTGAATCATATGATACAAAACAATTGACCTATGTCTAACCAGTTCATTGCACGCGCCATCAACGTGACGACCGGTAACGCGACCCGGCCCAGCTAACGTTACGTTACATTTTTATCGTTTCTAATAGCAAAATTCGAATGTTGCTTACGCACAAATTATTAATGGAAACATGGATTACTTTATATAAACTTAAAATTATATATATCATCTCGATATTCCTTACAAATTCTGTAAGTTGTTTTGATTCTTTTTCTACGAAACGATTGCTAAGTCCAACGTGACCTTTCATCAGTAAATATGTGTGGGTGGGGTAATGCAAGGGAAGATAACCTACTTTACCTTATAATACGGAAGTGTTATGAGAAAGTTTCATGAACTAGAGATAATGGCAATTCGTTGAATTTATGATTTATGCCTTTCAGTTGAACCATTCCTGCAATAGGACAACACAACCTGTAATCGGCAGCATACTGGACTTCCAGCAAATGTGCATCTCACCCAGCAGCAACGATGTATCGGCCATCTTTGTCACAATTAAGGTCATACTAATTTATTACTATGTGTAGCATATAGAAGAGTGTGGTACATGAAGTAACTTACACAAAAAGACTTATCTTAAGACTATGGCTGAATTTTGGCAAAGCTTACTGATGTGGCCTTGCTGCTGCTTGATTTAAGACTTTTGATAGACAGATTAATATGCTGCTGCAGACATCAGATTGCGTTGTCGCATTTCTGGAATAGTTCGCCTGAAAGGGTAAATCACATATCTTAACAATTCGCCATTATCTAAGGTTAAGGACAATAACATTGCCATTTTATAACGTAATGCAAATTATTTGCCCTTGAAATACCCCACCCCCACACATTTGATTTTTAAAGGGCACGTTGGAATTAGACATCATTTCGTTAAAAAGATCAAAAGAACTTACAAAAATTGTTATGAAAATAAAGATAAGATATATATTTCTAAGTTAAGGTGAATGAATTGACGTTACTACCTACATTTCATAGATAAACAACGTTCAGAAAGTGTTACTAGAAACGATAAAAATGCAACGCAACGTTAGCTGGGCCGGGTCACGTTACCGGTCGTTACGTTGGTGACGCGTGCATGAAACTTGTTAGACATAAGTCATTCGTTTTGTTTGATATGAATCACAAATACATTGAAGTCGGATAGTGTGAAATTTCATTGAAAACATTCAAACGGTTAAGAGAATATAAAACTTTTCCGGGAACTGTTTGATCATCCCTCGTAAAACAAAAGGCAGATTGGGTAGCAAAGCAGGAGAACAAACCGCCAAATAACATAGACAAGTAGACATAGCACAATGTAGCATCAAAGAACCACAACAGAAGTACCGCCTTGGAACGGTCAGCAAAGGATTACTGCAGGGGAAGGGGGGGGGGCTTAAACACGTTTTACTGGGCCCAAACCTCGCCTACCTAGGTTTATTCGAGGTATCTGGGTCACATGACTAAGATAGCCGATACTTCATTTATGGTAAAAACCCTTCAAAAAACTTCTCCAAAACCGAAACGCCTATGGCCTTGAAATCTTGTATGTAGCCTTGGGCACTCACGCCCATCATGGTTTGTACAAATGATGACCTTAGGTTGACCTTGACGTAATTTACGACAAGGTCAACTGTGGTACGTTATGCTTTTATATGGGAAAATGCTTAAACAGTGCATTTCTCAGAAACTGTTTAAGTCTAATGTATGATATTTGGTATATACGGCTAACCAAATGATCAAATGAAAAAATCATGTCGCTTAAGGTCAAGGTCATTCTTTGACCTTTGTTCAAGGACACTGCGTTTCTATCTTCTGTCAGCAGTTTCAAACAGCTTCTCCTCTGAAGCCACTAGTCCGACTGAAGCCATATTTTATACGGAGCACCAGTGGGCCAAAGAAAACAACTTTTGTTTAGATAGTCTTTGATACATGAACAAACTGGCCGCCACGCCCATATATGGTAAAATTCTTTCAAAAATCTTCTCTAGAACCAAAGTCCTTATGGCCTTGTGGCTTGGAAAGTCGCATTGAGGACTCGGGTCCAACATACTTTGTACAAATAATGACCGCGCACTGACCTTGACCTAATTTATGGCTACGTCAATTTTGGTATCTTATGCTCTTTAATGGGAAATACTTAGAAAGTGGATTTCGCAGAAACTATTTAAGGTGTAATACTTGGTATATATTGTTAACTTTATGCGCAAATGTAGATATTCTATTGCTGAAGGTCAAGGTCGTTATTTGACCTTTGTTCAAGGTCACTGAAATCTGTCACCCGTCAACATTTTCAAACATCTTCTCCTCTGAAGCCACTGGGCCGATGGAAGCCATATTTTATATGAAGATTCACTTAGGCAAAGGAATCAAAGGGCTCAGGTGGTCTTGATCACATGATTAGAAAAGTCGTCACGCCTATACATGGCAAAAATCCTTCCAATATCTTCTTCTCCAGAACCAAAAAGCCTTTGACCCTGAAACTTGGTATGTAGCATTTGAGACTCAAGCCTATCATAACTGATACAAATCATGATTATGCATAGATTTTGACCTCATTTATGACCAGTCAGTTTTGATGAGTTATGCTTTTATATGGAAAAATGCTTAAACATTAGATATTTCAGAATCTATTGAAGTCTTAGGTATAATAGCAACCAACAAACGACTTGTATGCAGCTGAAGGCTGAAGACTCTTCACTGATATCTAAAGACAGATTTTCTTTTCTTTTATTGTCCTGTTCAATAAACTTTAATAAGCGACTGGGCCGTCTGAAGCCATTGTTTATATGGAGCTTTATTGTGTCAAAGGAACCAAATTTGTTCAGATGGTCATGGTCACATGACCAAGATGGCCCCCATTCGTCATGCCAATCCGTGTAAAAACCCCTTCAAAAATCTTCTTCTCCAGAACCAAATGCCCAATGACCTTGTGGCATGGTATGTAGCATTGGGAACTCGAGCCAATCGTAGTTTGCACAAATCATGACCGTGCATGGATCTTGACCAAAGGACCAGTTGTATAAGAGGGTTTTCTGGTTTAATTATAATTGATATTTTGTGAAAAATTAGCCCTTTGTAGGGGCCGTTCATCCATAAAAATGTATAAGTCCAACGGCGCTTTGGTTTTGTGTACACTATGTTTTAAAAGTGGGCATGGTAATTACACATCTGTCGATCCTAGGGAAACTAATTTGTAAATTACGATCTTCCAATAACAGATTGACTAAAAGTTTTGGAATATATTGAATAAGAAGTAAGCACACTTTAAGATGCCATAAGGTTTAGGTGTCCACTACATACCTGTGCTAAAACATATCACTTTATTTGCTTTTTTTAGATTTTTGTGTATTTTGCGCCTTCCAATTTTACGGAAACCACAACGTTTCTCAATCAAGCAATAGAACTGCCCTTCCTTTGAAGCAAGTATATGTCAATATGTGGATATTGCAGAACTGTGAGCATTTGTGTATGTTAATGTTATGAAAAATGAGTTATCCGCCCTTGGATGCAGAAAATTGTGTTAAAAATCTGAAAAATTTCAGTTTCGTATGTTTCCCATTTGTCAGTCTTTAATTTGTCCTCCATACGCCTACCGTTCCTACAAATCATTATGAAAAGAGTACACTCGCGTTTCCTTAGGAAATGTGGGTTGATGTGCATATATGGGGTAATACAACAAGCAACGAGTAGAGAGAGTTTATTTCTTGAAACATAATAAATTGCTCTACAAAATATAAATTTTCTTTACTGCTTTCGCCGTCAAACGATTCAGAAGAAGCAAATGTGAAACACTGACAGTAGATCATGCCTGTACATTGCTTGCTTTTTTTAATTTATTTATTTTTGTTTGTATTTTTACTATTTTAAGTTTATAATATCAATAGTAGTTTAGGTTAGTTGCCAAATCATTTTATTATTTCAAAACCGGTTAATGTAAAACTCATGGACGTTTTCCTTGTTTCAAGATAACTAATAACGTTCATTTATAATGAGGAAACTGTAGTTTAAACCTTGCAGGGATACCTGATGATAAAATATTTTATGAATTTATACCACCGATTTTAATATTCTGACAAAATTAATTGAAACAAACAAATTGATGTTAAATCAGATCAGACAAGAGGCTGCACTGTTTGCTAAACGTGATATGAATCATGCCCTTTGGAGACAAATGGATTTGTCTATGCTTGAAGATGGAAAAGTCCTTTGTAAGTTTAGTTAAGATTTCTGATTATTTACACAAACTACATTCTTTTAAAAGGTGTAATCAAACCTATATTTTGTATCTTACAGAATGTCATGCTTCCTTCTAGATTTTTAAATGACCATAAAATCTTATAGTAAATTTATCTGTATATTATTAACACTTAATTTAGACAACCTGTATTATTGTAATCTCTTAATTATCTCTTATGCATATACAGTATCATGATGTATCAATTCTGTCTATTTTTTTTCTTAATCATATTATGCACTTGTATTGTAATGTAGTCGGTAAATAGCTATTCACAGCTAGTATTACTTGTTACTGTCTCCGACGTTAAATAAACTTTGACTTTGACTTTGTAAGAGTAGAGGATTCTCAGTTCGGGCTCTTAACTGTTGGTATCATAAACATGAATAAAATGGTAAAAATACAATGTACACGCTTTGGGCTACAGTCATTGTGCTGTTTCTGTTTAAATGGCATCGCTTGACGGGTAACCAGAAACCCAAACTGTATTTTGTGGTGCAGTTTATCATTTCTTCAAAGGAATGTTCGCGCGATTGTTTGCCAGTTATATGCCTCAGTTTACATACATCGGCCAACATTTTATTACCAAACGAGGAGCCCATGTAGTTCAGTAGGCTAAGCGATCGCCTGCTGATCTAGAAGTCCAAGGCGTCAGCCCTACTGGATCTAGAGGTCCAAGGTGCCAGCTCCGCTGGAGGCGGGAATCCTTTCAACTGTAAACGGGGTTCCATTGTACACAGACTTCCATTATGGCCCTACCACTGATATTACTGAAATGCTGTTAAAAAGAACGTAAATTGCAAGCCCATCCATCATTAAACGTGACGATGGAACTTCTTTTTATAAAGATTTGTGTTTAGAGCTTTTACCGGTGGTAGGACATTGGAGACTTTAAATCTGTAACATACAAACTTAACATTTTTTGGACTTTTAATATAATTTTCTGCATTCAAAGGCACAAAAGTCATGTTTTAGAAAATTTAAAGAAAGATGCTCATAATTCCGCAGTCTAGTCATTGAAAAATAATTGCACCAAAGGAAGGGCAGCTCTATTGCTTGATTGGAGAAATATTGTGGTTGTCTGCAAAGTTTGTATGTGCTAAATACACAAAAAATCTAAAAAATCGCAAATAAAGTGATAGGTTTAAGCTTCGGTATGTAGTGGACACAGACTCATTATAGCAGTCTTAAGTGTGTCTACTGCTCATTTAATATATGCCACAATCTATTATTGGAAGATCGTAAGTTACCAACTAGTTTTATTAGGTCGACTGGTATGTAACTACCCCATCCACTTTTAAGACATAGTGTACACAAAACCAAAGCTCTGTTTGACCGAAATTTTTATGGATGTATGGCCCCTACATAGGACTAATTGTTCACAAAATAGTATTCAGTAATAATTGTACCAGGAAAACCCCCTAATGGCAACTGGTCCATTATGGCAAGGTCAACTTTGGTATGTGATGCTTTTATCTGGAAAATGCTCAAACTGTTGATTTCATGGAATCTTGTCAAGCCTAGATATAATAATTGGAAAAATTGGTTAACTGAATGAAGGCATAAAAACATAAGGTCGTGCACTCGATGCAAAAAGGAAAAGGAGCACAAGCACAAACAAGAGGCCAATGAAGTTGTGAATCGCTCATATAAGCAATTGGTACAGTGGCATTTGAAGAGACATTTTAAATTGTGAACATACGACAGTCCTGGGTCAAAGGTCAAAGAACGACCTTGACATCTTGTACTCATAAATCCTCATATTCTTATTAAGATGAGTTTCTATACCAAGTTTTAGGCTAAACATTTCGAAAACTTTCCATGAAATCTTAAATTTCTTTCAGCATTTTCCATATTGACCATGCTGTAAAAAAGGTCGCGGTCAACCCAATATCTTTATTTGAACAATTTTGGTAGTACTTAGGTACTCAATACTACATATCATAAGGTCATTGGCCAATTGGGTCTTGAGAAGAAGCTGTTTAAAGTTTTATAACAAATACGGGCATGGCTGCCATGTTTGTAATGTGACCTGGATCATTTGAATAAATTTTGGTCCCCTTTGCCCTTCAAGGCCCTATATAAAACTTGGTTACAACTGACACAGTGGCTTTCGAGATATTTGAATTTGTCAAAATATGTGAGTCCTGGGTCCAAGATCAAAGAATGACCATGACCTCTTGTACTCACAAAGCTTCATTGTACTCATAAAAGCATTTGAATATTGCAACTTATAGGCCAAAACCTTCAAAACTTTCCATGAAACCTTATGCAACAGCATTTTCCTATATTTCACCATGCCGTAAATAAAGTCAAGGTCAACCCAAGATCATCATTTGAAAAATCTTTGTAGTACGCAAATACTAAATGCCACATACAAAGTTTCAATGCCATTTGTCAATTGGTTCTGAAGAAGAAGATGTTTAAAGGTTTTTTACTATATATGGGGATGGCTGTTATGTTGGTAATGTGACTTGGAATATTTGAACAAATTTTCATTTTTATTTAGTCGGCCCTTGGAGGCTCTATATGAAATTTGGTTACAATTGGCCCTGTGGCTTTTAGAAATTGTCAAACTACTTGAGTCTTGGGTCAAAGGTCAAAGAATGACCTTGAGCTGTTGTACTCATAAAAGTAAAAAGTATGCAAAGACCAGGAACTGAAACAATCAAAATCCAAATCCAGCCCTCAAACCATAGAAATCTTCATGTTCTCATTAGGATGACTGTATATACCAATTTTTAGGCCAAAATATTCAAAACCTTCCATGATATCTATGTTTGAGCATTTCTGAATATCTTACCATACCGTAGAAAAGATCGAAGTCAACACACGATCATCATTTGAAAAATCTTGGTAGTACTTAGATACCCAATTCAACATTCCAAATTTCAAGGTCATCGGTCTATTGGTTCTGAAAAAAAAACTTTTAAAGGTTTTTAACACGTATGGGCATGAGGGCCAAACTGGTCATGTGACCTCAAAAGTTTGAAAAAAATCTGTTTCCTCAGCCTCTGGAGACTCTATATGAAATTTGGATACAATTAGCTCAGTTACTTTGGAGGAGATGTTTGTAATTGTAGAACTATATGAGTCCAGTGTCAAAGGTCAGAGAATGACATTGACATTTTGTACTCCCAAATTTTCATGTACTCATTAAGATACCAATATTAAGCCAAAATCTTCTTCAGGTTCCAAGAAATCTTATGTTCTAACAGTTTTCAATATTAAAGCACTAGACGGCAAGTCTGACCTTACCGATAAAAAGGTCAATGCCTACCCAAGGTCATAATTTGAACACTCTTGGTAGTTCTTTTGTACCAAATGCTACATACCAAGTTTCAAGGTAATTGGCCTATTGGTTCTGGAGAAGAAAATTTGAAAGGTTTTTACTATATATAGGCATGATGGCCATGATGGTCATGTAACCCAGATCATTTAAACAATAAAAGTCGTTTGAATTGTGGACGGACGACGAAGGACGACAACGGACGACGAAGTCTTTCCATTCTATAGGCTCCCCCGGAGCCTCTGGCTCAGTTGAGCTAAAACATTGACAAAAGGTCACGAAAGACATGCATGGTAAGCCGAATGATAAGCTCTTTCAAAAACAGTTGGTCATTCAGCTATCCTAAGTACAAACAGCAGCAAAACCTATTTTTATCTGTCTTCTTTATTTTTAATTACAAAACAAAACAAACAAAAGGCAGAATGGGCAAATTTTCAGGTGACCAGAATGCTACAGACAATAGACAAGCGGACATAAAAATATGTTACACTGATGAACCACAACAGAAGTTCCGCCTATACAAAGTAGACTTACAAGACGGTTCCAGCTGGCTCGTCTCTCGCAGATCCCCTGTCATCGTCATATTTGGACACCTTCATATGTTCTTCTTTATCCTAACAATATAAAAATACATTTGTTTGCTTTGACTGAGACAGGACAGTTGCTGAATAGAAAATATGCATGTAGTAAATGAAACTCATAACAAACAAACCAACACATGAAGAAAAAAAATGCTGACACATCTACAGAACCACACGCACCTGACAAAATTCTGACTTTTCATGGACGATTGAAAGTTTTTTTATATGTTTATATGTTTATATGTTTTTATATTCAATTTTTTATTTATTTTTTTATGAAAAAAATGAAATGACAAGGTGTGCTAGTGTATTGCTGTTGGTCTAAAATTTCGGGAAAACTCGACACAGAAAATCACGATCACGATCACGATCACTGAATGTAACTACTTTATGACTATCACGTTCGCACACTAAAATGACGTCATGACGTTATATGACGTCATTTTACAACGTCAAAGATGCTATTTTGCCTTTTTCTTCCTGAAAATGCCTTCATTCAGTTCCTTTTTGCAAAATAAAAATATGATGGCATGGCTGTACCAGGTCGAATTTTGTATAAATTCTTGGAGCATCGGAAATGACAGACTCACAAAAGAACTTCTTGGTACACGGATGCCATCATTTTTTGATTTTACGTGTTTCGTTTGTCTGTATATGCTATATAGATGCTGGTTTAACAGTATTACCAATAATTGAATATTGAACTTAAATTTCGTTGTTTTAGTATCATGTTTTCAGAAGAAATTATTGAAAACAACAAGAACAGCAACAACAGAAATGTGCTTAGAGCTAGGTGGTTTTAAGTACATGTTGTGCCTAGTTAGTCCATCATGTATCATTTCACAATCTCAGAAATGTTTCTGGCTGTATAAATTGAGCAAACCCGGTGTTCATGAACACCAAAGCTACTCCATAGTCCTACCAGTGGCAATAACGGCTGCAAATATGAAATGTGCTTCAACCTTCACGTTTGTTGATGCAATGTGGCATGGTGTGCATATTGATTCATATAACTGGCAAAAATTAGAACAACATGAATTTGAAAACGACAAATCACCTCACAAAATACAATTTTCTTGTTGTGGTTCCCCGTCGACCGATGGAATATTATTAAAAGCGAACCAATGAATCGGGCCCACGCCAGTAAAATTTATTTTCATCATTTTAGGATATCAAAAGGATGTCATTTAAGTTGCCAACTAAAACGACCATAATCTTTCTTAAACCTGTTTTATGAGAAACTCAGTGTTGTTTTACTTGTTTAAAATTTGCTAATCAAGATCATTTACAATAACGAAACTATGATAAGCTTGTAGCGATATCTCACAAAGAAGTATTTCATGTAGACTGTCCAATACGCTAACTCGCAGTTTATCGCAGTTGTATGGTTAGGAATATAGTGACCAGTGAGTGAGTGAGTGAAGTCGGATTTAACGTCCCACCAACAACTAGGTCATACGGAGATGGGACCTCGGTTTAAAGTCTCATCAGAAAGACCGGAGAAGCGAGTGAACGATTTTGCTATATCTGAATTGGTAGTCAAGCGCATTATCCACTACACTACTGACGCTCCTGATACCGTGATCAGAATGCATTAATGAGTAAACCGGTGATACTCGAATCGTGCGCCATGTACTAGTATTTTAAGAGAGCGTGTTTTGAGAGGATTGGCGAGCGAATGAGCAAGAGAGAGTTGTCACATATCAGTATCCATGGCGATCTGAGAGAGAGAGAGAGAGAGAGAGATACTTGTCAACTACCAGCATCCACGGCGATCTTCTGTAGAGTTTAGATGTTTCATTTTTTAAATGTCTAGGCACAACGCGATTAATTGGAGCTGAAACCAGATTGGCGAATCTGACTGACTTCCGTTACAATATATCTTAAAACGTGTATACACAGAAAACAGCCTCTGTGTTTATGCACAAACTGGTCAAAATATTTACTTGTCATATTTAGTTTTCGCAAGCCTTGATTCATGATCAAATATGGAAGGGAGTAGGTACTGATCATCGTGCGCGAATGTGCTGGATGATCAGGGTCTCTCCTCTTTGTACAGACAATTAGGTTCCTTTTCATGCAACGGTAATTGTTAGTTTGAAAGAAACCGTGCACGGGAATAACAGAGGGTTGGTCAGGCGGCTGCATGAATACGCAAGCTGATTTGAGTGTGCACTAGTCCATAAGCCAATTCACATAGATTTAGTAATGGTGGTCATATAGTTTCTCTGGCAAACATTTTGCGTTCGCACAGAGCAAATATCAGTCTGTGAAAAGTGCGACAAAAAACCTATACAACATTAACGTTATTGTCCTATTTACTTTTGCTTTCATGATACATGCATATGAGTTTTTCAAAGTATAAAACATGTCTTTGTTTTTTCAACCTACCGATGAGTTTGCGGATGGTCGTGGTTGGGCAATGGTGCTGGATAGCTTTCAGTGCCTGGGCGTCCTGCTAATTTTGATAGTAGTAGGGCAATGACTTACCGGGTTTGCAGTAGGTGCGACTAGGGGTCTGTTTGGACATATTTCTCTCTCTCTCTCTCTCTCTCTCTCTCTAGGAGACGGCTCGATATACGCTGAAATACTTTCTCAAAGATCCGCTTAACCCCAAAACAACCAACCAATATAAACATAACTATACCAAATTTAGTGCGACAGATACGTGTTTCTAAGAAAAATGTTATGGGCATGTCTCGGCTGACAACGATTAGCCCTGTCCAAGTCACAGTCACTGACGCAAACCGCGAGACACAGTAACTGCAGACAGCAGGTGAGACACGCCTACGTATTAACGCGCGAGAGCAGTCCCACCGATAAGTTATTGGAAAATGCATATGCAATTGCAAAAGGCAAAGCGGCTGACTGTTTCGTTTAACTGTCGGGTTGAAAAGGCTACATATAGTAAATTATTATAGCCAACTCCAAAGTATTACGTGTGTTTTGCTGGAGGAATAAAGTTTTAAAATTTTCTCCACAGCACCCGTCAATGTATTTGTCTACACTATTTGCCCTCTGACTGCGGCGGACTTTATAATTAGTCCACGTTGTGTATCTTGGTTGAATATCCAACAATTGTATGCCCTTGATACTCAGTCAAAAGTGTAGCCAGACAATGTTCCAGCTGCTACGATCCGGGTCTGCCACCTAACTGTCCAGACAGCTGCCGTGTAATGCTGTTCAAACTTGTATTAGAAACGTCCAAGTGCACTTTATTTGTCCTAGGTAGCTGGAAGAATCTGCTCTTGTCAAACAATTAGATCCGGATCTGTAAAGTTTGTCAATTATCTGATTAAAAATTTTAGATCCTGATTCAAGGTGCTGTTGTCGTTATTGAACTTGGTATATTTTCCCTTACGCTGGTACAAGTGTGTAAATATTTTTACACACCGACTTCTTTGATCTCTATAAGTTTATATTTCACGTAAACACCTGCATGCTTTTCTATACCACCGGTATAGGTTATACTTCGCTGGAGGTAGGTTGTTCACCGTGAACAACGTACCTCCAGCGAAGCGATTAATCCTGCTTAGCACATGCAAATCAGAATTTAGCCAAAACACGCGAAAAGAAACTAAACGTATCTGAGAGCAGCGATTACTCTAACCAGTCTGCGATGCGCTGATGGTGCGCTTTCAGATGTTTCGGATTCATACATGTGGATGCTCTGACCAGACTGCGCGGATGCACATGCTGGTCTGAGCCTTTTTTGGCGTTGAGCACCTTCTGCATTTCACAACACAATTGTACATGATACTTGGCACTAGTAAACTAGAAAAATAGCTGCATATGCCTTCTGCCATGTCAGTAGATGGTTGGCATGCTATTTGCATTCCTTTTCAACAGTATTTCAGTCATATCAGGATGACAGTAGGTGATAATGTCGAAATCTGGACCCCTAGATTAGTAGGTCAGCCACTAAGCTATCTTAAATTTGCAATAGATCAGGGTTCCTTACGAAAAGGCCAAGAGAGCGAACTGACCGTAATTTCTCCACTCCGACAACCTCAATATAGCTAAAGAACATGGGCAAAAAGAAAATGCTCACAAATTCCTATGCATTTGCACAAACGTTCACCGTTTTAAAAAACCGCGATGGCTCAGTAGGCTAAGCGCTGGCCTGCTGATCTGGCGGTCCCAGGTTCGAGCCCCGCTGTAGGCGGAAATCTTTTCAATCGAAGACGGGCTTCCATTCCGGCACACATCCTTTCATTATCATCCACCCATCGTCCTGATATGACTGAAATACTGTTTAAAAGGACGTAAATCGCAAGTCATCAATTCATCCATCCATCCATCATTTTAAAGATAGATTTAATCTCCGAACAGCGGAGACTCATACCAGCCTACAAATCTACGCAGTCTGATCTTAGTCTTCTCTATTCGTATAAATCGCAACTTTAGGTGGCACTGAATGGGCTGTTGGTGAGGTTTTTTTTTCTGTTTATGCAAGATACTGTTTGCAAATTCTCGTTAACAAAACTAAATTAAAATGCCGGTGCTTCTCATTACAGCCGACTCTGCAAGGCTCTTCTAATAACGGCCAATGAGGGGCCACAGTTATCGTTTCTTATGAAAAAAAAACGGCAAACCATCAACTCTGTCACTGTATAGCTGTACTGGCCGAGACTTTATAATCCAGAGGTCGCAAGCTCGAGTCCGGCCTAGATCGCAATTCTTCTCTAAGCGAATGGTTTCTGCACCCTTATCCTCATTATCATTTCCTCCTGTTTCCTAGTCAAGGTTCGAACATGGCTGGCAACAGAATTCTCAACAAACATAAATGGAGTTACATTCCACACAACCTTTCATTATCACCCACCCATTGTCCTGATATGGCTGAAATACTGTCGAAAGGATGTAAAATCACATTAGCCATCCATCCGCCCCGTTTCCCAGTATACTGGGCCAGAATTATATTTTACAAATATTTGTTTCTTATTTTTCAAAGAAAACCTATGTTGTGGCGCCTATTTGATCCGTTTCGGTAAGACGATTCTAATTATGGATCACATCTTAGTTTTCTTATGGAGAAATTTCGATAACTCAATAGATTATCCCTATTACCCCTTCTTATCTTTAGCACTGTATTAAACCTTATATGAATTACTACACAATAAACAGGAAAATTCAAATAAAGCATTTTACCTGATAAATCATTAAATGTTTTGCATCCGATCTGCGACTGCATTCTCTAAACATGTACTCACAGTACTATCAATGTTGCTATTCGGTGTGTAAGTCGGATATCAACCTTGTCCTCGATGTTCATCCAGTGGAAAGACCTGCACGTGCGTATCGAAACACCTCCCGCGCTCTGCGCGGTCGGTGTCTCGATCCGCACGTGCAGGTCTTCCCACTGGATGAGCACCTCGGACAAGGTCGATATCCTATACAAACCGCGTCGCAGATACGAGATGCGCGTGCCCAGACACGCATTCAGACGCAAATATACGGAACCTGGTCACCGTCCAAAATTCAAAATTGCAAGTTATACTAAACAAGAAAGTACATGCCCTGGCTTTACAGTCTTAAGTATATGTTGTGCCTTGTTAGTCCATCATGATAGATTTCACAACCTCAGAAATGTTACTGAGTGTATATATTGAGTCATAAGCACCAAAGCTACTCCATAGTCCTACCAGTAGTACAACGGCTACAAATAGGAAAGTGCACATTGATTCATATTACTTGCAAAAAAAGAAGAACATGGTTTTGAAAAAAAGACAAATCGCCTCACAAAATACAATTGTCTTTTTCTGGCTCCCCGTCGACCGATGGAATATAAATAAAAGCGTAACAATGAATCGGGCTTACGCCTGTAAAATTTATTTCCATCTTTTTAGGCTTTCGAAAGATGTCATTTAAGTTGCCAACTAAAATTTTTTCTAAACCTGTTTTATGGGAACCTCAGTGATGTTTTACTTGTTTAAAGTTTGCTAATTAAGATCATTTACAATGACGAAATTATGATGAGAATCTTGTAGCGATACCTCACGATAAAGTATATCCTGTCGACTGTCCAATAAGCTCTCTCGCAGTTGACCGCAGTTGTATGGTTAATAAGACCAGTGGGTGAGTGAGTGAACTCGGATTGAACGTCCCACCAACAACTAGGTCATACGGAGATGGGACATCGGTTTAAAGTCTCATCAGAAAGACCGGAGAAGCGGGAAATCGCTTTGAGTACACCGGTGATACTGCAAGCATGCACCATGTACTAGCATTTTCAGAGAGTGGGCTTCGAGAGGATTGGCGGACAAGCAAGTGAGTGAGAGAGAGTTGTCAGCTATCAGTATCCATGGCGATCTGAGACAGAGAGAGAGAGAGAGACAGACAGACAGAGAGAGAGAGAGAGGGAGAGAGACAGAGTTGTCAACTATCAATGCCCAAGGCGATCTCCATTAAAGATTAGATTAGATTTTTCTTTTTTTTAAAAATGTCTAGGCACAACGCGAATATTTGAAGCTGAAACTAAATTGGCGAATTTGACTGACATCATGTTGGAAAAAGAGATTAAAAGATGTATACACAGAAATCATCCTGTGCGTCTTGGCACAAACGGATCAAAATATTTACTTGTTTCTTGTTACTTTGTTTGTTTCCGCAAGCCTTGATTGAAAGATCGTATATCGATGGCCTAGCACAAAACTGACGTAACTACATTTTACAAAACTTTCAGGAGAGGCAAAAAACTTTTCTTGTGACCCAGAGGTCTTGTTCCAAATTGCCCTTCTATATAAAGACTTCCATACAAATGCTAGCAACTACAAGGAAGCCATTTTTGTTATAGCTTTATTGACATTTGTTTTTTGGTATTACTTTGAGTTACAACCTTTTTTGGCATATTGTTCAGTTCTCCTAAAATAAATTCTTACGGCAAAACTGCGGTAAGGTTACTTACAACCTTTTTTGGTGTCATTTTTCAGTAATCGTAAAATAAAATCTTACTGCAAAATAGACATAACTGACTCATAAACTTTTACTGCATATTTATTAGTTGTCTGAAAGTCAGATCTTACTGCAAAACAGCTAAAATGACTTACAACTGTTTTTCAAAAAAATACTTCGGAGGCATTTTTAGACTACAGAATCCGAGCATATGTGTCCTATGTATGCATTTATATGTTCATTGAGCTTTTTGTGTCATCGAAGTAAAACAGATAAAGCTGATACTAAATATTTTAGCCAATTGCCCTTTTATTTTTCTGAGGTGGTTTGAATGTTTCTGTAAGTTTCTGTATTATTTTAATATAGTTTTGGTCTGAATATGGTGCAGCTCAGGTGTGTTGTGACCCGACAGCCTTATATGTACAGTCAAACCTGTCTTAAGAGGCCCAAATATTGGCTGCTTAATACAGGTGACCCCTAAATACAGGTTCATTTCCACTATCGTTTGGCTCAAGGGACCCGGAAAAGGTGGCTGCTTAAGGCAGGTAATCCCTTAATAGGAGTGACCACATAAGCAGGTTTGACTGTATATAAAGTATTTCTTCGCCATTCTGAAAGTTGAATTATGCAATTCTCCAAAGAGTATTAACAATCCTAATGACCAAACATTTTTTACCAGGGCCCTAGAAAAATGTCAAAACAGTCTTTAATGGTTAATAGTTTGTTTTATTTTACTTGTTTCTGCTCAGACAACAGTTACAGGTAGTGGGTATTTGTGAGAACCATTTCAATTGTAAGTTTGTGGATACCTATGACAGCCACCTCATTTTCAGTGGTAAAAGTTATAACCGAAGATATTGAATTATATTGTTCCCAGTTTATCAGTGATTTAATTTCCTGATGTTTTCTGTCAACCCTACACTCCCTGAACCTATATTAAAACCGGTTTTGCTTTTTTTTAAACCTGGTATATTATAAAATTTTCTCAAATACATGATGTTTGTATTAATTGCTTGGTTTAAGCTCTTTATAGTTTATTCTTACATACTTATAAAAAGAATACCTAAGATTGGATAACATTAAAATTTGTGACAGCATATCTTGACATTTTAAGTCTAGGGTTATCATGGAAAATATTGCTGCTTTGTTTCAAATAGTATTAGCCATCTTTGATCTCTTTAGTTCTCATTTTGCATCATAATAGTTTACATGGTTCTCAGTTACAAGGTCATTAGTATCTTTATATGCACCGTTTTTATTTGGTTTACATATTTAAAGCTTCCTCAATTTTACATTTGACTATAAACAGGGCTGTGGAAATATCAAAATTTACTTAATATGTCATTGAATAAATAACTATCAGTATCTCTTTAGGTGCTCCAGTAGCTCATTGGGTTAAGCACAGGCCTGCTTAGCTAAGGGTTTCGGTTTCATTCCTGCTATAGGCTGAAAACTTTTAATCCTTCAATAGAGTAACACTGCACTTATCTTTTAATTATCATTCTCCTACTGGTTCATTATGACTGAAATATTGTTAAAGGGCAGTTAACCTGCATGCATCCATCCATCCATTCGTCTTCCTCCTTTCACTGTCATGGAATGGCAGTTAAGAGTGCACTAGAATTTAGCAAAATGAAAAGGTCAGGCTGATCTTTGTTTATCAAGGTTACAAAGCCATGTTCAAAATTTAGCTGTGACTGTCAATGGTTTAAGTACAGCTAAGAACCAAATCTTAAGGCTCATGGAGCAGATGCTGATCTAGGCTTGGAAAGGCCCCTGATACAAAATCTTATTATTAACTATCAGACATTTCCAAACTGTTACATTATATTCTTGTTGTGTTATTTATTTCAAAACTGATTTCCGTATAGCCATAGTGTCTTTTGGAAGCAAGTGATTTTGGAACTGAACGCATTTCACTGCATCTCCAAAATATTTACTTTACAGTGTTTCAAAATAGTACTTAGTCCCAGTCACTGTTATGCCTAAAGAGAGTTTGCCTATCTGAAGTCGCTTACGACCTTTTCAAACTAACACATAGGGCCCAAATGACCCTCAGAGACGAGTCAGTCTGTTTGTATTTTATGCACCGAGTTTCTTTAATGTATACAATGGCCCTTTGAAGGCCATTGATGTTCCTTATATTCTAAGATTTGAACTGCCCCAGTTGATATTTATGTTAAGAAGCCATATCATGATTTGTTATGTTACAAAAATGAATTTAAGTAAGTTAGTAATGGCTTTCAATTTTTACAAGGGTAACAGTATTGGCATGAGACCCTCAATTTGAAATCAAAACAGGATTCGTGTCACACTGTTTCATGGTGTTTCCAAAATGTCACCATAATTTTTATTGTTTCATTGATTTCAAAATAATTGTCCAAGCTAATATTCAAACAAATGAGGCCATACCTTGTTTAGCTCCTGAACAACAGTAATCTACAAACAGAAACAAAATTTGTTTCAAACCATTTCCCTGTGCTTCCAAAATACTAGTAGTATTTCTTACCAGTCAATTGCTTCAGAATATTTGCCATGTTTGATTCCCTCTGTTCATGGTCAGTATGTTGTTTCTGTACACAAACAAAAGTGACTGAGGAACAGAAACTGAGTGCCCCAGGATCCCTGCAGTCCATACATCCTCACTGATTTCCTTTCGAAGAGCCATATATTTCAAAACGTAACAAAGTGAATTGGAAACAGAAACATTGTTTCCGTCAAACTATTTGAATAATTTCACTAGTATTCACTTGGTAGTAACTAGTAAAATACTGTTGAAATAGGCATTAGAGCAACGAAAATGCACTCCAGGTATTGTTTTTCCATTTTGGCTTTTTCTGAGAGACCAGTCAAAAATATCGGAGTTACGCCAAGTTATTAGACTAAATAGGCATAAAACTGCAGGTCAGCCATCCATCCATATACCAAGTGTGAATTTTTATTGTTTCTTTTGGTTCAAAATTTTTGTCCTAGTTGATTTCCTTTAGAGATGTTGTATCTTGCATGGTTACAGAAAGGAGGTACATCTATTGGTTTGTTCATTTCACTGTGTTTCAAAAGTCTGATTATATAAATGTATTCTATTTCAAAAATCTTACCACGCTGTATGCACACATATTTTTGTTTCATATGAAACGTATGCCCCAGATGATTTCATATGGATAGGCTGTACATGTACCTTGTTTTTATTACAGAAATGAATAGTTTTAACAGAGACAGGATGTGTTTCAATGTACACTATGTTTCTGAACTGTTGCTACATTTGTTTAAATATGCTAAAAAATTTGTCCCAGCTGATTTCTTATTGAGGGGCTTAACTAATGTCATTACATATACAAAGTGATTTTGAAACATGAAACATGTTTTAGTTTAAAACCATTTCACTCTGTGTGTGTGTGTGTGTTTCAATTCCGTAACGATGTCCCCTTACACACACACACACACGAACGCAACACAATGATGCTATGTACATTTACAAAGTGATTTTGAAACAAGAAACATGTTTATTTTCAAACCAATTCACTATGTTTCCCAAATGTTGCTTATATTCTTGTTGTTTATTTGATTTAAAATAACAGTCTTGGTGAATTTCCTGAAAAGGATTAAGTGTATCTTTTGTTATTTTGAAACAAAAACAGTGGTTTGTTTTCAACCATTTCACTGTTTCCAAACTATTATAACTGTGAATGATCTTCGTGTTTCAAAATATCTGTCCCAACTGATTTCTATCTTGTTTTATTGTGTAAAGAAAGTGATTTTGAAATAGAAACAGAGTTTGTTTCACTATGTTTCCAGTCTGTTACAATATATTGTTGTTGTGGTATTTGATCCATAATATTTGTTCCTAAAAATAAATCAGTCACATGAGTTATAAGCCTTTTGCAAACAAAATGGAATTAGCTGCTAAATGATTTTATCCCACAAAACAGTTGTAAGTGGACTTACGACAATTTTGCAGGAGCTTGTTGTCTGCTCTGAGTTAGCTACCTTTTATATTTTAGCGAAATATGGGAAAAATAATAACAATAAGAGGTTAATTATTTTACAGTAGATGCGTCACCTACTTTCAATTGAAATTGTTCGAAAAAGCCATTTTGTGAAAAATATGTAGTTACGTCAGTTTTGCGCTCAGCCATCGATATGAAAAAAAGAAGGCACTGGTCATCGTGCGCGAATGCGCAGGCTAACCAGGATCTATCCTCTTTGAACAGACAGAGATCTACCCGGAGAAAGCTGCTGTTGTCAAGCAATTCGATCCGGGTCTGTAAGATTTGTCAATAAACTGAATAAATAGTTTAGATCCTGATTCAAGCTGCTGTTGTTATTATTCGAAATTGCTATATTTTCCCTTGCGCAGGGGCAAGTGTGTAAATATTTAAGCCGCGTCGCTGATACGAGATGCGCGTGCCCAGACACGAATTCAAACGCAGATATTCGTAACCTGGTCGTTGTTCAAAAGACAAATTGCACACTTATTCTTAACAAGAAAGTGCATGCCCTGACTTTACGGTTTAAAATACACGTTGTGCCTTGTTAGTCCATCATACATCATTTTACAACCTCAGAAATGTTAGTGAGTGTATATATTGAGTACACTCTGTGTTTATAACACCAAAGCTTCTCCATAGTCCTACCAGTGGTAAAAACGGCTACAGAAATGAAATGCGCTTCAACCTTATGTTTATTGATAAAATGTGGTTTGGTGTGCATATTGATTCATATAACGGGAAAAAAGACGAACGTGATTTTAGAAAAGACAAATCGCCTCACAAAATACAATTGTCTTTTTCTGGTTCCCTGTCGACCGATGGAATATAAATAAAAGCGAGACAATGAATTGGGTCCACGCCTTTAAAACTAATTTTCATTTTCTAGGGTATCGAAAGTATGTCATTTAAGTTGCCAAATAAAAAGACCATATTCTTTTTAAAACCTGTTGTATGAGAAACTTATTGTTGTTTTACTTGTTTAAAGTTTGCTTTACAATGACCAAACTGTGATGAGAAACTTGTAGCGATACCTCACGATAAAGTATTTCATGTCGACTGTCGACTATCTCGTAGTTTATTGCAGTTGTATGGTAAGGGATATCTTGACTAGTGGGTGAGTGAGTGAGTGAACTCGGATTTAACGTCCCACCAACAACTAGGTCATACGGAGATGGGAACTCGGTTTAAAGTTTCATCAGAAAGACCGGAAAACGAGGTATCGGTTTAGTGATCCCTGGATTGGTAGTCAAGCGCGTTATCCACTACACTACTGACGCTCCTGATATCGTGACCAGAATGCATTAATGAGTACACTGGTGATACTGCAAGCATGCACCATGTACTAATATTTTAAGAGAGAGTTTTCTGAGAGAATTGGCGAGCGAGCGAGCGAGAACTGTCACCTATCCGTATCCATGGAGATGTGAGAAAGAGAGAGAGAGAGAGTTGTCAACTATCAGTATACACGGCGATCTCCTCTAATGAGTTTTCATTTTTCAATGTCTAGGAACAACGCGAATATTTGATGCTGAAACCGAATTGGCGAATATGGCTGACATCATGTTAAAAATATCTAAAAAGATGTATTCACAGAAATCAGCCTCTGCGTTTTTGCACAAACTTGGTCAAAATATTTACTTCTCATATTTAGTTTCCGTAACCCTTGATTCAGAGATCTTATATGAAAAAGAGAAGGTACTGGTCATCGTGCGCGAAAACGCAGGCTGATCAGGGTCTATTCTCTTTGAACAGACAGTAAGATTGCTATTCATGCGGTGGTAATTATAAGTTTTGAAAAAAATCCATGCCTGCGAGGGTTGGTCTGACTGCATGAATGCACAAGCTGATTTTAGTTTGCACTAGTCCATAAGCCAGTTTACATAGTTTTAGTAATGGGGGTCAAATAGTTTCTTTGGCAAATATTTTGTGTTCACACAGAGCAAAATATCAGTGTGAAAAGGGCGACAAAGAACCTATGAAACATTAATGTAATTGTCGTTTCTACTTTCGCTTTTATGAAACATGCATATGAAGTTTTCAAAGTATGAAACATATCTTTGTTTTGTTAACCTACCGATGAGTTTTTTATGCGGATGGTCGTGGTTTGGCGATGGTACTGGATAACTCTCAGTGCCCGGGCATCCTATTAATGTTGATAATAGAAAGGCAATGACTTACTCTGCTTGCAGTAGGTGCGACTGGGGACTGTTTGGACATATTTCTCTCCCCTATCATACACACACACACACACACACTCTCTCTCACTCACTCTCGGAGACGGCTCGATATACATTGAACTACTTTCTCAAAGATCCGCTTAACCCAACACAACCAACCAACATAAACATAACTAGACCGACAGACGCGCATTTCTAAGAAAAATGTTATGGGCAGGTCTCGGCTGGCAACGATCAGCACTCTCCGAGTCACACTCATGGACGCAAACCGCGAGACACAGTAACTGCAGACATCAGGTGAGAGACGCCTACGTATAAACTTGCAAGGGCAGGCCCTCCGATGAGTTTCTGGCAAATGCATATACAATTGCCAAATGCGTAGCGGCTGACTGTTTCGTTTCACTTCCGGATTGAAAGGGCTACACATATGTAATTGTTATAGCCAATTCCAGAGTATTACGTGTGTTTTGCAAGAGGAATAAACTTCAAAAATATTCTCCACAGCGTCCGTTAATGTATATCTCTACACTATTTGCCCACTGATTGTGGCGAACTTTGTACATTGTTCTTGTTTTGTATTCGTGTTGAATATCCAACAATTTTATGCCGTTGATACTCGGTCAACAGTAGTAGCCAGACAATGTTCCAGCTGCTACGATCCGGGTCTGCCACCTAACTGTCCAGACAGCTGCCGTGTAATGCTGTCCAACCTTGTGTTAGAAACGTCCAAGTGCACTTTATTTACCATAGGTACTCGGAAGAAGCTGCTCTAGTCAAACAATTAGACCCGGGTCTGTAATGTTTGTCAATTATCTCATTAAACAGTTTAGATCCCGATTCAAGCTGCTGTTGGCATTATTCGAACTTAGTATATTTTCCCTCACGCAGGGGCAAGTGTGTAAATATTTAAGCCGCTTCGCAGATACAAAATGCGCGTGCCCAGACACGCATTCAGACGCAGCCATACGCAACGTGGTCACTGTTCCAAATTCAAAATTGCAAACTTATTGTTTCCAACTATGGTTTGAGGGCTGGATTTGGATTTTGATTGTTTCAGTTCCTGGTCTTTGCATACTTTTTACTTTTATAGTAAATAAGACAGTGCATGCCCTGACTGTATAAGTATGTAAACAGGCTGGTCTTGCACATTCTGCATTTCCCATAAGATTATTTTAGCGACGTGGCTCACATTTGCATCTGAATAATTTTGTTCATGAAGTCCATGAAGTTTATCCTATATTAAATTAGATATGTACGAGTATATTGCTTTCAGATTTTTTTTGTCTATTTCTGTGAAATGATAGCAGCGATAAAGACCTTGGGACGAGCTGTTTGGTCATTGCCTACCGTAAATGCAATACTGATGTCTTGAACCTGAATCGCACGCTGCAAATCATTGTGTCTGATATTAAGATGAGTTAACCAATTGAACAATTCCTTCAGTGCCGGATTTAATATGAATAATATAACAGGTCGCCATTGAAGGAGCTATATTATGTAGTCTGCTTGCATCAGAATGATAAAACTTGTGGTGGCATGGTAAAAATTACATCCAGCCCAACTGTAATCCACTCTGAAAACAAGTGATTAAATGCAGTTTTTTTATAAGGTCTTACTATTCAGAACTGATTTATATTCACTGCAGCTTTTGTTTGCGCCGTGTGGGGGTCGTTAAACGTCTCCCCGTACACCATCATAGTGCAGATGATATTTTCTGGTCCTTCGGGATAATTGAGTTCATTTGAGTTATTTTGAAAAAAGAGTTCCGCTTAAGCCGTGCTAGGGGCGTGGCTGATGTCGCACATTTTATTGCTGGTCATGAACAGCATCAATTAAAGCGAGTCTGCTGTTTTCTGTCCTTCGATGTATTCCTTGCTTTTAAAGGATCTTACTATAATTCATGACTTATTTATATCGAAATTTAGATGAGGATAGTACTGAGGCGAAAAAAAGAACAATTATTATTATTATTATTTTATTATTCTTCTTTTGTTTTCATTTCTAGCATTCTAACTTTCTCCCTTCTCCTATCCTTTTTATACATTTTTCTCTTTGCAGTGGATGGATGTATGATATTGAGTTTAATGTTTCTTTTAACAGTTTAAGTCATATCGAATATCGATACATGGGCCTCCGTGGCCTAATGTATAAGACTCTTAAATATCAGACTTTTCTTCGCTGTTATTTCGATCCTCGGTTGAGTAACCGAGTAGCTCAGCAGGTTAAGCGTTAACCTGCTGATCTAGTAGTTTCGTGTTCGAACCCGGTTGTAGGTGGTAATATTTTGAATCGTAAACAGGGTTCCATGCACACAGCCTTCCATTATCACCCACCAGTCGTCCTGATATAAGTGAAATACTGTTAAACAGGACGTAACTCGCAAGACATCCATCCATCGAGCCTCAGCCGATGCACAAGTGATAAAGCCAAGTTCTTGTTACGGAGGGTCGGGAGTTTTTTTTCCAGGTTGCTGCAGATTTCGCCCATCTTTGATAAACGATCGGCTTGACGTACGTGAAATGTTCTTGAAAGGGCCGTTAAACCCATAGTTGAAAAAAAAATCATATCGAGACGTTGGTACGATACTGATGCGAAATGTGTCCGTTGTAACCCGTTTACGGTGTGAAAAATTCCCCCGGTGGTGGGTTTTGAATCAGGAAACCAGCGCTCTTAACTCTTATCACTGTAGCTATTGGCAATACGAACTATTTCAATGTTTGTCTGTATTGTGATTTCCATGATGACATGTCCAGAGAAATAATACGAGACATGGTGTGTACGTTAAGAAGTTGGTGCATAAATCCTTTTTTAACAGTTTTATGCACACAGAACTTCAAGACACGGAATAACGTGATTCACGCGACATAACGTATTTAGCAGCAGAAACGTAATCAAAAATCATTTTAACCCCTTATAAACTAATTGTCCTTCCTGGAAGAAGGAGTAAGATACTTGCTGAATTCTTTCATTTTTCATCTAGTTAGACTCTGTAAAAGAGCTCCTAAAATTTGTACCAAAAACTAATGATTGGCCAAAGGCCACCCTTAGCGCTCCTTGTCCTTTACTCATACACCTCAAATAAATGACAAGAGGGCCAAGAGGCCCTGAATCGCTCACCTGAGCAAAAAGGTTAAAGGTCAAACTAGGATCATTATTTTAACAAACCTGATTTTTGCAACTATTTCCAAACATTTCTGTAAAAGAAGATTTTTGAATATTTTTCTATGTATTGCTATGGTTCAAACCCAGGATCCCCTAAGGCAGGGCCATTTTGAACCCTGGGGCCATCATTTGAATAACTTGGTAAAGGACCACTAGGCAATGCTACATACTAAATTTCAAGCATCTGAGCCAAGTGGTTCTGAAGAAGATTTTTGAGAATTTTTCTATGTATCTATGGTTCAAACACAGTGGCGGGCCGGGCCGTATGACCATCATTTGAATGAATTTGGTAAAGGACCACTAGGCAATGCTACATACTAAATTTCAAGCAAGTTGTTCTGAAGAAGAAGATTTTTTAATATTTTTCTATGTATTTCTATGGTTGAACCCAGGACCCCCTGGGGCCGGGCCATTTTCCACCCTGGGGCCCTCATTTGAACAAACTTGATAAAGGACCAATAGGTAATGCTACATACTAAATTTCAAGCATCTGAGCAAAGTGGTTGTGAAGAAGATTTTTAAGGATATTTAAAATTCGAACCAAAGACCCCCTGCTGCAGGGCCATTTTGGACCCAGGGCCACCCTTTACACAAACTTCGTAGGAGTCCACCAGGCAATGCATGATACAAAATTTCAAGCATCTAAGCCAAGTGGTTCTGAAGAGGATGTTTTTTTAATATTTTCTATGCATTTCTTAAGTTCAAACCCAGGACTCCCTGCTGCGGGGCCATTTTAGATCCTGGGGCCATCATTTGAACAAACTTAGTAAAGGACCACTAGGTAGGGGATTCAGGTGCTATTTAAAAATGCAAATATGCTTATCTTTACATATTTAAAAAAAAAGCATATTCAATTTTCTCTAAAATGCTATGTATATTATTAGGATAGGGTGTTTGGTTCAAAAGTTATGACATGTTTTCGGTAAGCCATCGCGACCAATTTTTTTTATCTAGCTCCCATGTATTCAGTATACCAGTCGGTCATACAAGCTCAGGCTACCTTCAGCTGACAGAATGAGCTCTAAACAAAATATTTTCCAGGTGCAGAGATTTGTTTATTTAACAGCAATTAAATCCTCCAGGAGCAAGAGAAAATGATAAGATCAGTATTTCAGGTTTTGTTTTAAAGGGCTGTTTCAGTAGTAGGTGTTTATTCTGTTTTCATTGGAAATTCATTTATATTTATAAAGCATACAATTTCCAGTGTCTAAATGTGTTTTGTTGATTGTGCTCTCTGAAAATAAAAATGTTTATGTTCAAATAAAACTAAAGAAAGCGACTTAGATGCATAAATATTATTACAACCAATTATGAAATATTCTGTTTATTCAGGGTAACATGCTAATATGTGCGCTAAGATAATGGTGCAAGCTCATTTAAGATAGTGTGACTTGAACTTTTGTTTTATAGAAGATATCTGTAAAATGACTGGATGCATTTACCATTTTCAGATACAATGTACATGTAGATATAATTTGTATATGATTAGGCACCTTATGAAAATGGTTCCTCTATACATAATGGAACATGGCTTTAGTATGTAGTTTCCCTTATCAAATAGTGATAATGTAATAATGTCATTCTAGTATTAAAAATAGGTTGATACTTCTGTTATTGACAACGGGTTAACAGTTTTCATATCAGTTATAAGATCAAAAGTAAATTATTATGTTCTAGCAGTGACAGTATTCTTAGCATTTCATATCAGATATAAGATCAAAAGTAAATTATTATGTTCTAGCAGTGACAGTATTCTTAGCATTTATTCTGCAGTTTAGTACTGATGATAACATGCGATTTGTGAATGCATATTCGAGATATTGATGCATGAGTGTCTACAAAGAAAAAGATGTTACATTAAGAGCATTCGCACGCCCTCAAATGACATTTTACTGGGTGATTATGAAGTAATTCATAAAAGCAGTTAAATGCCTAATGTTTGACCAAAAGTACATGAGTACCCAATACAGTTTCATTTGTCGTTGCTTGACTAAACAATTCAGATTTATAAATGATAAGCATTTGCCAAAATTCTAAACTTGTTTAAGCTCGGCTTTTTCTTTTCTGTGAAAAAGTAGCATATGCGAAGGACAACATTTACTTAAAGTTATATTGGCTGCAACTTTTAATCATTTTGACAACTTTAACACAGTTATTTTTACCTATTGTAAAACCTGAGTAAAAGTAAGTTTTTATCATAAATCTATCCATTTCCCCTGAAAATGCATGAAAACTATGATAACCTTTGTGTAAACAGGAGCCTTTAGCTTTCAAATAATTTAGTTCGGACCGAATGAAATTCTAGACAGCTAATAGTTTACCTAAATTACTGTTGTTTTTGTAGCAGTAACCAGCCTAGGTTTGTTATTTTTATGAGTGTTTCCTGGCCATCTGGGCTCAATTATTGTATTTTTGAAAATTATAAACAATTATTCCCAAAATAAATTGTTAAAAGTTGCAGCCCATATCACTTTAACACTTTTGACAATAAAATACAGTGTTCGAGTACAGAATATCAGATATGTTAAATTCTGCTAATAGATGAATATTAAATGCAGTCATTGATGCCACGTCCCCAATCAAAAAATGAGCTTGCACCAATTTTAAGGAACCCTCCTTCTACCCCTTGATTAATACCTTGCATATCAAGGCTTCATCTCCCTAGAAACAAGGGGCATTTCTCTATTTTGTGTTGAAATTACAGGAATTTACATCATGCAAAATTTTGACAATCTACCTAATAAAAACTGCCCTAAGATTTACAGAGGCAGACTTGTGTGGTACATGATTTATTGTTTTCCTTAGGCAGATGGATCCAGAGAAGGGTTGGGGTTGGAGGGAGGGGTGGGGGAGGGAGAGGGGGAGGGGGAAGTCCTTGATATGTGATACAATTCTGTATCTTACCGTAGAAATAGATGCCATGCAACTTTCCAAGAGAAATAACTTGGCAACAAGTAACTTTTCATAAAATAAAACAAGAGGGCCATGAGGCCCTGAATCGCTCACCTGAACAATTGGCAAAGTGGGTTTTTCTAACGTCTGAAATTGTCAAAATATGAGTCTTGGGTCAAAAGTCAAAGATTCACCATGACCTCTTGTACTCATAAATCCTCATGTACTCATTAAGACAACCATATATACCATTTTTAGGCCAAAACCTTCTAAACTTTCCATGAAATCTTTTGTTCTAGCATTTTCCCATAAAAAAGTCAAGATAAACTTAAGGTTATCATTTGAACAGTCTTAATTGGTAGTACTCTAGTATTCAAAGTTTCAAGGCCGTAAGTCTATTGGTTCTGGAGAAGAAAAATATTAAAGGTTTATACCATAAATGGGTATGGCAGCCATGTTGGTCATGTGACCTGGACCGTTTGAAAAAATTGATGTTCAATCAACCCCTGGACGCTCTATATGAAATGTGTTTACAACTGGCCCTTTGGCTTTTGAGGAAATGTCTGAAAATGTCAAAATATGAGAAATCTTGGTCATAGGTTAAAGAATGACCTTGACCTCTTATACTCCTAATTCTTTATGACCTCATTAAGACGATGGTATATACCAATTTTTAGGCCAACATCTTCAAAACTTCCAATGAAATCTTATGTTCTAGCATTTTCTCATATTTGACCTTGCCGTAAAATGGTCAAGGTCAACACAAGAACATCATTCTGAAAAATCTTGATAGTACTGGTGTACCCAATGCTACATACCAAGTTTCAAGGCCATTGGTCGATTGGTTCTGGAGAAGAAGATTTTTATAGGTTTTTACCATATATGGGCATGGTGGCCATGTTGGTCATGTGACCTGTACCGTATGAATAAAGTTTGTTCCCTCAACCCCTGGAGGCGCTACATGAACTTTAAGGACAATTGGCCAAGTGGCTTTTGAGGAGATTGTTTGAAATTGTCAACATATGAGAGTTCTGGGTCAAAGGTCAAAGAATGACCTTGACCTTTTGTACTCATAAAGCTTCATGTACTCATTAAGATGAATGTAGATACCAATTTTAGCCCAAAATCTTCAACAGTTTCCAAGATATCTTATGTTCTAGCATTTTGCCATATAAAAGCACAAGGAAGCAAAATTGACCTTACTGTAAAAAAAGTCAAGGTCAGTTCAAGGTCATAATTTGAGCAATCTTGGTAGTACTTGTGCACCCAATGCTACATACTAAGTTTCAAGGCCGTAAAAAAGGTCAAGGTCAACCCAAGGTCATAATTTGAACAATCTTGGTAGTACTTGCGTACCAGTTGCTACATACTGAGTTTTAAGGCCATCGGCATATTGGTTCGGGAGAAGAAGATTTTTTTAGGTTTTTACCATATATGGGCATGTCGGCCATGTTGGTCATGTGACCTGGACCATATGGATAGATTTTTGTTCCCTCAACCCCTGGAGGCTCTATATGAAATTTGGTTTCAATTGGCTCAGTGGCTTTTGAGGAGATTGTTTGAAATTGTCAAAATATGAGAGTTCTAGGTCAAAGGTCAAAGAATGACCTTGACCTCTTGTACTCATAAATCCTTATGTACTCATTAAGATGAATGTAGATACAAATTTTTAGCCCAAAATCTTCAACAGTTTCCAAGATATCTTATGTTCTAGCATTTTCCCATATAAAAGCACCAGAAAGCAAATTTGACCTTGCCGTAAAAAAGGTCAAGGTAAACCCAAGGTCATAATTTGAACAATCTTGGTAGTACTTGCGTACCAGTTGCTACATACTAAGTTTCAAGGCTATCAGCCTATTGGTTCTGGAGAAGAAGATTTTTAAAGCTTTTTACCATATAGGGGCATGGCGGCCATGTTGGTCATGTGACCAGGACCGTTGGAACAGCTTTTCGTTCCTAAGGTCCCAGGAGGCTATATATGAAATTTGGTTGCAATCGGCCCACCGGTTTCAGAGAAGAAGTTGTTTGAAATTGTGGACGGACGGACGACGGACTCCGGAGCCTTACCATCCTATAAGCTCCCCCGGAGCCGCTGGCTCAGGTGAGCTAAAAATGGAAACCATTTTTTTTGTACGAAATGGAATCGAAAAAGCCTGCCATATCTCCCATAATAATTGACGGATTTTACCTTAGATCGAACTTGGCCTGTATTTTATTATTATATACCAGGGCACGGTATTTTCAAAACTAACGACATCGTTACTTAACGTTTCCTTAAAATTTCAAACTTTAATATCTCAAATATGCCAACATTTTTGTGGGGGTGGTTGGGTGGTGCGATGGTTTTGGGTCTAACTTCCAGTGCTGGGGCGTCCTACTGGCTTGGATAGTAGTATGGCAAGGGCCTACTGTGCTTGCAATAGGTGTGGGTGGGGCTGTTTGGACATTTTCTCTCTTCTTTCTCCCTCTCTTGGGAGACGGCTCGATATAGACTGAAATACTGTCTCAAAGTGCCGTTTAACCCAAAACAACCAACCAACATTTTTAAAAAAAAATGTGAGACGCTTTTGCATTGCAAAAGCTTCTCACATTTTTCAACAAAAATATCAGTGCATTTTGTTATAAAGTCATTCAACACTTAACGAGTTGACCTCTTAATGATTTCGTTAGGCTAACGATGCGTTGAACAACTCCGCCCTGTGTATCAAATATGAATCCAATACACTGACACAATACTCCCTTTCCACAATACTCCCTGACTTCTCCCGGACCAAACTTCAATTTTCATTGACCCATCTTTGCATGCTGCCAAATTTCTTCAAACATGTTCACGTGATTTATTTGTAAATATTGGCTTCCTCGTCCTTCACCACCTTTATATTTTAGTCCCTGATTTTTTTATAATTAGATTTATTTATCCTTTCTTTTTATTAAACATTATATTATTGGGTGTGGCACTTTCTTTTAATCCTATGAATGCAGCTGGCAGAACAGCCAGCCTTCTTATGATTATAGTGTACATCAAGACCCGCCTGCACACACTATGTAATGTCATGTCATCGTGATCTGCACTACTTGCCTACAAGGAACTTGATAAAACTAGAGTATAAAACACATATAATACAAGCAAATGTTAACTAACAGACAGACAGATGGACAATCTATTACAAATCCAGTGAAAGGCCTATATACAAATACCAAAAGGTTCCGTTAAAATAAATGTAAATTATGTAATACAATAAAAATTTAACACAAAATTTCAACACAAGTTTACATAAACTTTTTTCTATGCCTGTGACCTTGGTCTAAAGTCAGCAGCAGCATCCAAATGATGTCAACTAATCAGTTTTATCCTAGACGCAAACCTAATAACATAGCTATCTGAGAAATCTTTGACATAAATTTTCCCATTTATTACATTGGAGTGAGAGATGGGAAAAAGAAAAAGAAAGAAAAAGAAGGCCAAAAGAAACCTTAGCATCTTGATTTTCTTTACCACAATATATTTGGCCTTTCTAAAGATGTTTACAAAATTTGAAGACTGTGGCTCTTATAGGAACAGAGAAATCTGTGACAAAAATTAATTGGAGAGAAAGACAAAATGGACAAACAAAGGGAATGATAAGCAGGGGGAAGCTGATTCTCTCTTACACAGTACAACTTGCCATACCCAACGTTTGAACTAAATTTCAAAATCCTACCTGAAGTGGTTCCTGAGAAATCTTTGACAGAAATCTTATTGGAGATAGAAAAATGGCCAAAGAAATTTAATGATTAGCAGGAGAAGGTTGATTCTCTCTTACTCGGTACAACTAGTCATACCCAACGTTTGTACTAAATTTTCAAGTCCTAGCTGAAGCAGTTATTAGCCAGCATTTGTACTAAATATCAAAATCCTAGCTGAAGCAGTTCCTGAGAAATCTGTGACAAAAATTTAATTGGAGATAGAAAAATGGCCAAAGAAATTGAATGATAAGCAGAAGGTTGATTCTCTCTTACTTGGTACAACTAGTCATACCCAACGTTTGTACCAAATTTTCAAGTCCTAGCTATAGTTGTTCCTGAGAAATATGTGACAAAACTTTAATTGGAGAGAAAGAAAAATTGACAAAGGGAATGATAAGCAAGAGAAGGCTGATTCTCTCTTACACTGTACAACCAAACATACCCAACGTTTGTTCCAAATTTCAAAGGCCTAGCTGTAGTGGTTCCTAATAAATCTGTGATAAAAATTTAATTGGAGAGAAAGAAAAATGGACAAAGGGAATGATAAGCAGTAAAAGTCTGATTCTTTCTTAGACGGTACAACTAGTAATTCCCAACGTTTGTACCAAATGTCAAAGACCTACCCATAGTGGTTCCTGAGAAATCTGTGACAAAAAGTTTATTGGAGAGAAAAAATGGACAAATAAAGGGAATGATAGGCGGAAGAAAGCTGATGCTCTCTAACACGGTACAACTAGTCATACCCAACGTTTGTACTAAATATCAAAATCCTAGCTTAAGCAGTTCCTGAGAAATCTGTGACAAAAATTTAAATGGAGAGAAAGAAAAATTGGACAAACAAAGGGAATAATAAAAGGAGATGTCTGCTTATCTCTAAGATGGTACAACTAGTCATACACAACGTTTGTACCAAATTTCATAGTCCTAGCTATAGTGGTTCCTGAGAAATCTGACAAAAATTTCATTGAAGAGAAAGAAAAAAAAATGGACAAACAAAGGGAATGATAAGAGGAGACGGCTGATTCTCTCTTACACGATACAACTAGTCATACCCAACGTTTGCCCCAATTTCCAAAGTCCTACTAGCGGCTATGAGCGGTTCCTGAGAAATTTGTACCAGAAAAAATGTTAACACACACACACACAAACACACACACTCACTCGTATAAACGGAAAGACCACAAACTATATACCTCTATATACTCCTTATACCGGGGGTATAATAACATGTGGAAGATAAAGTAGTCAAGTGTTCAATTGCAGCTATACATGAAACACCTTTATTAGCTAAGAGTTCTAAGTCCACTTTGTTCCTTACGTACCCTTGGCCCACGGCCTATTCGCAAATTGTATTTCTTGCAGCATCGCCTTTTGGCTGCAGCAAGTTGCTGCCCTTGGCATGTGTTATTTTTAGACCAACCTGAAGACAGTTGTCCAACAACTTCGCATAATTGACCAAAATCACCTATGAACTGGTTAAGTCTTGACCGTCTTGACCACAGCTGAAAAATTGAGTTAAAAATAGGCCGTCGACAAATGGTATGTAAGGAACAAAGTGGACTTAGTACCCTTGGTTTGGAAAGATGTACATGAATGAAATCCATTAATGGGTAAGTCCTGCAGAATGCATGCAAATGATTATATAATAGCACCACAGAAAACATGACCAGAAATGAAAGGTTTAAAAAGTTTACAGTCTGACAGATAAAACAAATGCACACAGCTACATCTTGTCAAAAATGCAGTAACAATCATAATGTATGAAGCCCGGGTTTGTGGTGGTCAGTGGCCAGGTCTATGGTACCCTTTGGTAATTAGACTCATCCACCTAGAATATCATAAGACTTATGAATGAACAGAAATGTACAATCTTTAATCAGCTAAATTGGACGAAACTGCCCTAGCCTTTAAACTTCATGTGTCTATTGATCATCTGACTGAAATTTTAAAATTCCCTGAATATTCCCTGAAATTGGAAAATTCACTGACCATATTTAAAACTTCCTAACAATTCCCTGATGTTTAAGTTTTTTTCCCTGACTTTTTCACTGAAACCTTTACTAATTTTTTCAAAAGATTTTTTTGTACAAAATGAAGTTGAAAAAGGGCCATAACTCCCATACTAATTGATGGATTTTACCTTAAATCGAAATCTGGCCTGTGTTTTATGATTATATAACTGTGTATCAAATATGAATCTAATACACTAATCTTTTCAAAAGATAACGAACGGAAACCATTTTTTCAAACAAAATGAAGTCGAAAAAAAGGCCGAACTCCCATAATAATTGTCCGATTTTACCCTTGATCGAACTTTACATGAATTTTATGATTATATACCTGTGTTTAAAATATGAATTCAATACACTGATCATTTTAAAAGATATAATACGGAAACCATTTTTCGTATGTACAGAAGTATGGGACGGACGTACGTACAGACAGAAATGATACTATATTACTATATCCCCTCCCTCCCCCTCCATTAAAAATCGCGGGGGCATGAAAAAGACATCAACCTATTATTACCAGTAAACTGCTTATTTTTTGTTCCATAACTATGAGCATGATCAAGAGAAAAACTATTTTCTGAAATTCAAGTAAGGGATGACTCAAACAGGCTTGCTCAGCTTCATTGACTACGGTAGTTAGATACTTTAGAAAGAAGTGATATGATGCTATCTAGGCAGCAAACAACATTGAATGCATTGATTAGACTGCATCTGTGCAGGCTGATCTGAGCCTTTGTTGTTCACATGTGGCAAAAAATAGGTTTTCCCACGGCAGGGTTCAGATACGAAACAACAATTGTTTCTGTAACACTGATTCCAGACCAGTCACTTTAAAATAATGCTTTGAAACCAGGCTATTTAATATCTTAAACATGTCATCGGCCTGTGCTGGGCGATAATTGATAAACCACCTGCTACAAGATCGCAGTAGTTCCTAGTAGCTTGTATGATCCACTGATACGGGCTGATGGCACCGAATTTCTTATTTTTCCAACATTAATTGGGGCAAGGATTTAAGTCTTCTGCTTACAGTCTTATTCATATACACTGTATGATGCAGTAATATGGGCAGCACGTTCAAACAAATATTTTTGAGTAGTTCACTCGTTTCTATGGTAACCAGGCTGCCTTTTTCTGGTTCAAAATGGCAGCTAAATCAGTTTTATATGACGAGGATAATGACAAAACGACAGAATATGACAAAGAACACTCATAATTGATACAATATATGAAGCAATTATAAAAGCTGCACCATTTGCTAGCATTTTTTATTTGTGAGTTTGTGTCCATGGTAATATGGCGGCCATTTTCTTGTTCAGAATGGCCGCTAACACAAGAGTTTCCATGATAAAAAGATACCAAACGCAAAATAAAAAAGATTAGAAACAGTCACAAATCCTTAATGTAGTTCAACACAATTCAGTTATACAAGTTGCACAATCTGCAAGCATTATTTAGTGGTTCAACCATTTCCATGGTAACCAGGATGCCATTTATTTGCCCAAAATGGCCACAAAAACAGTGTTTGCCGGCCAAACTGAAAGAGATGATAATATGAGAAAAGGGGATAAAGCAAATTCATAAATGATCTCGTGTGTGCCGCAATACTTAGTTAAAGCTGGAACAATTGCTTGCATTTATAAGTGGTTCAATTGTTTCCAAGGTAACTTGGTGTTTTTTTGTTGGTCAAAATTTCTGTGAAATCTGCGTTTCTATGAAAAAAGAGGGTAAAGCTCGAAATGCACGTCTTGCTTACCACTTCTTGCAGCAGATACAAATCACTATCTCATTCATGAAGTGAACATGTCTGTAAGATCTGCTTATATTGCAAAATGTGCACATCTGGTTCCATTTTTGGATGGTGACGTTCCACGTCGTCCCTCTTATGGAGTGTATATTTCTCAACTTATAAGATTTGCTAGAGTGTGTAGTCATGTAGAGGACTTTAATGCTCGTAATAAATGTTTAACTGCGAAACTTCTTCAACAGGGCTATCGGTATCATAAGCTTAGAAAGGCTTTTTCTAAATTCTATCGCAGACACCATGAAATGGTTTCAAAATTTGATGTCGGATTAAAATTTCTTTTACACCAAGGCCTATCGGAACCAGAATTTTATGGTGACTTAGTATACAAATTCAAAAAGATTATGGGTAGGACTGATTTTTCTGATCAATTCCGAAACATAACAATACGTCACAAACGTATTGGCTATAATTTAAATGTTATGCGACAGTCTGCATGCTTAGTGATTAACCCAATCACGGTTGGAAACTTTGCTGCACTCTTTAATTGCACACCGGGGGATCGGGCGTCAGACTCTATGATGGCCCCGACCTAAAGCTATATATTTTAGTTGGTTGGGACCGGAGCCTTTTTGTCTGTTGCTTGGTCCACCGGAGCTCAACTGGTGACCTTCTTTTGCTGTAGATTTCCAGTGGGGTTGTTTGGCAGGCCAGGGATCTCCACCTGTCAGACGGCCCGTTGTATCTGTTGAGTCCTCGTCTTTGCTTCTTCATGGTGTTGAAATTTGATTGATGTGTTTACCGTGATGATTCATTGACGAGTTAGAGGGTTATCATGCGAACCGAACAACCAATTAAATGTTTTGTACCACTTCAGAAACTGAGGGTGAGGTTGGGCCTGTAAAATCGATTTAAGCCCCCCAGTAATTCATTAATGACCGTTCCAAGGCGGTAGTTCTGTTGTGGTTCTCTGTTGCCTGTTTTTGGTGTCAGAGTTTCTGTGATGTTTTACCTTATGTATGTTCTTATTATTTTTGGTTCGGTTTGGGTTGCTGAGTGGCCACCTTTCGGGAACAAGCTGCTCACTCGGTTGGCCATATGTTCTCTGTATCTTGATTATTTGTAATCTTAGTTGTTTCCAACTATGGTTTGAGGGCTGGATTTGGATTTTGATTGTTTCAGTTCCTGGTCTTTGCATACTTTTTACTTTTAGTAACTATATTCTTGTAAAATAAATAGCTCCTCCAAGCGTGTATGTTGTCATACATGAGTAAAGACATGTGTTCTTTGATCATTCGGGGCCGTAATAAAAATCAAATAACAATTAGTATCAGTTTCCCCGTACTTGGTTGATTGGTTGGTAGTTTTGGGTTTAACAGCTCCATGAAACAGTATTTCAATTTGTATCGAGCCGTCTCCCAGAGAGAGAGAGAGAAAGAAGAGAGATATGATAGGCGAGAGAAGAAATATCCAATTAACCCCACCCGCAACTACTGCAAGCACAGTAGACACTTACCCTTCTATTATTCATATTAGTAGGACGCCTCGGCAAAGAAATTTACCATGCACCATCGCCCGACCGCAGCCATCACTGCACCCCCTCTTCCCCTCCCCCAACTACTGTATTTAGAAACGTATCCTGGGTTAACTATGCTATATTTTTCCCGTTCCTTTAGGGTGGTCATTTGGCAGTTAGAAAACAAGTTACACTGAAGTCGGCTTAGTGCAGCTAATGTTAAGTGTAGTTTGGCAGACATATAAAAAGCTTTCCCGTACCTCACCACAGTGAAGATTACATAATGCGATCATTGGGCTCATTCTGAGTCAGTTCGAAAATAGTTTCGCTGAAGCCGATGCTAGGGGACATTGGCAGTGTTGCAACATTAAACTACTGCACTTGAACTGACTGAATGAAACCAAATCTCTTGTACCCGTTTCGTTAATGCCTTCCTTCCTTCCAGAGGATCTTTCAGAATTTATTCTTACTATAGAGGACCTGATACAAATTCTTGAAATATTTTCACTGACCATAGAATGTTCCTTTCATGGTTTATGTTTAGCTGACTAGCTGAGTTGACATGTTTGTCATCTGATCAGTAACTTAAGGACCCTTTATTCGTATAATATTTTATTGTGCCTTATCGCTGCAAGCTAGATTCATTATTGTAAATGACCCTGATATAGTTTAAACAAATAAAACATCGTTAAGTTTTACATAAAATCGTTTGGGTACTATAAACTAGCAACTTATATGATTTTCTTTCAATAAACGGTAAAAATACAGTGTACAGGCCTGGGTCGTTCTTTTTCATAATATTGAATAGTTCGACGGAATTAGCACCTTGTGGAGCTATTTTCCCATCTTTTTTTTTCTTTTATTTCAGCCTCTTTGAGACAATGAAAAGTTAAATTTGGAAATCTGCATCTGTTGCAGTAAATTTGGTTATCCAAACACATTGTTCTCCTTACTCTTTGCAACAGTTATGTGACTCAATATATGCACATAAACTCACATTTTCATTTATCACCAAACTTGAAGGTTGATTTAGACGATCTACCACTGTGAGTAGAGAGCACTATGAAGACTTTAACAGCAGACGAGTGAGCAAACAGAAATTGATCGTACCAAAATATTCATCATGTCTTAAAATAGATATACAAATTTAAATAACAAGTTCATTCAGGACTGACAAAGGAAAAAAAATGCTCCAAGTTGATGTTCATCTTAGCTTTGCACTTTTATTTGGGCATTCTTTGTCATTTCGGTGGTGTTTTATAATAGTGGAAAGGGGGCGGGGGCGGGGGCGAAATGGATGAAATGACCCATTTTACGACGAGAGGGATAATGAAAGTATGTGTGCAATGGAACGCTATTTAGTATTTACGGTTGAAAAAGGTTTGCTCAAACCCGAGTCCGCCGGCTCAATGCTAAATCCATTGAGCTACGAGACCTCCTAAATGTATGCTGATTTGATAAAATCTTTCGAATTGTGACAGAAAATGATAGGATTCAGAGTATGCATGTGTGTGTGTGAGTGTGTGTTTTAAGGCACTATGTAAAATTTATCAGCAGCATGGGAAATAAGCTGAACTCATAAACAGATTCTAGCTTTGTAGACCGAAAGTGAGCCGCCTCTATCAGTCTTTTGTTGTCTTTTCTTTGATTTTGATCAATTTTGGCACTCTTATTTCATTATTTGCGAATATTATTTTCATGACAAGTGAATTTATGTTTACATGAATGCGTTTACATAATTATCATGTGGGGAAAATGCCAAATAATACAGATAATTTACGGTTATAATACATTTTACAAGTACTTTCACTTTCGCTTTCCTTTGTATTTAAAAAATAGTATGGAAGACGGCAAAACATAATAATTTATATCTAAACTGACTCCAGTAAATTTTCTGAACACAATAAATATCGACTGCACAATCATAACTTCAGGGGAGTCCTCGATCAAATGGTGGGAAATCCCGACGTCAAATTTACCGAAACGGCGGGTGGCGAAACGTCATTAATATCGCTGATACCACCTCTGTAAACACAGATTTTCGCGGCATATAAAATGGCTCAATGCATAGAGGTGGAATGTTTTTGTGAATTATAGGCCAGAGAATTTAAATCTGTGTGCCTAGGTTTTGCAAAACAGTTTTTACCTGTTAAAATTCGGCTTATTTTAATTTAAATCTGTGTGCCTAGGTTTTGCAAAACATTTTTTGACCTGTTAAAATTCGGCTTATTTTAGACATATTGCTCTAATTTTCTTGTTAACGATCGGATTTTATCTAGGCAATCACCCTCGTAAAGGTCACTATCTGGGAATTTATTTGATTGGTCAGTCCGACTGATCATGCTTACACGTTGCCACGGAAACCGTTTCAAGGCACCCCACTATGCTGTAAACAGTCGGAAAAATGTGGCCACGTCATAATGACGTTAAAGAAAATCGCCGGCGGTCAGTGCCTATCAAACGTTGTTTTATGTGTAAAATAGAATTTTTCGCATGGAAAATGCCCTATAATTAAAAAAGAAGGCTGTTTTCATAATTCTCCATAAAAATAATAACAAAATTCATTTTAATTATAGCAATACAACGTGTTAAAAAGGGGGTATTTTAGTGCGCAACTAGTAAATTACGCGATGACGTATCGTCATCTGAAACCCCTACACTAGGCAATGCTCCATACAAAATTTCAAGCATCTGAGGAAAGTGTTTCTAAAGAAAAAGATTTCTGAATATTTTTTCTATGTTACTCTATGGTTCAAACCTAGGACTCCCTACCGTGGAGCCTTGTTTGACCCAGGGGCCACCAATCGAACCAATTTGGTAAAGGAGAACTAGGAAATCCTACATACCATATTGTAAGCATCAGAGCTTTGAGGTTCTGAAGCAGAAGATTTCTGAATATTTTTCTATGCATTTCTATGGTTCAAATACGAGACTCCCTGACCTGGAGCCATTTTGAACCCTGGGGCCACCATTTGAACAGCCTTGGTAATCGACCACTAGGAAATGCTATATACCAACTCTAAAGCATCTGAGCCTTGAATTTCTGAAGCAGAAGAATTTTGAATATTTTTCTATCTATTTCTATGGTTCAAAACTGGGACTCCCTGCCCCAGGGCTTTTTTGGACCCTGGGGCCACCATTTGAACAAACTTGGTAGAGGACTACTAGGCAATGCTAAATACCAAATTTCAAGCACTTGAGCCAGGCAGTTCTGGAGAAGAAGATTTTTAAGTATATTTCATTTTCGAACTTAAGACCCCCTGCCCTGGAGCCATTTTGAACCCAGGGTCACCATTTGAGTAAACTTGGTAAAGGACCACTAGGCAATGCTACATACCAAATTTCAAGCTTCTGAGCCTTGCAATTCTGAAGGAGAAGATTTTTGAATATTTTCTATGAATTTCTACGGTTCAAACTTGGGACTCCCTTCCCCGGAGCTATTTTGAACACTGGGACAACCATTTGAACAAATTTGGTAGAAGACTACTAGGCAATGCTTCATACCAAATTTCAATCATCTGAGCCTTGCGGTAGTAAAGAAGAAGAGTTTTGAATATGTTTCTATGTATTTCTATGGTTCAAGCTTTGGTCTCCCTGCGCCAAGGCCATTTTAGACCCTGTAGCCACCATTTGAAAAACTATATAGGGGCCTACTAGGCAATGCATGATACCAAATTTCAAGCATCTAAGCTAAGAAGTTCTGGAGAAGATTTTTGAATATTTTCTATGTATTTCTATAGTTCAAACCTTGGACTTCATGCCCCAGAACCATTTTGGACCCTGGGGCCACCATTTGAACAAATATGGTTGAGGACTACTAGGCAATGCTACATACCAAATATCAAGCACTTGTGCTGAGCAGTTCTGGAGAAGAAGATTTTTACGTATATTTCATTTTCGAACATAAGACCCCCTGGGGCCATTTTGGACCCTAGGGCCACTATTTGAACAAACTTGGTAAAAGACCACTAGGCAATGCAACCTACCAAATTTCAAGCATCTGAGCATTGCAATTTTGAAGAAGAAGATTTTTTTTATATTTTCTATGAATTTCTATGGTCCAAACTTTGGACTCCCTGTTCCGGAGCTATTTTGAACACTGGGGCAACCATCTGAACAAATTTGGCAGAAGACTACTGGGCAATGCTTCATACCAAATTTCAATTATCCGAGCCTTGCGGTAGTGAAGCAGAAGATTTTTGAGTATGTTTCTATGTATTTCTATGGTTCAAACTTTGGTCTCTCTACGCCAGGGCCAATTTAGACCCTGGGGCCACCATTTACAAAACTATGTAGAGGCCCACTAGTCAATGCATGATACCACATTTCAAGCATCTGAGCTAAGTGGTTCTGGAGAAGAAGATTTTTTGAATATTTTTCTATGTTCCTGCCCCAGGGCCATTTTGGACCCTGGGGCCACATTTGAACAAACTTGGTTCAGGACTACTAGGCAATGCTACATACCAAATATCAAGCACTTGAGCCAAGCAGTTCTGGAGAATAAGAATTTTAAATATATTTCATTTTCGAACCTAAGACCCCCTGCGCTGGGGGTATTATGTACCCCAGGGCTACTATTTGAATAAACATGGTAAAGGTCTACTAGACAAGGGTTCATACCAAATATGAAAGCCCTAGGCCTAGCGGTTTCAGAGAAGATGTCATTTGAAGCAAATTATTGACGACGGACGACGCACGACGCACAACGCACGACGGACGACGGACACTGGGTGATCACAATAGCTCACCCTGAGCCTATGGTTCAGGTGAGCTAAAAACCGGGAACTGTGACAAGTCCTGTCATAATTTATAAGAAAATTACAGACCTTTAATTATTTTATGATGAGAACCATGACTATGACTCTTTAATGAAGACCAAAAACATGTTGATGCCGCCTAGGTTAAGATATCGAGCATTTCAAAGATATATCAAAAATCGGGAAAATATGCTGGTTGAAGTGAAGAACATAACTGTAAAGAAAACATGAATCAGCTAGAGGCAGTGGCAACCAAAGTAGATTTAAATGTAATGATCGGAAACCGACACAATGAAAACAGTTGCTCTAAACAAAATTGTGTCCTATAGGAAGCGGAAAGGGTTGTAAAGTAAAATAAAAGATATGCGAAAATAATTAATTAATGGGTTACACTCCCTTGAATGATGTTACTACCTAGGTGAATTTCAAACATTAGTCCAAGATGAGCAATGACCAGAAACTGAAACATATTGACCCAACATCCTGCCCTCGAATCCAAAAAAGGAAAACACTTTATTTCAAAAGTTGTGAGCAGTTCACGAAAAAACACGCTCGATAAATCAACTATCTTGAATTAACAATAATCTTGTACTTACGTAACATTTAAACGAAAAGATCGCTATGAACAACAATAACAAATAACAGTGAGGAAGCCCAACAAAAGCTAACAGTATATCCTATAACTGTTTCCTCAATAGGTGTCATCGACATTTTTTCAGAGAAATAATATGATTATGTACATAATTTTAATTCAAAAGTAAGCAACCTTTTGGCATACCACAGGTATATAAAGGCTTACAGACCAGTTTCCATTGTAAAGTAAACAAAACTGTACAAATAAAAACAAATATACATTTCCCACATTTAGTGCGACCAACGGCCTTTTCTGCATTCAACTTCATGCGTGTCACTGATCCCGAAAGATTAAACACAAAATGGTGATGGGCAGATCTCGGCAGGCAACTGACATCCCCTGCTGATTTACTCTTACAAAGGCATTCTGCAAAGCACAGCACCTGCTGATATCGTGTAAGTGACATCTACCTACTCACTCGCGAAAGACAGTGTCCCCTACCTTCCCCCCGACGGCTCCGAAAAGGCCACAGACACGGTTATCAGGAATTAGATGTCTAATTCATTAAGCATCTGCAACAAGCGGATAGCACCCATAAGATGGAAACCCAACGCCAGTAAGAATTTTGAAAAGTCAGCCTTAGTTTGACAATAGTGTGTCACTTATACCAACAAGAAGGTAATAAACTTATTTTAAATAAGTACTTTAGCACTCACTCAAATCTTCAATAATTAGAATCAGCATGGAAGCACTGATAACAGGACTGAGGATATCATAGGGGACAATTTTTCCACCAGCAGTTTGGTTTGCCCAGTGGATTGAATACGAATGTATCTTTACTCAATTTGGTGCGACAGGTGCACATTTTTTGTATTTACGTTCTCAAGTATCGCTAAACACAAAAGTATAGAGTTAAAGGTGATGGACAAGTCTCGGCACGCAGCGGAGCTTCCTCTCCATTTACTGATGCCATCGGAGAGGCAGAGCAGCTGCAGACATCAGGTAAGAGACGCCTACGTATACACTATTTAGCAAAGGCGTCCATGTCACATGTATAAAATAAAACCGATGATAGCAGACTCCGCTCGTCTCACGTCATAGACTATAAAATATTTGAACACCTTTCTCAGATTATACTTCAACCGAGTAAAGTCTTCATTTTCACATCATTGAAGCGATTAGGCTCAGCCTTGAAAACATAAAGACGATTTAAACAGACCCTTCTGGAAAGAATGTTTACAACAGAAACAATGACCCTTAGAAAAAGAAAAAAAACTGCCATGGAATCCCATATGTTCCAGTATATGTCGCAGTGGGTTTGTAATAATTAGGAGATAGTTAGTAAAACGTTTCGATATAGACAAGAATATATTTTCAAAAGCATTGTTACGCATTATAGGATGATTTTGTTTGTCCCTGAAATAACTCAGGGAGGGAGTAACTAAATAATTGATCGTCCCAAGGCAGTAGTTTACTATTACGACGAGGGTTGATCCAGAAGTAATGTCACTGCTTCTATAAAATCGTGTAGAATGATGAGAAAGCAACATAGTGGCATATCCAAGAAGCTTATTTTAATTGTTATCTTACCTGATGTCTGCAGCTAATGTGACAGTAAGTGTGGCTCGGAGAGGGATACTCGTTGCCTGCCGAGAGATGCCCATTGTCTCTTTTCTTTCAAACTTTGGGGGCTTAAAGACACTGAAGAAGTTAAATACAGAAACGCGCGTCTGTCGCACTAAATTTGATATGAATACGTTTATATTAAATATAGTGCAGAGTTATTTCGATTTCGAGATAGACAGAAGGCATGGTACTGGCACGCGCCGCACGTCAATGACGTTGTTGAGGTTCAAGACGAAGTTTCGATATTGTGTTACGTCCAAAGTAGCATCTTTGTTGTTCCTGCATAGCGCTAATGTCTGTTCACATATGTCTGCCTTTTTCTTCCTTATTAATTGAACAGTCCCGCGGCTCATGCTAAAACTTTACACAATATTCAACTTGCCGAACGTCGATCTTCATAGTTGGGGTCTAAACAAGAGTGACGTTATTGTCTGACATTGCACAAAAAACTCTTCCGGTTTTCAGACGATCCTCTAGCGACTCATCTGCATCACTATAGCGCTGATTGCACATTTACAAAAGCCTCATAATCACTGCTATATCAGCGCATGTTTATTCAAACAGGTCTACAGTCTTTAATAGTGACATCCTAGATTTTTGTGAAAAAACAAGAGGGCCATGAGGCCCTGAGCCGCTCACCTGAGTAAAAGGTCAAAGGTAAAATGAGGATCATCAACTGAACAAACCTGATAGTTTGAAACTGTCAAATATGTCCACAACATGCATGCAAAGTTAGAAAAAGATCCATTCAAAACTGCAGAAGTTGATTACACAAACTCTATACCACAAAGTGTGACAAAAGGATGGACAGATGGTCAGACGGCAGACGGGCAAATCTTAATTCCCCCTCACTTTCGTCACGGGGGCATAAAAAATCTGTCCATAAATAAAGGCACTTGAGCGCTGACAAAGTTTTTCTAAAAACAGCCGCTGTGACCTTGAACTTGACCCCAGAATGCTGAAACTCAAACTTGTCCAAGATATTGGTATACTTATCACTTGTGTGAGGTTAAATCGAAAATGGTCCATAAATGAAAGCACTAGAGCGATGAAAAAGTTTTTCTATTAATAGCCACTGTGACCTTGACATTGATCTTAGGACGCTGAAATGCGAGCTTTTTCTAGATACTGTCATACTAAACATTTGTGTGAAGTTTTATTCCAAATCGGTCCATAAATGAAAGAGCTAGAGAGATGATAGAGTTTTTCTAAAAATAGCCACTGTGACCTTGACCTTGACCTCAGAATGCTGAAACGCGAACTTGTCCAAGATATTGTAATACCAATCACTTGTGAGAAATTAAATCAAATTTGGTCCTTAAATGAAGATGCTACAGCGATGACAAAGTTTTTTCTAAAAATAGCCACTGTGTCCTTCACCTTGACCCCAGAACGCTTAAACGGGTTCTTGTCCAAGATATTATCATACTTATCACTTTTGTGAAGTACAATCGAAATCATTCCATAAATGAAGGCACTAAAATGATGACAGAGTATTTCTAAAAATAGCCACTGTGACCTTGACATTGACCTTAGGATGCTGAAACGCAAACTTATTCAAGATATTGTCATACTAAACATTTCTGTGAAGTTTTAATCAAAATCGGCCCATAAATGAAGGCGCTAGAGCGATGACAAAGTTTTCTTAAAATAGCCACTGTGACCTTGACCTTGACCTCAGAACGCTGAAATGCGAACTTGTCCAAGATATTTTGATACCAATCACTTGTGTGAAATTAAATCACTTGTGTGAAATTAAATCGAATTTGGTCCATAAATGAAGGCGCTAATGCAATGACAATGTTTTTCCTGAAAATAGCCACTGTGACCTTGACCTTAACCCCAGAACGCTGAAATGCAAACTTATCTAAGATATTGCCATGCTTATTACTTGTGTGAAGTTAAATCGAAATCGGTCCACAAATGAAGGCGCTAGAGTGATAACAAAGTTTTTCTAAAAATAGCCACTGTGACCTTGACCTTGACCCCATCATGCTGAAATGCAAACTCTTACGAGGTATTATCATACCCAATATTTGTGTGAACTTATATCAAAATTATATAATAAATGAGGTAGCTAGAGCGATGACAAAAGGTAACATACGTGCATACATACAAACGTACATATGGGACAGACCCTATATCCCCTCCACAACTTCGTTGTGCGAGGGGATAATAATCAAACCTGGCCCACATTCGAACTGGTCCGAGATGTTTTGGCCATCCTGAATACCTGCATGTTTCAAGGAGCTGCGATCAAAAATGAAGGAGCTATGGCCCAGACAATATTTTCCCCATTATAAGTATAAGGGAAAATATTTTATCTTTCAAGGGCAAGTAACTCTAAAAAGAATGATCCAACCTAGCCCAAATTCAAACTGGTCCGAGATGTTTTAGCTGTCTTGAATACCTGCAAGATTGAAGGAGTTGCAATCATAAATGAAGAAGCTACGGCCCGGACAACATAATCCCCATTATAAGTCTATGGAAAAATATTAATCGCTCAAGGGCAAGTAACTCTGAAATGAATGATCCAACCTGGCCCAAATTCGAACTGGTCCGAGATGTTTTGACTGTCCTGGACACCTGCAAGTTTAAAGAAGTTGCAATCAAAAATGAAGAAGCTAGGGCCTGGACAACATTTTCTCCATGGTAAGTCTATGGGAAAGTATTTTATCGCTCAAGGGCAAGTAACTCTAAAATGAATGATCCAACCTGGCCCAAATTCAAACTGGTTCGAGATGTTTTAACTGTCCTGGATACCTGCACGTTTGAAGAAGTTGGGATCAAAAATGAAGAGGCTAGGGCCCGGACAACATTTTCTCCATTGTAAGTCTATGGGAAAAATATTTTATCGCTCAAGGGCAAGTAACTTTAAAAAAAATCGATCTGACCTGGCCTAAATTCGAACTGGTCCGAGATGTTTTGACTGTCCTGGATACCTGTAAGTTTGAAGTAGTTGCGATCAAAAATGAAGAAGCTAGGGCCCGGACAACATTTTCTCCATTGTAAGTCTATGGGAAAATATTTTATCGCTCAAGGGCAAGTAACTCTAAAAATAATGATCCAACCTGGCCCAAATTCGAACTGTTTCGAGATGTTTTGACTGTCCTGGATACCTGCAAGTTTGAAGAAGTTGCGATCAAAAATGAAGACGCTAGGGCCCGGACAACATTTTCCCCATTATAAGTCTATGGGACCTTTCTGTTGCCATGGTAACCACAGTTTCAAACCAATCAGTCTCAAAACTATATCCAATTAATCCCCCACCCCAACCATGCTACATATAAAATTTGATCAAGATTGGCCAGCTACTTTAGCAGATATTAATGTTTAAAAGTGTGGACGGACGACGGACCAAGCCTATACTATAAGCTCACCTTGTGAGCCTTCGGCTCAGGTGAGCTAAAAAACGGCATAACTATGCGTTGACGCGTTTGTCAGAAATTCATATATTTTTTTCACTCAACAGTAACAAGCATTAGCCCTAACTAGTGAAATTCAAACTGCAATGACGTGGCAAAGTACATTTCTTCATAGTATCAGATTTTCCTCTGATTTTGCGCGTTAAATGACTTTAATCATTGTTTGCCTCTGAAAATTATGTTCATGTAATTAACGTTTTTTTTACATGCAACGCGACGGCATCGGTAGCATAATTTGAACGTTTGTATATTTCGTACGGAAAGAAATTCCAACTTTATATGTATTCTGTTATTAATCAGAACTGGATTACAGTTCAGTTTTATGTAATTTAATAATAATGCTACGATGAATAAGCGCGCAGTGGACACAGTGACATTACTTCTGGGTCAAACATTGTATCATGGTGTAGCCTTTCCGTTGGGTTTTTACTTTTAATTTGTAAATTATTTAAGATAGCTTCGCGGTCACCTGCTGGGAAAGAGGTGACTTCTTGACATTTTGTTTGACTAGTTTTGCTTTGCCGGAGTCTTCATGGTCTCCTTTCCCATTTGGATTTTAGGGAAGGATGTGGAAATAGATTGTGTCGTTTCCGGATCATTGACACTCTAACCGACATGACATTTTTAGAAATTAAGGTAATGATTATACGATTTACTTTCACTTAAAGTCAAACACAGGTGCCGTTTAAAGGTATGTTTATCACAGTATCCGCACGCACTGTATCATCTCTTCCGGTTTTCATAGCGTTGAATCGAGAGTACAAAATTCGCTTATAACCAGTAGCCGGAAATCATTATGTTTTGAGTTTTTATCCGGAATCTACTGCATCATTTATAGTTATTCAGCTTCGAAAATGTAAAGAGGTAAGTTTAATATAATTTGCGCTTCGGTCTTTTACTTTATTGCCCTGTACAATGAAAAACTCCTTGCCGTCGCAGATTTTTTTTTCCGAACAGCTTAATTTAACACGAGATTGTGTCTTGCAAAACTTAGCTATAATTCTTTTATCAAAACTAACAAACTGTAGATTGATAACGCCTTCCGTTTATTCTAAAGATTTTTTATAAAACATGTAAGAAAATGCTCAAAATGGTTTAAAAATCATGCCAAGGGCGATTTGAATACTGTACCAATTATTACCCACCCATACGCGACATTGTACAGGGTAATAAAGTAAAAGACCGAAGAGCAAATTATATTAAACTTACCTCTTTACATTTTCGAAGCTGAACAGCTATGAATGATGCAGCAGATTCCGGATAAAATCTCAAAACACAATGATTTCCGACTACTGGTTATAAGCGAACGTTTGTACTCTCGATTCAACGCTATGAAAACCGGAAGAGATTGTACATGTAGTTCGGATACTGTGTTTATGAAAAGGTTGGAACAGAAATAGTACCAACAGACAATATAACTTGGGCAAATCCAGCCAGCCGAAGCTCATTAGAGTAAATATACCGTATTCACTTGCACGCAGAATGAGGACGATCATTTCTTATGATGGTGTTCTTTCTCAAGTAATAAAAAAATAACATGCTTTCATCATCAAGTCGGAACAATTAACTAAATATCAGTCAGAGTGAAACTGATGCTGCGACGGAATCAGATAGAACAGAACTGCCAAAAAGAAACCGACATCTGAAGACAATATTGCTACATTTGATTCTATCTTCAACATGAAACAAAAACAAAACTGACTTTATTTAGATAATTCAGCCTTATATAAATAATTGATCAGTTCCCGAAAAATAGCGACGATTCTTGGAAACCACAATATAATCATACGTAAACGCCAGACACTCAATTTTGAAAAATATACTGAAATGCGCCAGACCCGCTGATAATTTGTAACAGGTTACGGTCACAATATATGGCGAACTAATCATACAAAGTTGTTTCACAGTTAAAATTAAAGACACGCCTTAAGGTAGAAAGACTGAATCTAGAAATATTGATGGGGCATTCAAATTATTATACCAGCCAAATAACGCATGGGGCTAAAAACATTTGGATCAGAAAGAAAAAAAATCATCCTATGTTTTCGAAGACACACGAAACTTTGTTTTATACATAATTCATTTACACGTTTTCTATTTAAATCATATACCTTGCGTCTTTCATTTTGCAAATCATAAATTCATATTATAGGATATTTAAAACAGACCAGTAAAATTTGCAGATATCGGGATAGTAAATATTTTCTTTTTCATCTTTTTAAAATGCAATAAAATTGAAATTTATCTAAAAATTCATAAAAATACATTTAATCGACGGGGCTTGCTAATGCATATTATTTCAGAAAAACGTACATGGTATTTTTTCAGAATGATGCAAACAAAAAAGAACATTTCGCCGTTTCGTTTCCTTGAAACAAGATAATAAAAAAAATAATCGGCGCAGAATAAATGGTAGTGTGCTTTGTAAAAGTGTTTCTAGGTGAAGAGTCGACAATAACTTTCATAATTATGACTCAAATGAGATATGTCGGTAGGCATCCGCAACCGTAATTTTGGCACTGGGTAGCGACAATGACGTTTCTCAAGATTGAGCTGTGCATTTGGAATTCCTTGAGATTGACGTGAGTTTTAAACAGTTACCAAGTTACCAACATGATGCAATGTTTGTTTTTGTCTATTAAATCGAAAGTAGAAAACTAAAGTAGATCTACACTGAAAAAAAGAAAGTTTTGAATAACTGCGTCTATTTGCGATAAACTTTTCACTATAAATTTACAACTAAATAAATATAAAAAATTCACATCTGACAGACTGCTATTATTCACGCAGTGCAGTACAACGGTAAAACGAAGATAAGATATTCATTGACCTTTGATATCATTGGCTAAATTTTGACATATGTGTTATTTGACCGATGAATCTTGTGAAATGTTGAGCAAAATGAAATTATACTCGGCCGCGCCGAGAAAAATACCCCAAAATCTTTTAACTTGCAGATTAAGTAATGTTGGAGTTAATTCCCCTGAAGGTTGTTTGGTTGGTTGTTGTCGGATTAACAGCTCCCTGGGACAGTATTTCATTCAATATCGAGACGTCTCCAAAACAGAGGATGAAAAAAAGGAATAGATAGGATAGATGAGACCACAAAAATCCAAACAACCCATACCCATCACCTCCTGCAAGCAAACGTATAAAGATAGGCAAAGCCGGCCCTTGTCCTGCTATTTTTCTCCTGAAAGAAGAAATTACTTTGTCAGTATTAACAGGCTACTTTCGGGTGCTTTGGTTGTTGATTTATTTGAATCTTTGAGACTGAAAGTAATTGTAAAGAGCATACCTTAATGTTCCTGAATAAGACACCCTAAAATTTTCTGTATAAAATTGAAACAAAGTGGTTCTACCATAATATCTACAAAAATGTGCAAATGGAATTGCAATTTTGTAGACCTGATCAAGCTCTATCTCAGGACCTTTGTTTGCACTGTTTGTCCAGACCCATTTGCTCGAAGACTTAGAATTTTTACAGTTAAATTTTATGTGGTTGGTAGAGGACTAGCTCTACTTAAGAAACATTTCTGTTAAAGCTTGTTGAAATATCTGCAGTGACATAGCAATAAATTCAAATGTTTAATTTTCACATTACATGTCAATGGCAACAAAAGTTTTGAAGTGATTTAAAAAACAAAAAAAAAAGTTTCTCTATGGATGCAGTACTAAAATCTTCACTAGAAAGTTGACCTTAATCAGCCTAATAGATTTAAAAAATTTGCTTGCCATGGCAACCAACCAAATTTCACAAATTTCATAAATTTCATGTGGTTTGAAGAAGACTACTCTAGAAACATTTCTGTAAACTGTGTCAAAATATCTGCAGCGTCACAGTTATAAATGCCAAATTTCAATTTTACCCATAGAAGTCAATGGAAACTCTAAGTTTCCATAGACACCAAAGTTCTGAAGCCATTGGGTAAAAAACAGGGTTTGGGTTCCTCCTGCCTATAGATGCTTTATATAAAAATCACTCAACCATATAGTACCAGAGATGATGTCGTTTCGTTTGAAAACGTTGACGGATGGACGGATGACGGACGGGAGAACGACGGACGACTGCTCCTGCCTATACTATAAGCTCACATGTGAGCCTTTGGCACAAGTGAGCTAAAAGGACTTTCCTACCTTGATTAACGTATTATTTTAGTGTCGCTATATTGTCACTATGACATCTACGTAATTATTGCCGCCTCGTGAAAATCTACTATAAGAGAGAAACGCGTTTAGAGGTCTATGTAATTGAAGTGCAACTTTTGTTTTCAGCATTTCTGTAGTAGAGTGGGGTATTGTGGACGGACGGACCTGCTATTAGTGATCACGGCTGAACTGTTACATCAAAAATTAAAGCTCAGGTGGGGTTGCTGGCCGTTTCTTATCACAGACAGTTGTTCTGTATCCGTCCGTCCGTCCACAATACCCCACTCTACTACAGAAATGTTAAAAACAAAAGTTGCTTATCGCTTATCCCTTATATTGTTTTTAAAGATGGCTTCTGTAATCCTATGGTATCTTAAGCCCCAAATACGGTTCCCTTCAATGCAACTTAATTTCGCTAAGTGTTGCACTTCAGTAATGAGAAAAATTGCAAAATATAAACATTTGCTAAATATATTTTGCATAGTATAGTTTTAGAATTCAAAAGATAATTCAAAATTTATTAATTAAGAAAAAGCAATACATTTAGAAAGCAGAGTTTTACCCCGATGACATTGCCACAGATGTACAGTATGCAATTCCGATCAGAATCTACACCGGTCGTGAAATACGGTAATATGGAGAAGCGTCTAACAGAAACGCTGAATAATCCTAGGCCTACATTACTATTCAGTTCAGTTCAATTCCATTCTCCTAACGACGTTCCCAAATTGCAAAAATGAACTAAAATTACCCATGAATATTATTTGCATATGGCTACATATTTGGCTGTAAACATACAGTTATCAAAATTTTAAATACTACACAAAATATTCAACTGAAAGCTATTTCAAAGTGAATGTGACTATAAATCAACATTTACCACTTAGAAGTACAAGTAAATTATAAAATAAAAAAATAAAAATAAAGAGTACAATCATATTAGATCTGTTACTTAACTTCACTAAGGGAGGCTGCAAAAACAGAGCATCAGCCATAGCAGGCGATAGCTTCAACCAAAGACATAGTCTTAGTCAACAGCAATGGAAATTAAGTTGTGCAAAACAACCGGTCCTACTACAGTTCCACTATGCACTACACAATCTTACTATAATTTACAACTTCTTTACATATTTTTGTTTTAGCTACTATCACAAAATTAGTTACCTCAAGACCGGTATCATGCTTTCGTAATAAAGGTTCTGTGTCGCCTGCATCATTTACACCTGATTTCCCCGAACCTTTGGTGTCCATTAAGTTATGCACTCGATGACTGGGCACTCTCCTGAAATATAGAAAAAACTGTATCGGCTCTAATAACAAGAGCAAGTTTTATAAGGACAATAATTAAGAATTGAAATTTGATTTTTCAGCGTTCATCGTGTGATGAAGCCAGTGCGCGGAGCTAAAATTCCATGAAACGCGAAGCGCTTCTTGTAGAATTTTTGCAACGACCACTGGCTTCTTCACACAATGAACGCTGAACAACTTTTCAGCGTTTATCGTGTGATGAAGCCAGTGGGCGGAGCTAAAAGTCCATGAAGCACGAAGCGCTTCTTGTAGAATTTTAGCAACGACCACTGGCTTCTTCAAACGATGACTGCTGTAAAATCAAAGTTTTATTCGTTTATTTACACTTTATTTAGACACTTCCTGTTTTATTTTCGTGGTAATTTAATGTAGAATATTCGAAATATGCGTCGAAGAAAAGATTGAAATGACGTAAAGGCATTACGTTATACAGCCGCAGTCATAACGTGGCGTATATCGAACGTTACGTAGACCAATAAAGACGTTTGTTTACCATAGACGTCGCTTGACGACAACGTCACATGATCAACTGTCGTTCATCGGTGTATGAAGCCAGTTGCTCTATACGGTTTACCTATGGGAAGTCAGTGGCAAGTGTAAATATTGCAAGCTAAAGGTAAAGGTTTTCCATAGCCTAATAGCCGTAGGGGCAGTGGGAGTTAGAGACCCACTGAAACTTGGGCACAGCTGTTGAAAGGCGGAGCCAATCTCTCTCCTTTCGCTGCCTTATCCTTCCATGATACGAAATAGGTACCCTTTTACTGTTGGGTCGACAGAGAGAGGTTTCCAGTCGTCGGATGGTGACGGTGAGCCACGAACTCACGACCTTCCGGCGACTTTCTGCACAATAATGCAAATCCATGTATAAGTGTTAGAAATATGATGCAAGATCACTCGACAATGAAACATAAACTGGAAAAAAAGTTAGATATCAAATATTTGACTGAAGCTTAACTCATGAAAAATAAATTATCAAAAAATAATTTTCTTCTGTTCAATTCAGCTTTCAACGCGGCACAGAACTGCATGAAAAGTATTGGAATCGGATCACGTGACACACCGGTAGAAACCAATAAACAGATAACCCCTAAAATTGAAGTGAAAATAGGCATCACATCGAAATTGAAAGTCCGTGATTCTTGATTTTATCCAAGCAAAACCATTGCCAGTGCTCATCGATATCTCTGGGGGTCTAAATATCTGCATGCCAGCTATTCGGTGTTCTTTTGGTAAAGCGCTAAAGGCTCATTTGGGGACGTTTTGCCATTTTTATGAAAAGCCTGAATGGGCTCTCCAGGAGTTCCCTGAAGCCTCTGGTGATTTGAATTGGTGTATTGTAACATCTGTCAAGCATGTTCAATCAGATTTAAGACTTGTGATCAACTAGACTTGTCCAAACGGGTGATAGTCTCTGTCCCAAGCTACTGGTCCAACACAATAACACTGCGAGCACGCGCATTTTTGTCTATTAAATGATTTAATCGGCGAGTTTAAGTGAAAACGGTTAGAAATAGACATTACACAGCTAATTTGCGCGCTTGCATTCTGGTAATAAGGCCAGAATCGATGCGATTCCATAGAAATGCGAGGCGACAGTCGGCAAAAAAAACACACACAAATTGGCAGCTGGGTCATTGGGCCCATGTTCTTTTCACAGATGAGTCCAAATTTATATGTACATGTACACGATGATGGGTGAAGGGTGTGACGCCTGCTAGGTACACATCGTGTAAACTATGAACTAAATTGTGTAGAGGAATATGACGTACTGTTTTTGTCTCCGCAACTCCTCCTACAATATTTGATGCAGGGAGTTGAAACTTGCAACACAGTTTAGACATGCATTGCACATGTGCATAAAGGAAACAGAACTTTGATTCAGGTCTTTAATGCAGAATAATGTCCCCTTGAATAACATACACATTTTGACCATATTTCACACGTGTAGTACTGTTTGTGTCTCCGCAACACCTTCTACAGTATTTAATGCAGGGAGTTGAAACTTGCAACACAGTATAGACATGCATTGAACATGTGCATAAAGGAAACAGAACTTTGATTTAGGTCTTAATTACAGAATTATGTCCCCTTGAATAACATACATATTTTGACCATTATTTTACACTTGTAGTGTAGTGCTGTTCTTGTCTCCGCAACACCTCCTACAGTATTAGATGCAAGGAGTTGAAACCTGCAGCACAATTCAGACATGCATTGAACATGTGCATAAGGAGGGACATATAGTTTTGCCGTTTTCAATCCGTACGTACGTACGTTCGTGCTTCACACTTGTAGTACTGTTCTTGTCTCCGCAACTCCTCCTCCAATATTTGATGCAGGGTGTTGAAACTTGCAACACAGTTTCAGTCGAAACTACGTAGTTTGGCCCATGTTCCTACTTCTGTATGTATTCTCTGCTCTTGAAGGAACTTTTTAAGATTTTAATTATACCTCACTGCAGCTGGTGTTGTGCCGTGTGGCGGCCGTAAAACGTCCCCCCGTACATCATCCATAGTGCAGATTATATTTTATTTACATCCTTTGAGATCAGAGGATAGATTCTGAGAAGTCTAAAATTTTAGACCGATTTAGACTATCATTCTAGATCATCGCCTTTTATATTATTTGGATCCTTTTGAAATTAATCAGTCTTTGAATCGACTGTCTAATTAAAATTAGAAATTACAGTATGTTTTTTTGTTTTTTTTTCTGGTTTCGTCACCAGATATTGTCAGGGTCACTGACGAGGCTTTATTAGTCGAAACTACGTAGTCTGGCCCATGTTCCTACTTCTGTATGTATTTTCTGCTCTTGAAGGAACTTTTTAAGATTTTAATTATACCTCACTGCAGCTGGTGTTGTGCCGTGTGGCGGCCGTAAAACGTCTCCCCGTACATCATCCATAGTGCAGATTATATTTCATTTACATCCTTTGAGATCAGAGGATAGATTCTGAGAAGTCTAAAATTTTAGACCGATTTAGACTATCATTCTAGATCATCGCCTTTTATATTATTTGGATCCTTTTGAAATTAATCAGTCTTTGAATCGACTGTCTAATTAAAATTAGAAATTACAGTATGTTTTTTTCTGGTTTCGTCACCAGATATTGTCAGGGTCACTGACGAGGCTTTATTAGTCGAAACTACGTAGTCTGGCCCATGTTCCTACTTCTGTATGTATTCTCTGCTCTTGAAGGAACTTTTTAAGATTTTAATTATACCTCACTGCAGCTGGTGTTGTGCCGTGTGGCGGCCGTAAAACGTCTCCCCGTACATCATCCATAGTGCAGATTATATTTTATTTACATCCTTTGAGATCAGAGGATAGATTCTGAGAAGTCTAAAATTTTAGACCGATTTAGACTATCATTCTAGATCATCGCCTTTTATATTATTTGGATCCTTTTGAAATTAATCAGTCTTTGAATCGACTGTCTAATTAAAATTAGAAATTACAGTATGTTTTTTTCTGGTTTCGTCACCAGATATTGTCAGGGTCACTGACGAGGCTTTATTAGTCGAAACTACGTAGTCTGGCCCATGTTCCTACTTCTGTATGTATTCTCTGCTCTTGAAGGAACTTTTTAAGATTTTAATCAGACATGCAATTAACATGTGCATAAAGGAAACAGAACTGTGATTCAGGTCTATATTGCAGAATTATGCCCCCTTGAATAACATATATATGTGGACCAAATTTCACACTTGTAGTACTGTTTCTGTCTCCGCAACTTCTTCTACAGTATTTAATGCAGATAGTTGAAACTTGCATCACAGTTCAGACATGCATTGAACATGTGCATAAAGGAAAGAGAACTTTGATTTAGGTCTTAATTGCAGAATTATGTCCCCTTGAATACCAAACATATTTTGACCATATTTTACACTTGTAGTACTGTTCTTGTCTCCGCAACTCCTCCTACAGTATTAGATGCAGAGAGTTGAAACTTGCAGCACAGTTCAGACATGCATTGATCATGTGCATAAAGGAAACAGAACTTTGATTTAGGTCTTTATTGCACAATTATGTTTCCATGAGCGACATACATATTATGACCATCTTTCAGTGGCTTATATACAAGCTCATCTTTTGTTGTGGCTCTAGGGGCCTCATTTATGAACTGATTTTGATATAATGTCACAGTTATATTGAGTATGATAATACCTCGAACAAGTTTGCGTTTCAGGTTGAAAGCATCCAGGTCCAGGTCACAGTTGCTATTTTCCGAAAAACTTGGGCATCGCTCTAGCACTTTTATTTATCTATCGATTTTAATACAACTTCACACAAATGTTAAGTATGACAATATCTTGAAAAATTTACCATTTCAGCACTGCAGGTTTAAGGTCAAAGGTCAAGGTCACAGTCGCTATTTTTAGAAAAATCTTTATCATCCCTCTAGTCCCTTTATTCAAGGTCACAGCTATATTGAGTATGACAATACCTCGAACAAGTTTGCGTTTTGGGTTGGAAGAATCAAGGTCAAGGTCACAGTTGCTATTTTCCGAAAAACTTGGGCATCGCTCTAGCGCTTTTATTTATGGCTCGATTTTGAAATAACTTCACACAAATGTTAAGTATGACATTATCTTGAATAAATTACCATTTCAGCACTGCAGGTTCAAGGTCAAGGTCACAATCGTTTTTTTTTTTTTTTTTTTTGTTTTTTGAAAAATTTTTATCATTCCTCCAGCCTCTTTATTCATTGACAGATTTTGATGTAACGTCACCCAAATGTTTAGTGTGACAATATCTTGGAAAATTTTGCGATCCAGAATTTTAGGGTCAAGGTCAAGTCACGGTTGCTATTTTTAGAAAATATGTTGTCATCCCTCTAGAATGATTTTGACGTTACTTTACACAAATATTTAGCATGGCAATATCTGGGACAAATTTACGTTTCAGCATTGTCGGTCCAAGGTCAAGGCCACAGATGCTATTATAGGTCATGTAAAACTTTGTCAATGTTCTAGTACCTTTATTTGTTAAATGATTTTGATATAACTTGACACAAATATTAAGTATGACAATATCTTAGACAAGCTCACTTTTCACGGTTGTAGAGCCAAGGTCAAGGTCACAGATGGTTTTTTAGAAAAAAAATTGTCATCTTCCAGCACCTTTATTATTGACAGATTTTGATACAATTTAACACAAATACCTCTGAATACATCACTCATCTAGTGAGTAAAATGGCGGGGGCATTCATAACCTTTAGTGATTGTCTAGTTTTTTCCTTGATCTCCCTCTGGATGCCATTGATGCTGTTTATCATTAGTTTTATTTCCTCAGCACTATCTTCATCATATACCTTAGGCTGAAAAGGGTTGGTTACAGGAGACGCCCTTGCCTAACGATTATAAACTTTGCCTTGTGTAATTTTTATTATGTTTTTTTTATTTAATATATTTCTACAACTTTCTACTCTTTTTGGGACTTTGGGTTTTTTTAGAAAAAATTAGGAACACTTTTAAAAGTGCCTTATATTTTCTGCATTTATGTATCGCATGCATGTACATATAAATGCATTATGCTCAAGTTTTTATTCCGTTTTTTTCGTTGCTGCCAGGCAACCTCTAACCTTACTATTGGTCCACATTTTACGCCATTCCATTGGCCGGTTTAATATTTACAGATCGGCCTGTCGCCAATCGTATTGGACTTGACACACAGCTTTTTCCGAAGGTTGACGGAAAATAAAAGACGGAGGACTGACTAGTTGGTCTTTAAGAACACTGGCACTTGGGTTCCAATAAATTGTCCGACTTATTCCTTTAAAAGCGAATGCACAAATGTGTCATCACAGTCGCGTCCATATGTAAACTTTGTAGATATGTACATTGACTGTCAAGACACATTTGTGTAGTGTACGTTTAAGTCGATTTCTCGGACATTATTGAGTATATACACTTTAAAACTCAAGTGCCAGTGTTTAAGAAAATGCCAATTCGGGTATCGCTTATTTGTGGGGATCAAGTTATCAAAACATAACTTAACTGTTTGCTTTTTTGCGGGGGAGGGGGAGTGGGCGGGGGAGGGGTTACGGCCCGGTTGATAACGGGGAAATGTCAATCACGTAAGTAATCACACTGTTTATCTGCAAACCTCACAGGTTTATCTGCAAACCTCACAGGGACAGTTTACCAGTACTGACTGCACATTCCTTCGCTCTGAGCTGACTGCTGTTCTTCTAAAATCAACGGAAGAGAGGGAAATGTCTCCACGAAAGAACGTACGGGATGCGAGGATCAAACTCGGTGTCGCTAGCAACCGAGGTACCGTGCCCGGCACTTTATCACTTAACATTTCTCTGGCAACGTTTATCTTTTTAAAAGATATTTCTTGTTTTTAAATACATGGTCCCAAGATTTCAAAAAGGTGTTGACTTGTTCCTACTGCTATCAGCAGTTGCGGTTTGGTAGCATTAGATGGGATCTAGCCCTCAATATGCTGCCAAAGGGTATATTTATACATATTATGTATAGGATTATAGACAGCTAGCATCAGTTACCCTTGAGCAACAAAAAGTGAGACCTGTGCCCTCTACATGCTGCTCAGGGATATATAATGAATAATTTAAAGCATGATATAAATCTCTATGGGGAGTTGCAAACACAAGTACTCACTGCCTATGTTCTGAGCAAACACAATAAAAAAAGACAACTATCTATAGTTCTGTACAAAGAAAAAATAACAATAAAACTTGACCCAAGAATTATATCTAAATCATGTGCATATTACAAGACCTTAACAAAAAGGAAACACAAACTGTACATACTAGTATTAAACTCTACAGAGATTTGCAATAAGAAGCTGTACACACATGCACCCACTGTCTATGCATTTTATTAGTATCTGAAATCAGGTAGGAAAACTCTCAGTAACTAAGAACTTAATCGAAAACAAATAGAAAGAACGTTTGATAATTCAATATATTTTATAAATATTTTTATGCCTCCAACTTCGAAGAAGTTGAGGGGGCACATTGCTTTTGGTTTGTCCCCCCGTCCGTCCATCCATCCGTTACGTCCGTCCGTAAAACTTTCTTGATATTTTATAGGTAGATAGATTTCTTAAAAAAAAAGTGAACCCGTATTTTTTTCTTTTCCATCAGTCATATACTTTCAGAGTTATGCCCAATTTTAAAAAAATAAATATAAGTTTGTTAGCAAAATTTTAGAAAAAGTATTTTGAACTAGGTCGTTTATTTTGGCATACAGGTAGGACCTAAGGTGTGAATCCTCTAGTTTACTGTTGAACTTATTTTATACGTAATTGACTGAACCATGCCCCTTTATTATCTTCGGCATTTTCCAAATTTTGAACTGTTTTGCCTAGAGACCTGATTTTTTGGTATACTTATAGTACTTTATCTGCCAATCATTTTGATGATACATACATTGTGTTGAGTTCATTATTGACAGAATAATGCCCCTTTGTCTTGTTTGTACAAACAGCTTAGGTATGATCAATTACTGAAGAACTGTACAGCTGGAGCCTTGATACTTCATAGGCGGACAGACCATAGAAAATAAGCACACCCAGATTTTATTTCTTTTCCATCGACCTTTTTCGAAAAATTTAATATAAGATGGTTAGCTGAATTTTGGAAAAAGTATTTGAGCTAGTTCGTTTATGTGTAGCATACTGGTAGGACCTAAGGCGTAAATCACCTGATTAATTTTTGGGCTATTTTCGTAAAAATGTGACTGAATTATGCCCCTTTGTTAACTTTGGCATTTTTCTAACATTTCAAACGTTTGACCTAAAGACCAGGGCACCGTTTCACTAAACTTCGTAAAAGTCAAAAGTATGCAAAGACCAGGAACTGAAACAATCAAAATCCAAATCCAGCCCTCAAACCATAGTTGGAAACAACTAAGATTACAAATAATCAAGATACAGAGAACATATGGCCAACCGAGTGAGCAGCTTGTTCCCAAAAGGTGGCCACTCAGCAACCCAAACCGAACCAAAAATAATAAGAACATACATAAGGTAAAACATCACAGAAACTCTGACACCAAAAACAGGCAACAGAGAACCACAACAGAACTACCGCCTTGGAACGGTCAGTAATGAATTACTGGGGGGCTTAAATCGATTTTACAGGCCCAACCTCACCCTCAGTTTCTGAAGTGGTACAAAACATTTAGTTGGTTGTTTGGTTCGCATGATAAGTCTAAGATTTTCTTAAGTTTGACCGTACGAAAATCTTAACCAAAAATTGCGTTTCACTAACGTCAAGATCGTAAGATTCTTAAATTTTGTCGTAACTTTACGACAGAGTGGTGGCTGTCTTAAGTTTACGAAAAATTCGTAAGTGTCATGGCGGCCTCCATGTTCAACACTCGCTTCACATGAAAAATCTGTGTTTACGCCTCCCACGAACATTATTTAGGGAAATTAGTAATCCGCTTGTTTGTATCTTACTGTAAATTAGGTTTCGGAAGCAATTAATGGGACGGTACTGTACCTGACGTTGCCAGGCGATCGATTTTGATCGATGTAAACAAAACGCGGTAAGCATCCTAAAAATAATGAAATTAGCTCTGTTGATGCATATTTGTACACGATTTAGCATGCTTCAAGCTTTCTCAATGCCGTTTGCTGTTTAGTTTGTGCATTTCCGACGATGGACATTCCTGCAATAGGGAGAAAGAGGGTGGGGAACTGGTGTGGTGTTGCATGAAAAGGGCACCTTAAACCGTGTGTATACTGAGAAAAGATTATAGGAAGTACGTTCATCAGCCTGCACATTTACGTGTGAAACGAATCAGAGCTGCCCTGTTTCATTTAGAGGCCTTTACATAGATCTAGACGTAGAAAGAGGGTCAGCACCCACCCCCACTCCCCCCAATAATGCATGGCTGCCCCCCCCCCCTCATGCCCCCTCCCATGCCCCAGAAAGAAGAAAAAAAGGTTGCCCTAAGGTTTGCATCCCCTCCCAAACCTTTCTAGCTCTATGCCACTCGATAAATCTATCACTGACAATAATGAAACATGTGCATGTGCAGGCTGATCTGACTATTCCCAGTCTTTAACACAGTCTTACTGGGCCTTAGGTTCCAGTTCATATAGGCATCATGGAAAAGTGCTTTATGCGGCTAAGGATACTTAGAAATTGTATCATGCTGCTAAATACAATGTAGCAACAGTTCTTTGAGGGACAGCTAGGTCATCCTTAAAATTGTGTTTGTTGCAATTGTCTACTGAGGTGTGGGTAGGTTGGAAAACATTTTTTTGTGTGTAAAAATTGTGTTTCTTTGCAATTGTCTACTTAGGTATTGGTAGGTTGGAGATATGTTTTAAGTGTGGGAAGGTAAGATTGACAAGGTATTTCAGACTCAAACTGTACTGGCAAACAAAATAAAAAATAAGTAGTAGAAAAGCAAAAGTATTAAAGTAGGTAGGTAAGCAATTGCTAACAATTAAAATTTAAATTCAGGCCTTGTGTTTTGACATTTTAAGCTCTGACTTCATTTGGGATATATTTAAAGGCAAATTCTTGTGAATTCTACCAATATTCACTTAGCTTGAAGCATTCAGAGCCATATTGCCAGGAACATCCTGTGGCATTATTGACATTATTAGCCAAAATGTAGGGAAAAAAAGAACAAAACAAAAAAAAAACACTTGTCATAAATCCTTGTAGACCCGCAAATAGCAAAAGAAAAATATTTTGATAAAATACAGTCATGTAATGATGTAAATCTGGCAGGAACCCATTAATATCATTACTTGGCAGCATAGAACACTTTTTCACATAGCCAGGCTGTAGGTGCTGTTCATTGGCAGATCCAAGATATGGGTTATGGGGGTTTCTTAGGTTCCAAATCTGAGGAGTCCTTGCAGTTGGACCCTCAGTTTTGTAATGAAGTGTTCCATTCAGAAAATTGAGGGTCCTGTTTTCATATTACCTTATTAATACTTCTTTAATTTTGTCCAAAGCAGCTACAAGAATATTTTTTAACAAATATTTTGTGATTAATTCTGAAAAAAAATAATTTTTTTTACAGTTATTCCCAGTAACTGTATCCATTGTGATGCCAGAATTAATATCTCTCTGTTTATGCTGTAGTCTAACTTTGAGAGTCCCAGAAGACCCCACAATTTTTTTTGGGAGCCTGAGAATAATTAATTTGGAGAGTCAGTGATACAAATTCCTGTTTCAGGAAATGTATAGGGCATGAATTCTGAGAGTGAAGTTACTGAAGTATTTTAGGACTGACAAGTCTGAAGTATAATTTCCCCCCATTGTGTCATGAATGTCATTTGAATGAGGATACAACATGGTTCAGCACAATGTGATACACAGGCTCAGAACTGCATTGAATGAAGTTTGATGAAGTTTGCAATGAGATTTTATGGAGTAAAGTGAGGCTACTGGCCTTATTGTGAAAAAATAAGTTACATATATTATTTTTCTATTTTGTTTTTATTTATTTATTTATTTTGAAAGAAACATGACTGTGCTGGTCTTGTCACATTTAGTCTTTTTGTGTGGTAATGGGTGGTATGAAAAATAAGTGAGAATTGTAAGTGAGTGGGGAAATTTGGTGAGAATATGTCTAATTTTTGGTGAAAGTTAGCATCTGTATACCAATATATAAAAAAAATTGCGTAGATATGGAGAATTACAAATGAAAACAAAAATATACTTTTCTTAAACTGGTCCTAATATGACTGGTAATGTTGATTTCTTTTATATCTGTCATTATGCTCAAATGTATATGGCGGCATGTTCATTTGAACTGTTATGATGACAGAGCTGTAAGAAGATTGACTGATGATTCTGACACTTTTTTCTCATTTCTCCATTGAAAATATACCTGAGGGCTTTTCACTTGCATAATTTGTATAAAAAAAACAACTACAACAACAAGAAAAAAATAATAATGATAAAAATAAAGAACCAGTAATCACTTCTTTCACAGGCCTCATACTGGCAAAGCTTTTTCAAGCATGAAAAAATTTCAGTGCCTGAAAATAGAATTTAACCCATTGCATTCTGGGTGTTTTCTGTCATCTGCTGAAATTGTTGTCTGCATCAAAAATCAAGAATATTTTGACAATATTGGTCTAACTTTTGTAGAAATGATGTCTTGGCAGCAAACAGTTTGGATCTCAGATCAGGCCCCACGTGTGTGGGGCCTGATCTGGATCCAAACTGTTTGCCCAGATACCCCTCAAGGGGTATCCCAAATAAAATGGGTTAAAATTAAAAATAATGGGACAATTCAAACCCTTAAGGCCTGAAATCAGGCTCAGACCTGACAAGTATGAGGACCGTTTTCAGTACATAACTGCTGCAGAATCAACAACATCACAAGGTAAATGTTTGAAGAGATGGGTAACCATTGATCTAAATGAAATAGATGCTACGTTGGTACCACAACAGTTTGATTTTCTGTATATCTGAGAAGAATCTCTCTCTGTATGTTATATGGGCTAGTGTTACAAATGCTGCAGAACTTGATCAATTTTCTCCTATCACAGACATTAATTTTGTGGTATTATGACTTTTTTGTTTGTTTGTAGATAAATTCCATAAAAAAAAGTTCTTGGTTAGCTCGAACCAAAATGCACAAGTGTCTCTTATCAGTGTCCAGGATTTTTTATGGGAATTTGGTTAGGATTATATCATCAGCTTGATATAACTGGCACCGAAGAAATCATTTGAAAATTCTTTCAGTCAGTATGTTGCTGGTTTTGACAAAAATTGGATTTAAGGATATTGTTACATATCATATCATTCCCATGAACATCAAATTACCATAAAATTTCTGAGTATTGGGACAGATACATGTAGAGCTGATTTACTATTCGGAGTATCTGAAGGAAAGTTCACAGAAATTATCACATTGAGATCAGCTCTCTGTTACCATCAGCATTTGACTGACAATATTATCTGCCCCTGCCACAAGGGCTACTATACATGTCAAAAAATTAGTTTTTGGCTTGTAGTTCATAGATGTGGAATATCCTGGTTCTTGTTTAACTTGAACCACAGCACAATTTCTCAATTAATACCAGTTTTTCTTCAAGAGAAAGCATAAGGATAGTACTCAACTGACACTAAAAAAAATTAGCATCAAATTACCGTAAAAGTTCTTAGTATTGGGACAGATACATGTAGGTCTGTGCTAACTGTGCAGACCCTGATCAGTTGGATACTTTAGGAACCATTTGCCTGCCCATTAAATGCATCTATCGATAATTGCATTGCTGCATTGTAAAATCAAACAGTTTCATTTTAGGACAACTGCAGTAATTTATTTAGGTTTCAAATTTTAGAATTGTAATGGTATATTTTAAGTGGCTTTTGGGTGTAGCTTCTTTACTATTGGGACTTTCTGGTTGAAATTTTCCAGAAATGATAACATTAAAGTAAGCTCTCTCTTAATATCAGCATTTTGATGACTGGGGTTATCTGCCCCTTCCACAGGGGCTATGTACATGTCCAAAAATTAGTTTTTGGCTTCTGGTTCCTTTATGATGTGGAATATCTTCCTATAATTTCACACAAATGATAAAATATAAGTAGTCTTTCTGGAACAATCAGAATTTTGTCTGACATGACAGCAGTCCTCTTCCCCTGGTAGGAGCCAGTAGCTCAGTGGGTTAAGAGCTGGTCTTCTGATCTAGGTGTCCCTGGTTCGAATCTGGCTGGAGGTGGAATTCTTTCCAGCCATAAATGGGAGCCCATTGCTTACAGCTTTTCATTATCATTACCATTTATCCTGATGTGACTGTAATACTCTTGAAAAGGATTACTATATCCACATGGTCTTGTTTTCAGCTGCCCTGTTGCTTTGGCAAGTCCATCCCTGTTCATTCTTTAATATTGTATTTCCACCTTTTATTCTGTGTACCTCTTATTCTTTTTGCCATTTCACTGTGCCCTGTAGAAGCATCTTTGCTGAGCCAGAAGACCTCGCGATGTGGCCAGACTACCTTGTTTTCCTTTTTCTGACCATGGTTGGGTCACTGAGCTCCAGAGGGGGTATTTAGAGGATAATATTTCTCTTATTGTTCATCAAAAAAAAGTATGTTGTAGAATTAGATCTGTCTCGGCCAGATGGTTCCAATAAAGGGGCACACCATATGTTTTTATGGAGAAATACAGATAATTATCCCTAAGTTATCCCCTTCAGCCCTTGTTATGTGTAGCACCTGCAGTGTGCCATATTCTCGAATGGCTGCTTGGATCTTTCTCAGAATAAATCCCCATTAGTTATGATATGGTCTTTACAGATTACAGATGTTCATGCAGTAATCTTTGGTAGCATTTTATGTGGAAGACCTGTGTTATTTTCTCTAGCTCTGCTGTCAAAGCCCATGATTTACAGGCATACAGAAATACAGATACAACAAAACACCACTGATCTAAGCCCTGAGAATTGGTTTCAGCTTTGTTAGAGCTGTAGATACTTGTGCAATCCTTGAGAGAACCTCTGGTTTTGAGCCATCAGCTGAAACCTTTGCTGCAAGGGGCTATGTATATGTCTAAAAATTTGAATTTGGCCTGTAATTCCTTAACTTTTTAGAATATCTTGGTGTAACTTGGCAGAAATGAATAAAGAAAGTTTTTTTTGTTTCTTTTTTTACAGTCAGACTTTATTGATGGGAGTATCGGCCCTAATGCTATGTTGTGGGCTTCTGAATGCCCATAAATGGATTTTGGCCTTTACTGCATTTACTTTTCAGAACTTTTGGTGAAACTTCACAAAAAGGATTGAAATAAGAAAAAGTAAGGCAAGCTTACTGTTACAATCAGCATTTTGTCTGACAGGGTTATCTGTACCTTCTATGGGCTCTCTACATGTCCCAAAAGTAATGCTTGGCCTATACTTTCTATATGTTTGGAATATCTTGGCGAAACGTATGTAAAATTAGTTTTATGTACCACAGTTAGCATTTTGTCAGACTAGGTTCTCTCTGTCTGTCATGGGGGATATTTCGGCAATATATTGGTATTTTCTTATTTCTCAGTATACCATATTATTCCTATTAAATGCCCCAGGGGCATTGCATTTTACAAAAGAGGGACACTGTTTAGAGACTGAAGAGTGGCAAATAATTCACTTCCTAGAATGGTTTCATTTAACAGGTTTAAGTAAGAATGTTAATTCCCCTGTGAAAAAAGTTTAAAACTTATAATTTATTCTTGAACTGTTCAAAAAGTTCAAGTACAAATCTTGAACTTCAATAACAGTTCTTGAACTTCAAAATTTAAGTTCATGAACCTTTGAAGTTTTTGAACTGTTCTTCTTGAACATATGAAGTTCTAGAATCAGTAATTCCTGAACTTGCAATATTCTTGAACCTCCATTATTGATGTGAAAAAAGTTCAAGAACAAATTATAAGTTCTTCAAAAATTTCAAAAATCGTTTTTTGAACTTCAAGAACAGTTCTAGAACTTCAAGATTTAATTTCCTAAATCTTTGTAGTTCTTGAACTGTTGTTCTTGACCATATGAAGTTCTTGAACCAGGGGTTCTTTAACTTGCAATATCCTTCAGAACATATGAAGTTCTGAAGAACTAGTGGTTATTGACTTGCAGTGTTCCTGAACTTCCACTTTTGATTTGGCATTATGTCATCACATCCTGTTTATACCACATGGTGATCAAAGTCAACCAATAGAACATCTTGTTACTCCAGAGCCCACCAACAGAAAATAATGTTACTATTTTTTTCCATTTCCGGTTGAGGAGAGAACAAGGAAGAAACTTGGCTGAAAGTTATTTTGGAACATCAGATTTATCAGTTAAGCAGAGGAGATGCAAAGTAGTATTATCCAAGATTGGAAATAGTAGGCAGAAACGCATAGGCTCTCCAAAGGCAAGGCAGTTTAAATTTAGCTAGAGAGTGCTGAAAATATCAAAGCATGATATTTGCTTTACATTTTTGTAAAACAGGTTTCTTATGGAAAACAGTTTATGCAAGAAGGTCGTGGAAGGGGTGGATTCCCAATATCAGAGCAACTGGGAACTGGTTTGTTGTTGTTTGTCTATATGCATTTGGCTTACATGGTTAGTGTGTCAAAGAAAATAATTATTGCTTGTCAGAGGCTTTCTTGCAAGTATCTGAAAAAAGTGGAGCAGTGTGTGAAATCAACTATATCAATATAAAAACATATGTCTGGAGTTTTGGATTTCAGTTGATAGGTATTAACCTCCAAGGTGAAATAGTTACTATGGTTGACCATGGTCATCATGGTTTTTGAAGGTTTTTGAAGGTTTACGATGTTTCTTCATGGTCAACCGTCAAATACCATGAAAATTCAATATCTGTGGTATGGTTGACCATGGTCAACCATGTTGTCCATGGTAGTAAAGAGGGTCAAAATTACTACTACAGTTGACAATGGTTGATCATGGTCAGCTGTCAATAAATTCCCAACTAGCCATGGTTCACCATCGTTGACCATGGTAGAAAAAGAGAGTTAAAGTTATTACTAGGGTTGACCATAGTTCACCATGAATTATCATGGTCACTTGTCATAAAATTTCCAGTTAACCATGGTTGAACATGGTCAGTGGTGACCATGGTTGACCATGGTTAACCATGGTCCGATTACTTGGTAATCACATGACATCACTTCCTGTTACATCACATCCTGTTTTTTCCATACAATGATAAATGTCCACTAATTGAAAATCTTGTTATGCCAGAGCCCACCAATAGAAAATCTTGTTACTTTTTTTCCTTTTCCTGTAGAAGTATGACTGAGAACAAGTGAGAAATTTGACGCAGTTATTTTGAAGCATCAGATATACTAGTTATGCAGAGAAGCTGCAAAATAATAAGATTGGAAAGGGCAGGAAAAAAGCAATGCATTTTAAAATTAAGCTAGAGAATTTTGAAAGCATCTGAGAACCCACCTTAATCGGGCTAATGGTTTTGATGACTGGATACAGCTGGTCATGGTGATTCTAAAAAGTGTAACCCACAATATAATTACTTTTAAGCCATTAGAAACTAAGCTGGTATAATGTGTTGTTTATCTCATTCTTGCAATATTGCAAGCATTGTCTGTGTTTTAAAGATTGTCAGGTGACCATGCACTACCATGGACTACAATGCTATTCTACGGTATTACAACCATGGAATACCATGGATTACCATGGTTTTTCATGGTCATACAACCGTGGTTGATCATGTTTTGTTAAATGGCCACCCATGGTTTTGGATGATCTCATCAACACCTTGATCAACCATGGTCTTTGACCATAGACATAGACCATGGTTGACCATGGTGTTGATAAGACCATCAAAAACCATGTCAGCCATTTTACAAAACATGGTCTACCATGGTTGACCATGGTTGTTTGACCATGAAATATCATGGTAGTCCATGGTAGTGCATGGTCACCATGGTCATCATTTCGCCTGGGCAAAGTTTTCTGATGTTAGAGCATGTGCAGGCTCAACTGAGGCTTTGCTGTTTGCCGTTGTGATAAGTACCCTTTCCCCATGAGCTGGTTCATATTTTTGCTTAGCCAGAACATGTTAAACTATGTCGCAGTTCTTGAATTCAGTGAGTTCTTATGGTTCAAGAACTTGTTCTGGAGCAGATCTGGGACTCTAAATGGCCGTTTCTACAGAACTCCACAGATCTTGAACAATTTAAGATTTTTTGCCCGTCATTTTATAGTTCAAGAACTTGTTCTAGAATAAGTTCTTGAACTCTAAATGGCTGCTAGTTCAAGAATTGTTCCCGAACAAGTTCTTGAATAGTTCTTGAACTATAAATGACCACTTTTCTAGAACTCCACAGTTCTCAAACTCTCAAGCTCTTGAACTTTGTCCAAGAACTGTGGGGTTCTAGAAAAGTGGTCTATAGTTCAAGAACTGTTCAAGAACTTGTTCTATAACAATTCTTGAATTATTCTTGGTAATTTTACACAGGATCTGACTGTGTCGTCACAGACAAATGCTTGCAATGATGGGGTAAACATAAAAGCTATACCAATGCCTACTGGCCGTATGGGGCTGTGGAGGTTAGAGGCCCACTGTATCTTGGGCACAGCATATGAAAGGTGGAGGCCATCCCTGTCATTTCAGTGTTAACACATGTGTATGTATAAAACTGTGGCAGCAGAGATTCTAATGTATGAAAGTTTGCAATTTTGGCAAATCAGTATTAGACTAGGGAAGAGGCATTTAGTTAAAGCGGAACATTTATAAGGATTAACAAAGTAAATATGCTTTAGTGTCACACCTCAATGCCTCTTCACTGATGCAGTTCTAATGAGATGTAGGGAAGACTTTCATAAGTCCACTTTATGTCTTGCATCATAGGCATATGAACATCTTATAGACACTAGTTCCAGCATTCTGGGCTTTTTACTATCTGCGTTTTTGCACCTGCTTCATTGTTTGCCTAATATGTATGAAGCATAGCTATTTTCTTTTTCTTTTCCATTTTGCTTCGGGAGCGGGGCTGAGGAGGAGGTGCTCACCTATCCCAGTGATATGATTTGATACGTATCCTGCAATCTAGAAGACCTGTGAAGAATAGGGGACAACTTCGGAGTTTCTTTGTGAAATTTCTTGTGAGCATATACTGTAGTATTGATTGATTATGACGAAGAAATCAGCCGTTGCGTGGGGCTTTCTGCAACGATTTTAAGGTAGCGAAGAAACTCTTTTATGACAAAAAAAAGCCAAGGGTGGAATGAATTTCCAGCGTGGACAAAACCATTGCCGTTTGTTCACTTCGCTGGGCGTCCCGGGGCATTCAGCGTAATGTTTTGAATCTGTTCTGTTCTAGAGTCTTGGTGTTTACCGTCTCCATGGTCGCACGGACTAACTCCATAGTGCCACTGCAAGACGTCAAGTTTTTAGGTGCTTCCGTTTTTGAGCTGCAAAAATGGAGTGTTTGGCAGTATGCAAGTCGCGCCGCGACTCCTTGCTCTTCCTACTCTTGTGGTATAATTGTGTCCAAAGGGTGGATGCACCTTTTTTCTGTGGTAAGTCAATACTGGTTTGGGTTGGTCTTATATAAGGCATGAGGCTCCTTGTCAATTTGACTGCAAATTGTGGATTCATGCCATGTTCTTAGGAGGTGTTATAACTGCTTTCTTTTTTGGCCGTAAGTTACTTGCGGCTGAATGTTTTGCATCGTAGAACGAAAATAATTTATTGTTGTGTTGCTTTCTGTCGCGTCCGATGTATATTTATTTTTGTTATGTTTTAAGCGACTGTTTACATTGCTATACGTTTTTAATATCTCCATCGATTGAAGAGTAGCTACGAATTGGTAAATCAGACGTTCGTAAGTCAAGAACTTACGATGACGTTAGTGAAACGGTCTTAAGAATTTCTTAAGATTTTCGTAACTTGAAATCTTAAGCTTACGAAATTCGTAAATCTACGAAGTTTAGTGAAACGCAGCCCAGATTTTTTGTATACTTATAGTATCTGTTATGTCCATCATTTTGATGATAATTACATCGTGTTAAGTTCATTTTTGACAGAGTTATGCCCCTTTTCCTTACTTGTACAAAACAGCTTAGGTAGGATCCATTACTCAAGAACTGTAACAGCTGTAGCGTTGATAGGTGGATACACCATAGAAAATAAGCAGACCCGTGTTTTGTTCCATCGACCATGTAGTTTAAGAGTTATGGCCGTTTTCGAAAAATTAAAAGGGAAGTTTATCAGCAAAATATTGGAAAAAAAATAGTTAATATAGGTTGTTCATTTTAGCATACTAGTAGGGCCTTTGGTGTTAATCATCTGATTAACTTTGGGCTAATTTCGTAAAAAAAATGACTGAATTATGCTTCTTTGTTAACTTTGGCAGTTTTCCAACTTCGAACCGTTTGACCTAGAGACTGATAGTTGATAGTTGTAGTAATAGTACAGTCGAACCTGCTTATGTGGTCACCTCTATTAAGGGGCCACCTGCCTTTAGCAGCCACCTTTTTGAGGTCCCTTAAACCAAAATACAGTGCAACTGAACCTGTTTTAAGGGGTCACCTGTCTTAAGCAGCCAATTTTTGGGCTTCCCTTGGGTGACCCCTTAAGACAGGTTTGACTGTATTTGATATTTTGATCATTTTGATGATAATCAAGCTATGTTGAGTTCATAATTGACAGAGTTCTGCCCCTTTTCGAAACATTAAGTGTTAGTTTGTTTGCAAAATTTTGGAAAAAGTATTTGAGATAGGTTGTTCATATTTGGCATTCTAGTAGGGACTAGGGTGTATATAACCTGATTAATTTGTGAGCTAATTTCGTAAATATTTGACTGAATGATGCCCATTGATTGACTTGGCAGTTTTTCAACTTTTGAACTGTTTGACTTAGACATTTCGTTTTTTGGTATATTAATAGTATTTAATAATCAATCTAATGATGGTTACGTTATCTTGTATTCATTATTGACAGAGTTAGGTCCTTTTTGTTTTCTGTACATAGTATTTTAGGGTTGATCTATTACTCAAGAATTGTAACTGCTTTGGCCTTGATATTTCATCTTGATGTCTGCAGCTAATGTGTCCCGCGGAATGCGACAGTAAGTGTGGCTCAGAGAGGGATGCTCGTTGCCTGCCGAGACCTGCCATCATATCTTTTCTATCAAATTTTTTGGCATTAGCGACACTGGGGAAGTTAGGTACAGAAACGCGCGTCTGTCGCACTAAATTAGGTATGAATACGTTTATATTAGAACCACTGGGCCGATATCACTGCTGGTGGACAATTTGTCCCCGAGGATATCATCAACCCAGTATGGGATGGGTGCACAATGTATGAAAAGGAACAACTCGAACGATTTCAGTACGAAGCTGCTCGAATAGTCACCGGGCTAACCCGTTCTGTTTCATTAGATAATTTAATGACCGAAATAGGATGGCTTCCTTTGTCCGATCGTCGCCAGTTTCAGAAGTTGATAACTATGTATAAAATTGTTAATGGTACTGCACCGGAATATTTATGTAATATGTTGCCTCCTCTTGTTACCGAGAGAACTGTATATAACCTTCGAAACGCTGAAGATATAACTATTATGAATAGAAGAACCGAAATATTTGCTAAATCTTTTATTCCTTCAGGTTCACTTTTGTGGAATAACTTACCCCTTTCTATTCGATCTGAAACGTCAATTAACTCATTCAAATTAAAATTAAAACAGCATATTTATATTTCTCCGCAAATTCCGAAATACTTTATCCAAGGCAAGAGAACTGAATCTGTATTCCATTGTCGAATAAGGAACAGATGCAGTAATCTTAACAACGATCTGTATCAAAACCATCTTAAAGACTCACCAATATGCGACTGTGGGAATAGTATTGAAGATGCTGAACATTACTTTTTTAGATGTGAAAGGTATAGCAACGAACGACTAATCCTATTTCGAGCAACCAGAAAATTTCATCCTCTAGGAGTTCATTTCATATTATATGGCTCCGATGCACTTTCTATAAAGGACAATTTTATCTTCTTCGGTCATGTGCACCAGTTTATCAAAGAGACAAAACGTTTTATTAATTAATTTGCTTTCAAATTTAGTTTTGTCACTATCAGCTTAGCGATCTGGCTATCCTTCATAAACATTTTATATATTTAATGATCAGGCTGTAATCTTATATTCATTTATTTCTTTCAGGTGAAAAGCTATACCAAACCTGAGTCTGCCCAACAATAGAAGAACCAGTTCGAGGGTACAGAAAGACCAGTTCCATTTCCTTCCCCCAACCCATTCTCTCCCCCCCCCTCCCCTCCTTACCTGCCTGATATATCATAATGGCTGCTGTTGATGTTAGACTGGATGCTGCTTACTGCATTAGTTGTTGCTACTTTCTTTGTACATGTTTTCTATCTTTCCTATTGTATGTTTGAGCTCTATAGAATTACACCTTACCTATAGTATGTCTAATTTTTCATGTCATTGCCTGTAACTTTGTATTATACAAATGTATGGGGAGGACCGTAATTAATGTTGTAAGAACTTGTGGTCCAACCCAGTTGCTGTATAGATTATTTGGCAATAAAATATGTTTAAACTTAAACTAACCCAGTTAGTCAGTGTTTCAGTATTGATTCTGGTTCTCAGGCATTGGGGTCACTACTTAAATACTGATTTAAATACTTAATTCATTTTGATATATATCTGGTAAAATTTCTAAATTATTCTAAAGCTGAGACTGACTTGTCATGGTGACATGAATCTTGGCGGAGTTTAGCTTCCATTTTTTTGGGTTGTTTTGGCTTTTTGCGGGTTCTGGCTGCGTCGGACACCTCTTTCCTGATGCCCTTGTCTGTCGCCTTTCTCGTGACGCAAGGGTTGAGGTGGCTCGGTGGGGGACGCCTGCGCCCGCGGATTAATACGTAGGCGTCTCTTACCTGATGTCTGCAGCTAATGTGTCCCGCGGAATGCGACAGTAAGTGTGGCTCGGAGAGGGATGCTCGTTGCCTGCCGAGACCTGCCATCATATCTTTTCTATCAAACTTTTGGGCATTAGCGACACTGGGGAAGTTAGGTACAGAAACGCGCGTCTGTCGCACTAAATTAGGTATGAATACGTTTATATTTAGGTAGGAAATAAAATAAATTGCAGACCTGTATTTTTGTTTCTTTTCATTGACCTTGTTAGGGTCAGGCATATAGTTGGGGGCATAGTGTTTTACAAACACATTTTCTAGCTGTTTTATCAGTTACTATTATTACTTTTTATATCTTTCTTGTTTTATTTTTTTTTTTAATTTTAATTACTTATTTTTATATACAGCTGTATATATGTTTTTGTGGCGTAAGTGAAATGCTCTAAAATTTAATAAGTTAGCTATTATAATAATCTCAAGATGAAAAAATATTTAATTAAATTTTGTGTCAGACTCAAAAGACTTTAATTTAATTAGATTGTGAAAGCTGAGTTTTGAGCAGTTTGATGACATTAAACATGTTTTTGACACCTTATGAAAACAATGAATTTGTCAAGGTAAATCTGTTTTTACAAGTACTGACACTGTACGTTTGTTGGTTTTAGACTGTGATTTGTCAATTATGAGTTAATCATTATTAATTTTTGTTTCGAGAGTGTATATTATTTTATTTTAGCTCCATTGATAATGAATTTTTAACTTGAAAGGGGATAAATGTGAACTTTAAATTTTGTGAACATTACTGGAATATGTGTATTTAAAATGTTTTTTTACATCACAGTTTGATGAACAGATCTACTAATGCAAGAAATTTAATCAAGGTATCTCTGTTATTGATTTTCCCCATTTTGATCCTCCCTCAGAGGCTGATAGGACAATGGTGTGGAGAAGACAGCTTAGCTAGAGGAGACTTTTATTGGATTAGATAAGGATTACATAACTTACTTATGACAAAAAATCCTGGTCTACTATCTTTAGTACGCAAACGAAAAGGTAAAAAGTTATCTGACCATAAATCCAAAGTTACGTGCACCTTTCCGGACCATTTAAAATCGCCTTCAAAATTTCAATGTAAGTAATGGAAAACTAACTGGATTTCACACACATGGTTCCTACTCAGTTTGCCTTTTAATGTTCGAAAATTAAAACTAATGGTAAAACATAACAATAATACATTTAGCAACAGCCAAAATAAATAATACTGTAACTTCTTAATTTTGATAAGGCAGTCGATTCAAAGATAGGTTAAAATAAATAAAAAGCGATGATTTAGAATATAAGTCTACCCACTTAATTTATTTTGATTTCTCACAACATATCCTCTGATCATCTTGCAAAAATTCAGAAATAGCGTAGAAACAAGTGTGCAAGGAGTCGTTCATACAAGATACCTGCTGTCAAGGGGGTGGAACCACAACATTCAGAACCATATAATTTCAGAAAGCTGAATATTAAGCTCATTGCTTTTCTTTTGAGAGGCGGGGACAAAAATACTAATAAGTCGAGAAAACTGGAGCTGCTGAGAAAAACAGTTTAATTAAAAATTTCCATACACATTTGTTCCTGGGTCTGTATAAAAAGTACATCCTAGTAGTAATGACTTGTTACATTGCGTTTCCGCTTATACTTTTTCGCTTTTTTTCCAAAGTTAGTCCCTGACAATATTGAATTAATTGATTTCTAAAAGCTTATACTCAAATCGGCTCTTAAAAGAAGTTTGTTGCAAAAAGTCACACTTGCAATAATGCACTATTTGATGTGGTAACTAAACTTACACTTTAGTAAAATCCTTTTAAGACTATTTTACTTCGTCACTGTGTAAATTTTGCTAGCCTGTTACAGTTTGGTATGCCGGGTATATGTATCAGGATTTTATACACACATTTTGTCACAGTCTGCAAACAGAAACGGTCTAAATCTTTCGCTCAAATCCAAGATGGCGACGTGATTAAGTAGTTTTGGTTTAAATCTGAATTACGTTTATTCTTGAGAAAGAAGAAATAAATATTTTTGTGTATTTAACATTATCTTACTGGACGACAAAAATGAAAATGGGCAGATAGTACTTTCGGAACCCGAATTTTACGGTGACTTTGTAATTACGTTAAGGAAGATTGTTAGTAAAATGACTCTTATGATCAGAATGGAATAGTAGCTTGGTTGTCAACCTTATCAATGTTGAAAGTTATGCTATTGTTTCTATTTGCGCGCTGGTGAATCAGTCCGACGCAAAGTTAGCATAACATATTGTCTCGATGCAACTGGTGTTTTCGTTTGCGTGAGCTTTTTAAGAGTCTGTGTTTCTGTAGAGTCATTATCATTTTTTCGTCATAGTTGTTTATTTATATACCTATTGTTATAAGTCAGTGAGCAGCTAGAAGACCTCAACGCAAAATATTACTTGAATCACGATGGAAGCATGGGCGAGAATTGCATCTCCGTAGAATCGACTTATGCTTTCTGCTGCCCCTCCTTCACCAGTTATTTATTTCTGATTGTTCAAAGGCAGTGCTTTTCATGTAGTTTATCGATGCTTTTCTCTATATATCTGTAGTTTTTGAGCGTTCGGTTTCGAGACTATGTTTCTACCTTTTTATTATTATATAGTTTTCTCAGTTTATACAGAAACTGAAAAGGAAATACAAAAAAAAATGTTCTGTAGGTTCAATATATATTTGTATTTGGTTTTAGCTTGCTTTATGTCCCCCTGCCTCAGAAAAAGTTGTTCCGTTTGCTGTCCGCTCGTGATGTCCTACCACTTGTGTCGTTGCGCTTGTATCTATTTTCCGCGTATTATATTTTGAATGGGATGAGAAATGTGATTGTACTAGTTCCTTACTACTGCCCGTTATTCTTTTTATTGGAGTCTTGCATTTCGTCTCATTGTCTACTGTCTTCTCTTTGATGTTACTGGTACAATTTCTGACTTACTAGGAGCGGCGAGGAAAAGTAAAAAAAAAATATGTAAGTAAGGTCTTATACAATACACTACACTTTCCTGAACCAACAAAGACAATTAAATTTAAAAACTATTTCAGTCACAGGTTGTTGCATGAAACTGTGATAAGCTAAACACTTCTGTGGGTGATAAAATCATAAAGAACGACAAAATGAATGAGCATGCATGTTGTTGTTTTTTGTACTTGTTGATTTAAATATGAAAGTATCAGATTTTGTATCTGCACAGCCATAAAGCCACATTCTTTGGAACAATAATTTTGACAGTATCACGTAAAGCTATGAAAATTCTTCTAAATGACAAGCAGTAAAGAATGCTCTGGTTTCTAGTTGAACCATGATATAAAACGATTGCTCTTGTAATATGATAAAACTTTTCTGGGGTTCCAACCCTTCGAAGGATATGTACATTACTCGTACAATAAGATTCCTAAATATTACTGAGACCTTATATTTATTCTCTTCTTTCCTGATTGAACGAGAGACGTCCATTGTTAATCCTCAAGAATACCCGTTATGTTATCTGTTTCGCGGATTAGATCGGTTATGCGTGCTGCTCAGATTGGGACTGAATTGTCTGCACAGACCTGTTCATCATATAAGTCTTCCGACCCTTTTTTATTTGGAAGGGTTGAAGAATCTAATTACAGAAAAGAGCATGTATCGCAATAAACTTGGTATGAGTAGTTATATCAGATCATCATACGAGGGGCATTTCAGAAATAATGTAAATGATCTCAGCTTAGCCTATTGGCTGATATTTAGCAGTGGTGTTATATATCATTGGAAAGCTAAATTCAAGAGCTTTGTAATGGTATGCTTTAATAGAATTTCTAAGTCACCCATGCATGACAGCACTAGCTTATACGTCATAAGGGTGTGGACACTGGAAACTATACATTTTCACCGAAAGTCTCTCGTATTCTGTTACTGTTTGCTTAATAAGAAAATGATATATTTTAATGACGAAACGCGTAATACTGTTATTTCAATGTATAATAAGAAAATTATACAGAAATCGTTTCTAGATTCTACACAAGTAACATAATAAACGAGATTTTTGTCTGCTCTGTGGTTATAAATGCAAAGTTATTATAAATGCATTATATCAATAAAATTGTGGTTTTTGACTCAATCACATCCAATTCCAACAAATGACAGACATTTTATTACTGAAATGATAAGTTCACTATATTTTGTTACGACTGGCATCAAATCACTGATGAAACTGGATGATACGTGTGCAAATCCCACGCCGGAAGTTGCAAAGTAGCAGCAACTAATGTAAAATACAAAACAATAAAATGAAATTATCTTCTAATAAAAAGACACAGGCTCAATATATTTAACTTTGTTTAATGTTAACAAATAGAAGGACATATTGATAGAAAAATTCATATATAAAGACTTGAAAGACTTGTAATTTAATATGACATACTGACATTGAACTATGTGGGTGGGTGGGGCAACTTATCGTAAAAAATCAGGTAGGCCACTGAGAAAAGAGCATAAAGCGCCATAAAAGATTATTTATAACAGAAAACAAGCATGACGAATTAAATCTTATTTATTTTCTGTTTCATATCTGTCAACAAACATTCATTGTCACTTAATTTGACCTCAAAATCGAAGTTTAAACAACTTACTATACATTTCAATTTAGCACAGGAAGTGACGTCACCAGAAATGCGCATTGTTCCATGATAAGCCTATCTTGCAAGGTAAATCTTGTGTGTTAGCAAGGCTGATACAATGCTTTTTATACTTAAATATTTTCAGTATAACAGGTATTATAGGTATCAATCCAGAGCTGCTTGTATCCGAAGTTATGAAAATATGAATTTGTCTTTACATAAATATTACGTCTGTTTCTACTCAGTGTCCTTACCCTAACAACAATTGTCAAGGCATATTTTGATGAAAATGCCAGTGCCTCAAACATTTTGAGTGAATGCCATTGGGTGATATGTAAACCTAAAAGTTAGGACTTAAATTTCAAAAATCGGTCAACATTCCTGGGAATGGCCGACTCATTTACACTATTTCTGAAATGACCCTCGTATCATAATGAACCGCAACAACAACGCACCATGTTTATAATGCCCGTTAAAGTTTTAGGTTCTATACAAATGGCTAAATATAAGACGCACACTCCAAATCCAGAGAGAAAGAGATAACATTTAGTCAAATAAGCAATTATCAGGAATTAATACAAACAAAGCCCACATCCCACTCTCAAACCAAAACGTAAAGAAGCACAAACACATAATTGACCAAAGACATGCACGTTAAACCGACTGAAAAGCTCTGTCCTAAACAGGTGGCCATTTAGCTATCCTAATTAAAAACAGTAGCAAATACCTTTCTTACCTATTTGAGGAACTTTGCGAAGCAAAGACGGGATAATACAATAGCCTTTTTGTACAGCCGCGTGCATCTGCTTGTGCGCATGCACGTAAAGTACGCGTGCGCCTTTTTTAAAGATTCACCTATTGTGTTTAGCTAAGTTTCTAAAAATACAAAGGTAACAGTCTTCAAACTTGCTCCATATATACGTCTGGGAAAGATCTACTGGAAGCAGCGATGAATATTGAGTCATGACCTAAAGTAAACGGTGGATTGAACATAGAAAAATATTTTTCTGTTGCGTTTAGCTCAGCTTCTAAGTCACTGCAAGGGCTTAAGTCTTCCAATTTGCTCAAAAGATACGTCTAGGGAAGATCTACTTTCAATATCAACATTTATGCATATTGGGCCATAAGCTATATTTCACGGTTGATTGAAATTAGAAAAAAAGGATTCACCTATTGCGTTAAGCTCAGTTTCTAAGTAACAGCAAGGCCTAGAGCTTCAAACTTCCACCAAAGATAAGTATGGCAGATCTACTGAGAGCAGCGATGCACATCAGGTCAATAAAATTTAATCAGCTCTTAAGCTCTCAGTAATATGTCCATGCAAGTTTAGTGAAATTCTATCCATGGGTTCAAGAGATATCATGAAAACAAGAAATTATCACACCGACGCCGGGATCTGCACTGAAAACAATATGTCCCCCTCACCTTCGGTGGGTGGAGCCGGGGGCATAATCAGCTACATGAGGAGCACAATTAGTACTAATCGAAATACCAACGATCTATCTTTATAACTTAGTACCAAATCTAATGTAAATATTATCTCAAAGATCTGTTGAAGCTTCACACATATTTTACATGACAAAAGTTTATATCGATTTTCGGATTCTGCAATAAAGAAAGCATTCCCTGCCTTTTGAAAAGTCTACTCAGTTAAATCTATAAGTTTTTTCTTTCGTCAAATGTGGCTTATGATATGCTGTTCTGCACTAATGGATAGTGTTAACATATCCGCAATGCCCGGGTATCACGGAAGCTCACAACTAGAATAGTATTGAACTTTGGAGACTGATGTCAGAGTTCGCGCTCTGACTGACATATGACAAAGTTGTTTTTATTCCGGGATCCGAAACATATTGCTGGTGTCAAGAACATGAACAAGAGAGGACGTGCAAAACGGTGCACACGTTAGTGGCGGGGTATTATGTTTTACCGCTGGCTGTCTGTGTGTCCGTCCGTCGTACGTACGTCTGTCTGTCCATCCGTCTGTCCGTCCATGAGCACTTCGTTTCCGTTTGATAACTTGAGTACTTTTCGACAGATAATCTTTAAACTTGGCATGTGCATTGGTCTTGGAATTATCTCGCTTATGATCGTCAATAGGCAAATTTCAATATTTTCTGACAGACTTATTGCCCTTGCAATATCTAAAACATGGTTTTGGTCTGTTATACCTCTACACTTTGAAATATCTTCATGAAATTTCATAGAAATGATTTAAATAATGTAAGCTTTCTATTTCAAGCAGCATTTAATCCATCAGGGTTATCTGCCCGTGCCCCCGGGCTATATACATGTATAAAATCACGAAAATATCTGTATAATATCAGGGTTGAAAGAGATTTTCCCGACACTTGCAACAAACTATTAAAACAATTCAAGCTTTCTGTCTTGATCAAAATTTTGTTCCCAGGGGTTATCTGTCCCCAACATTGGACTATATGCATGTATAAAATCATGAAAAAATGTATGTAAAATAAGAGTTTTGGTATTTCTTAATGAAATCTCACAGAAATGATAAACGTAACAACAGCTTGCCACAGGGATATCATGCTTTATGCTGTATAAAATCAGAATTGAAAGGGATTTTCTTGAAACTTGCAGCAAATTATCAAAATTATCAAAGTAATATAAGCAACCTGTTATGATAAAGATTTTGTCCCCAGGAATTATCTGCCCTTATCACAGGGCTATATACCTGTATCATATTGTGAAAAATCAATATAGAATGAGAACTGAACAGGATGTTTATGAAATATACAACATATATATGATCAGAACACAAACACTGCCAATGATGGTAAAAACGTTAACACCAGGAGGATTTCCATTCCTGTCCAGGAGTTAAATAATGTATGAAATCATGAAAACAGAAAAGAGCCTATAAAAGCTGTTATTACAAAGTTTATGTTTAAATGATAAAAAGTTGCCAATTAAGCTTACCTGATGAAATCATGAAAACAGAAAAGAACGTATAAAAGCTGTTATTACAAAGTTTATGTTTAAATGATAAAAAGTTGCCAATTAAGCTTACCTGGTCCAATTAACTACCATTTTCAGTTTTAAAGATGCTGCATCATGTTGTCATGAGAATGTACACAGAATAGACCAGCATTGCTGAAGGGGTGGCATGTTTCAAGTTCTTTCTTGAAAATTATTATTTTATATAAAATTAACATGAACTCAGTTTTGAAGAATCTACTCCGATAGTTCATATTGTAGTTATTTTCATTTGGGAAAAGATGCATAAGTGTAAGTGGCATTGACAGCAACCCTTTGCTGAAATGATCATATTTCAAACAAAGATCATGTGTAATCTGATGGCATTATTTGAATTGTAATGTCATTATAGTTGGATCCCGGCTGAATAAAAATACATATGTACCTCATTATAGGCTGGAATCCAGACGGAATAATTTTACACTTTGAAATCCAACTTCCTTGCAATAAATGATAATAATAGACAAGATGTTTGTTTTGAATAAAACCAGATGTTTCTCTCCCCCTTCCCCTACTACCCTCTCCCCCCCTCCCCCCCACACACACACACTTCCCATCCCCTCATCAGAAATGTAGATGGAGGTATGATTCTTATTTTCTAAAATTCAACTGTACCAAGTTTTGTGAAAATATCTGCAACGTTTAAGGTTATCAAGAGGTAATGATTTCCATTCTAAAATTACAAAGGGACACAATTCAGTAAAAACGTAAATGGAGTTACTGTTATTAGTCTCTGCATATAGTTTGATGATGCTTTATACTTATTAATTGTTTCTTGTAAGTATCTTTGACAGCGTTAAAACAACATAACGGACACAATTATCGTACTAAAAACTACAAAGGAAAGTAGTTCTCTATAAATGTAGGTGGTGTTATGATTCTTGTTCTTTGCACATCGACTGATGATGCTTTACATTTGTATGAAAATTTTAGAACACTATCTGCAAAGGTTATAAAAGTTATAGAGCAGACAGGATGTTCATACTGAAAATAGCAAAGTAGACTGATTTCATTTGAAGATGTTAGAAACCTCTTAATTTTTTTATTTTACAAATTTTACTTCTCTCTAAAATCTTAAGTATGTGTTATACTCCTGGCTCCAACATCCTCGACTGATCAAATCTATTTCTCTGATACAGAATGGATCCCTCCCTTATAATTTCACTAAAAGTACTTAATCATTTCTTGGTTAAGCATCGAATAATAGCGGTCAAGGGCAGACCACAGAAAGATTGATGACCCTTCTAAAAGGGCTACCCCAGACAATGCTGATCTTTTGAACTTAAAGTAAGAATTCCTCTGTATGAAAAACGTGTCAAAATTACAGTTCGATATATAGGTTATATGCAAAATCGTTTTGCCAAATCTTTACTGTTAGTTAAAAAGTGAATATTATGGAAAAATATAATAAAATGTGAAATGGGAGAACGGAATGAAAAAAAACCCAGCAAACTGAAAACTTATAGTAAGAAAACCAAACGTGGGACATACCATGAGGCCTCTTCTACTTAAGAGTTTGGGCAGGTCCAGTCCAAACAAAAAGGGTGTCTGATTTAAAATTATTTATCATCATTATTTTAATAAGATGTCTGTAGTTTTATACAAACAGTGTATAAGAAGCTGTATCTCTGGCTATTCTTTGTATGCCACTCCCTACCCATCGTTTTCGAGCTTCTTACCTAAACGCGTTATGGGTAAAAAAATAAGCCGCTGTTTTTTTCATAAAGCTTTGTTACCTACATCTCAACCGGTATCGCAAACCATACATGGAAGAAGGTTATAGCGTGGATATTAGTCAGATTCGAAAGATGTGTTTAATGCACAATTAAGAAGGCTCAGTATCTTAGGACACATGTTTTATAATGATTTTTTACAAACTGTCTATCAACAAGCCAGTAGGAATGATTATTGGCTTAACATGAACATGTACCCAATGGCATAAGATCAAATAGGGCTGACGCCGACCAGCCTGCAAGTCCGAGCAGACTGATCAAGTGTCCCGTTTGCATAACCAATATATGGGAATCTGAAAAGTCAAGAAGGACTATTCTGATCAGTTTGCACAAAAGGCTTTACTATTATGAGTATTGAGTGACCCAAGCGTATCCACATGTCTTAAGGTTCTTTTCACGCGATTCCACTATCCTTATTTACTTTTTGTTCAAATGTGTCTGAAAAGGTAAGAGTAACCATTTGACCATGTGAACCTGCGCAGCTGTACAAGCAGGTGAACAGATATTTTTTTTGCGCAAGCAAACTTTTTCTTTATTTAATTATGCTGGATTCATTGAATGTTGTGCAAACTGACAAGGCTCTGATTTGTCTGCACAAATATGAAGGTGGAAGTTCAGACCCAGATTAAACAGCTCCTTTTGAATGATGTATGAACAGGGTTTCCACCATTTGCCCAGTGTTTTTAAAGCGAATGCAAAAGTGTTAACTTTATTAGGTATACTTTTAACCTACTTCGAAGAACTATTTTAATCCTTTTTAACTAATAATCTACTTTTATCAAACGGTCTATTTTAATCTAAACTATGCGGGGGAAAAAGCAAATCTGAGTGAAAATCTCATTATATAAGTGTGCTGAAAGTGACTGTCTATCAAAACAGCACAGCTATGTGTGAATAGGGTAATAAAACTTAATGATTCCTGGTTCTCTGACTATGTCTAAAGCAATAAATTACTTAAGCTCTGTATGGGGTCTTGATAAGCCACTGATGGCATAGTGGTCAGCTGTAATTGCAGCACATTTGTTATTATTCTCAGATTTATTTTCCGGTCTTGAAAGCTGAATGCATCTTAAAACATAAAAAGTCGAAGATGTTGAGTCGTAAATTCCGTAAAAATGTAGGTGGGGTTATAGTTCTTGTTCTCTACACATCGTCTGATGATACTTTATATTAGTATCAAGTTTCATTAAAATATCTTCAACTGTTTTAAAGTTATAGAACAAACACGATTTATATACTGAAAATTACATAGGGGCATCATTCCGTAAAAAAGGAGGAGTTGCTTTTCTTCATTTCTGCACATCGTCTGATAGTGCTTTTTATTTTTGCCGATTTTCATGAACATATATCTATTACGGATTTATAGTTATAGACCGACCATGATTTTAATACTAAAACTTACAAAGGGGCATACAGTTCATGGAAGACGATTTTAAAGTTATTGAACGGACACGATCTAAATACTCAAATAACATAAAACTTTATTTCGAAAAAGCAGGCGTAGTTATGGTTCTTGTTCTCTGCACAGTTTGATGATGCTTTGTATTTGTTCTAACTTTCTTGAAAATATCTTGGACGGATTCAGGGAGACAGATTTAAAAAAGTCAATACGACTTTCTTCTGAATCCCTTTTATATGAATAGTTTATTTCCATGAACTGTATTTATATGTATCTGTATTATTTGTACAAATAAATAAAGTTTAAACTAACGGATTCAGAGTTATGCGGCGGTCACGATTTGTGACGGAGAGACAGATGGACGGACAGACAAACAGCCACACAATTAACTATGGGAAACAATATGTCTGCCCTGGAGGGCGCGGGAAGGCATAACAAAAGACATAATGCAGTATGCTGCAAGTCAATTTTTAGCTATGAGATATGTTTTGGGTATATTTTGTATTTAAGCATTTTTTTTAAAAAATCACTAAAGCTAGTTGCTAGAGTGAGTAAAGAAGAGAGTAGTTGTTGAATATTTTCACACTATCACTGACAACTGTAACTATTTTCCGGATATTTACTCTCCAGCAACTCTTTCAGGACCGACAGTTAACAACAGAAACATTGGATTAAAAGTACATAGATCTTGTGGAATTGGCTCTTATATATTTGGTGTATTCATATACATGCAGTATTATACTTTAAAAAAAGAACCCAGGCTGAATATAAGATTCCTGTAAAATCAATTAAACCCAAAAGGGTTTCGAAGGTGGGAGCCCTGATGGCTGTCAGGCCATCTCTCCATAAAGCTTTTTTTGTTTATTCTTACTAAACTCCGTTCATTAATTCTGAAACTGGGTTTTTCGCTACTCATACTTTTATAATCTAATAAATCCAGATAAGACTGTGCATAGTGATAATGCTAGACTTCCGCCGATTTCTCATCAATGTGTCCAGTGACTCTGACTTTCGTAGGCCGCTGGGCTAACCTGCACGAAAATGCAAATAACACATTTTCAACCAGAGACTAAGTCCATCGGACAGGTTGGAAACGCCTTTTCATACCCTATAAAGTGGTCGCTATAAATAGTTTTGTGTACGGGTGTGGTTAGTATTCTAACACATGTTCTGCGCGTGCGAAATCAGTCAGCGTGACAACAAGCTTATCATCTAGATAATTCTATCTCGATTTGAAATTGATCACACCGCATAAATTTACACTGGACAAGGTTTTCAGTGTTTCACCGTAGTCCTTCACCACCGACAAACAACGTCTGAATGACGTTATATCGGCGTCAGTGCGACGTAATGATGTTCACTGGCGCTAGTTTAACGCAACTATTACAGCTTTCCTCAGTTTCTAATAAATTTCTAAATTTCCAAAACATTTAATACCGAGGTTGCGTTAGAATTGCGAAGTTAAATACAACGACCAAATCGTGCATCTCTTAAATTATTACAGCTCCCCTCAATCGGTCTGCTCCCCCCCCCCACCCCCAAACTCTAAGAAAAGAAAAATAATCCCCACCTCACCTCATTACCTACAACCCCTCCCCCATTTGTCTACCATCCAAACTCCCACCCCTCGATACATGTATGACCCCCTCGTAAACATACGCCTTATTCAGTCTACCACCCGAACCTCCACCCTAGTATCTAGACACGTACCCCCTCCACTTTTCAACAAACCGCTATTCCCTCGGTCTATCACCCGACCTCTACACCTCGACACTAACAATATATACGCAAGGAAGATCTCAATGTAAATACTACATCCTCGAACCTCACGGGCTTGCGCAAACAGGAGGCAGTCTGATCACAGTCAAACGGGGTCGAAGTCAACCTCACGGTACTTAGTTTAAGTAAAGGCTGAGAGGTTCACATATTTGATTTGCGTCATCTGGAAAGAATATTAAGTCATGTGCATACTGTTACTACTCAACTGTACTGGCTTTTCACTATGATCTCTTTATATCATCTAAGAAAGTTGATGCAAAAATGTAGACTCTGATATGACTGCACAGTCTGAGTCTTCCCTGTTTGCACAATACAAGGGTACCTTTTCACAAACGTGCAAATCATTTACTTCTAATAAACTGTTTTATAGACACTGACGGACAAAGAGGAACCCGCATGCATGCAATATTTCCTTCCGAATATTTTTTTTAAGCAGCCAGGTTTCAAAGCATTTTTTTCTGGAATCATCCTTCGTGTGACTTTGCTGGAGGGCCAACACTTATTATCCGAATGACCAGCGTGATATCCACGTAGAAAGTATGTGAATATGTATGACTTTAGGCTGTCAATTTTCATCAAATGGTCTTAGTTTGCGGACGAGTTTTTGAAATTTGCTGTTTCATGCACGTAACTGCAGCATCAGACTCCAGGCTAAGGTACATGAGACCTTTATGAGAAATCGGCGGAAGTCGAGCTTTATCACTATGCACAGTCTTACTTTGATTGATTAGCTTATAAAAGTATAAGCAGCGAAAAATCCAGTTTCAGAATTAATGAACGGAGTTTAAGTGCCTTGTTTTGTTTGATACCTCCTACTTATCTTTGACGTCTACTCTGGTGGAGCGGATGGGGTGGGTAGGCGGTGGTGGTGGGGTAAGGGCGTGGGGGAGGGGCGGGACGGGGTGCAGACACAGAAAAGGAAAGAGCTGGATACCTTGCTTGCTGTTACATATATCGTCTATAGAGAGTATATTGTGTAAACTTTTAAGTAGGTTCCATTGTTGTCATAGGAAAGGAAAGATCAGAGTTTGTGACACTTAAGGTGGTGATTTATGGTAAATTTCAAAAGACTGCATAAAGCAATAAAAAAGTAAGGGATCTCCCTGAATGTTATCAGACTTCTTATTTTTGCTGTTCTTTACAGTTTAGAATACAAAATAGATGTACATGCAGCTTAAAAAAGTGTATTTATAAGGAAAGATCAAAGGGTAGTTTTCTGCGCAATAATAAAAAAAAATAACATCGGTATTGAAAATTTACTTAGTACTGAAGGTGCGTTATTGCATAATAAAGAGCGTACTAGCAATTATTTATTCCAACTCTTTATCAAATTGTAATGTAGACCAGATAAAAATGGTAGCTTTTTCTCAAATGTTCAACCATGTACAAGGTAATGTACACTGGATGCATTTATTAAATATAGGGAAGGCAAGCATACCTATGTAACACCTACTGTATAAATAATACATTACTGACATGATCACTGGTGTGTAGATGAAATTGTTCAACCTTGTTAAAATAGTCTCACCTGTCTCACCAGTGTGTTTTGACAAAAAAAATTGGACACAGACTGCATCTTTTTCATCTGCTTAGCCTGATAAAGTGTGAAAGAGTTTGAAAAAATAATTGCTAGCTCGCTCGCCATTATGCAACAAGGAACTCTCAGCACGAAGTATATTTTCAATTACAATATTATTTTTTCAGATTATTGCGCACAAAATTAGCCTTTGATCTTTTCTTATGAAAACACTTTTTAAAATTAACAAATGCTGCATTTTGGGAGTCTGAATTGTCAGAAACAACATAAAGAAGGCATATGCTAAGTTTTGGAAAGATCAGTGGTATTTTGAGTGTTTTATGCAGATTTTTGTCTTTGCCCCCAAATCAGTGAAGGGGTATTGTCATTATTATTGACATAAGGGAGCACCTGTGATACCAACTGAGACTAAGCGCACTTACATGTCAATACTACTATGGAGGTTGGGATGGGGTGGGTCGGTGGGAGGATGCTTGGATCTTCAATGATAAAAGCAACAGTTCATACGACACTTAAACATACGCAATAATACATTTGATTCAATAATCATAACCGTTTCAGGACCCACACAGTGTTTTACCGGCCCAAATAGTTTTCCTTGTGAAAAAGTTTTCTTTGTTTCTCATTGAATAGCACTCCTTGTTATTTGAGTAGTTTGAGGCATAGCTACAATAAAATGTGGGAGGAAATTACCTGTGCATAAACCAAAAATTTTTCCGGCTCTTTATCAGCATATCTAACATTTGCTTTTGTACAGGTCTCAAGACGTACGATATGGGCCAACAGGGGAAAGCATTCACATTCTCATGCAAAAGCATGTAATAAATTTCATGGGGTCACCTCAGAGCGTGATGGCTGAATGTTAAAGCGAATAGTGTTCAAAATAATTTGGCTTTCTCGTCCGTACACTAGCACAACACTTTAAGTTTCTCGTCGGTAATAGCAGGCGATGGTGCTTTGAAACTTTCAGTGCCGGGCCATCCTACTTATTATGATAATTGTCGGTCAAGGGCCGGCTGCCTGCAACACATGCGAGATGCGGGTTGTTTTAGACCTTTTTTGCTATCATCTATTCTGTTTCCCTATTTGTTTCCTTTTCTCTGTGAGTCCGCTTGAACATAGACTGAAATCTGTCTCAAAGGGTCATTTAATCACAGACAAGCAACCGACCGTTTTCGTTGTCCGTTAAAGTTCTACCACAGCACGCATATGGAGGCAGATAAATTTTTAGCGATACTTTTGTATAAAACAAAAATAAGCTCACTATTTTACAAACTGGGAGTCATTCGTCTACAAGGGAAAGAGAAAAAATGGGCAAGAGTAAGTGTATGATATCGGGTTAAACGTCCGCCCAGCACCTAGCTCATACGGAGACGGTACCCTAGACTACTGCTACTCCTCATTGATCAGGATCTGATACATACAGATTCAAGTTTGGAGCTCGATGCAGCTGTGTGCACTGTGCCATGACTGTTATGACAGTTCAGGAATTAAGCATACCAATCGAGCAGGAAGGTGGCGAAAGTATCATGACATGATGGCGTCCTAGTAACACACAATGACGTCTGTTTTGCGACATTTTGGGTGATGCAATCTGAAGTTTAAGGGACAACTATGCAAGTTTTCTTATACAAGCCTAGAGTGATATCTTCTTTACAAATATTCTGTGTCATCTGCTTGTCCGCCATTTTGTTTAGACTATTTGTTTTGTCAATATCATCTTCAAGTCTTGAACAGTATGCACCGTCCAGAACACAGTTCCAGAGCACTCGACTGTTGTTCCGAAAATTTCGACTGTGTGCACAGTCCAATCGAGCATAGTCTAGAGGAAATCAGAGGAACCAGAACAGCCTTGTAACGGTCAGTAATAAATCACTGGTCGGGTGGATTGGGAGCAGGAGGGGTGGGCAGGGGGGGGGATTAATCCGGTTGTATGGGGTCTCAACCTTTGCCCTTAGCGTATGTAATTGTTCAAAATTTTATGGAAGTTGTTCCGCGTATGGATTTTCTAATTTCTAATCATTGCGCCAAAACAAAAGCATGGGAAAATAATGAAGCCAAGATAACCTACCCGCCCACGGACGCTTAACATAGAAAACCAGAGGGCCATTGGTCCTGTAGCTCACCTGAGTCCATTCATCTTCAGCACTCTAGGATAAGTAACTCTAAGGCAAATTGTACAATAAGGTCTTATGTCGAACGCGTCTGAGATTTTATGCTTGTCGACGGCATTTCCATATCAAAGTAGAAAAATGCACTTTTCAGTTTTTCTCATTCAAAAGCCTCACAGATATAATTTGACTTTGCCGTAAAATAGATCAAGGTCAATCCAATGTCATCATTTATATAAATTTGGGAGTACTGCAGTCCCAGATGCTACATACCAAGTCTCAAAGCAATCGGCCTTGTGGATCTAGGGAAGACTTTTTTTTATTTTTTATCATATATGGGCATAATAGATATCTTGGCCATGTGACCTGGACCAAATATATAAACCTTCTTTCCTCCTTCGCCTGAAGGCTGCATATGAAATTTAAATGAAATTGACACAGTAGTTTCAGAGGAGAAGTCCTTTGAAAATGTTGATACAGCAGACAAGTGACCTTTAGCCAAGGTCACTAACCAACTTTGACCTCTAGAATTTTTTGGGGTTAAAAGTGACAGTCTTGACCCATTCAAAAGCCTAACAGACAAAATCTGACCTTGCGGTAACATAGGTCAAGGTAAACCCAAGGTCGTTATTTATTAAAACTTAAGAGTACTTGTGTCCAAGATGCTAAATACCAAGTTTCAAGACAATAATCCCAGTGGTTCTTGAGAAGAAGATTTTGTAAGGTTTTGCCATATATTGGAATGGTGGCCACCCTGGACCAAATATAAAAACTTTGTTTCCCGCTTTGCCTGAAGGCTGCATATGAAATTTAATTGAAATTGGCACATTTATTTAAGAGGATAATAATTCCTTTAATTCTTAGGGGTTGAAGTTGTTGAAGTTGTCTGCATTTCCATATCACAGACAACTACAGAAACAACAAGAGTTGTCAGAAGACAACAAAGCGCGCCTTATGGGTGCCTGATTCTCACAGTCACCAAGACCTACAAATATATCAGGTCATCTGCAGTGTCAGACTGAGGTATTATCCCAGGTATATGATGAATACATACTAAATACACCTAAAATATGAAGCAAATCACTGAATGATAAAATATATGTTAGAGTGACCTCAAATTCCCAAATATGATGTTAATCTATAAACAGCTTTGGAGACACATGGCAAAATCACTGAACCATGAAATACAGGTCACAGTGATCTATAAATAAATTGAGGTCATTCGGGATGTCAGACCGATCCACTATGCCAGCTGTGATGTTAATCTATCAAACAGTGCTTGAAATATAAGACAAAATCACTGGACCATGAACAAAGGTCAAGGGCACAGGTGTCAGCATGGTAGCTCTGCAGCTGCTGCAATTATAGGGATATGCTATTTGACCAAGTATCAAGTCTCTTCTGTCATAGGTTTCATCAAAACTAAAAATTTTGCCTTAAAAACAGTGCCGAACGGCAAAGTCAGTCAACCGTGACATATAGGTCAAGGACATACAATTGTGTCATGCAGCTGCTGCAGTCATATGGATGTATATATGTACCAAGTATGATGATTGTAGCTGCTGTAGTTTCTAAGATACAGAGTTAAACATGGAGCTAAACGCAATTGTTAACATTGATCACGGACGCCGACGAGGACGCTGACGGGTACGCTAACGCTGACGCTGACGCTAACGCTAACGCATACTCGGACTACGACGCCGGGGGTATAGCATAAGCTCTGCTTTGCTTCGCAAAGGCGCGCTAAAAATGCACTTTTTCAGATTTTCCCATTCAAAAGCATTAGAACCCAAATTTTAACTTGTGGTAATACAGGTCAAGGTAAACCCAAGGTCATCATTTATATAAACTTGGTAGTACGTGAGTCCCAGTTCCTACATACCAAGTATTAAGACAATTTGCGGAGTGGTTCTGGAGAAGAAGATTTTTTTAGTTTTTTGCCATATATGGGCATGGTGGCCATCTTGGTCATGTGACTTGGACCAAATACATTAGTTTTCTTTCTGCTTTGCCTGAAGGCTGCATATAAAATTTAATTAATATTGGCCCAGTGGTTTCAGAGGAGAAGTCCTTTAAAATGTGGACACACAAAAAATAAATGACCTTTAGCCAAGGTGACTAAATGACCTTGACCTTTTTAATCCTTAGGAGTTAAAGCTGTCTGCATTTCCATATCACACACCACTATAGAAACAATAAATGCACTTTTTAAGCTTTTCCAATTCAAAAGCATTAGAGACAAAATTTGACCTTGTGGTAAAAACGGTCAAGGTAAACCCAAGGATATTATTTATATAAACTTGGAAGTACGAGAGCTCGAGATGCTACACACCAAGTTTTAAGGCAATAGGCCTAGTGGTTCTGGAGAAAAAGATTTTGTAAGGTTTTGCTACATATGTGCATGGTGGTCATCTTGGTCATGTGACCTGAACCAAATATATATACTTTGTTTCCCGCTTTGCCTGAAATATGCTTTGCATATGAAATTTAATTGAAATTGGCACAGTAGTTTTAGAGGAAAAGTCCTTTAAAAATATTGACACGCAACAGGCAAATGATCTTTTGCCAAGGCCATTAAATGGCCATTAAAGGCCATTAAATGGCCTTGACCTCTAGTATTCATACGGGTTGACGATGACTGTTTTTTCCATATCACAGATCATGGAGAAAAATTATGAAGGAAAGATGCAGATGTGTGAGAACAACGTGATGCAATACCTGAAGATTTCTAGGCTGATAAAAAACACCATGGAAATTCAACCGCAAACACGACACACGTCAATTTACAAGTACAGTACTACTGTCGATAAGAAAGCAATGATCAAGGACCGATACAGGCAATTTCTGCATCCTGCTCCAAACACCGTATGTAATCTTTGCATGACACGGACCAACATGCATATGCGCAATCGGATCATGAAACAATGAGTCGACCTTTTCGAAAACAAATGGTGCATTCTTGAGCAGGCTGCAGATTAAAAGAGGAATGCACATTTCCTGTGATGTGATCAAAAGGACCTCTGACAGTTGTAATGCAAATCTGCCCATAAAAGTGGCCAACAATTAACTTTCGGTAAACTTCAAAATTTCCACTGATATGTGTTCCTCTGAACTCACATTTATTGGAACAAAAACAATTTTCGGATATTAAGCACACAGACTGATATTCATGGTGTATAAGCAACTTTTTTTATAATTGAATGTATGGAAAATATGACAAGTTTTATATGGATACCCCCCTCCGTGCCACTTACTTTGCATGCATATGTGTACTGTCAATATACACATTATATGTAAGTGGTAAGCTGGGGCACGGGGAGGGGGGATGATAGTCTACAGCTAAACAACTGAAAAGTAGGTGGGGTATTAGACCGTCTGCATCTTAAAATTAGACCCTCTGCATTTAAAAAAAGGCTAGCATACTTTTCGTTTACATATTATTGTATGCTATATCCAGTTGTAATGGTTACTTCATTTTAAGCATATTAAACAAAATAAAATTCAGTAAATATGATAATAAGAAAAATCGAAAATTTGATGTATTTTGTATGACTTAAAATTTCACTTACCCCTCTAAGGAAAGTCAGTTTGAGTCAGTCTGCAGGGGTGATATGTTCTCAAAGTCAAGATAAAAACTTCTTTAAAATACTTACATGTACGAGTGTAATCCAATAAAGAACAGGACTTTTTCAATAGCGTAAGAAGATGACATGCTAGAAATATGAAATCTCGTACATACCTGGCACGTCTTATTAGCCATTCGCACGTAACGTCAGGTGCGCGTATCATGACGTCATTTAAAGTGACCTTATGTCACGCACAGGTATTCGGAGCACAATGGTCACGTTCATAGCCGTTGTACAACGAGCGTGTATAAAAACTGAGTACTACAGAGGTACTAAAGGTGCTGAAATACTAAACACTCTGCAAAGTGTTTGCGGTAAAGATGCTCTTCCGATGACTACAGTTTACCGATGGATCGACCAATTCAAAGAGGGGAGAAATGCGGTTGAGATCAAGCATAGCCCGGGACGGCCGATGGACGCATCTGCCTTAGAAAATGTGGAAAAATAAAGGAACTATTGAACAATGACACAAGACTAACTTGCGAGGAAGTAGCCAGGGAAGTTGGAATTAGCCGTGGTTCGGCGCATACAGTTTTATCCACTCATTTGAACATGAGACGCATCACCGCGCGGTGCGTGCCACACTGTTTACTAACGACCAAAAGTCGGAACGCATGGGCATTGCTAAAAACCTGTTAGATAGGTATAAAAACGAGGGTAACAGTTTCTTTAACAGGATAGTTGCGATCGACGAGACTTGGATTCACAGGTACGAGCCTGAACTGAAGCGACAGTCATCGGAATGGCACACACAGGCCTCTCCAAGACCAATCAATTTTAGGAGAAAGCAAGGAAGTCTAAAGATGATGATGATTTTCGCGTACGATTCTGTTGGTGTATTAGCTACTGAGAGTGTACCATTGGGCAAGACTGTGAATAAAGAAGTGTATACAGATTTTCTGATGAAAACATTACGTCCAGCTATAGGAAAGAAACGAAGAACACTGTTAGAAGCCAAACCATTTATCATACATGACAATGCGTCGTGCCATAAATCGGAGAGGGTGACGTCTTTCAGGACGTCATCCCAGTGGGGCGTACTACCGCATCCGGCCTACTCTCCTGATATGAGTCCGCCGAACTTTGACCTCTTTCCTAAGCTAAAAGAACTTCTCCGTGGAATACGTTTCGATGATCTTGGAGAGCTAGAAGCAGAGGTGGCCAAGCAAGTTCGACTCATCAACTCCGGTTGCCTAGCAACAGGGGTTAGCAATCTTCCAACACGATGGGAGTCAGTGATAGAGGACAAGGGAAATTACATTGAAGGCATGTAGAAAGGTTTGTCATTTTACGAGGGGCGTTCGAAAAGTAATGCAAATGACGTAATTTCTCGGAAACCAACATAAAAACAGAAATTCTGATTGCAAAAACACATAAAGCTATGATATGCGTAGGAAAGTCTGCAAACACGGTGTATTTTTTTAAAAAGGGTGCGTTTTTAACTTCTTTGAAAGAGGTATACCCTAAAGACACTGCAGAATTTTAGTTTAGTAGGCCGTAATTTATATATCAGCAGTCTTTGATTTGTTTTTGTTTTTGCTACTTAAAGACAATGCCCAATGTTGTCCTGTAAATATCGCGGAAATTACTTTTAATCTGGGCTCCATACTGGCCCGGGAATATGGATTATGTAGGAGCAAGTTCTCCATTTTTACTTAAGTTAAATGATTTTGTAATAAAAACAAGTGTATCAGCATTCAAAATCTTGTCAGCAAGAGCATTTACATGGGTTAACGAAAACCTGTCAATAAATTGAAATTAATGCCAAAAACGAAGCCTCTACAAGCTTTCAAAAATGACGCTAACGTATATTTCAATAATGTCATAAGAATCGCGCATTGCTTTGCAAGGAATAAATCGATAACTGTTGCCACCCTTCTAACTTTTGTATGAATATTGTAGGCAACAATGGTCAAGCAACTGACAAAGTTAAATTTTGTATTTGCAGCGATATTTGAATTGAATGCCCAACACTGAAAAGATTTTACATATGGAATTAGCCCAGTGTTATGATTGGGGCCATATAAAATGCGTTGTAAGTCAATATGGAAAGGTGTCTTTGTACAGCGTTTGGTCTCATCGTAAAGACAAAATGTAGTGCTTTCAGCAAATGCATAGCATTTGTACCCAGTTTTCCCCTAAACAAAGTTATGAGGCCATTGGCATTACTTTTCGAACGCCCCTCGTACTTCGTCGGTTTTGTTTCTATTAAAAAAGTCTTATTCTTTATTGGATTACCCTAGTACATGTAAACGCTTAAATCATCAATATTGGCTTTCCATGGAAGCTGCAGTAATTTGTCAAAAAATAGGCAAATTTGCATTGAAACTGTCAGAGGTCCTTCAACAAGTACAGCTCAGGTTTCGACACTAGCCGAAGGATCTTTCGACAGGGAGTGAAGATCTATACCAGCCTACGCTTCTGCTCAAATTAGTCAGTGTCCTTGTCGACCCAAAGCATTCTTGATCATTAATGGTGTGAATAGAGGAGAATTTAGGGTAAATGGGCATATCATATATGTTTTGTCAATTTGACAAAAGAAAACTACATTTGAGCCGCGACACGTGAAAACCAACAAATTAAAATGGTATGTGCGCCAGCGAAGACTCAGATCAGTTTGGACATCGACCCAGTCTGGTCAGAGCTTCGCTGTGCACCTAAAGGGAAGCTAAGGGTCTAGTTTACCTCCAAACCAACAGCGAAAGCTCAGAAACGACTGGGCGGATGTCCAACCTGATCTGAATCTTCTCTGGGCTCACATGACTCTCTGCTGGTTTTGTACTGTCGCGGCTTAATTTCAACTTTCTGTTTGCTTCTCTGGATGACAAAAACTTACCAAAATGGGGCTTATCTTAAAAGAATGATGTTTGCTGATATTTACAAAGCCTTTTGGAAACGATTCACCACAAACACTTCTCCAGCCTCTTCTTCTCCAAACTCATAGATGTAAGTGGCGATGTCCCCTCTTAGGCTACAGATAGACATTTTTTGTTCCATGTCCAGAACCTTTACATTTTAAACAAAGGCGTGCCACAGCTAATAAATCAAAATTGTACGACAGACCGACACAATGACAGGTCGATGGAAAAATCAAATAATACGCCTTCCTTGGGTGCTATTCAGCCACTCGTGTGTTAATGGAATAATCTCATCAAACCTTAAGCACGCTGACTTTTTTTTTTTTGGGGGGGGGGGGTAATTGGGCATCGAAATGCCCATCAAGATAGCTTTATGCAACCGTATAAACCCATACTCATCTAGCCGAGCCTTATCAAAAACCTTTTACCTTTCGTTAAGTCGCGGATGTACTGGTTTGATAATATACAATAGTCGGTTTTCTTTCACACCAGAAAAAAGTATCCGCGTGCTTCTATGCATTTGTTGTATGGGAGCTCACGTTCAGGACTGCGTCGCCAAGCGACTTTAGCTTTTTCGATGATGACGCCACGAAGACGGCAAAAATGCGTCAGTTATGCACGCCATCCGTCGACGTAAAGAGCCGAATGGCGGTCGTTGAAAGCGGTGCCGTCTTTCAAAATGAAATCGAAACCTCTCAAGCACCAGAATTACGCATTTTGAAAAGGTTCCAAAAGTTAAAAGAAAAAGTGGTTTGCAAGTAAAAGTATCTATCATGTGTGAGGTGCGGACAGAAAAATCCGTCACTCGTGATCACTGTTTGGCATCACTCTGCAAGCCTCGTGATGCTGAACAGTGCCCCTCGTGACGGATTTTTCTATCCAACGCAAGATAGTTATAATCCAGTAAACATTTATATGCCAATCTGATTGACAAATGTGTATGCAACTGTTTTTGTGATGTGAGGTGTATATATGATAGAGATAACCCTGTTTAACATGCCACTAACATAAAAATAATACGGAGACGGGACTTCATTTACACGTCTTATCCAGAAGTCCGGAGAATCTGGATTCAAACCTGCGACCCCTGGATTGGTAGTCTTGCGCCTAATCTACCACATACGGCCGCTCATAGGTTTATCTAGGCTTATTTGAAATGGCATGCTGCTTAACAGTAACTTGTATCCGAAAATTATGATATTCAACCGTCTAAAAAGTTTGAAGAATCTATAAGGCAAAATACACTGGATTATAGAATATGGACTGCAGTAGTTTACTATAATTAAAAATCCAACCATAAGAAAAGTAAATATCTCCACAGCATGAAATGAATACAGCAAAGTCTTCAAGATAAAGCTAAAAAATCAAACGATAATAGCAAACATTCAAAACTACATGAACATCTCCATATCATACAAAAGTAGGAGGAAAATTCACAGAAACTGACACAAGTCATTTCCAGAGCCAAACCCCAGATGCAAGACAACCTGCATTATTTCAAATAATTTAGTGCCTGGTGCCCAGTAAAGTTCTGTGAAGTTTACTGTAGAAGAATTTGGAGCATAAACTGAAGTAGATATTTCCAAGAAGTTGCTATTTTCTGAAAGTACTGGTAAAAAGTACAAGTCTGCTAGAAATTTCGTAACAATTCATTTTCGGTCCTAAATCACTGATTTTCGCATGCAACAAATAATCATCTCAAATTGTCATTGGTCTTTATACTGCAGTTCAGTTTTCGCACTGGAAAAAAACAACAACAAAGGTCAAGCAACCTGACTACATTTCAAACTCTAATAGAAAGAGTTTTATGTCCAGCGTATGAAAATCGGATGATAAAATGTCAAATTTATAGCATGGCAAGTACAATTTGACCTTCTGTAATGCTAGCATTTTAATAGAACCTCTAGATAAAAATAAAGCTTGCAAAATTAAAATGCCTTTATCCGATAAAGGGGAATAACTCAACCGAAAATTTATGGATTAGGCTCATAAGTTAATCAGGTTGACTACCCATTGGATTGTAAATGTATTCCAATACCAATATATTGATCATACCTTAAGGGGTTCTTCTGATTTTGTGTTGCCAACGTTGTTCCTTCCTATGTAAAATGGCAAAATTAGAAAGGGGCATAATTCCTGGACGAAAAAAGCTGCGGAGGGTGTCCGCCTGTTTTTCATATATGAAATTTCAATATCCTAGCACTAGCGGTTTTTTAGTTTTCCAACGGCCAAAAGCGTTACCGTTACCGACAGACGGACAGATAGACGGACGGACAGACAAAACCAATATGCCCCCTCAATTTTTCAGGTTTGGTACATAAAAATCAATTTAAAGACAAAGAATATATCGGAACGATTGATAATATGTCAAATTGAAGCCTTTCATTGCTGATGAGCAATTTGTCCGTCCCCATAATTTATTTTAAAAAGAAAGCCAAAACTCACAGCAAAAATATGCTTATGATTTACACTTAGAGTGCTTATCTTTCTGATCCTTATCCATGCTAAATCGGAAAATGCAAAAGTTAAGTGTAATGTCCGTCCCTTAAAGAGATAACATTTATTACTGTTATCTATCTTGTCTAGTATCAGCTTATAATGATCGGATGTGACTCCCTGATGATTTTTTAACACTGTGAAGAGAAGTTATGGTATAATAAAGGTGTTTTCTTGAAAACATTATCTTCTAAAAGCTGTCAAAAAGTGTTCATCGACATTATTTTCATTAATACAGATCAGTGTAAATTCCAATACATTTTTTGGCCCCGTTTGCTTATGAAGGTATGTGAAAGTAAAGAAGCACTGCATGTGACATGAACTATATATAATGCTCAGTATTTAATTAGAAAAACGATTGAGGGCACAGATATTACAGAAACGGGGGTGGACATTACACAGTTTAACCAAGATTTGTCTTTTTCCTTTCTCCAGCTCACTTTTACTGATGATATTGATAATATAAAAAAAAGAATATTGTCACTTATTTGGAACGAAGTAATAAGTATGCAGCAACGAATTTGTCAATAGTATTATACTGATATTCTTGCATATTGAAGAAGATGACATTGGGAGAGTACTAATAGAAAACTGACACAAAATAGCCATTGTCCAGCAACAACAAAGGGCTCTGGTCAAGTGCAGCAAGTCTACGTTTATGGTGGCGTCACACTGTCCCGAAATTGACATCCGATGGTCATACGAATACGAAATTTGGAATTTCGCACAAAGTTGGCCCCGAACTTGGTCAACAGCCAATCAACAACTGAATAAAATACGCAGCCTACAGAAGTCCTGCAATGACCCTCGAACCACACATGAAGGCTATGCGAAGGCTATACGAAGATGTGTCTTTTTATAAAGATGTTAACCCGAAGTACACACGATGGTCACATGATGGTAACACGATGTCGGATTGAGATTACGATGCATGCGAATTAGGTTACGAAAGCGTAACGTGACCTCCCGATGGTATAAGAAAAATATGTAGCAAGCCCCTTTACTATTTATTCTGATATACAGGTATCTAATTTCCTAATTTGGATATTTTATAAACTTTATAAGATATCGAATATAACATAGAAGATAACTAGTATAGTCTATAAGATATCTAATATTGAACATTCAGATATCTAGTATATTAAACAAGATATCTTATTTGATATGATATATTAGATGTGTTGGATATTGAATTAGATATCTAATAAATCATATTAGATATCAAATCTGTAATATTATCAATCATTTATACTATAAAAGATATCTGATAAAATATTTAAGATATCGGTTTTCCAAGTAATGAGATAGCTTATTTAACTTATATACTAAGTAGGATATCTGAAATGTTAAATAATATTATTTTGTATAGTATAATAGACAGCTTATATAGTATATCAGATATCTTACATCTACATTAAATGAGACATCTAATATATTGTATTTGGTATCTTATTTAACAAATAAGATAACTTCTATATTACATAAGATATCTTAAATACCGTACCAGATATCTGCTTTTTTTTGAGAAATGAATTGTCTTATTTGCCATATTGGATAATTTATATTGTTTATAAGATACCTTATATATCATAAAAAAATATCTAATATAATAGACATTTGATATATGAAATAAGATATCTTATATATACACAAGTATTTAATATATTAAATATCTTATTTAAAATATTCGAGATCTTTTTTCCTAAATAAGATATCTTAATTCCCATATAAGATATATTCGTTTATAAATAAGATTTCTTTTTACGAATGAGGGATCTTATATATTATATCAGATATCTTATATCCCATATGAGATACATTGTATACAATATAAGATATTTTTCAAAACAGATATCTTATTTGCTATATTAGATATCTTATTTACCTTATAAAATATATATATATATATATATATATATATATATATATATATATATATATATATATATATATATATATATATATATATATTAGATACCTCATTTAATACAGATATCTGATACATCATTTTAGATACTTTATCATATTAGATCTCATATTATATTTTATCAAATGTCTCTTTAACAGAATAAATAATAAATTGGCTTGCCATAAAAACAAGATTAGTACATAATTACTGTAATTACAGCTTTGGGAGTTACACATTTCTGTGGGAGATGCTCTGAGGCTGCCTTTATATATGTACATGTTATCATGACACATAAGAAACGCTTGAACTATTCAAATTCGGCTGTCTTCGCCGACACCGTGGTTCCATCTCCATGTCATCGCACTATAATTTGATGGCTACACGCCGGCATTACGAGGGCTTTACGAAGTCTTGTTGCCTTCGTTATGTCTTCGTGAGGCAAAAAAAGGCCCGATGGCACCGATGAACACACGAAGAAAAGACGAAGATAGCACGATGCCCTCACGATGGCCTTACGAAGGCAAAATGGACACCCGAACTCAACACGAAAAAGAGCCCTCGCAAAGTCCTCCTTTTTTTTTCTTTTTTTTTTGCCAGCCAAAGATTTTGCCACCGCCCACGAAGCTGCTGCCGTAACATGAGAAAATCCTCCGGCGGTCATACGATGGCTTTAGATGCTCTCACGAATGGCCCGATGTTATTACGATCAGAGCCGAATTTGAACATTTCCATTATCTTACGGCCATCGGGTGTCAATATCGGGACAGTGTGACGCCTGCATTATAATTGCAAATGATACCAATTAATAATAGTTTGTGGTATAAGAGTAACAGGACTGCGACAAGACAACATATAGCTCCTCTGACCTGAAGATTATCCATCGTCAGGATTAAGCTTGAACATAAAGGACCTGACCTTCAAGCTAAAGAAGATCACTGATGCTGGAAGTACCAGTATATGTATAAACTATTTCCTCCCAGGCATTGTGAAACTTAAGCATTTAAAAACTTTAATTAAAATCTTAAACATATTAAATTTTAATTCTGTGATCTTCATCTACAGATTACCAGGAAGAGTGGTTTAGCACCCTGCAGAATTCTGATTATCAACTGAATCCATCCACACAATTTGAAAGCAATGCGGGGGTGTCTCTGAGGGCCTATATCTGCCTACAGTCGTATTATATTTTTCCAATTATCTGATGAACAGTTCCATATGTCCGCTTTATCCAGACATACATCTGTTCGCACGTTAAGAGCTATTTTTCGAGAGAGAAAAAAACGTTTAAAAGTGGGTGGGGTAACTCTGTTTTGTAAGGTAGCGCATTTTGAGTATCATTTAAATTAATTAGAGCTAAATAATTCTGTACATATTCTGCTAAAGTGGAAAGGAGAATGCTTGAAAAAATGTTTAGGACGCATTCTTATTTTCAAAATAGGATTACTGAAACAAAATGCAACCGGTAACCACATACTCGACTTTCAGTATATTTTTTTTTTTTGCATAAAGTTTAAAATTCATAGGGATTCTTGGAAACTATAGGCCTTGTGATACAAAACAGGATCCATTATTACATCTTTTTAGGACATCCTATTGAATAATTCTGAAAATGGTGTTGACCTGCTTTTGATGGTTAATCGAACATAATTATTGGTATTCAATTTTTCTAATGCTTTGTAAACTGTAGAGTTTGTCTGTTGTTAAGGCTAGCCCGATGACCACCTACATGGACCATGGCTATTCGCATGGCTGCCGCTGGTAATGTCTTTGGTGGTAACTAATTTTGTATCTTTTTTCACATGGTGCCTTGGTGAGATCTGGGATTGTTTTGTGTCAGTTCCTTCGAATTTTCCTACGTACACGTGTACTTTATAATTACAAAACGGTAGAACACTGGAATCTTCCATGTAAATGTTTAATAAGTTCTTTGAAGGTAACATCAATGACAGTTGTTCAATCTGCTGTCATTCACTGTGCCAAGCTGTTGTCTTAGAGAACAGAAGAGATGATTGATTGATTGACTAATTTGGGTTTAACGGTCCTTGAGAAGTTTTTCAATCTATATCGGGCTGTCTCCCAGGGACAGGGGGAAAGATGAGAAAGGATAGTCGAGAAACAAAAAATGTCCAAACAAATCCCACCCGCACCTACTGCAAGCACAGTAGGCCTTTGTCCTATTATTATCCTAATCAGTAGGACGCTCCGGCACTGGAAGTCATACACAGCACCATCGCAGCACCCGACCATCCCCAGAAGAGATGAAGTGATAGAAAAGATTTAACTCTGACAAACACCACAGTCCGCAGGTGTTGACTTAAAGAATAGAAGAGATGTTTCGATAAAGTAGAAATTGACTCTGAGAAACACTTCAATCCCTAGGTGCTGTCTTAAAGAATATAAGAGATGAACTGCTAGAGTAGATATTGGCTCTGAGAAAAACAGCCCCATGGAGTTGACTTAGAGAATAGGAGAGATGAAGTGATTGAATAGATATTGACTCTAAGAAACACAACTGTCCCCAGGTAATGATTTAGAGGAAAGGAGAGATGAAGTAATAGAGTAGATACGGGCTCTGAGAAACACATCAATCCCCATGTGTTGTCTTAGAAAACAGAAGGGATGAAGTGATATAACGATTTTAGTTCTGCGTAACGCATCAGTCCCTCGCTTTGTCTTAGAGAACAGAAGAGATGAGGTGATTGAGTAGAGACTGAGTCTTCAAAACACAACTCAACCAAGAACAGAAGATATGAAGTGTTAGATTAGATATTGGCTCTGAAAGTCTCAGTGAATAGAGGAGATAAAATAATAGAAAAATAAGGAAAATCCATACTGGTTAACCGCTTAGGAGGTTTCAGCCAGCCGATGAACCGTTGGGATATGTTAACTAGCTGCATCAAAATGACCTAAATGGTGCTGAAGGCTGCTGTGTTGACTGGTTCTGTGCTGTAAAACAAAAACTAGATATTCATCCTGAGAAACCCAACTGATCCACATGTTGTCTTAGAGAACAGTAGAGATGAAGTGATAGACCTGTAAATGAGTCTGTGATACATGACTACCCACATGCGTTGTTTTCCGGCGCATTTTCCGTCCATTTTTAGTTCTGTTATGATCGAATTAAGGTAGTGATTTGTAGTAAAAAAAAAGAATAGAAACATAAAGATTTAACATATCTCCCAGGAAGCTAGCAGACTTTTTATTTTCGTTAGAACTACAAAATAGAAGGACACACTGTTTAAAAAAGTATTTTATAAGGCAAAAAAAAAATAATATCGTTACTTAAATTGTGCTCAGCTCTAAAGGTACCTAATTGCATTATAAAGGGCGTCCTAGCAAGTATTTGTTCCAATTCTTTCTCAAATTGAAAGGTAGACCAGATGAAAACAGTAACTTATGCTCAATTTTCAGCCATGTTTAAGGTACATGAATACTGGATGCACTCATTAACTATAGGACAGGCAAACACATGCATTGTACCTATATACCACCTACGACATAAATACTACACTGCTGTGACCAAGACAGGTGTGTAAATGAAATTGTTCAAACTTGGAAAATAGTCTCACCTGTGGTGTTCACAAAAACGTTGGACAATGGCTACTTTTATCATCTGCTAAACCTGATAAAATGTGAAATACAGTCAACCCTCTTTACAACGGCACTCATTACAACAGCAAAATTCTTTATAACGTCATTGTGATTTGCACGGAATGGCTAAATTGTTCTAAATATGCATTCTTTACAACAGCAAATTCAGTTTAACGTCAAAATTTATGGGAACAAATGTAGTTGGAAAAATAAGTGTTACGACATCCTTTTTATGCATTGGAGTACCTTCGGATCTACATACCTTTGCAATATTGAGTAGCTTTTTTTTTTTTTCTTTTCTTTTTTTTTTTTTTTTTAGCTTTTTGTGCTGAAAATTGCCCCTTGATCTTTTCATATATAAACCCTTTTTAACGTCAACACGTCTGCATTTTTGGATTCTAAATGAGGAGAAATAGCATAAAGAAGGCATCTGCTAAGTTTTGAAAAGATCTGTTGTATTTTGAGCATTTTATGCAGATTTCTGTCTTCGGCCAGAATCACTGATTATCATCAGCTTAACATCAACCTATATCTAAAAATATATACATGTAGATAGCATTTACCTGTCATGTCAACGGTCATTCTACCGTGCATAGTATTAAATTGTCACTTTCGATATTTAGTTTCATGGCGGTCAAACTAAAATTGGATGGAGGATGCGTCCTTAAAGAACAGGACAAAACAAAAAAGATGAGGCAGAATGTTTGATATCAGCTTTCCAGTTGAGGATGTAAGTATTTCTACCGTTTCATAACTATAAAATCTACAGTTTACAAAGCATTAAAAATCGAACGGAATATAAAATGATGCGTTCAGTAACCATGAAAAGTAGCTTAATATCATTCTCAGAATAGAGCATTAGGATTCCCAACACAAGTTGTAATAGTGGGTCAAGTTTCACAGCTTTAGGCCTTTTAGTTTCCATTAAAACCCATGAATTTTTAAACTTTAAGCAAGAAATACTGAAAATCAAGGATGTGTTTACTAGAGGCATTTTTTGGCAGAAATCCTACTTTTTGAATTTTTCAATCAGTCAACTTTCCATTTCAGCAATATTATTATATAATTTTTTTAGCTCTGACTAATTAAAATGCTATTCAAAATGCACTACCAGACCACATAGAGTGTAGAAAATTTCAATATATCCATACCTGGGCTGAGACGATATGGATCTTTAGAGCACTTTAACCATCAAGATCCGAAAATTTTCTTTACATAATTTCCAGGTGCGTAGCATTGACCTACGAAAGGAGTGAGAAGAATCAAAACATCTTCTAACATAGTGAAAGTATCAACTTAAGGTGGTGATAATCACTGATTTGGAACAAAGTCAAAAATCTGCATAAAATACTGAAAATAACACTGATCTTTCTAAAACTTAGCAGATGCCTTCTTTATTTTGTTTCTCATAATTCAGAATCCCAAAATGCAGCATTTGTTAATGTTAAAAGTGTATATATAAGGAAAGATCAAAGAGTAATTTTCTGCGAATAAATCTGAAAAAAAAAAATATTGTTATTGAAAATATACTTAGTGCTTAGAGTACCTTGTTGCATAATGGAGAGCGTCATAGCAATTATTTTTTCAAACTCTTTCACACATTATCAGGCTGAGCAGATGAAAAAAGATGTGTCCATTTGTTTTGTCAAACACAAAAGTGAGACTATTTTAACAAGGTTGAACAATTTCATCTTCACACCACTGATCATGTCAGTAATATATTATTTATACTGTAGGTGTTAACATAGGTATGCTTGCCTATCCTATATTTAATAAATGCGTCCAGTGTATATTTTATTTGTATATGGTTGAACATTTGAGAAAAAGCTACCGTTTTCATCTGGTCTACATTACAATTTGATAAAGAGTTGGAATAAATAATTGCTAGTACGCTCTTCATTATGCAATAATGCACCTTCAGCACTACGTAAATTTTCAATAACGATATTATTTTTCAGATTTATTCGCAGTAAATTATCCTTTGATCTTTCCTTATAAAAACACTTTTTTAAGCGGCACGTACCTCTATTTTGTATTCTAAACTGTAAAGAACAACAAAAATAAGAAGTCTACTTACTTTCAGGGAGGTACATTACTTTTTATGGTTTAATGCAGATTTTTACATTTACCATTTACCATTAATCACCACCTTAATCTCTCAAAGTGTCAAGGAAATATTAGAGTTGGGTATCGTCCAAAAAGTATTATTGCGAGACTATCGCGATACTAACAGGCGATACGATACAGTATCGCACTGCTTGTATTTGTACAGATTAGCTTTATTATACATGTTTTTAGTAAATAGGATTTTTATCGTAAATTAACACTTCCATGGATAAAAATAAAATTGTCAGAAGACAGCGAAGCGCACCTTAAAGGATCTTGCCTCTCACAGCGATGGTGGTATTGAAAGGCTGTTGTCCAAATGTATGTGAGTGTCAAGTATAATGATTGCCAACCATATAGGCACTGAAAAATGTGATTGAGTCAGTGAAGCATAAAATACAAATCAAATCCATACATGGATGGCGATGTTAAAATGTTCTTGTCATTATATAAGTGTGTGGCAAGTATTAAGGCTCTAACCCATAAAGGAACTGAGAAATATCACAAAGTCAGCGAAGCGTATCATAAAGTCTATGAAGCAAAAACATAGGTCGAATCCATACATGGATGGTTGTATCAAAATGGTCCTGTCCATGTGCAGATGTGTGCAAAGTATCATGGCCCTTACCCATACAGTGACTGGGAAATATCACAAAGTCAGTGATGCGTATAGAAAGTCAATGAAGCATAAACCATTCCTCAAATCCACACAAAGAGAATACTGCTGAAATGATCCTGTCTATATGTAAGTGTGTGCAAAGTATCTTAACTGGAACCCATATAGGGACTGAGAAATATCATAAAGTCAGTGAAGGGTAAAAATATAGGTCGCTGTCCTACATGGTTGGTTACATTCACATGCCCTTTCCAGATGCCAGTAATGACCAAATATCATAACTCTAACCCTTATAACGTTAATTACTTTGAAACTGACTTGAATACAAATGTTAAACATACATTAAACTGTTTTATATTCAGTTGACCACGACCAGTAAGTCAAGGTCACACATGGTGCATACATTCAGGTGATCCTTTGCTGATGTAAGTGCGTACCAAGTTTCATTACTCTAGCCATTATACTTTGTGAGAAAAAGACCTAAACGCAAATGGTAAACATAGGTTAAACTGCGAACAGCAACGGATGCTGACGCGAACGCTGACGCATACTCAGACTTCGACGCCGGGGCTATAACATGCTTCGCAAAGTCGCGCTACAATTACCTGTTCAAAATCAATTTGTTGGCTTATCATGCATATCCTTATATTGCAAAAGATAAAAAAGAATAAGCAAGAACATACAAACCACGTTCAATTTCTGGTTCAGCACCCATTGTTCATGTTCAGGAGAGAAGCGTAGCAACCGTTTATATCAATAACAAAGCGGTAACACAGCTACAGGTCCATCGAACTGCAGGGACTTCGGAAGCAACATTTCAAATAAATTTCGATTTCAGTGTTTCTATCTCTGCAACGGCTCATGTTTGTTTGAGCTTAGTTTTACTTTCGATTTCTATGTTTCTCAGATATTACACTTATGGGCTAGGAATCTTCCTTGCAAACTGCTTAAATACCCCCTCAGCCTCACCCCCACCCCCAGTAATTTCATTGCTGGCCTTCCCAAAGCGGTACTTCTGTTTTGGGTTATTCTTAGTTGTTTTATGTGTTGTTTCTTGGTTTAAACAATATTTATTTTAAGAAGTTTTACCTACAAATATACAGAATAAATAATTAGGATTTGGTCGGAAGCTCTAAGCTTGTCAAGACCATCTCTCCTCCTGTTTGTTATTGATATACCGTTGTGATGTAAAGGCTAGCCTTGTCATAAAAATAGAAAATCGGTAAAAAAAAGATGTATAATGTTTTATCGTATGTAAGGGTGGATGCTTTCGTTGGTCTGTTGTGTGGGTGATGGTTTGTTTTGGTGGAACAACAAATGGCGAGGATTAGATGACTGCAAACCGGTTGAAGCCCCCCCCCCCCCCCGCCCCCATGTATTTTTTTTTCTGGCCGGCCAAATGTGGCACTTCTGTTTTGGTTCGCAGTGTTTTGTGTTGTTTGTGGCTACGTCTGTTATTGATATATTGTTGGTGATGTTAAAGCTAGCCTGGTAATCACATACATGGGGAATAGCTGTTCTCCTAGCTGTGACTGGTGATGTCTTTGGTAGTGTCTTATTTTGTGTTGTCTTTTCTCACATATTGTGTATGGTGGGATCTGGAATTGAATTGTGCCAGGGCCTGAGAATTTTCCTTACTTTCTTTTGGTTTATCTGACATTGGAGAACTTAAATACAGAGACGAACATTCGTCACACTCAATTATTAGAAAGGGTAGTGTAAAACCTGTCTGAAGGGATCACCCGACGGAAACCAAAAAGTAGCTGCTTAAAACATGTGACTCCTTTATACAGTTTCGTGAACCCTATTTTGTTTCAAAGACCCCGGTAAAAGGTGGCTGGTAAAGGAAGGCGGCCTCTTACTAGATTAGACAAAATAAGCATGCTTGACTGTACTTGGTATTATAGCCATAAGGAAAACATCTTGAATGGTGAATTAAATCCACAAATATTTAAGTAATTGCATAATTGGCCTAAAGTGGGTGTTAAATTCTATTTGCAAACGAAGTAACAATGCACTTAGACGTATATTTTTACCATTTTAATTGTGGTATTTACTTATTTTTATTCTTGTCCCAATGGATTTGTTAAATATTCGCCTCGCATGTCATTTTCCTTTCTTACAAGTTATCTAAAGTCATATCATTTGTGTAATAGACAATAGACTCTTAAGGATAGAATTTCTTTTGCATTCAAATTCTTTAGATAGGATAGTTTTGCACTTCAGCGTGGTGTTAAAAACCTTGCGTAATCAAAATAATTAGGTCATTCGTTCAAGGACGCCCAAATGAGGAAAACTTTTTAGACTATAATGACATACAAAAATATTGGCCACATTGTAAGAGTTAATGGTCTATATTATAGACACAAACAGTATTATTCAACTATAAACGTAACTACGCCAAAGGACCTTTCTTTCTTTCTATCTATACTGCACTCGGTCGAACTATGACCATGATGGCAGGTTTGTGGTGTGGCACATAAAGTATCACAAAAAAAATAAATAAATGAATTTGTGACAAAGCCACCAGCAGATTAAATCCATTTACAAGAAGTCCTCAGGGGCAGGCATTCCATACCTAATTCCTGCTCTACCCTAGGATATTATATTTTGGCCTTAAACCCATCAACCTTCTCCGAAGAGACAGCTTCAGTTGTAAGGCCATTCCAAGATGCAATAGTCCTGGGGAAAAATGAATTCTTAAAACCGTCCGTATAAGCGTTTGGACGGTGATACTGGAATGGGTGGGACCTAGTTCTCCTGCTCCCACCACCGACCTCAGACAGGTACCTATTCTTATCTACAATAGCAAGATTATAATGGACTTTGTAGAACAGAGTCAGAGAGGCCTGCTGTCGTATTTCCTGCAGGTCTGGCCATAAGAGTTCTTTTAGCATTTCTCCCACATGGCTTTGATTGCGCTAGCGCCTACAGGTCCAACGGGCAGCAGTCCTCTGTACTTTTTCTTTTCTGTTAATATCTACTTGGTGACGGGGCATCCAAACTGGCGCTGCATATTCTAATTTGGGCCGGACCGGAGTTTTATATGCAGCAGCCTTGATTTCCTTCGATGCAAAAGTCAAGTTACTTCGAAGGAATCCCAAAGTCTTAGTAGCCCTACTAGTAATTTCATTGATGTGCTGACCCCATTCGAGGTCATCCCTAACTTTAACTCCTGACAGTTGTAATGTAAATACGCCTATTAAATTAGCCAAAAATTAAATTTTAATATACCCAAGAAGTTTTCCTTGTTACACTTAACTTCCCATAACTGGCTTTAAATTTATTTTCTGAATATTTAGTGTACATAGACTTCAGTTTTGGGTGCAAATGTCAAATTTCATAATTAAAGGTAATACAAATTGGAAAAGTCTTTTAAAGATACATTCCCCGTGCCTCAGCTAGCCAATTTGCATGTATGCGTGTACTATTATACACATTATACATGAGTGGCAACCTAATGCACCGGGGGAATTGGGGGAGGTGGGGAGGGTGGCGGAAAGATACTCCACAGATGAAAAACTGAACAGTGGTTGGGGTAATTATACCCTTGGTAAAATAAGCTAAAGTCCTTATTATTTCAAACTACTGCATTCAATTAGTAACTGTTGTATGTACATCCGTTCATGCATATATAGCCAATAAAATGTAAATATATTGCAAAAAAATGGACTTTCAGAATGGATTTTCAGAAATAGATAATATCATGGATCCCCCTTAATAAAATCGGTTTTAGTTAGTCTGGAGGCATGGTAATTTTAAAAAAAATCACTATTAAAACTTTTTTTTGGTGCATATATCTACATATTAATACCAAATATTTAAACTTTTGCTCCCTGAGGAAGCTGCAAAAATTTGTTGAGAAAATAAGAAAATTTGCATAGATGCTGTCAGAGGTCCTTTAATGCGACTGACGCTCTTTTCTGTATTAAATTTCTTCAGTGCAGTGTCGCTTAACCCCAAAACTTTGAGAAAATAGTCACTGGCAGGTTTCGGCAGGCATTGAGCAGCCCTCTCCGAACCACACTTACTAACGCATTCCGCGAGACACAGTTGCTGCAGACATCGGGTACGTATTGCCTACATGTTTACATATTATTCGCAGGCGTTCCCACAAAGGAAACTCAACCATGTGTCTCGAAAAAGGTTACATACAAGGGCGTCAAGAAGGAGATGACCGATGCAGCAAAAACTGCAAAGAGCCAAATAATGCAAAGGAATGGAAGCCAAACTGCACTTAGATTTAAATCGTTAAGACAAGTCAGTCCGAGTTTTAGAATAGTTTAGAAATTTTACATGATTTAAATTAATAAGATTACTTTAAATCCGTATATAAGTCGTGACCCTAATAGTAAAAGACCAGAATCAACACTGACTGAGTTACTGAAATCCTCGGGGACAAATTGTCAACAAGCTACGATTTCGGCCCAGTGGTTTCAGTATAAACGTAAATGACGTAACTATACCGAATTTGGTGTCTCAGACGTGGTGTGTTTCTTTATTCAACTTCTTCATTGGCGTTAAATCCCAATAGTTTGAAAGATTTTGGCAGGCAATGAGCAGCCCTCGCCGAGCCACACTTACTAAAGCATTCAGAGACAGGGTGGATGAGACATCAGGCAAGAGACGACTGCGTCTCTTACCTGAGACAGGGCGAGACAGAGTGGCTGCGGACATCAGGTAAGAGACGCCTACGCCTGCACGAGTGCGACCCCCCCCCCCGCCCAGCCACCTCAATCCCTGTGTTTCGAGAAACGACACAGACAAGGGCATTAGGAGGGAGATGACCAATGCAGCAAGAATCTACAACAAAGGCTTCGCAAGCAGCGCATAATACGCCCTATTTAAAGGCCCCATTGCTCTATCAGCATGGACTATTTTAGCGTGAAGTATCGATGCAATCTTCTCACTACAGTTTCGCCATTGATTATTATCATGATTGGCCGGCTTTGAAAAATCAAAAAGTTCTGGAGTTCACCCTTAAAAAGATTTAAAAAAATAACTGGGTCATTTTAGTTACCAACTTAAATGACCTACTTTTAATTTCACAAGCTTTATTACATGGTAAAAATACAATGTACAGGTGATAAAAATACAAGGTACAGGCATTTAACAGGTGATAAAAATACAATGTACAAAAAGGTAAGGCAAGGATCCCATTGATTGTGCCGCTGTTGCATTATGTCATTGCTTAGCGGGGAACCAATGACGAAAACAGTATTTTTATGGAGAGACTAATCACTTTTTCAAAATACTTTGTTCCTTCTTTTTTGTTAGTTATATATTACAAAAAAAAGCACATCAACCGACATATTATCATCAATTCTGAAGGCTGTACAGGTTTTGTAATGATTCGTATTTCGACGATTTTTACCACTCGTAGGACTAAGGAGACTTTAATGTCATAAAGGAGTTACAGAATGAACAACAAAATGATAGACAGGTTGACAAACTTGGGCAACCCCTCATTAATAAATGACGGCAACATTATTTTTTTAATATTTGACACATCAAATACTTTTAGTAAACCAAAAACCAGCTTCCAAGGTGAAGTGGCTCAGAAGTCAAACAAGGGAGATAATTCATAAACTAAATTTACTAGAGATACCGTTGCTGTACAGTCCCTTGACAATGTAATTGTGGTAAAATATTTTAAATGGTTTAGGAGTTACAGAGTAAACAGGAAATTTATGCAAGGGCAGATAAATCAGTAGGTAAGCCAGAGTTGTGGTTCTTGCTCAGGATACATTGCCCTATTATTATACACATTCCTACAAAAGGTTCATTTCACTATTTCAAAAGGTTAAAGAGATATGGAGTGAATGAGAAATGCCTAAAAATACTAAACAAAGGGAAGTTGCGCAAAAATTAAGAAAGGGGGAGCAACTATTCTTATATGCGACACGTTGTCTTGTGATCATGCACATTACTATAAAGTTTCATTACGATATTCCAAACGGTTACCAAGTTAAGGTATGCACAAGATAAGTATACACAAAAATAGCCTTAAAGAACTAATGAAAGGGATGACACTCTAAAACGAAGAAAGGGAGAGCAACCATTGTTGTACGCGACACATTGTTGGGACTTCATACACGATGCTATGAAGCTTCATGAAAATATTAATAACGGTTACTAGTTATGGCGCACACAAGACTTGCAAGGAAAAATAATCAAAGGGGCATAATTTGGAAACTAAGAAAGGAGGAGCAACCATTCTTATATATGTGACACTTTGCCCCTACCTAATACATATGCCTACCAAATTTAATGAAGATATTCCAAAAGGTTACAGAGTTATGGCGCGCACAAGAATGTTTTCGGACGGACGGACAGCGCAACGACATAATACGTCCGTTTTTTTCAAAACGGGTGTATTAAAATACGAAATAATCCAAAAGAAAGGAAGCCAATATCATTATAGAATGTTTCGATATTTATTATCTTCTTCATTCTATGATTTTATTGCAAGCTACAGTTTGTCTTGAATTCTTAATTAAGCCATACATCTGATTTTACAGTAGACGTGGTTTAGTCAACCTATCCACTACAGTCGATTGATAGGTAAGTAAAGTTTATGCTGTCGAAGCATATTTGTGCATAGTGTGCAATTTTTGTTCGAATTAGGCAATACATCTTATCAAGTCATTGAAAACAATGTCAAGAATGAATGCTCTTCCTTATTTGCTGGTTTATGTTTTGTTTAGATAAAACTATACGTTGATGCTGTTTTTGATTAAGGAAGCTGAATGACCACCGGTTTGGGAAAGAGCTACTCATTCGGTCGATCGTACACTTGTATCAATTTTTCCGTGTGTGTGTGTGTGTGTGTTTCTTTCCCTGCTGATTTTGAGAGCGGGATGCGCAATCTGATCGTATTAATTCCTGATCATTGCCTATCTTTTTACTTTTCAAGAGTCAGATTTCAATTTCAACGACAAGGACCGCGGCCAACCTGCTGTAAACGAGGCTTTGTTATCAATTTAAGGTAGACGAATACTGAATAGAAATATTGGCGGGGCATTCAAACCATTATACCGTCTAAATAACCTAAAGAGCTATAAAACATTTGGGTAAGAAAAAAACAATTTTCACCGTTTTGTTTTCCTAATAAACAATATTTTGTATTTCTACATATTATTTTTAAACACTTTCAATTAAAATTCATATCTCTAGCACATGAATGCACTTTCATTTCAGCAAATCATATAATCTGTAATATATGATATTTGAAACAAACAAACACAAAATTGCAGTTTTCTTGTTAATAAGTATAATTTTACATTCTTTGAAAAAAATGCAAGAAAATTGAATTTCTTGAAAAACGTCATGAAAAATATTATCAATCGATGGGGCATGCTTATGCGTATTATTTTAGTAAAACTTACGTTGTATGTTAAAGAATAAAACAAAAAAACAAACATTTCACCGTTTCGTTTCGTAGAAAAACAATGTTTAAGTTCAAAATATCCCCAAAACAGACTGCCCAAATTCTGCACCTGCTGCAAGCACAGCCGGTCCTTGCCCTATTATTTATTTTCCTGTTATTCGGTTCTACCATAGAGTAATGTCGACAAAAATGCGCAGATGGAATGGAAACTGTGAAGATCTTGATCATTCTGGTTCCTAAGGAACAGTCTGATCTCAGTTTCCACTGTTTGTACAGACCTATGTGCCCGAAAACTTAGGATCTTTACGGTAGATATTGTAAGTGTATATCATAACTGTATTTACTCCACAGTTAGTCGATTTGATGATGAACAATAACTCTGTTTTTTAAACAAGCAAGAACAGAGTTCTTCCGGGATCGTCCACCTTAAACGACGTACACTTTTCCTGTTTATGTTATATTTTAATTACAGCACGTTGTTTAGAACTGACAACTAATCTTGAAGAGAAACATTTTCAGGGGAAGCAACCCTGCCATTTTTATTTTTTTCCATCCATAATGGGTATTAACTCTTAAAGAATTTGCTCCCCTTGGTGGTAAATCTTTCCTTCAAAAGTAGAGTCTATTTTTGAAAGCTATAGAGTCTGGGGGCAGCAAGCAGAAAGATACAAATTTGTTTCCCTTTGCAAAAATGGCTGAAAAACATGGAGGATCATTAATTCACCATTACAATTTAACTATATTAACACTAGTGTTGTTTGAGGTGGAGATTTCCAGTAGGAGTAAATAGGTCAACTCCTAGACATTCAAAGTTTAGACTTTTGGACTGAAGAGTCCAGGTGAACAGCTGCACTGTCAGAGGATTCAACTCTGCCATTTTTTTCTACATTTTCAATGAGGATCATGTGTTGAAGGTAAACATTTGATGCCCTTGGAGTAGAAACTTTTCTTCAAGAGTAAACCCCACGTTTCCTAGACCCAGAAAGCAAACAAAAAGTCACAACGATTGTTCTTCTGTGTAAAAATTGCAACGGGCCCTTTGACATGAAGGAGACCTCTCTATGTATGTGTTTCTTTCCCTATTTGTTTTAAGAGCGGAATGTGGGATTTGATTGTATTAATTCCTGCTCATTGCCCATCTTTTTACTTTTCATATTGGAAAACTCAGAGGTTTAGGGACTAAACTGTGCCATATCTATGATGAATCTTTTGTTTATGGTGGTACCGAAAAATAAAACAAACAAACAAACAAAAAATAATATTGTGTCGTGTTGTTGTAGGAATCAGGGTCCATACAGCCTACACGTTGGTCGAGTGCCAGTGTTTAGGGCACATTCATGGGTGTAAAGTTTGTCCTCCAGAATGTATGACATATTGATCTTCTCCGCCACATCAACTCGACTAAAGATTACATCAACTGAGCCCTCGGTCCCGAGAGAGATAAAGTCGATTCGGTCAGAAGACATTGCATTCCATTTAGCTGTCTCTCCAAGTATTGCTTGAACTTTGACAGAACTGAAAAATAGAGAAAAAAGCACAAGCGACGTAGTGGCATGAGTGGAAAGGAGTGGAACTGAATGAAATGGACTGGCTGGGATATATTAATCTCCTCATTTTTTTTTTTTCATTTCTTTTGGAAGACATTTTGGCAGGAACGACCTTGTTCCCTCACAAGGAGACGTAGCAAATTCTTTCCTGCAAAAGAGCCATCAAAATCAGGTTGTGCAACCAAATTGTGGCCAATGAATTGTAGATTATTTCGTTCATTCCATTGCACCTCATTCAATTCTATTCCAGGTTTAAATGTATTTTCTTTAAGAGTAGCCCCTATTTTAAGGGGAAGAATCTATCTGTGTTCAATTTCATTGTTCTTTTCCTAAAACATAGGAGTCTTTATCTTTATTTCAACAGTAATCAGAATCTATCTTTATCCCATTTCATTGTTGCTTCTCCTAAAACATAGAAGTCTTTCTGTTAATAGTAATACTCATTTTAGGAGACGAATCTATATCTATCTTTATCCCATTTCATTGTTGCGTTTCCTTAAACATTGAAGTCTTTGTTTTAAGAGTAATCCCCATTTTAGAAAAGACGCTACCTCTCTCTCATTTCATTTTTGCTTCTCCTAAAACATAGAAGCCTTGCTTTTAAGACTAATCCCTATTTCACAAAACAACCTACATGTCTCTCATTTGATTTGTTTGTCCTAAACTTTAAGCATAGAAACCTTGCTTTTAAGAGTAATCCCCATTTTAGGAGAAGAAGCTACATGTCTCCCATTTTATTTTTTTCCTCTAAAACAAAGAAGTCTTCTGTTAAGAGTCATCCCAAAAATATGAAGTCTGCTAGCTTTTGTAGAGATACCGGGTTTTATTTAGAAGTTTATATTTACCACAAATCGCCACCTGTAATAATTTAAAAGGGTGCAAAAAGGTACGTTCCTAGTGTTTTCGTACCCTTACCAATTCCATTAAAAGTCTATTTCTCCCTTTTAAAGTTGAATTATATATAAAATTGTACTACATTTCGTTAGACACCATTCGATTAGTTTCTGAGCGAAATCTAGAAAAGAACTTTATACAATTTGGTTTGTTACTCGAAAATGGAATCGCTTTTCTAGATTATCATTAAAATGGTCCTTTATCGGACGTAAGGAAAATTACCCCTCCGGCGGTAACACGATGAGCCTCGGTTCTGTCCAACTACTGCTATCAGAATTTCAGAGCAATTTTCATAAACTTGAGGTATCTTTAAACTTTGCTGCGATGGTTTATGTTAGACATAGTTCTAACACAGTGCCCTAATCATCAATGGAAATTTTTCGTGTTGTAATCGGCAATAATTTTACTATTTTGGAGCGCTTGAATCTACACTGGCAATTACTTATGATATTTGTGACTTCTGGTGACTGGCATCACTGTTAGAGTATAAAAAGTCTGTTTTTCACTATAGCTTTATTAATAGGACAAAATACTGGCGGGATCATGCACACGGAGACAAAAAGGTTAGGAGAATATGAAGGTAAATCATCCTTTCTCAGCATTTTTGAATGTAAGAAGTGAAAGACTTAGATCTAGCAGAGAAATAGTGAGAAATGATACACATTTTGTCGGTCAGTTAAAAGTAAATAAATCATTCGCGCTTCACGTTCGTTATATGATCTACTTTAGATCACTGTAATTGACCTACAAACACGGAATGATTACTCAACAATTTAGCTGCAAGAGAAGATATATTTCTGCTACAATAGAAGAATACAAAACCTGTTAATAAGTGGTGAAAAGTGGTACAAACAGAAGCTGCCTTTACTACAGCCAGTAAGGTCTATCGTGGTACTCGAGTTAAAGTACTGCCACTTGTTAAAGTTGTTGTAAGGAAAATAAATGCCTTCAGAGATCTGAAAGAAGAAAACCAACAAAATGAAAAATAGTCGATATTAAATCTTTAAGGTGAAATGGGTACATTTTAACGAGAAGCAACTCTGCCATTTTCGTTTCTGTTTCACTTCTAAGACGGGATCAACTCCTAAAGGAAAGACTTTTCTCCTAAAGGAGCGAATTCTGTTCTTTGGAGCTAGATACCCTCTTCGACGGCTTGAGCTTTCCATAGAAGCAACCAGGAAGTTACACAAGTTTTTGAAAAATAAAATGGCTGAAAAAATTGAAGTGTAGCTACAAAAATTAAAGCTGTCGTGAGAAAACATGTATTGAGACATTTATGCGAACTGCGCATGTCCGCAGAGAGAGGAAATGCGCAAGGTTGATTTAGCATAAAAACTGAAATTTAAAAACTGAAAGGACGAGTTGCGTTAAGGTGCGATAACGGCCCAATTTTTTCGCGAAATTTCAAAACGGAGTAATTGAAAAAATAAAGACAGTTTTAAACAGGCCAATCCTTATATTTTGAAGATCTGTTCATGTATTTTTGACTATCTTCCTAGAAATGCGTCATTTTTGCCTCAATCTATCCTAGAAATGGGCAAAACAGCAAAAAGTGACCAGTTTGCGAACTTTAACATTAGCGAAAAGTATCAGCGCCGGCGAGACCCAACTTAAAATTTTGCCAAAATGCGTCTTTTAAATAAACAAACATACTATCAAAGTATCTACTTGGGTCTTGGCTGCGCTGGGTTTCAAAAATTAACTTTTCCGAAAAAAATATCGCTGAAGTTGGCATGTCTACTTTTTAGCTACGGCACCGGCGGTGCGTTTGTTTACATCAAAGCGGCACGTTGTGTACACATGTAACCTCTTCAGACTGTTTTAAATCAGATTGTTTCGTCACATGTGTGGGACATTTTTATTGACGAGCGTTATTTATCATTTTGCTTTTGTTTATCATAAGTCAAAACATAATAAATGCAGAAGAGAAATCGATAATCTGTAGTACTGTTGGTGTTAAAGTTTATATACTTTAAAATAATGTACTATAAATAGATTCACGGCTTGGCTGAGCGGTTCAACCGACTGTTCCTTAAGGCAAGTTTCTTTTAAGTTGAGAGATCGATCCCTACTTGGGGGTTTATCTTTTTTTTTTTTTTTTTTTTTTCATGATCAAGCACACTGGTCTACCTTCCCTCGCACCTTCCACAAATTCGCAAGGCCCATGCAATTAAAGTAATGTCTTCACACTTAACACCAAAACAATGCTTTAGGACCATGTCAAGAAGACCTACCTGGAAAAGGGACAGCTTATTACTGAAGACATAAAAACATAGGCGTAGAAAAAAGGTGTCTGTTGGGGGAGGCCCTCCAGTACATCAGTAAATGCATGGCACCCCAACCCTCATGCCATGCCCCCTTCCCTTTAAACAATGGTTGTCTACGGTTTGCCGGGAGCAGCCCCTTCCCCCAATAATTTTGAAATGCATAGTGCCCCTTCATGCCCTCCCCCCCCCCAATACCACTTTAAGAAATTATACGAAGTTCATGAAAAAAAATGTACCTCCTGAAATACATCAATCACATATAACCAGGGGCTGTGGAAATATTTAAAGGTAGGTTCCTGGACTAGCCATAACAATTATGTTCACAAAAAAACCCGTCTTTTTCTGAGTAGTATCGATGTCGCTTATTTTTCTGAATTTGTTGCTACTGAGAAAATCGTCATATGTTGAAGAAAATAGTCATTTTCCCTTTTGGTTTATTTTCTTTTGTTGGAATCCCAGTTCTGAAAATAACTATGTGTATTATGTCTATAAGTGCGCGATTTCTGATGCCATTCTCCAAAGGTCAGTTTTCTCTTGCCGTGAGCTCTCCTAGAGGTCAAGGCATGGAGGATGAGTTAAAACTATCCCAAAATGCAATGCAGCATGACGTCAGCTGCGTTATCTATTTTTTGCGCGAACTAAAAATAGTGTCTGGTGTGCGAAGCAGAGTTAGGAAATCCCTTGCAAAACAACTTTCTAAAAATTTTTTGATTAACACTTTTTAGTGAAACTTATTTATTCCCTTTATAAAAATGCTTTCCTACAAGTCGGATGAAAGATCGTCAAAATTTTGATGCATTCCGAAGTACAGGAACCTACCTTTAAAAATTGCACTGATTGTACTTATCCTGGGACAAGTAAATGGTCAGGTTTTACTTGTCTAAATAAAACTTAACTTGTACCAATGAAATTACAGAAGTTACATCTCTGTGTTATTCGGAGGAATAAATAAGGGGAGTATTTTGTGACATCATTTCGACAAAATTACCAGCTTTTCGTTTCCTCTTTCATACACCTACTCGTAAAGGAAAGAATTTGATACCTCTGGGAGCAAATTCTTAGTTTAAACAGTATTTTATTCAACATATAAACATACACAATCAGTTCATACATGAATAATATAAAGGATTCGATAACAAGCTAACTAGCTTATAGACATCGTCTCCTAATAGACATCGTCTCGAGCAAATTCTTGAAGTTAAGAGTAGCGTCTATTGGGAAAGGGTTTCAGAAACAGGGAAGCCACCCTCTGTTTCCAAAAGTAAGCTCCATTTAAAATATGGCAGTTGTATTCAGTCGACTAAAAAGAGATTTATATATATTTATATAGAATACATGGCATCTGTAATATATAACTGCATGATATACTTGTCTATGGACAAGTAAATTTTTCACTTGTCCTTAGTAAAATGGGGCAACTAGGACAAGTCGGTCACAGTATTTCCACAACCTTCATGTAACACAAAATTTTGCTATGATCAGAGAGTAATCTGAAAAGAAAACTCATTGGAAGGTACTCAGGTAACAAATATTTTACGGAGTGGCTAGTGACAGACGACTGTCAGTAGCCATTATTCGAAGAATTTGCTAGTGACAGACCTCTGTCACTAGCCAGTTTTCGTTTAATTTGCTGGTGACAGACGTCTGTTGGTTAGCAAAACTCGATAAATTGCAAGTGGCAGATGCATTTTTGTTATGACTGTATTCATACTGTCCCCCTCACATCCCCATCATTTGTGATTGTAGTTACGCATATATCTGCATGGCCTATCATGTTCCTTCTTTCGAATGTATTCTCTGCTCTTGAAGGATCTTTATTAGATTTTAATTTTACTTAACTGCAGCGGGAGGTGCGCCGTGTTGCGGCCGTTACATGTAAACGTCTCCCCGGCGTACATCATCCATAGTGCAGATTCTATTTATTTTTGTCCTTTGAGATTTTAGGATATATTCTGAGTGGTCTGAATTTTTTGGATGTGTTACTCTTTTATTCTAGATTATCACTTTTTAATCCTTTGGACCAATTTTTTATACTAATTAGTCTTTGAATCGACAGCCTTAATAAAACTAAGAATTTACTTTATGCTTTTCCCTGGTTTTCGTCATCATATTTTGTCAGGGCCACTGATGAGGTTTGTGTAGCCGAAACATCGAAGTATGCCCCATATTCCTTCTTTTGATTGTATTCTCTGCTCTTGAAGAAACTGTTATAGATATTTATTCTGACGAATCAAGTGATGGTAGGAAATCTGGAGATTCGTTTTTCTCATGGTGGTTGTAAACGGGGCGGTTTTCTACAGTCTGCTACCCGTGGACCTGGCTTCAAAGTTTCAAAACAATCTGGTGTCCTGTTTTTTTGTATTTTTTTAAGATGTGAGTCCAGACCATATTCGCGTAAGCCATGCTCTGGAGATAAAGTATTGTGTAAAATCAGACTTTGGAGTGCGCACAAATACTTCATCTTGTTTTCCGTTTGTTTGTTCATCGGCTTTCCACATAATGATGCGCATTCTTTTCAACTGTGATCTATTTGTTCCGATCAATGATGATGTGGATGAAATAATCCATTATGTTATAAACAAAAGTCACGACCTATATCAGCCTCAAACACACAACTTCTGGATCCATGAGCGATGTTCCTTCGGCCAACCTGAACGTGGTTTAAACGTAGGTGCCTCATGATAATATTCATGCTCATGATAATAATCATAACTTGTCTAAATATACTGAAAATATAACTATTTGCTGAATTTCTAGATGTCTGTCACTAGCAAATTTAACGAATATTGGCTAGTGACAGACGACTGTCAGTAGCAAATTTAGCGATAACTGGCTAGTGACAGACGACTGGCAGTAGCAAATATAACGAACATTGGATAGTGACAGACGTCTGTCACTAGCTTCTTCCAATATTTTATCCAAAAAAAAATAATTTGATATCATTTTCCGTCCCATTGTCAATCGCAAAGACTTCCTTAAGCGTACGAAAACAGAAACGTATATACACGCTAACACACAACAGGACTGCAAGAAGCTCGTTTTCTCTTGGTGAGTCATTCTCTTTACAAAAATGTTCCTGTGTGGCTGGAATGGACAAGGATTCTTCTTCCTGCCCATACTGATGAACGCAAACAGTTACCAGATGCGGCTGTGATTACACCTAAGGTAGCATTACATGTAAAAGTAAGTCGGACAGGCATTGGCGTTTTACAGAAAATGTCGTGATGTGAGCTTGTGTTAATTCTCATCACAAATTTCCTTTGAGTCTCTTTAAATGTAGCTATAAATGCAATGAGAAGATGCAAGCTTTGAGGTAGCTTTGCAATAAATATAGGGTAAAAAATGATTAGCAGTTTTATTGCCCGAGGGGAGCCGTAATGAATATAGAACCACACTGTCCACCTGAATGTTTGTTACAAATAATCCGATGGACAAGCAGAGCTAGCAAGTTACAGAAAGGTACGCAGCCTGAAAATGGTGCATGGGTATTAACCGTAGTGTCCGCCTTTTTTACATGTAGGGACAAGTTTCGTGACTTCCTGTTTCATTCTATGGAATAATAATAATAATAACAATAATAAACATCCAAAATGTTTCTACTTTGAAAGGAAAAATTTGCTTGTGTTGGTGCAAATTTTCCCAAATTGCCCAATTTTAGCAGGGTGGTACAAAAGAAAATAGAATCTATGGTGATCAGGACTTACCGAGGATAATCAAATATACTAAGGCTATGCTTGGGCGAATGTGAATTTGTTTTCTTTTATTTGAAGTTGAGTTTGAGAAAAAGCACCAAGCAGCATATGTGGAAAGCGAAAGCTGAGATGAGCTTATTCATTCAAGCAGTCCCGTCCAAAGTAACGCATGTAGTCATCGAAAGTGAAGGGTCTAGTCTGAATGAACTGCCCGTAACTACAGGCAGATCCGAGTCTTAAGTTCGTTTTTGCACATAAGGTGCACAGAGGAGTGAAAAAGGTAAAGGTTTCTCATAGCCTAGTGGCCGCAGGAGCAGTGGCGGTAACAGGCCCACTCTATCTTGGGCACAGCATGAAAGGCGGGGCCCATCTCTCTTCTAATGCTGCTTTCTTCTTCCCTACTTCGATACACGTGCGAATGTGAACATGCGCGGACCCATATGAACCATGTGGGCGCGGGCGTTTAATCACAGAAGTCTCTAGAGAAAACATGTCACAGAGGTGTTCAAGTTGGTTACTTACCTGAGGGAAACAAGTAAGCGAAGTGTGCAGGGCCTCAGTCAATACAACACAAATTAAGCAATATTAAACCATACAGTATATTTATGCAAGTTGTCTGTCATTATACACAGTTCCGAGAATAGCCGCTAAGCTCCGCCTGCTTAGTTACTGTTACTACGTCTCACAAGCTTGCACAAAGATGGCGGAAAAATAAATGACAAATGCAAGTGTCTGCTAAATGTAGGCGATCTATGGGGAAGAACCAGCCTCCTCATGACCTACACATGGCAGTTGACGCTTCATGCATTTCCGATGCGTTCTGTTCTTGCAGAGCATGGTAAGTTTATTAAAAGTTGTGTTAGTTTGTTTTCTTTACACAGGTATACATCCCTTCATTAACTGTAAGGTAAAATCACGGACTTATGTTGGGTATTGACCACGTGCGATGTGTTTGTGAGACTATGTCACGTGCCAAGTTGTCGTTGCATTGGCCAGGTATACGCTATATCATGTGATTTTGAGTGAAATTCTGGGCGTGGCTCGGAACTGTGTATTGACAACACAATCAATCATTTTATCCATTTTCGGAATACCTGCTCGGGTACTATTCAATCTATCAATGGGCTATCATTCTCTCAAAGTAGGGCAACGGTAACTTCAGGTTGCCATGACAACCTACATTCTGGCCGGTTCATAGACGACCAAGAAAACAGAGGGGAAAATGGACAAAACCCTGCTTGTTTACACACTGAGCAGGCAACCAAGCAGTTGCTATGTTATCTGCTGATCTAGGTTTTATGGACGGACAAATGGACAGAAAGGCGGGGTGGCTGATGGATGAATAACAATCATCCTAATCTGGTCGAATATCTGTAGGACACTAATAATGGATTGCCTTGTTGGATTTATTCTAAAAATGTAGCTGACAAATATCATCAAAATTAGAGGAGGTAAGTATCCAGTATCCATTTTTGATGAGGGTCGGTTTCCAAAAGCTATAAAAATTTAATCAAAGTGATAAATCATCAATATCTTATTTTTTTATTTCCGTTTTTTTTTTTTTTTTTTTTTTTTTTTTTTTTTGTTAATTCGTTCAATCTTATCCCATTAATGGCCTCAGCAGTGTATTAATTAAGGTATTAAGGTATTCCCAAGTGAATTAAAAATTTTGTGGCATAAACATAACAAAATACTAAAACAAAATTGATTGATTTATTGCTTAACGTCCACGGTAAACAACTATGGTCATGTCGGGACGGTCAGTTAAACTAACCACACTATTCCTGGGCAGGCTTAGACCTCCTAAGCGGTTAACCAATACTAAGTGCACATACTTCGCCAGTAACTGACAACTGCCCTTCTTGAATCAGCAGAAGGAGAAACGAAAGTATGTGGCCAGACCGGGTTTCGAACCTAGGACCTCTGACTTATGAGTCAGGTGCCCTACCGATTGCGCTAAGAGGCCCGGCTAAAAAAATAGTAATCTAAAAAATGAGTAAGATTGAAAATTTAAAGAGTAACTACACTTCAGGAACTGACTGAATTAGATCCCAAACCCTATCCCCAACATCAAAGGGAAAGTTGTTGCCATGGCAATGTCAATCGTTATGATTAACGTATATTAACGTGTTATACGTTAATATATCAAAACATATCTGTGACTATCACATGTAAACATCAAATAACAGTTTAAACAAGTCAAATAAAGAATAAAATGCAGAAATACTGCGAAATACGTTAAAAATGTTTTAGAAATGTGAAAGTTTTGAGGTTGTTACCATAGCAACGGCAACCATAACGCGCTTTAGATATTATGTAAATTATATATTCTTTAAATACTTCCAATAATAGATATTACAAATCAAATCAAGAAAATCCAGCATGAAATACTGCAAAAAAAAGTTAATTAAATGCTTTAAAAATGTGTTATTAGAAGTTGTTGCCATGGCAACAACAAATATACATGTACCACGCTTATATTATTACTTTTTTTCGGTAATTATTACAGTCATACATCCTATAATAATTGAAACATTTATCTTTTATATGCTTCAAAAGTTTTTATATTTGATTTACATTGGTGTTACTTTGACTATTTCTGTGTGTATTTTAGTTGTAAAAGTCTGAGTTATTGCCCTTTAGTACTCAGTAGTCTGACGTCATCATTGTCAAATATGCACGAGCATAAACACTAATAAATATTGTCTTAGTTTAACTTCATAAATACTCGATGCGTAGCCCAGAGGAAAAAAAACGCAAATAAATTCTTCCCCACTCCCTTTTTTTACCCAAATTTCCTGCTTGCTACCACACATTACAAATGACAGATTTTCTCAAAAATGAGCATCAGTACCGGAATAAAAATTTTACTTCTTTTCATTAGAGTTACCTAACTAATTTTTTATGACAACAAAATTCATTTCTGACATGGGGCCAAAATCGGCCCTTATTGCACCGCGTCCTTTAGGTAAATTATACAAATAATAACAGCATTCAAAAAAGCCATCCTGGGAAGGATTGTTGATTATGTTATAGAGATTTTCTCAAAACGCCAGGGTTTACGCAATTCCAGGCTTAAAAAATAATAGAGTCTACAAATTAAGAAACAGGAGCAGGAGATGATTGTATAAGTTTTGATGCTTGTTATCAAATCCTGTTCACCATTTTGTACTCTGTAAATGTTATGCATGTAATTTACGTGAAATAAATATTGTTTAAACCAAATTAAGAAACATAAGTCAGTATTACAAATAACATCAGCTAGGAGAAACCATATGCCAGGTTTGATGATAATGTAAAGTTGTGAAAGCCTCAGAAGAAACTTTATGATTGCCAGGTTTGATGATTATCGAAAGCCTCAAAAGAAATACAGCCGTGACATGACAAAACCAACAAAGTGGCATGAGCGCGAAGTGAGGCCTAGCTCAGCCTGGGCATCCAGCCAGTCTGATCAAAGTCTTCACTGTCCGCATGGAGCTAGCTCAGACTTTGGCTATCCTTTAAGCGCAAAGCGAAGACTCCGATCAGTCTCGGCGGATGCCCAGGCTGATCCGAGTCTGTGCCTGGCGCACATACCACTTTGTTAGTTTTCTTGTGTCGCGGCTCATATATCAATTCGTCGTGTATGTAATTGACAAAATCCCTTCACTGCAACCCGAGTACTGGGACAAGATTTATAGATGATGAGGTTCCCTGAGAGTAATTCTGACATAGTCTTTTCTAATTTCTCCATAAAATGAGCTGCGACACGACAAAATCAACAAAGTGGCATGTGGGCCCATCGAAGACTCAGATCAGCCTGGGCATCAGCCCAGTCTGATCAGAGTCGTCGCTGTCCGCATGGAGCTAGTTTAGAGCCTTAGCTATCCTTTAAGTGCAGTGCAAAGAATCTGATCAAACTGGATGGATCCCCAGACTGATCTGAGTCTTCGCTGGGCGCACATGCCACTTTGTTGGTTTTGTCTTGTCGCGGCTCAAATATCTTAATAACAACGCCTCACCGAGGCAGATCTAATAAGTGGCCACAACCAGTATTTTCAAACTTATAACCTGCCCCTCCTCCATCTCGCCCTCTTTATCTGGAACTCAGACACCTGGCCCCAAGGTATTAAAACTTTTTCCATGCTTAACTCGGCTGAACATGAAATTTTACCTGCTATATAAATAGCAAATTACTGATAAGTACAGTTGTTTTCATGTTTAGTATAGCCGAGTATGAAACTTCTCTGCTTATGGATATGAAAATGCGAACATATGTTGGCATTTTCATATTCATCAGCACAGAAAATTCCATGCTCAGCTGAGGAGCACGAAAACAGTTTTATAACTTTGGGGCCAGCTTAACTTACCACATGAAAGCCCAGCTCATCCACACGGACAGAGAAACGTTCAGATATGTCAGCGGCGAACAATGTTCCATACTCCATATCGATAATGAGACCCCGGCTGTTATAATGCGTATTTATGAAAGACTGCGTCGACCAAATTTCTCCAATTTCTGGGCGAAATATGCCTCTGAATGCATTCTGCAAAATAAAAATATAGCAAAATTAACAAAAAGAAAAAAAAAGAAATCATTTTCAATCCCTTTTATGATAAATGCTCATGAAAGCTACTTTCCTGTCGTGGATACATGTTGTCAACAAAACTTCTGTTTGAAACACCAGATCGTTAGTTTGATAACTCAGGGTCATTGTTTTGGACGTCCGCGAGGCGTAAAAAATGGCTGTACACCCATTGTACGTGGCAAACAGTAATCTCTGTTAGCTAGTAAATACGTCTCGCTATTTCAAAATTACCATAGCATTAACTCGGAGAGGAAACATATGTTTAATGACTCATAATGCAGATTCTTCGACTACTGTAAACTGGCTTTTTTTAAGGAGCAGCTCCGTTTGCCTGTTTGTTAATTGTCTTATTAGTTTCTTTTTTTCCAGCTGTTCGATCTGAGTTTGTCATTGGGTGACAGAAGCCATCTTTATCATTGTAACAACAGGTTCGCATCCCTGGGGATTCGAATTCCAACAGCAATGTAGGGGCCTATAATATAATACGGAGTATACAGTCAGTACGAGTATAAACTGATCAATGACTCGTGCCTCATGGATTTGTTTTAAAGAAAGGACTGGCACGAACGATACGACTTTTTTGTGGGATCTGTTCTAATACTAGATTATGTGTTACCGTCATGATTTGCTTGTCAATAGCAGTAGCGGGTCGAGATGGTTTTATAAGTCGTCCGTCTTTCTTGCAGCATCTGCAGAAAACATGATGTACAGTTTTTAGCATAAATCTAGCAGTGTATGCATAAATAAGCATTCAACAATTGGATGTATTGAATTAATCAAAGAAAGACTCCGATCACTCTGCACGATCAAGCAGGTTCATCTGGTACTTTACTGCTCATACCTTTGACAGGAGCCTGTCCTACGACGCAATCTAACTTCTCTGGGCTTGAAGGCCTTAAAATTTATTTTGGTTCTCTCTAAGTATCGTTATTATGAACTTTATCAGTATGCTAAAATTGCATAATTCCACCAGTGCAGATGAATATACCCAGGCACGAAAACAAAAATAAACGATATCAATATTGTTCCTTTGTTCCAGTTTGGAAAATGTACTCAACGGTGCATCAGCGCTCTCTTAAGTCCCATTATATATGAACTTCATATTTAACTTTACAAAATATATAAAATGATTCTGCCAGGCAAATTATATTTCTGCAACGTTGTTTCAATGCTACCAATGTTGTTTCATTGTTGCAGTTTGGTAAAAATATACTCAAACGCTTACTATATGAGCCACGACACGAGAAAACCAACAAAGTAGTTGTGCGCCCAGCGCAGACTCAGACCAGCCTGGACATCCGCCCTGTCTGATCAAAGTCTTCGCTGTCCGCGCGGAGGTAGCTTAGACCCGAAGCTACCCTTTAAGCGTTTAGCGAAAAGTCTGAGCGGATTAGGCGGATGTCCAGGCTGATCTGAGTCTGCGCTGGACGCACAACCACTTTGATGATTTTCTCGCGTCGCGGCTCATATGTTCTGTCAAAGTTCCATCATACAGGTACTTATAAGGTCAACTGCTTCTATAAAGAAAATTGTATTTCTGCAACGCTGTCATTAAATTTTTACCACAGTATACAATGTAACATGTATGGTCGATGTACCTGTTTTCGGGGTGCTCCAGAATTCGGGGTATTCTAATAGATTACACCCCTCCTTTTGCCGAGGACGTCTACAGACGATTACTTTTGCTAATAAAAAGTTCAATCAGTATGGTTTATCATACACTAATTGACGCGCGAGAGCACGTTAGTTTTGACGTCATCCATGACGTCTTCGTTGGTGACCGTGGAAGCGGCCATATTGGAAACACTGCAAAGTTTATGGAAAGTACCGACGAACATGACACGGCGATTAATTAAATTATGAACTTTTTTTCTGATAACTCAACAACCGTTTCTATATGCTAAAGAACTGCAGGTCTCCCGTAGGCAGTTGCTGTCAGAAGCATCTGCAGCTTAGGGACCGACCATTTGATATTCTGGGGGGGGCCCTGGTATTCTTGATGGAGACACAACATTTTATTTCACTGGCCTCTGGAAAAAATTTCTTTTTTTTTCACCTTGTGGGAGCTAATTTATTTTTTTTACAAACTAACTCAAACAGGTTATTTTTTTTTTGTTTTAATTTTATAGCTGAACTATCAGATCCTTGTTTACCTGACCTTAATATCCTTTTATTTTACCCACATCAGTATTTTTTTCACCTTTTTTTCTCACAAAAAGAACATGGTGCTGTCTTTAACCAGGCCAAGGGCATGGCTTAGCTTGCTTTTGCAAACCAGTGCCTGGAGCATGTTACTCTTTTCATCTAAGGTACAGATACAAACATCCCTGTATGAGTTTGGCAAAAAATTAGGCCTTAAATTAGGGATATTTTGGCCAAAATTTAGGGCTATTTTGGCAAAGTTTTAGGGCTAACATTAGGAATTTAATATTTTTGTTTCTATCCCAATATATGCCCAAACATGCTTTATTCGTACTTTAGAAAATTTGATAAATAGTTACTGATAGAGTCACATTATGCATGAATAGCAATTAATGAAATGGCTGAATCTTATGTGCCAAGAAGTTAAGAAAGGGGGGTCTGGGGGGCAACGCCCCCCAGAAGCTAAAGCAATTTCCCAATTTCAATGGCAATTTTAAGACTGGAAACAATAGAGAAAAACTAGGAATGATGATAAAAATAAGGGTTTTTATATTAGGACTTTTGCCTTTTAGAGTGTTTATTTTGCCATAATGATTTTGTCTCCCATAAGCTAGTGACTCTTTTGCAATTTAGTTTTAGTGGAAACATTTACTTAGTAATGTGGCAGATCAATAATACATGTATGTGAATGTTGTATAGGATGTTTTTGTAAATGTATGCACATGCGTGCCCGCTGGTGTAATTGTAGATAATTTTAAAATATTACTATAAATATGGGGATCTGGGGGGCGCAGCCCCCCCAGAAGCCAGAGACATTATAAAAACTCAATTCCAATGGAATTATCTGCAGACAATATTTTTTTTTTTTAATTTTGGGTGGAGACAGGTTATTTTTTTCTCTTACTTTTGAGGCCAGATTATTTTTTTGAACCCCCTTATGAGCCAGGTTATTTTTTTCTTGCATATCCAAAGACAGGAAATTTTTTTGATAAATATACCAGGCCCCCCCCCCAGAATATCAAATGGTCGGTCCCTTATGTATTTTGAAGGCGAGTTCTTTAACGAACCCCGAAAACTGGGGCAGTTTCGGAGAGCAGATTCATTTGAGCATCTGCTTCGATTTGATCAACTTTGTAAACATGGAGACATGCGGGCATGAAATGTAAGTTACATATTACTTAACACATATTTTTAAATGCACACAGACTATCAGTTTATGATCTTTGTTTATCACACAGTTTTTATGTTGCGAATAAACGTTAATACCCCGAAAACTGGTGCAACCATCATATTATGCACTAGGCGTTCTATCTGCGCCCTTAGTTTAAAAGAAAAAATATAAAAAAATAGAATATAAATAAATAAATAAATGAATAGGAAAAAAGAAAAAGAAATTCACATAAAAGCTTTCAAAATACTTGAAATATTTGATTTTGATAAAAAAAAGTAACCAATTCTTACAATGAAAACCATGATACGAGGGTCATCCAATAAGTCCTGCAAATAACAGATTTAGGCAAACGATAACCAAAAGCGAATCCGGCGGTCTTTATTCCTCTAATACATCTTCCCTTCTTTTAAGTTAACTCTTTCGAGGACTGTCATTATCTTGCAAATCCCGTTGCTAGGCAACAGAAGAATACTAACATTAGGGAGGCGGCGGTGGTTTCTAGTCGTCAGTCTAAGGTATCTTACCTTGGTGCATCTTACCTTGGTGCAAAAGACTTGTAAAATTTGAATTTTAACGAAAAATAATGCTGATGTTAATATACGGTACCAAAGTAAAGTCGTCAGTCAAGATATCTTTTCTGTTCCAATTAAAATCACTATGTCATTCGGGGAATATATCATATAAAATGAGTATTTCAAAAAGATGCGTTCATGATAATGGCAGTATTTCCTAAAGTGGCATGTATCTGTTATCAAAAAGTACTCGTGAGATGTTGACATAGAAGAAAATAAAGAGATACTAAAATGTGCCTTGTTTAGTATCAGCTGCAGCCTTCGGAAACCAGAGGGAAACGTCCAATGCCAGAAATTTGCTGAAATTCTGTAATATTCCTTTGTTGCCTAGCAACCACATTTTTTATTTGGTAACGTGAAAAGATAACTGTCTCTTATTTGAGTTCCTATATATAAAACAATAATCTTAAAACAGAAATCCTATAATTCGAAAGAATCATAATCGATTCTGCAGGAATTTTCTTCCCCTCACCTCTTGTAGAAGACGTCGTTTTATGTAAATTTACCGCAGGTATCGCCTACACCTTTGCATGCAAACCCGTCTTTTTTCCTAGGAAGGTTAATCACATGTATGATATTTAGCATATATGTGTATGTAATGCATGACCTTTTACTACCCTAGCTCTAATAATGAACAAGTTATGACGGCGTTTGCAAGACTTCTTGGATGACCCTCGTAGTGATATTAGATTATATTATAATAAGCTACTCATATACTTCTGCAATAAAACCCATAACGGGCATCAGTTTACTCTCATGCATTGGCATATGTGGGTACTGAGTATCTTTAACCCATTAATGCCTAGCGCTCCATAAATGGGATATAGGCAAACAGTGCAGACCCAGATCAGACGCCGCAAACGCGGCGTCTGATCAGGGTCTACACTTTTTGCATACAACAAATGGGTATTTTTTCTCTAAATAAAAGAAAAAAATCGAAAATAAACTAAACCTGACATCCCTTAAATGACAAAGGAACTAGTCCAATATATACAGATAGAAGAGTCCACTAGGCATTAATGGGTTAAGATGCTCAGAAACCTTTGAAGAAAGATGAAATATTATGTCATAATTACTATAATGGCCTAACACCGATTTTCGGAAGGTGATTGAAACCTTTGGTGCAACGGTAGTTACAACAATATATACGAGTTAACTATTTCACGGAAAACGTTGTGGCAAAGTTACTGGAAACAAATCAGAACGTTGTAGCACCGATGTAGCAATATTAACTGTGGATATGTCGGAATTCGTCACTACCAAGAGATACAGCTGACTCAAAGGTCGTTCCGTTGAAGGACTAAAGGTGAATTCGTACACTTTTAGGAGAAGCTAATCTTCTGTTTTCGTTTTAGCCTTTCTTTCGTCTCAGTAAAGAATCTCTTAAGGGAAAGAATTTGCTTCCTTAGTGGTTATATCGCCGAGAGAAGCAAATAGGCAGTCACAAAAATAGTCCCTTTTTGTTAAAATGGCAGAATTATAATAGAAAAAATTATTATTATATGAAGGACTGGTGTATCGATACAAATTTAAGAAAACATCAAAAGTAAAAAGTATGCAAAGACCAGGAACTGAAACAATCAAAATCCAAATCCAGCCCTCAAACCACAGTTGGAAACAACTAAGATTACAAATAATCAAGATACAGAGAACATATGGCCAACCGAGTGAGCAGCTTGTTCCCGAAAGGTGGCCACTCAGCAACCCAAACCGAACCAAAAATAATAAGAACATACATAAGGTAAAACATCACAAAAACTCTGACACCAAAAACAGGCAACAGAGAACCACAACAGAACTACCGCCTTGGAACGGTCAGTAATGAATTACTGGGGGGCTTAAATCGATTTTACAGGCCCAACCTCACCCTCAGTTTCTGAAGTGGTACAAAACATTTAGTTGGTTGTTCGGTTCGCATGATAACCCTCTAACTCGTCAATGAATCATCACGGTAAACACATAAATCAAATTTCAACACCACGAAGAAGCAAAGACGAGGACTCAACAGATACAACGGGCCGTCTGACAGGTGGAGATCCCTGGCCTGCCAAACAACCCCACTGGAAATCTGAAGCAAAAGAAGGTCACCAATTCAGCCCCGGTGGACCAAGCAACAGGCAAAAAAGGCTCCGGTCCAAACCTACTAAAATATATAGCTTTAACCTCTACGATTATTGCCTGTTGACGCGTGATCTTAGTCCATTGTTTAGAGATTATACAGCAAGTGTGCAGCTTTTTGTTTGTTTAGCAAATTAACAACTTCATTATGTCCCATTTAGAGACTGAAATATACAACTAACCTCATGAGTAGTTCAATGTTGGTTCCATTGATCATGTCGCTTGGACCTACTGGACCCGCTGTTAGAGAAGCCACGACTGCTTCTAATTCCGGGTAAGGCTCTACCTTGTCTGAAATATTTACAGTTCAAATATTTGTTATTGAAAAGTGACCATTGAATGTATAAGCATCTTTCAAAAGCGGAAAAGAAAAAACAACCCAGACTTACGTTTAATTTCAATGCCGTATGTCGAAAAGTCTGTCTGTCTGTCTGTCTGTCTGTCTGTGGCAATATATATATTGCAAATATACGTGCAAATTCTAAAACGAAACAGACTTTTTATGTCAGAGAGATAATATTGTATTTTGACATCTTTTGTTTGGAACAATATACAAGTATAGCTTGATGGTAGTATTTTGCAATAGAGCTGATGCCAGACTATTGCTCACATACACCTATGTTTAGGCCGGGTTATTATCTAGAATTGCGCTGGTATGTGTAAATGAGCCTCGACATGACAAAACCAACAAAGTGGCATGTGTGTCCAGCAAAGACTCGAATCAGCCTTGGCATCCGTCCAGTCTGATCAGAATCTTCGTTGTCCGCAAGGAGCTAGCGTAGACCCTTAGCTAGCCTTAAAGCAAAAACAACAATCAAAGACTCTGAATGGACTAGGCTGAACATGCCACTTGTTGGTTTTGTCGCGTCGCGGCTCAGTTATGCAGTCTACTTACGGTAAGGGTTTCCTGGTTGAACAGAGGTTGTCCAGAATGTATCTTTATATGGCTGTATCCCCATGGCTCTGGCAAATATAGAAGATACGCCCACTTTCCACTGATGGTCTCTTGCGAGGTAGTCGTCACTAACACGCGCCTGAAACAGGAATACTTCTTAAAGAGTTTTTATCTGTATGAGACCGGGGAATATTTTGGTACAATAGTCGTTTATCTGGACTACTGCACACCAGGATTCAGGCACCCAGTTTACAAATATATGTATCTTTAAAAGACATGTCTTTAATTGAAAGTACTAGGATGCCGATAACTTTATTCCACAATATATACAGATTCACGTGTCTAATGAAACATTGTTCCTTCACAAATTACAGCACTGATGACAACACCAGCTGGATTAGGCTCTGCACTATTTGCTATCATAAACATCGCATTTCAGAAGGAAAATGAACGGAAGAATGTACATGTATTGTTAAAACTAGCATGTAAAGGGTTAAGTAAAGGGCTGATTGGTTAGGGTCATTACAGTTCAGCGCAGCAATAAACATATGAAAGTTAGGCCAAAACAATCTGCTGAAGTACTGAAATGAGACGACGTACGCGTGCATTTGTCTAGTTTGCTTCTATATTGCACACTGACAAAAATACTTTTAAGAAATAACGAAATACCCTTCCTTCTTAAGAGCTCATATACTTATTTTACAAATACTGCTTTAATTTCTTGTTTTCCAGGGAAAATAGAGGGGCTAACATACATTAAAATTCCCTTTTCGAAAGTATCTATTTCTCGTCATTTACCTGTGTGACAACTGGCAGTTCCAGAGTCTGTAGGGCGTGTCTAGGATAGGACATACAATACTGGATTGTCTGGTTATTCTTTGCCGCTCCTGTAGCCATCTGTGTCAACCAGTCACGACCCAGAGTTAAGTTTGTTTCTAGAGCCGAAACGTCACGGCCCTGAACATACAGCCAATCCTGAAAATATAACTGCTTTAAACAGGGGAACTACCCTGATATAAAGTCTCACATGGTTTTTCTTTGAAATGCATATCATTGTCAGGTATATCTAATAGGACACAAAGGATGCTAAATGCACATGCGACTATTCAATACTCCAACTACATGTAGTAAGAGAGTACAGTGTTTGCACAAATGATGCAGGCATCATGAGAACTTCAATATGCGTCTAGTATGATTTGAAACAGAAAAGACGACTCTATTTGTACCATTAAGGTAGGGCTAGTATGAGCCGCCTCATCTGGATCTACGCTGTTTCCAAATTTAGCTATTTTCTTTGCTGGCGCACACAGAATTAAGGCGATTCTAGAAGACACATTTCCGCTTCACTTTCTGTTTGGTGCATGTTTGCTTTGTTGTTTATCTGCATTTTAAGACCTATTCAAACTTCGTTTTTCTCTTTTGGGCATGTTTTATGTTATTGCTTGTTTCATATTCATACCGCTTCAGCTACATGTACAAGTTCTCGTGCTTTTGTATTATATCTATTTTGCTCTTTGCATACATATCTTGACCTGATATATTTTGCTATTGTTCTACAGGTTATATGAAAACCGAGTCTATAGATACCTGTTCATACAGAAATAATCCCCAGTTTCTGGCTTGAGCGAGTAAATAGTTCCAAAACATCTGAAAATAATATGTAATCGATTTTATCAACTGTTTAAATGTAAGTTAATATTAAATTGATATATACAGTCAACACTGCTTATGTGGTCACCTCTATTAAGGGATCACCTGCCTTGAACAAAAATACAGTGCAAATGAACCTGCATTAAGGGTTCACCTGTCTTAAGCAGCCAATTTTTATCCTTCCCTTGGGTGACCCCTTAAGACAGGTTTGACTGTACATACGATTTAACTGCTGCAAACACTATATTTTTTTCACTCGCAGCTGAATAAGGTTCTTATTATATGAAGATTGTTTACCTATAATTATTCCTCTCGACTTGCGTTCTTTATCAATTGTGTAGGGAGAGAAATGTTTGAAAAAGGCTTATCATCTACTATTTTTTCATTCTCTTTAATTGTTAAAAACGCCGCCGAGACAATGTTTTTATGTTCACTCGAATGATTGTCTGAACTGTATCTTGTTTCCTTGTCAAAATTCTAATCTAGTCTATCGCAAAAAGTGTCATCACCAGGTTGGGTTAAAACTAAGCGAACGTATACGATAAACGAGACGTACTTCAAAAACTTAATGGAACACAATTTACATTAAATTCCAAACAAATTGTTCTGTCAGTCTCGGCGTTAACAGTTTTATATTTGTTAAAATGTCAATGAAGGCAACTCTGTTTATTTTTTTTTGTCACTTTTTTTTGGCCTTCCTTCTCTTGGGGGGTTACTCTGAAAAGAAAGAATTTGCCTCTCTAGGCGCAATTTTTTTCCTTTGAATTTAGTGATCCCAGTTTACATTGTAAAAGGGCCCCTTCGTCCATGGAAGTCCCAATTTGTTTCCCTTGGTACATATGTAGAAGTGAGAGAAAAAACATGGCTGTGTATCCATACACCTTAAATATATTCACTACCTGGTCATCAGGCACCGATCCTTTCTCACCCATAATAAATGTGAAGTTTCCTCCGTTCACTTTGGCATAAGGCGTTTGTTTGGACCTGAACAAGAAAGAAACTGAAAATCCAACCTGATAATTAACAGACAAAAGTAACGACCAGATATGCGAGATGATTCATTACACAAAGTTTTTAAATCAGTACGTATCAGTATTTCCACGTGAACAATATCTTCAATTCAGTGAACTCCCCCGCCGAAGTTGCATTGATTTGTTTATGGTTTATTTTAAGTTGCGTAAAATCTCGTTCATCGTTCAAATGGAGAACACTATATCCCTCCGCCTTCGGCGGGAGATAACAAAAGTGTTACCTCACTATATATTTAGTGCAACAGGCGCGCCTTTCTGTATAACTCTTTCAGAGTCGCTTATTGATTCTACGGGGCACCGTGAAATGCAGAAGAGTAAGACTGCATTGAAGGTTGGAAGACAATATTAAAGAGTTCAGTTGGCTGGACTTTATCAGCACAAAAATGGCAGCCGAAAAAAGGGTTAAGTGAGAAGGGATTAATGTAAAGTCATCTGTGGTGTTCCAAAAATCTTGCAAGGCATGATATTTAATAGAATAACCCCCCCCCCTAAAAAAAAATGGCAAAAGACTTAAAATCGGGACTTAGAAACAAATCCCGGCCTCCACCCACACGCCAACTGTAATGAAAACGCATTGAGATGTATGAATCTCAAAGTATATAGCTTAGTTTCCATTCTTCTCTAGGTTTTTTATCTTCTTTTTGTTCATCTGCAGTTCTCGCTACATAAATTGTCTGCTCCTTTCCAATGACTAGACTACTATGTTTTGGGGCCTATGTTGGCTGAGGTGACTCAGTTTTGTATGTTTTTTTTTTTGCTTGTGTGCGGTTGTCATAAACGTCAGGTATAAAGCCGTATCTACATGAATTATTATGACGAATTAAATGACAAAGAGAGAGATAATTCTTCATGGCTTATGTTTAATGCCTAGAGTTTGTGTTTATTTATTATTGCGATGTTCGTATGGCAGCCAGATTAGAGCTTGGCTGTTCTGGAAAACGAACCTGGCAGTTGAAAACGGAACAGACGAGCCTCGGCAGTTCAATGCTTTTTTTCAAGTCATATGTGTACTTTTTTTAACTACCCGAAAGGGTCCTTGATTTGGAAATAAAATCTATACTATTCTATTCTCTTCTATTCAATAGGTCAGGAGCCGGCCCGCTGATTTAGCGGTCGTTGGTTCGAGATCTGCCGGAGGCGTAATTCTTTCTAACCGAAAACGAGATACAATTGCATACAGACTTTAATTATCAGCCTCCCATTGTCCTGATATAGCTGAAGTGATCTTAAAAAGGGCGTAAAATTACAAGTCGCCCATCGATCTACCCATCTGCAAAGTGCCAGGGTCTTCGATGCATATCTGCACAATACATGTACATGGTCTTTCTACAAACCAAACAGGGAAGAGCGCAGGCATGATTTTGCACCGGAGTGTAAGTCTCGACTGACTTGGCTAAATAGCTATTTTTAACTGTTTTGTTTTGTTTTGTTTAAATTTTGCTGCAAGTTATCAATTGTCTCTACTTATGATATTACTATGTAACTTACCAATATCTGTTATGTGCTGCAATTGGCCATTGAGTTATCTCACTGACGTACCTAGAAATTTTTTTAAAAAACTACCGTAAAAATTCTAAGTATTCTGACAGAATACTAGAGCAAACAGTGCGGACCCAGATCAGACTGCCCATAAAGGGGCTATACACTGTTTGCCATTCTCTGTATATCTTCTGGACGTATTGCTGCATTGCGAAACCAAACTGTACCGCCTTAAAGACAATTTCAGTAATTACACGTACAAAAGGTTTCCAAATTTTTGGCATGTTCATGAGTACTAAATAAATGTAGAATATTTTAATATGCGCATAAAATGTGATGCCTCCGATCTCGAAAAGCAGTCCCTGTCATTTATAAACTTGGTTTCGAGAGAGACAAGCATGTGAGCCGCGGCACGACGAAACCAACAAAGTGGTTGTGCGCCCAGCGCAGACTCAGATCAGCCTGGGCATCCGCCCAGTCTGATCAGAGTCTTCGCTGTCCGCATGGACGTAGCTTAGACCCTTAGCTACTCATCAAGCGCTCAGGGAAGAGTCTAATCCAACTGGGATGACCAGGCTGATCTGAGTCTACGCTGGGCGCATAACCACTTTGTTGGTTTTCTCGTGTCGCGGCTCATGTACACATAGCACTTGATTAAAATTACCGAAATGGGTGATTTTAGTTTTGATAATGAATTCCTGATTTGTGAATAAAAGACAATTTACAAACACTCCGTTAAGTCCATTATTATTAGTTATGACAGTACTGGTCAAAAATCTTACTTTATTCCATCAGGAAATACACTGCTCATTGGAGTCCAGGTCAGAACTGCCCCGCTTGCGTCTTTCGGGTACCACCAGGAATCAAGCTGCAGATATCTGTGAATTTATTAGAATGTCTTTATTGAAATCATTCATATCGTCAGCTGTCTATAAATACGCCAATAAGATCAAAAGGAAAAAGATTTATATGTCATTCAAATAAAACTGCGTTTGTCTACAAATATGTTCTTTACCCTTTCAGGTTGACAAATCACTCATTACTCTGCACGTATCTGAAAATCAGAAATTTAACCAACTCAAACCAACAAACCGAAATATATATCTCTGCCAGCACAACTCAGTTCGAGAATAAAGTGTATGAATTATAGGGCCCTAAAGGAGCAGATATTACCAAACTGTTTTGCCATTTTTACCTTGAAAGATAACAGTGTGGCACACGTAGCTTCTTTGGGCAATAAAGCCCTGCAAAAATGGTGACTTTATTTTTTTAAGAACAGAGTTTGCTCTTAGGTGAAGAAATTATTTTCTTTCAAAGCTGCCCTTAATGAAACGAGAGGATATTTGAAAAGCCACACTTAAATGTGTACTTATTCACCTTAATTAAGAAAACATGATTATATGTCTTACTTATATGGTGCCATATTGTCATTAGCTAAAACAGCATTATATGTCTTACTTATATGGTTTCATATTGTCATTAGCTAAAACAGCATTATATGTCTTACTTATATGGTTTCATATTGTCATTAGCTAAAACAGCTTTATTATATGGCTTACTTGTATGGTATCGTATTATCAATAGCTAAAACAGCAGTTATTTGGCTTACTAATATGATATCATATTGTCATAAGCTACTGTACATGTAAAACAGTATTATACGCTCGGTATTACTTATATGGTACCCCATTGTCATCAGCATATTTCTTCACATCCAACATTGTTTCTTCAAACGTCTTTTTTTCTTCTGGGTGATAGTAGTAATAGGCACCTGTATATGGAAATATGAGAATGTGGTTTACTGCCGTTTCCTATTGATAGGTTTGAAATTACCTACTCACTGCAAACATTTGACACAATGAAAACTACTGTTGCAACGGTAATTTCCCCAGCAGTGACTAAAATATTCCTGCCGGCGACTGACTACCCTTGTAGCGATCTGTTTTGTTGCATGTCGCGATTTTACCAATATGACGAAGCCCTCTGTGTTTGTCCAATGTATATTGTAGTTCTCTCTCTCTCTCTCTGTGCGTGTGTGTGTTATCACACTGTTAGAGATCTTTATTATTTTAAACCTTAAAGCGCCTAAAAGCTGATGACAACATTTACGTTTACGTTTGCAGAATTTCAGTTATTGGTTCGTCAAGACTAGAGGGCTGACAATGTAGATCTTAATGAGGTGGCTCATCATGATTAGACTCATCTGGATATACATTATTTTACAATTAAAACTATTTAAATTTTGGCGCTTTAAGTGTTAAAGAGTCACGTCTCTCTTTCTTTCAGTGTTATGGCTGGGTTATGCTGAAGTGAGTGTGGCATATCCGGGATATCTTTATCATGTAGTAAGCATGGATATCTGCCGACAGGAGTACTGAAAGATCTCATTATGAGCAATATGGTTCTGCGATGTGTCTTTCTTCTTTTCGGCTTATATGAAAGCATAAGATACCAAGACAGTGTCGGCATTAACAATGTAAATTAATTAATGAATTAATTAATTAGTCAATTAATTAACGAATGAATGAATGAATAAACTAATTAAAAAGTAATTAATAAATTAATTAGTAATGGAATAATTTATCACTTTAATGAATGAATGAATGAATTTAAGTCAATAAACTAAAACAGAAATAAAAACGTAACGAATCAATTAATTTTATACAGGCAATTTTAAACGGGTAAAATGATAAAAGCTATTTTCTACTTGCCATTGTCTGTCCAGTAGCCTAAATAGCTTAAGCTCAAGTCGGCCTGATTTTTTTCCTTTCTCTCCATCACGTTTCTCAATCCAAATTGTTTGCGCAGTATGAATCCCCAAGATTCGAAAGCCTGAAATATTGTTTTTGTTTTTTTTCATACTGGCAGACTTTTAAATAACAATATACAGTGATAACAAGTCGGTCCTTCTTTATAGCTTTGTATTACTTATGTTTATTTTCTTCTTTTTTCAATAAAAATTGAAACCGTGAAAACCTATATGAAATTGTTTTCTTCTTTCCCAAACATCTGTAAGAAAATAATACCAATTAATCAATATTGGGAAGCCTTTTTTTTTCAGATATTCGAATTGATTTTATATAAAGTCATTAACGATCTGTATACCACAGAAATAGTTCCATAAAACATTATAAAACGGCGCAAAGAACATTCTAAAATCATATAAAATTCGTCTTCCACATAGATACAATTATGAGCCTTTTTATTATAAGCCAATATTATGATTCTGGGTGGGTAGAGCGGGCCTAGACAGTTCTTTAAGTTTTTAAAGTATCCCTGCTTTGCACCCCCCCCCCCCCCGCCCCCAAGTTTGACCATTGGTCAAACGTCTATTTGCCGTGACATGACAAAACAAAGCTGCATGTGCGCACAGCAAAGATCCAATAACCCCTTATATCTTCATTTTGTGTGCAGATATCCTAGCACTGAAAGTTAGAAAAAAATGAACAAATAAAAGGCATAAAAATAGGGAACAGTTTCTTTTTTGGATACGCAGACGATACAGGGTTAACCTTTGATGGTTTATTTGAATAGGTCTTAAAAAACAGTCAGGACACTATTAAAACAAAGTACAAACAAGTATGGGGTAAAAGCTCATTTAAGCTAATGGGTATTGATTTTTCTGTAAATTTTGAAAGTATACTGAAAACAGTGAGAGGATAAGCACATTGAAAAAGCAACTGTTAGTTTGGAAACGTCGTAATTTGACCCCTTTAGGAAGGATAACTGTGATTAAATCCCTTTTATTACCAAAGTTAAATCATTTATTTCTGACTCTTCCAAACCTAAATCATGAAATGTTAAAAACGCTTTATAATTTATTTCAAGAATTTGTATGGAATGGGCCCTCCACGTGTAAAAGAACAGGTATTTCTAAGCAATTATACTGATGGAGGTTTAAAAATCATAGACATTTTATAAATTCCAAGATGCATTGAAACTAACTTGGATTAGGAGAGTTTTAACTGATGATTGTAGAAACTGGCAACAATTTATTAATATGAAACTTAATATGTCAGATTGTCTTTTTTTTGAAGACGACATGACAAAACAAACAAGGAAGCATGTGCGCACAGAAAGGACTCATATCATCCTGGACATCAGCCCAGTCTGATCAGAGTCTTCGCTGTCCGCATAGAGCTAGCTTAGTCCTTTGGCTACCTTTTCAGTTCAAAGCGAAAAATCTGATCATATTGGGCGGCTGCCAAGGCTGATCTGAGTCTTTGCCGGGCGCACATGCCATTTGCTGTTGTTGTTTTTTTTTTCATGTCGCGGCTCAAAATTTTACCTGATTGATACCCCTGTCATACATTAGTAGTGTACTGTAGCTGAAGTTAACAGGTATCTCATTCACACCGCTCATTATACCCCACACCACGTGACCCCCTTGTTTCTTGTCATGCCAGAGCGAGGCTGCCATGAAATTATTGTAGGGAGAGATAACTACAGAGTTACCATCCGGGTTGAACAGTGCTAACGGCCCTCCTTCTATGCCATCATTTATGTGCTCCGTCTTGCTATCAAAACTGAAACATAATCCACGTTTGTTAAGGCTTTCGTTCCGGTTGACCGTCCCAAGGCGGTACTTTCGTTGCGGTTGCATTTGTTTTATGTTCGGTGCTGTTTAATTTATTGTGTTCTCATTTTAACCCTTCTATAATAAAAATAGAAAATAGGTAAAAATAGTTGTCGATAAACACCGTTTTCTACCGTTGTCAGCTTCGATAAAGTGTAAAGGCGACTGTGTACACTCTCAGGGGAAGCAATTCTACCATTTTCCGTTCGTCGTTCTATAATTTGGTCAACTCTCAAAGGAAAGAATTTGCTCCCATAGGAGCAAATTCTTTCCTTTCAGAGTAGATCCCTTTTGGAAAGGCTGTGTCCGCCAGGGAAGCAAACTGAAAGTCATGAAAGTTGCTTCCCTTTGTAAACAGTGGCTAAAACATGGATGTGTTCTCAAAGTCATAATACAAAGTTTAGCAACGCAAGAATACGATGTTTAGCGGAGTTTGCCGGAATGTTCCGATTTGCTGGCATTTGTCATTAAGGATTTAAAAATTGCAATAAAATGAAAATGTAACACAGAAATACATACGTTGCCATTTGTTTATCTCCATCACCGAACATTGCTCCTCCATATGACAGGAAGCCTAATTTTTCGTCCGCGTCTTTCACTTGGAAACATGGAAATCCTGACACAGTTTCGTCGAAAGTTGCATCGCTCTTCCGGGTATCCGTGGCACCAACTGGAAACGTCTAAAATTTATGTTTTGAAAAATATTAGTACAATTATATATTCAGGGTTTGCAAAACTTCCATCGACTATTCCATGACTTGCTGAACATTTAATGTTTAAAGGTAGGTTCCTGTACTTTGGAATGCATCATAATGTTGATGATTTTTTATCCAAGTTGTTGGAAAGCACTTATAAAGAGGAAATGAATAAGTTTCACTAAAAAGTGTAAATCAAAATATCGTAGAAAAGTCGTTTTGCAAGGGATTTCCTAACTCTGCTTCGCACACCAGTTAGCGCTATTTTTAGTTCGCGCCAAAAATAGATAACATAGCAGACGTCATGCTGCATTGCATTTCGGGATAGTTCTAACCCATCGGTCATGCCAGGACCTCTGGAAGAGCTCACGGCAAGAGAAAATTAACCGTTGGCAAATGACATCAGAAACTGCGGACCTGTAGACATATATACATATTTATTTTTAGAACTGGAATTCCATCAAAAGAAAATAAACCAAAGGGAAAACGACTATTTTCTACAACATCTGACGATTTTTTCAGTAGCAACAGTTTCAGAAAAATAAGAGAATTCAATACTACCCAGAAAAAAACAAAATTATTTTGTGAACATAATTGTTATCGCTAGTCCAGGAACCTATCTTTAAATGACGCACTGCTGTATGTTTTCATGTTGGCTTGTAATGTAGGAAACAATATCACAGTATCCGAACGCACTGTACCATCTCTTCCGGTTTTCATAGTGTTGAATCGAGAGTACAAAATTCGCTTATAACCAGTAGCCGGAAATCATTATGTTTTGAGTTTTTATTTGGAATCTGTTGCGTCCTTTATAGTTATTCAGCTTCGAAAATGTAAAGAGGTAAGTTTAATATAATTTTCTCTTCGGTCTTTTACTTTATTGCCCTGTACAATGAAAAACTCCTTGCCGTCGCTGATTTTTTTTCCAAATAGCTTAATTTAACACGAGATTGTGTCGTGCAAAACCTAGCTATCATTCTTTTATCAAAACTAACAAACTTTAGATTGATAACGCCTTCCGTTTATTCTAAAGATTTTTTATAAAACATGTAAGAAAATGCTCAAAATGGTTTAAGAATCATGCCAAGGGCGATTTGAATACTGTACCAATTTCTACCCACCCATACACGACATTGTACAGGGTAATAAAGTAAAAGACCGAAGAGCAAATTATATTAAACTTACCTCTTTACATTTTCGAAGCTGAATAGATATAAATGACGCAGCAGATTCCAGATAAAATCTCAAAACATAATGATTTCCGACTACTGGTTATAAGCGAACGTTTGTACTCTCGATTCAACGCTATGAAAACCGGAAGAGATTGTACATGTAGTTCGGATACTGTGAATATGATATAGATAACAAACAACTGGACCGTTTAGGAGTTTATTCAACTTCCAGTTAGTATTGCTTTGAAGTAAACGATTTGACTGTCTACTTTGTGAAAATGGATGCAATCAGCATTTGAATTATTTCCAGCTTAGAAGCAGAGACTCTTAGGGTGCAATATGGAAAAATGGCAATTTTGGCGCCTAATAGGCAGGCACATTCAAAGTGTTTCACCAATAAATACTTATGAAATGCCCTGTGTCGAAAATTTTACATTAGCTTCTGACACCTTTGAAGTGGTATATATTGTCACACTTTTTATAAAGCCGTCAGTGTGTAATTTACTTCTTGAAGATCTAGTAAACCGATTTTGCCTTAGGCCTATTTGATTTTAACGAGCCCCAACATTTTTTCTATCAAAAACATTAATATTTCAAAAACAAGGTTTATACAACACTGGCCTTACAGTAAAGCCAGAGAAAATTTTGTAACTGTCGATAATCCAAGTCGTTGCAGTCTAATAGCACAGGGTGCGTTCGGCATAATTACTTGGGTAAATCCGAACAATATCTGTGTTGTACAAATTTTGTATAAACATGATAATCCACATAATGTTATAGCGGGTGAAAGGTAAAAAATAAAACAACACCAATAAATCAGGATATTTTAGTGTTTAGTGTGAATAAACGAAAACGTTAACACCCGATATCATTAATCTACGCAACCTTTAGGGCACGGCGGTTAAGGTAGAAATACTCTCTGTGAAAACAAATCACTTTTATATAAACCATTACTAATCTGCATCAAAACAGGATGCACCGAAAGCAAATTGAACTATTATAATATAAATCTATAAATTGAACTACAATAAAACATGTTTAATCTAAACTGACATACCTGCGTAAACAGCACTCTTGAGCTGTAAACACTGCCGCTGAAGAGCCGGATAGCAGCAACCACTGACGTATTAGTGTTACCAAGCGTGTACGTAAACTGCGTCTCCTGCCATTGCTCGCTGACGTCACCACCAGATACCTTTCTTACGTTCTTTAGTATGAGTGGATATTGTGAACTGTCGGTGGACCAGGTCTTACCATAACCATTGAAGAATGTGGGTCCGCTTTTTAGCCACGTCTTCCCATTGACGGACAAGGAATATGAGCTGTCATTGTTTATTTTGAATTCAAATTCTTCTCCTGCAGTTACTGCAAAATGACAGGAAATATGACTAGTAGGTTTTGGATACTTATGCAATCCAAATTAATTTAGTTTTCCAAATATATTCAGTATTCCCAGGTTTGCAAAAATAAATAATCAACAAATGAGTCTCAGTAACTAGAACAAGATAAATAGTCGTAAACATGACGGTAGAATCTAAACACTTGCATGTATATATATATATGTGTGTGTGTGTGTGTGTGTGTGTGTGTGCGTGTGCGTGTGTGTATGTACATATATGTATGTATGCATGCACACAGATACACATACATGTACATCCTCGACTGTTCACGTATGCCTTTACATAGTACACACACACGTGCGAACCATGTACTTACACGTACGAATGCATGTATGTACGTACGTATGTATGTATGTACGTGTACGTTTTAAATTAAATCAAACTTTCATGTATCCTTGTAGAAATGAAAGGCGAGTGATAAACAAGAGAAACTCTCTCTCTCTCTCTCTTAATACCTTTCTTTAAACGTATCCTATTGATATCAATTTAGTACACTGAGAGCAAAATTAATTCAGTTACTTCGGGCCGATGAGAAAATGTTCGACATGAAGTTGAGGATGAACCAGTTCAACGGCAATAGCTTGGTCAGCATTATAAGTATCTTTCATTGGTGTGTGGTGCTGTTAAAAATCCGTCTCGAGGAGCACTGTTCGGCATTACGAGGCTTGCAGAGTGATGCCAAATAGCGATCCCGAGTGACGGGTTTTTCCTTCCGCACCTATCCCATAGCCTTGCGAGGTCGTTCATTACAGTCGTGATAAATTACTTTTTTCTTGCACACCTTTTGGTTTTCAAGGAATCACATGTTAAATTGCACAATTTTAGCGCTTCAGATGTTTCTAGTATGTCTGGAAAGAAGCCAACGCTTTCAATGATATGATTGACGTTCGGTTCTTTACGGCAATGCTCGACGTGGCATAAGCTGCCTTATTTTTTCGTCTTCTTGACGTCATCATCTGAAACACCTACGTCAGTTGACACCTCAGGTAGCGAGCCCCTATACAACCGATGCATTGACTACGCGTGATTTTTTATCCAAATACAAATACAAGTAAAACTTTTATTAATAGCCGGGCATGTTATAACTGAATATGTATATATGTGTATAGCTATTTACTGACTCACAAACATGACAATATAACTCATCCCGTCCTGAGTGAAGTACAATAGGTGAGATAGATAGAATCTATCATTGGTGGCAAGCGGGAATAAGGAGACCAACCTATGGGTCTACCGTTCAAGTGGAAAACGAGGCTCTGCCGAGTTTCCCACTTGAACGGCAGAACCAAGGGTTGGGATCCCATCCTTATCTCCTCTGGACACCTATGATTGTTTATTTTTCTCACCTACGAATATACAAAAGATTATTTGGCTGACTTAAGAAGTCATAAGTCTAACATGATCACTTCAGCTTTGAAATCGAACAAAGCCAAAGAACTGGTACAATAGCTGTTAAGCTAGAAGAAAATTATTGAATGACACTTATTATGTAAAATAAATGTTTCTAAATCCTGTCAGGGAAGCCATTGAGCAAAGAAATTCGAACGAATTCCCGTGAAACTTATCCCACGCGAGCTTATGGCTAGACGTGTTGGATAAGATTTGCTACTGTCTGAAAACACACGGATGCTTATTCTGTTCGTTGTGGTAGGTGAGAAAAGATTGTAAATACAGGTGAAACACGCTGATATCCTTATTTGGTGTGCAAGAATAGATTTGAATTTACAGATGAAACACGTGGATATCCTTATCTGGCACGCAAGAAAATGAAATATGGTTCATACTGTGGACCTTGGTCAGTTCAATAAACATGTAGTCAATTTAAGGTGAATGTGTATTCTTTCTGGGAAAGCAACTCTGCCTTTTTCAGTTTGCCTCCCTTCCTAATTTTGGTCAACTCTTAACGGAATTACTTTCCTTCCCTAGGAACAAATTCTTTTAAGAGTAAATCCCCTATTGGAAAAATGTATCATTGCATGTATATACGATATATACACATCATATTGACTTCATACTATAGTTGACAAACAAACTGTCGATTTAGCAGTAAAAGAGTTATACATGATCGTATGTTAATTGTACTGACAAAAGGTAGAAACTATTTACTGACTCCTATTTCACTGACAGACGACTGTGGGACTGATATTCACTGTACTGACCACAGATGTACTGACTAGAGGTAATCTTCTGTGCTGACTTAGATGTCTATTATGCTGACCAGTTGTCTACTGTACTGGCCAGATGTCTAATGTACTGACTAAATGTAAATTTTACTGCTCGCGGTCTGTTGTGCTGACCAGAGATGTCTCTTGTACACACCAGTAGTCTGCTGTACTGACCAGATGTATATTGTACTGATCAAGGTGTATTGTGCTGACAAGATTTCTATTGTACTGATCAATGTCTATTGTACTGGCCAGGTGTCTATTGTACTGCTCCATGTCTATTGTGCTGACCAGAGATGTCTATTGTACAGACCAGGCATGCCTATTGCACTGACAAGTTGTCTGCTGTACTGACCAGATGTATATTGTACTGATCACGGTGTATTGAGCTGACAAGATTTCTATTGTACTGATCAATGTCTATTGTACTGGCCAGGTGTCTATTGTACTGCTCCATGTCTATTGTGCTGACCAGAGATGTCTATTGTACAGACCAGGCATGCCTATTGCACTGACCAGTTGTCTGCTGTACTGACCAGATGTATATTGTACTGATCAAGGTGTATTGTGCTGACAAGATTTCTATTGTACTGATCAATGTCTATTGTACTGGCCAGGTGTCTATTGTACTGCTCCATGTCTATTGTGCTGACCAGAGATGTCTATTGTACAGACCAGGCATGCCTATTGCACTGACAAGTTGTCTGCTGTACTGACCAGATGTATATTGTACTGATCAAGGTGTATTGTGCTGACAAGATTTCTATTGTACTGATCAATGTCTATTGTACTGGCCAGGTGTCTATTGTACTGCTCCATGTCTATTGTGCTGACCAGAGATGTCTATTGTACAGACCAGGCATGCCTATTGCACTGACCAGTAGTCTGCTGTACTGACGAGATGTATATTGTACTGATCAAGGTGTATTGTGCTGACAAGATTTCTATTGTACTGATCAATGTCTATTGTACTGGCCAGGTGTCTATTGTACTGCTCCATGTCTATTGTGCTGACCAGAGATGTCTATTGTACAGACCAGGCATGCCTATTGCACTGACAAGTTGTCTGCTGCACTGACCAGATCTCTATTGGACTGTTAAAGATCTATTGTTCTGATCAGATGTTTATTGTGCTGATCTAGGTCTGCATACAACGTGCGGGTCTTGAATACTGTAAACGAACGCAGGTAATGAATGCCAGCCATTGACATACGTACACATACTATGAAAGTGTTGTTTTGGATGATTCGTTATGTGTGCCCTGACCAGGCTGTACATAAGCTAATTTGGGCATTCAAATTTCTCTGCCTTAGTTCTGGTTTTCTTACATTGCAGCTCACTGTTTGGTAAACTGAACCAAGCCCTAAGAGCAGAAATTTCAGAGCTAATGATAATAAAAGTAATCTAGTGGAATTTACTGTTGATGTATTTAAATCTTTATAAAAGTGTTATTAAATGAAACATACCACATAAAATAGGAATTAAATAACAAACAAAACGCATTAACTTTTCCATAATTAACCATTACTGTTACAAGACTCGCGTCAAGTCATTTGTTAAATTTTAAATAACAATTATCGAAGCAATATTCCATCCATACTGTAATCTTCCGGTATTTCTGCAGTCTAGTAAAGCCACTAAGATTACATATTTACTGCATCAAGAAGTGACATTTACTGTAATCCATCACACTAAGCAATATTTAGCCTTTTGATAGAAGATAAAAAAAAGTTTTAACTATGCAACAAGTGACCGAGACTCCAATTTTAAGATGGTTCTAATGTATATTCACTTGACGGTAGAAAATGATAGTTAGAGATCTTTTTCTACTAGTAAAGAAAGAGATCAGCACCCGGTTGTTCAAAATTAACGATGTCGTTAGTTAACGTTTCGTTGATATTTAAAACGTTAATATTTCAAGTACGACAATATTTTTGGTTGAAAAAATGTGCAAAGCTTCTCACATTTTCTCAACAAAAAATAGCAGTGTATTTGGTGATAAAGTCATAAAACACTTAACGAGTTGATCTCTTAGCGAGCTCGTTAGGCAAACGATGCTTTGAACAACTGGGCCCTGGTATCCATCAGGTTAAAATATTTATTTAATGGCACTAGCTAATGTTTTCAAATTTCAAGATGGCTAGCATGGCACATCCAGCTGTGAACCAATCTTGAGAGCTTCTGCTTACCGATTACAGCGACATTTGGCTGGAATATAAGTTTTAATGCAAACTGCTCACTTTACCAAGACAAACCCAGCAGGCACACGGAGTTGAATCAACCTTGAATCAGCCTTGATTCAATGTCGTGACATTGAATCAAGGTTGATTCAATGTTGATTCAACTTTGTGTGCCCAGTGGGAAACATTGCACATCTTCACGATAAGATTTTCTTTCAAGTTGGGCGACGAAGTAAATCAGGCTTTCAGCTAGTCTATTGTAATGGATTATCAAAAATATCAAATTTTACAACATTAAAGTGATATCTTAAATGACACAGATTTTTTATCAAACAACTATAGTGAGCCACAACACTTGTTACTGCTCCTGTCGCATGCGAAAACAGCGAAGACTAAGATTCTTACAAATATATTTAATAATTAACTATGGATCTTAAACAATCTTCAATCTAGCTAAAAGCAAAAACTCTGATCAGTCTCCGCTGTTGGACTGGGCTGATCTGAGTTTGGATTTTCCGCAAGTGGCGAAGGGACCTTTTCTTAAATGTGACCCTCATTTTAAACTTTGCTGACGAGGACGATATCTTTAGACTTCATTCTTCCACCTAGCCTTGTTTACCGTCCATAATGTAACCAGAATAAAAAAAGACACTCCTTCATCAGGACGCTATTCCCTAGCTTAACACAGTAACTGAAAATTCTGAACACTCAGCAGCAGAAATAGGGGAACCTGTCAGGGGGTTCCCATCTCTAATAGCCTGTCGGAAGAAACTGGACTTGTAAATGTCAGCCCCAGCCAATGGGGTTTGCAATGCCAGAGAATGATGCGTCCTGGTAAGCCTGCTTGGCGGAACGAGGTCATTTGTGGGTATACTGGCTGCACCCTCCAGACCTTTGTAAACCGTTATGTGTCTGCTATCTTTCCTCCTCTTTTTTAGCGGTTCCGCGGGTGGGTAAGCAGCCTAGCAAATGAGATTCTTCTTATACAAAGAGTCTCAGTAAAAGAGAGATTCCTATTTTCGCGCTTGAGTGATTTCTTTGTTTCTTAGGGCAACTTTTATATGTTTTATTATCTGAGCTGCAACACGATAAACCAACAAAGAGACCATATCCAACAATGGATCCGGTGGCAGATTTATCGAAAGACAGGGGAATTAACCTACTAGACAGGTAGCTTACCAGTGGCCGGCAGAATTACCTTACTTACCTACTTCATACCTGTTAAATTTCCAATACATAAATTGTCTTTCAAGGGTTAAATTTCTAAAATCTTTCATACTGCGCATTAGGAAATTTGCTCCATTTTAATAACCCTAGAAATTTACATTTCAGATACAATTTGGCACTATTTTCCTTATTTCTGCTTGAAAAAGAAATATTGTAAGTTCAGGCGGTTCGTGCGCGTATAGACATACATTTCAGAGCCAAAATAATACAGATGATCTGTTTTGTTTTTTTAAAAATACGTTGGTTTTAACAGGGACTGCACTATTTAATATGAATATTCTGCAGGATGGTTTGATCTTGTACATGAAGCATGTTAACTATTTACGCAAGTGAACAAACATTATAAATAGTAAAGACTCTAATCAGGCTACGCAACCACGTGCATCAAAGTGCTGTAGTCTATGTAGTCTTAACTATTTACGGGATCGTCCCAGTAGTATTTGACAGACAGCACAGACTCTCATCAGCCTAAGCAACCATGTGTATCGATGTACTAAAGTTTAATCAGAGACTTAACTAACTATTTACGCCGGTGACCTAACAACTCGCTGTAAATAGTAAAGACTCTCATCAGCCTTCGCAACCATGTGCATCAAAGTGCTGAAGACTGATCAGAGTCTAAACTATTTACGCGAGTGACCCTTAACATATGGCAAGTAGCAAAGACTCTGATCAGCCAAGTGCATCTAAGTGCGTAGTATAATCAGTCTTCATAACTTCGCAAGCGATCCAAACAAAACTGGTAAATAGCTAAGCCTTTGATCAGCCTTCGCATCTACACACTGTAGTCTGATCACGGTTTTAAGAGTTTGCATAAATTATGACTCGTCACAATATCTTAATCATGCTGATCAGAAGGAAGAACCCAGTTAAGAGCTCTGGGCAAAAATGAATTTAATATGTCAGCTGTTAGTGACCGCGAAGTGTTACCGCATGAACGCTCAAAAATTATAACTACTACACGTGTCTTATCACATTTAACCTTAAGAATGTATTTTCCGAATGTGAAAAGGCAAGCTTGAGCAAGGGAAGTTCGAGTCAAAATAAAAAAAAAGGGGGCAAAAAAATAGAGCGCCACCCTACGATGATGACCGCATGCGCGGTACCGTCTGTACGCTCAACAAATAAGTATCCTTTATCTTATTTAATTTGTTTTCCGTTAAAGAAGTCCTTTTACTTTCATCACTGCCATTAACTTCTCGACTAGTTTCTCACGCTTGCGAACCTTTGTTTTTTGGGGGTTTTTTTGCCCAGTTCAGCCAGTTTTAAAGAACACACGACAGCATTTGGCCACTTTTGGGATCAGTTGATTGTTCATGCAAACATAGAGAGCCCTGACGAGACTGCGCCAACTGTATCTTGCTACATTTTGTTTTATGCCACCTGCGAATGGCCTGAGAGAAGTTTCATAATGAAGTTTTGTTGAGTTGGTAATTACGAAGGATTGGTTTGGGTAATTACAAATATGTGATAAAATATGATTTCTGAACGCAATGATTTATACAGGAAATCTAGAAAATGAATAATAATCTTAATAGCAATCTAACTGCAATTTCATTTTTTGTGTATATTCTCATCTTGACACTATCGGTTAACAATTTGTTTATTCAGTGATAAGGACACGCGCTGTTTTACTGCCCTTATTCTGTTATGTGGCTGTCACACAGTGACGTATAGCATCAACGTATACCGACGTATGAGAAATTTAGCAAACACGCTGGTGTACGTTGAATAAGTTTGGGGTACGTTATGAACAAGTTACGAGCACGCTCAAATACGTTGGTATAAGTTGTTGTACGTCGAATACAGCCCAAAATTTTGTGCATGCATAAAATTCTCAGCGTACACCGACGCATTGTTTATAAGTTAGTCATACTTGTTTGGTATGTTTCTCATACTCGGCTTTGTGGAGTAGACCTCTTACACACGTACAGACACTCTCGCGCACACACGCATATACACACCGGTCTCCTTATATACTCTTAATATACTCTTGATCACATACTTTTGATCATATTGTACATGCTGCAGGCTTTCATATAGTTGTTATACCTATCTGGCACTTTAGTTGTACTTTGTAGAGTAGGCTTCTTAGTTAAACACATGTGGAAAGTAATTATACTGTGCATTCTTTAGGTTTGCTTACATACCTGTGCAGTCACTAAGTGCTTGCATATTCGTTGAGTTTACACGCATTTTAATCTAGTAGTCACCAGCTTGTATATACATTGTATTTGCGCGCACTAAGACTTGTTTTTATACATATATAGGTTACAGGTTTGCCTATACGTACATACACGCTTACATACATCGTACAAACAGATACACACATGTATACATATATGGAAATCATACACATAAGAAATAATATAGACAGCATCACGTCAATATGTATGTCTTTACACATACTTTGATCTGAGCACGGCGTGCATACATACATACATACATATATACAAACATACGTACGTACGTAGTACGAGTGCACGTGCGTACGTACGAGTGTGCATACATACATATATACATACATACATACATACATGCAAATACTGCAGTCGAATGTATAAATTATTAGATAAAAGTAAAATTGTACAGTTGTAAATAAAAATTTACACGATATGTGAAAAAATATGGTGTCGGAAGGGGAGGAGGAGCCGACAAAAAAAAAAAAAAAAAAAAAAAAAAAAATAAGTTAGTCATAAGTTTGGTGTACGCAACAGGTAAGTTATGCGTACGTTCATGCACGTAACTTGTAAGTTAATCATACGTTGACATACGTCGGCAGCCAGCAGGTCCATTGTGTAGCGTACGCGTAACTTATTTCTAACTTATGGGTAACTTACCTGTCACTTATACCGAACGTATCTAGAACGTATCCAACATATGCCTGACGACCTTAGAACTTATTCAACGTGTCACGAACGCACTGAGCGTATTTAGGTAACATATCCGCCAGCGCCCTGGGCTTCAGCTATATATATTGGATACAGATCAGCAATTCATCACTTTTAAATAAGGAATCTTCTTGGACCGCTTCTGCTTGTCGTTTTGGGGCTTGAGAGGGGGTTAATACTTCAGATGCCACCACGGATACCACTAAAGAGGCATTGGAGTCAGCGCGAGAGGGAGGTTGGCTACCATCGTAGGCACGGCAGTCGGGTGGTGATTGGGACGACGGTAGGCATGCGGGTGGTCAGCTACTACCTGCAAAGTTCTCTAATTTTTGTTCTTTGGGCATGTCCATCGATCAACGCCCACTACTATAAAAAGTGTTGTAGAGGGCCGTCGCTTTACATCTGATCGTCGAAGCACGCTCCAACACGCTATACATAAGGTCGGCGTAAGTTAGACTAACGTTGTGCATGCGTTCGGCATAAGACAAGAACGCTACAGATACGCTGGGAACACGCTGTTATACGCTTGTATAAGTTATGTGTACGCCAGGGATAAGTTGTGAATAAGTTATTTATACGTTTCAGTACGCTATGTGTGCGTTCCAAAACCGGCTGCTGTTTCATGTTTTAATTTATCTCCAGCGTATGCCAGCGTATTGGATAAATTTTTCATACGTCGGCATACGTTGTCTGAAACGTTGTAGTGTGACAGGGCCTTTACATATAACAAGCGATACCTGTCATAAATTTATGTAAGCGATATAGCCAGAACAAATGAAAAGGGGCTTAAAAATGTTGTTGTTTTTTGCAATTTAGCAAATTAATTTTAACCATACTTGCTTGCATCTTTTCTTTCAATATAGATGCATTTGGAAATTTTGCCTATGTCTTGCTTTTCAAGTGACGTTTTCTTTCTTTTCTTTTTGGTCTGTTGATTGACTTATTTCTTATTTCTGCATGAGACAGTTTTAACGAGATAACAAAACAGAAATATAAAAATCGAGCAAAACCAAGTGGCATGTGCGCCAAGTGAAGACTCAGATCAGGCTGGGCATCCATCCAGTCAGATCAGAGGCCGGCGAAGACACAGATCAGCCTGAGCACTCGCCCACTCTGACCAGAGTCCTCACTGCCCTCGTGGACATAATCAAAGATCTATACATTTATACCAGAGTTCTCAAACGTTGTTAAAATACTAGAATTGCGGTCATTTCCATTACCGTAGAATGTCATAAAACAGTATCAAATATGCATCTGAGTTCATGCGGTTTGAACGTTTATTTGAGAGAAAAAAATGACTCTTTGAATATCATGTCCTTCATTTTGCCTGTCTTTGACATAATGAACCGCCATGACTAATTAATTGTACCATTATGAAAATTGCAAAAAAAAAGATCTTAATATTTCTAAAGCCAAAATAATTATGCTTCTATTCCTCTTATTCAGGTAAAGTATTTGTGGGATAGTTAGAAAAAAGATTATCTTTATCAGAATTTCATGGTCCCAGCAAAACAAACGAACAATAAATAAATAAACAAATAAATAGTGGAAAGTGTCCCCCTGTATCATTCTAGATCTCCATATTGTAATCTATTACAGCGGCTCAGGTAACTATCTCCGATATTGCAATCGGATCTTTCCGTAGCCGCTCGGAAGAAGTGAAATAATGGTTAAATTACCGATGGTTGGTTAACAAAAATGAAAAAAGGACCAAGATGTTTTTATTTCACATTTTTGAAAGTTATACCAAATTAAGAAGAACTGAAATACGCTCATAATCCCATCAGCGCCTTGAAAGAATTCTTTGAAGTTATCATAAAATCATTGTTTTAAACCAAAAAGCTAATTCCAAAATGAACATTCCCATAGGACTATACAGGAGCGATGGTAGTGTCCTTCATTGTTAAAAAGGACTAATTTGTAAAAGGAATAAAATTATGAAACAATGTTCTTTGAAAAGAAGAGGGATTTTTCTTTTAAAAACTATCAGCGCCTTAACGATTAAACTAGAAATAATAGAATTATTGCTGGATTTATATTAACTCCCCATTGACGCTAATGTAAAATAAAATATCGGTTATTCGGATAGCCAATAATCCATTGTTGCATATGATGCGCGCCCAGCTAAGACTCAAATCAGCATGGGCATCCACCCAGTCTGATTAGAGTTTCGCTGACGGCATGTAGCTAGCTTAGACCCTTAGCTACTCTTAAAGCGCACAGCAAGGACTCTGATCAGACTGGGCGGATGCCCAGGCTGATAAGTTTTCGCTGGGTGCATACGCGACTTTATTTGTTTTGTCGCGTCGTGGTTAGGTCATGAAATGTTGACGTAGTATGATAATGTTTCAAAAAACTGACCAAGATTTATTTATTGAAACTCAACAAAGACAGATTTCAGTATCTTTTTAATGAGGGACACTTGGCAGAAATGAAATGGATAAACAACATAAGGTCTTCCTTATGCTTTACTTTAGCCCAGTCTGCAAAATGGCTTGAGTGAAGTACTGGTGAAGCATTCTCGGGTGCGCATTTCGCCGCCCCTGATGTAAGATACGTTGAATGGCTCTATCGTTGGTGCCCTTTGAAAGATCAAATCTACATGTTCCTCTGAATCTATCTCAATACGTTGCAATCGATCTTCCGACATAGGAATCCATTTGTCAGTTTCTCCGAGTACTGCAGGCGGACTAGAAGGGCTGGAACAAGAAAACAGTAGGAAATATGAATGGTCGAATAATATTACATAGCTCGACAAAATATAAGCTTTGATTTCACTATTAAGTCATTCGGAAGAATTGTTCTCGACACTTTCAATGTTAAGGCATTCTCATTCACTTAAAATGTTCTATGGAAGACATCAAGACACCGTTGATCCGTTTTCTAAACTTATTTCCGACTTGATGGCCATAGCCAAAATATAATCGGGCTTCCACCTACCAGACTTTTAACTCTACTGACTGTCACTCAGATACACAGGCGCCCCGATAGCTAAGTGGCTTAAGTGCGTGACTACTGGTCTAGCGGGCCCGGGTTCGAGCCCCGCTTGAGGCGAGAATTTTTCCTACCGTAAACGGGGTTCCATTGTACACAGCCTTTCATTAACACCCTCCTAAAGTCCTGATATGACTTAAGTACCTTTGAAAAGGACGTAAACTCACAAGTCAACATCATCCATCTCAGATGCACAGACATGGTGGTTACGATTTTTGATTTATGATTAATTTCAGTAGTTAGACCATTCATACTTAAAATAAGTACCGACTGAAAGAAAAGATAGACAAACCTAGGCAATCGCTTTCCACATCCAGCCCTAACTCCAAGTCGAAAAGAGAGAAAAAAAACACGGCAAACAAAACTAAACAAGACAAGTGAAGAACCAAAAGGTCAGCTCTTTCAAATTTCACAATTCTTAATCAAACTTTATTCATGAGCTTGCATTGTAATTTTACCGTTTCATTAACACTACTAATTCTAAGTTATTTGCGACGCCACTTCTTTGTCACCTGCTCAGACTGTGCATGTTCAAAGCTTGCCATGTGCCAGGACATGCGTAGTCTCTCTATATATTAAACATTTACATTTTATTTATTCTCAGAAGAAAAAGATCCTACGTGATATTCAGACGTGGTGAAAAGTAGTAAAGACAGAAGTCAGTTTTACTGCAGTCAGTAAGATCTATCTGGGTGCTGGAATCAAACTCCATCCACTGACAGGCGTTAGTGTAAGGAAAATAAACACCTCGGGTAAGCTGTTGGAGAAAGAAACATTTTGCAATAGATAACTTATTTTCGGTTTAGAAAATATACGGTTTAAATTCAGCTCATCTACAATTACAATCACTCAAGAGATCGGCCATAAAACATCTGCCAAAACAAACATACACTTAGATCTATATTCCCCATGCTGATTTGTCAAACCCGGGTCATTTATGTACCCGTATTTAACCCCAAAGGCATCTTAATTTCAAGAGGTCTTATTTTTTTTTCCTGACATCCTCACAATTTTTAGAATGGTTCCCTTTTAATCATTTCGTTTTCCGCTAGTCCTGTCGAATTTACCAATTTAAGTTGTTTACTTATTATTCGCTATAACGGCAGAAGGACCTTTTTAAACTTGGTTGGTCTAGTTAAATAAAAGCAAAGGTTGAGCTTCTAAGGTTAATTTATTTATTTATGTTTGTTCGTTTTTACCTACCAAAGATCTGATTTTTATTTATTTATACGTGTTCAAATCCTAACACGTATTTAATTCTGATCATCTTTATTTGTTAATTTGATGTTGTATGTATATATGGAATGAGCCTTACCTGTGCAAATCCTAACTCATTCACAGCTACAGAGAACTGACCACTTATATCAGCGGCAAAGAGAATACCGTATTCTATGTCCTTGTCTATCATAGACAATCTTGTGTTATAACGAGTCCTAATAAGACCATGCGTCGACCATATTTCCCCTATTTTTTCTCCGGTCTTGTGACGAAACGCATCCTGAAGTATTATTGCATGAGTCAGTAAGTATGTTTGGTAAGTATGTATGCTCTTCTAAAAGTACATTACACTTCGGAAAGGTCATTTTGAACTATTTTTTTTATAAATTGATTAGATTTTTACGTTTTATTTTGCATTTCCAGGCCCGCTAAACAGAGTTGGCAGGGTACTTAGTAGCTCTTTATTCTGTGATCTTACTTTTTTATGAAATTATCGTACGTCACTGACACCAAATCTAGATACAGTCTTGAAATCTAAGACATCATTAAGTTAATTCATCAGGTCTTTGTACAGTCCGTTTTTAATAAAAAGTAATCCAGGACACTGATGTGTGTGCAATGTTGTTATTCTGCAACCAGTAACGTCTTAAATTCTTGATATTATATGTACAACAAAATCATTTACTTTTCGGAGATCTGTGCGGGCCCTCATTTGGTCCAGATTTTGCCTTGCAATATGGAAATTTTTGTTGATGGTTTTCATTTAGTAATTCTCCTACATTGAGCACCGTCGGCATATATAACTTGTGTTAATCGAGCAATACCTAGGTATTCCTTGGGATTCTCAGAGATATGTATTATATACATATCTTAGAGTATCCCATGGAAACTCGATCGACACCCAGGTATTCCATGGGGTACACGAATATATGTACATATCTATGTGTAATTGTGCCGAACGTAGCGCAAGTGCATAGTTCCGTGTTGTCATTTGAGTTTCATATTTCTTTTGCGTGGGTCTGCCGTTTTAATTTTTAATTATATGTTATTACCGTAATAATTTGTTTATCGATCGCTGTAGCTGGTCTTGAAGGCTTAAGAAGCTTTCCTTCTTCAGTACAACATCTGTTTATAACAAAATGAGCATACTTTTAAATTACGGTACAAAATATGATGGCATTGTTTTGATTTTTGTAAATCACCTTCTGAATCATCCATCTAAACCCACATCAATATGCTTTCGTGTCTGCAACTGGCGAGCAAACTAGTGTAACTGGGATGATAACTTAACTTCTCAAGCTAAATGACATTACATATGACAAGGCGGAATTAAGTTTAATTACAGGATTCGTGTTCAATAGTCTTTAGCACATTGGCACATTTGTTTTCATAAATTGAAGCCCCTCTTGAGACACCCTATGCATACTTAGACCAGAATGCACAAACGGCTACAAAAGAGAGAGGAGTTGGAACTTTAAGTGTACGCAACTCTACAGATACATATTTCTTTTAGCCTCCCTCCTAAATGGGAATTAACTCAAAAGTATTTGCTTCCCCAGGGGCAAATTCTTTCCTTATATAATTAGGAAGGGCTTCATCGCTCTGGTTAGCAGACAGGAAGACTTTAGTCTAAATAATTGCGTCCCATTGTAAAACTGGCCCCGAGGTTATAAAACTTTTTTCATGCTCAACTCAGCTCAGCATGAAATTTTACCTGCTAATAAATAGCAAATTACTGATAAGTACAGTTGTTTTCTTTCTCAGTTTAGCTGAGTATGAAATTTTCTCTGCTTATGAATATGAAAATGCCAACATTAGTTGGCATTCTCATATTTATCAGCAGAGAAAATTTCATGCTCAGCTGAGTTGAGCATGAAAAAAGTTTTATAACCTCGGGGCCAGGTATAAAACATGGTCGGTTATTCATTTATCTTCCAAACAAAATGTTAAAACATTTTACTTTCTGTACTTAAACGGCCAATAGTCAAAGTTTGGTTCGCAACTTAAGTGTAAACTGCAAGAACCTTTCATGATGAGTGTATACTCTACCTCATCAACAGTTTTCTGTCAGTGCCGTTGATCATGTCCCCGGGCCCTACAGGTCCTGCTGTAAGTGACGCAACGGCTGCTTCCAGTGCTGGGTATGGCTCAGTTTTCTCTGAAATAGATTTGCTAACCAATAACAATTCTGCCATAGGAAAAATCTTTAAACTTCCTTCCTTTTATCTCCAGCTTCCATATAAAAAGTGTTTCCTCCATACCGTATGAAAATGAACGTATCGGTAATGATTTCTATTGCCTTGTTAGGGACAGGGGGCGCTAGATTCCCACCATCACTTGGCCACAGGATATGAAAGAGGAGTCAATCTATTTCCTTCCAATGCCTATTACTGGCCCTTATTCAAAACAGGTAATGCGATTACAGCTGGGCTGACAGAGCTTTTCAGTTGTTGGCCCGAGGGTGAAAATTCCGGCGTTTATCCATACCCAGTTTCTCGGACAATAGGGGCACAGAAACGTACCAGGCAATCCGCATATAAATGTGAAATATTCTGGCTAGTTGCAATAACTGCATTTTTAATATCCATTTACTTAACCTATTAAGTACAAGCGTTTAAGATAAATGTTTACATAAAAATTATTCGTCCATCCGGTGTAAGATTAGCAGAAAAAAGGAAATACTATATGGATTTCCTGGCTGTGTAGTTGTCGTCCAGAACGTATCTTTAGAGGGTTGTATTCTCATGGCTCTGGCAAATATAGAAGACACGCCCACCTTCCACTGGTCAGATCCTGTCAGGTAGTCCTCGCTCACCCGAGCCTTGAATGAATCAAAATCTCTGTTAATTATTACAAGAACAAAACCTTTCCTCATATCTGTCTCCATCAGAAGTATCTGTATTTTTATCAATCCCAGTGCAATATTGTATCTTCTAACGTAAAAGAATGAATTCTTTCTGTTTGTGCAGAGGGGTTTTTTCCAGTCACGATTAATCAAATTTTATCCGCGCAAAAGAAATTAATCATATATCAGGGGTTCCAGAATCAGTAACGCATATCTGGGAAAAGGTACACAGTTCTGGATTGTCTTATGGTACAATATATGTAAGACAACAAGGGCTCGGATTAAGGGGAGTCCATTGTGACAATCTCGTTCCTGGAGTTCGCGTTATTGTGTTGTAACCCATATACCTGGCGTTCGCGTTATTGTGTGTAATCTATATACCTGGCGTTCGCGTTATTGTGTGTAACCTATAAACCTGGCGTTCGCGTTATTGTGTGTAACCTACATACTATGTTGTAATCTATATGTAAAGTTACAGTGAATTCCAGACTATTTAGGGCGTGTATTGTCCACGTATAAAATACCGGACTGTCTAGCTGTCAGGCATAATGAAATGTGTTAACCTGTATCCAGGCATTTTTCAACGCGAAGCCTTCTGATGCGGATTCCCGCTAGTTGTATTTTGATCAATATAATTAGCTGCATAGTTGCCAACTTTGTTTTCGATTTCGGTTTGTGGTTTAAAATCGAGAAAACAGATAAAACAGATGGTTCATGTGTTTCTCTATAATGTGTAGGTTTAAATGTTTGTTGAATTGGTGTACAGATCCTCTGTGTTGGACCGAATATATCTGATATCGAAAATGTAGTGCTCCGTATCGTTGATTGCGTCTCTTTCTTCCCAGCAGGCACATGACATCAGTACAATGTCATTACCACATCTCACATGCTTCTTTTCTTTACTTTTATTTTAATTAATTTATTTGTTAATTAATTTTTATTTAATTATTTCTAAGTATTTATCGTGTGGCCTTTCCTTGTTTTAGTGTTATTTACATTTTAGTAGATAGGTCTAGAATACATTCTCTGACTATTAAGCATTCTCTGGTGTCATCGATACACTGACAGACTTTTCAGGGCAATAATAATCTGACCTGTGTAACGACCGGGAGTTCTAGACTTTGGAGGGCGTGTCTTGGGTAAGACATACAATACTGGATTGTCTGGTTATTGTGAGCCGCTGCTGTTGCCATTTGTGTTAACCAATCACGACCAAGAATCAAGTTCTTCTGAAGTGCTTCAAAGAAGAGAGTCTGTACATACAGCCAATCCTACAAAATTATTATAAAAGAATAATGGGAACCTTGTGGACGAATAAAACTAGGCCTTGATATCATCTTTACCTTCATCTCCAGACTGCATATTAATTTTTTTTAACAGCAACAGCCGATCTTTTACGACGGGTCAATGTAAGAAACACAGCAAAAGTCGACATTTAAAAAACTGTGGTCTGTAAAGAGAAATAGCCCATTTACTATTGTTTTCATTATGTTGTTGGTTTTATAATCCAAATAGGAGATATCAGCTTAAGAAAAGTGTTTCCTTTTCGTCACAATGCCTACAACAGGTACAATTTTATTGTTTTATGTATAATAAAATATATAACAGTTGGAACGCAGCTCCAAGGAGTTGGGATATAATCAAACACATAGCAACGAATTTTTGTTCGAAATTGTCGCCATCAAAATGGCTATCGATGAACCCATTGCACTTTCACGCCACCATACAGATTAATCAAATCGCCTCACCACTTGAAATTTTAAGAGCACTTTTCTGACTTCTATTATTGAATATTTCTGTTATAATAACTGCAAGACATCCTTTTCCGCCTGTGTAATTATTGACGAAACAGTGCCCTTTACGTCAGCGTCAAACATGTGAACAAAAAATCGCGATTTACAGCTTATTCGACTTTCTCCAAAACGCAGAACTATGCCATGAAAAACATTAAAATATACTCTACTATTATGTGAAATTTCAGGAAATTTGGTTTTGGAACATTTTAAAATTGCAAAATAACATATGCGCACTCAGTTTGTAAACAAACCAATTTTTTTTCAAAATGGCGTCGAAATCAGGCTACGTTCATTGCCAAAATAACAACCTCGCAAATTTACCTGTTCGTAGAAACCTTACCACCTAACACTGTTTCATTTTCGACCAACTTGAAGACAGAATAAAACAGTCAAGCAAATATATTTTACACATAATTTATTGTGAGATAGAATAATGTCAACTCTCACCTCTATACTGTAGGCCTACATAGCAATTTGTAAACACAACACTTATTGACAAACTTATGACGTAATTTTGTATGGGATGCCGTTTTACTATTTAGGGACGTATCATTTATCAGGTGGGGGCCGGGTACATTTTCATATGAATCACCAAAATTTTTTCGACCCACCCAGTGTCTCAACAGAATGATTTTTCCGACCCCCCCCCCGCCCTCGTCCCTCAGATAGGTGACAAAAAATGTATGACCCGCCCCCATCCTCCAATCCCAGCTACCCTTCCCTCCACACACACACCATATTAGCTATTTTATGTCTGACTGACCTCATTCAAAATCTGTATGAAACACAAAGAACATTTTCTTATTCTAATAGCTTAATAGGTTAAACATTGTCTGCATTTCTTTCACTTTTTTCTACAAATGACCATCCAGAAATCTGTTGTTGAATGCTTGATAATTATAACTTTTAATAATATTAATTATAACTGTTGTAGCCTATTAATTGAGCCTCTGTGTGGCGAGGGTCGGCATACTGTAAAATATGGTATGGTATGATGGATTGGTATGTGGTATGGTATGAAAATGCCATACCATACCACATAACATACCAAACGGCCATACCAAAAGTATTATTGACCTGTAGTTGAATCTAGATCTGTAGTCTCTGATAGTCAATAGCAGCCTGACCTTGATAAAAGCATTATACCCATCATTATCAAATGCATGACAACAATGTTAACAAGATCACCTCTATATAAGCATTACACCCATCGTTATCAAATGCTTGACAATAATGTTAACAAGATCACCCAATGGTGATCTTGTTAACATTGTTGTCATGCATTTGATAATGATGGGTATAAAGCCCAAATAATACTTTTGGTATGGTCGTTTGGTATGGTATGTGGTATGGTATAGGATTTTCATACCATACCACATACCAATCCATCATACCATACCATATTTTACAGTATGCCCGAGGGTCTGAGGAGCCACAGTAGTTTTGCTGATGAAAAGGCACCTGGACAGCTGATATCACAAATGCAGGCATTAAAATTGATTACAAAATCATCTACTTGACATGAATATATAGACACTTTCATACTGTTCTTCTAGCAAATCAATGAACAGATCTGTTTTCAGATATGAAGCTGCCCCCCCCCCCCCCCCTCCCCCAAATGTCTTTAAGTTTTGAGTTGAAAGAAGAGTCTGAAATTTGAGGGGTAATGAAATTTTAGGGTAAAATGAAGGCTGATAGAGGAATTTTGATCCCCACCCCCACAATATGCCTAGTAAAATATATGCCCCCCTCCCCCGCCTGCTCCGAGGCTTATTGATTTCCTATCCCCCGCCCCCCCCCCCCAGTTCATCACCAAAAAAATATTCCGACCCCACACTAAATACATGTATACCCTCCCTCAGCCTCACCCTTATTATGTTTATTCCTTACTTATCGAGGATATCCGGAAACACGCGAATAAAGAAATCACAACAATGGAAATATTTGCCAGATTTTGGACCTGCAGGTTTGTTAGAATTTAAAATCTTATGGTGGCACGGTGGGTACACCTCCATGTATTTCCGGCTGCCATTTATACAAAGGGGAACGGCTGCCATTTCTCCAAAGGGGAACTTCCACATAGTTGTCCTGAACCGCAAAATTCTTCAAAAAAACAACAACAAAAAAAACCCACTTTGCATCCAAAGGAGCAAATGCTTTTCTAAAAGAGTTGACTCCCTTTGGAAAGGTAGGTATAAATCAAAATTGCCGAGATGCTTCCACACGAAGTGTACCCAGTCTCCTTAAGCGCGCACATTTACATGTACGCTCTCAATTTCTTTTCGGTTCACTTATGAACATCCTTTCCAGCATAAATGATTAAATGATTGATTTGATGGTTATAGGTTATTTGATGGTTATAGGTTAAGAACTTGATAACATATTTGTATAAGGGTCTGTTTGCAAGTGTAATTGTATTTTGTGTTATTGTATACATGTGACTGGTGACAGTCCTTTGACTGAACTTTATACCAAACAAATTGATTTGATTTGATTTGTAGCAAGCCGCCAATCCCCCCCCCCTCGCCCACCCACTCACCCACGCACTCCGACACCCTTTTCCAATCCCCCCCCCCTCGCCCACCCACTCACCCACGCACTCCAACACCCTTTTCAGGTTCATCGTCGAACTTAGTAGTTGCCAGACTATTTCAGAATGGATTCTTGCAAGCCAACCAGTCAATCAGGGTTTTGCTGTTCGCTTATATAATGAAACAGTCGTCAGACTAAGCAGTTTTTTGCTGTTGTCACATGCGACAAGAGTCCTCTTTCAAATTAAAAAAAGAGTCCTCTTTGAAGATTCAAATGTTATAAATCTCAGTGTGTGTAACAACAATGTAGCCAAAAATCTTCTATTGAATTGAGAGAGAGAGAGAGAGAGAGAGAGAGAGAGAGAGAGAGAGAGAGAGAGAGAGAGAGAGCAACGACTGTTTGAGTGTTCAAGTTATGTTTGGATGTTTGGTACCAAAACATCACTACAGGAATCATTCCAGATTAAATTCATATTAATGTATAAGAACACATCTTCGTCTCATTTGTAGATATATCTGTGATGAAATAGGAATTCGTTTGTCTAAACATGATGTAGTAAGTGCTGCTCGCCCCCCCCCCCCCCCCCACACACACACAACCTCCTTCCATCCCCGCCCGGCTTGTTTCTCTATCACTTAAGTATATACCACTGGTAATTGTTGAGCAAGTTATAAAATCTGATTGTAAATTATTTCGAAAACTAGACAAACAAAATGGCAAGAAAGAAAAAAACTGACTTACTTCGGGTTCTACTGAAATTATCTGAATAATTCATATTCGACGTATTATCCGTTTACATGGCATGCCGGCTGCCTATAGTTCTAGGTAATATGAATACGTCATCATTTTCAACGATGACATCACAAGAAAGTGACCTAATAAATTATTTGACAGATAACAGATGACTGTTTGAAAGATAAATAAAGTTTGAAAAGGATATTATTGTAATAAATTGGAGTGGCAGGTCAAATTTGTACAATGCCAATCAGGCCAGCAATCATGAGGTACGTTCTACCAGTTTATAGTCTATTTAAGCTCACTAAACTCCGTACTTTTTCTCCTCTTCCAGTTTTTTAGCATTTTAGCAATCTGAGATAATGTTTGACAAGCTGTCAACCTTAATTTTCTGTCTAAATTGTGACTGTCCCGCAAGTATTGCTGGTGCTCATATCACGTGCAAGACCGTTTCTTGAGCGTTAAAACCACCGATGCCATCTTTCATTTTGCAATTTAAAAATGTTCCAAAACGATATTGATTGAAATTTCACATGCACAAAGAAGAAATAATAAAGTTTTCGATGGCTTGGGTGTGCGCATTGGAGAAAGTCCCAGCTCTCTGTAAATTATGTTTTATGTTGATGCAAGTTTTCGGTAGAACCAAGATAGTGTATTGTACTTTGACGATGTATATTTTAGCATTTCGAGCAATTTCGGCCCTCAATTTTGTTGAGAAAGCCTGCTTAATGCTAGTTAGCAAAGCAATTTTATGTGTTGAATCATTTAAATATAGCCAATGCCTCTAAATACATTTGAGAATAATGGGGAATTTCGTCAAGAACCATGTTCGCCATTTTTAGGGCCTATTTTTTATGTGGAAGGATCCACCGTTGTAAATACAATCACCGCTTTTCGAGGGTTTGCGTTCCAACTGTAAATATATATTATAAGGAGCCCCCCCCCCCCCCTGGTTACCTAAAAAACCTGGAAATAAGAGTTATTCTTCCGAAAACATCTACTCTTTTAAAACTCAACTTCATACAGTTCGCCGGGACCCCTGTTCGGCGTTAATTCTGAGCTTTGATTTAAAATCTTAAAGAGTTCTTTCAAGAGCAGAGAACACATTTCAAAGAAGGAACATGGACCATACTTCGAAGTTTCGGCTACTTAAGCCTGATGTTGGGATTTCATATCAAGCCGCCACTTCGAGGCGACTCTAAGTAGGTACAACAACATGTAGAATGGACACAAATCACGTGGAAATGTTATCAAAACCCTATCCTCTTCTTATATTTTTTCAACTGAGATTTTTATATAGAGGAAATGTTGCTATGGTATTGATCTAGTGGCGTTTGGTTTGTCACTATTTTCAGTGTTTGTTATAGCATCAACAAGGTATTTTGGGAGTGAGGTGATATTTGAGCAGTATTCATCGTGTACTAACCTGACGATTCTGTACTTATATGCATACTGCTAATAAATAAAATTAATAACAACTTGTCAATATAACTTGACCAAACGATTCTACCAGAGTATATACCTGTTCATAAAGGAACAATCCTCAACCTTTGGCCTGAGAGAGCAAATAATTCCAGAAATTCTGAAATAAAGTAATATGTCAGGGTTTAGGTTGAAATTATATTAAAGGATTATAAGCTGTGGTAACAATTTTAAGTGTAAATGGAAGAAAAAGGACAAATAAGGCGTCAATACTAGAAGGAATTTCTGATTAATAGAAAACAATGTTTCTAATAACTTAAATAGAGGTTCAAGTCAAGTTCACTTCTCGGCACTATTATTTTGTGTAGTTTACAAAAGTTTCCTATGAATCTTGCTCAGCTTCGTATAGTTTGAAATACAGTCATTACATTATATGCATATATCTGTCCTTCAAGGGAATTTATTCATATACATGTGTAATAAATTTACCTGATCATTCGGAAGGGATCCCAGCAATCCAATGATGAAAGTATAATTTCCGCCATTTTGTTTTGCATATGGAGTTTCCATAGACCTGTTAGAACAATAAACTGCACTGATCTACATACTTTATGTTCAGTTAATACGCTTACGAGATACCACAGTTACTCTTTAACTTTAATTTAACGTATTTCTAGATGTCGTATCATATGGTCTCTCACCGCGCTGAGGGTTCGAGTCTTGATGGACAATCCCAAAATGCACACTTCCTAAAACAATATGAGCCGCGACGTGAGAAAACCAACAATGTGGTTGTGCGCCCAGCGCAGACTCAGATCAGCCTGGGTATCCGCCCAGTCTGATCAGAGTCTTTGCTAAGCGCTTAAAGGGTAGCTTAGGGTCTAAGCTAGCTTCATGCGGACAGCGAAGACTCTGATCAGACTGGGCGGATGCCCAGGCTGATCTGAGTCTGCGCTGGGCGCACAACCACATTGTTGGTTTTGTCGTGTCGCGGCTCATATGAGGTAATACACACACGAGGTACCCATTGCAATTTGATAAATATGAGCAAGAAATAAGCCTATGTTCGAAATGCTTGAAAAGTAGGAAACGTTTATCTGGAGATTCTACAAAAAACGCATGCAAGCTCTCAGACCACCTTTAAACACCTGCATAGTTTCAAAATGATTGGTTCAAAATCCTATGAGAAGCTGCTCACACAAGGTATTCACTGTCTATACATTTTGTTAGCATTTGGGCCTATGTTCGAAACTCAAGTTAAAAATGACAAAAATTATCAGATTGTAATCTTAAAGTCACGTGAACATCGAAACACAATAAAGAAGAATTAAAATCTAAAAAAGTTCCTCCAAGAGCAGAGAGTACATACAGAAGTAGTAACATGGGCCAGACTACGTAGTTTCGGCTAATAAAGCCTCGTCAGTGACCCTGACAATATCTGGTGACGAAACCAGAATAAAAAAAAAAAAGCATACCGTAATTTCTTAATTTTAATTGGGCAGTCGATTCAAAGAAGCCCGCAAAAGTTCAAAATGCTTTATGAGAAACTGTAGAAGTTGTGCACATAAGGTATATACTGTCAATTGGTCTTCTGATGTGGCAAAATGCCACATCTACGCTCATACAGTGAAAAACAAATATATTATCCGACCATAAGCCCTGAGTCACATGCACATCTGCAGACCGACCATGAGAAAGAAGTGGGCAAAGTTTCAGAATAATTCATAAAAACCTGTAGGAGATGTGCACACAAGGTATGTACTCAAAAGTTCTTCTGTTGCTGAAAAATGACTACGTTCGCAAAGTGAAACAAGAAAAATCTTAAAAAAAAGATTATCGGCGCAGATTAAACGGAAATGTGTTCTGTAATATGTCTCTAGATTAAGAGTTGACAATAACTTTCATGAATATGACTGAAGTGAGGTATGTCGGTAGGCACCCACAACCGTAATTTTAACACTGTTTGGCGACAATGACCTTTCTCAAGATTGAGCTGTCCAATTTGGAATTCAAAAATGGACCTCGAGCAATCTTGAGATTGACCTGATTTTAAAACAGTTACCAACATGACGCACTGTTTGTTTGTGTGTATTAAACCAAAAGTAGAAATCGAAAGTAGATCTACAACGAAAAAAAAAAAGTTTGGAACATCTGCGTCTGTTTTCGATAAAACTTCTATTGTAAATTTACGTTTGAATTAATATCTGACAGAGTGCTAGTATTCACGCAGTGCAGTACGGGAAAAAAACGAAGATTAAATATTCAGTGACCTTTGATATTATTGACTAAATTTTGACATTCGCGTTATTTGACCAATGAAATCATGTAAAATGTGGAACAATACTGAAATTATACGCGGCTGCGCTGCGAAAAAGTGATAAAAATTATTTGACAATAACACCTAAGGCACATGAACAGTTACATACTTACTTACTTACTTACTTACTTACCTACCATGAAAAGAAGCCTGGACAGTTTCAAAACGATTCATTAAAACTGTAGGAGGAGTTGCGCACACAAGGTATGCACTCAAAAGGTCTTTTGATGCTGAAAAATGACTAAGCTCGCAAAGCGAAAAAAGTGGTAAAAAGTTATTTGACGATAACCCTGAAATCACATATATTACACATTCACATACCATGAAAAAGAAGCCTGCAAAGTTTCAGAATGATTCATAAAAAAACTGTAGGAGGAGTTGCGCACACAAGGTACTTCTTGTCAAGGGGGGACGGAACTACGGAACCACGGAAAGCCGAATACTATGTCCCCTCGCTTTCCTTCGAAAAGGCAGGGGGCAAAAGGTTACCTTTTGTACATTTTAAACACGCAATCGAATCAAAGACTGGTATATATCAAACAAAGGGTCCAAATCGATTGAAAAAAAATCCAACTATGAATCTAATTTAATTGTTTATTCCGATTTCTTAGAATAGATACCCAGAGGCAAAAGAAAATAATGTGATATTGGAGTACCGGGGAAATTTCCTACTTTCTGACTTACTTGACTTTCAACACTGTACGTAAATGTTGGTTTTGCCCTTTTTGCACGTACATCCTATTAAACAATACGATTCTGCTGCATTTTTTATTTGCATTTCGGTTGCTTTTCTAAACAAACCACATTGTATGCGTTTCATTTACATGACATTAATGCTTTAAGTGCAGACAGAAGTCATTACAGCGCTTCATTACTGGCTTAATGAATTACGTTAGAGTCACGACTGTTTTGGCGATGAAGAGTATACTTTCTTTTTGCCTCTGACTTCTTTTTTCTCTGTGTGTATAATTTCTGTCTGCCACAGACAGCCTTGTCATCGTGTAAATGAATCGCCAACGCTGTGGTTTGTTTAGAACAACACCTGATATTTCAAATACAGATTTACAGAAAACTCGTATTGTCATTTTGCTGCGCGTGGAAAACGTGCAAAACCGGAATGTATGTTCAGTGGCGCTAGTGAAGCGTTTCAATAAGTAATATGACTACAAGTGATTGATTTACCTTAAATACAAATTACTCATGCAAAATTTCAGACCTGAGCCATACGAAATGAGTAAAATATATGCATTCAAAACGTCTATATTTTCTTTTGTCTCTTAGTATACGTGTATTAAGTTAACATACAATTTGCCAGCAGAAAGGCGAACTTCTCAACTAAACAAACTCATTACTTACCAATATCTGTTGTGTGCAGCAATTGGCCATTCGGTCTTGTCGCTGAGATTTCTAGAGAAAAAAAAGTACAATAAAGCGGCTGTAAGTTGGGACAGATAGGTCTGAGCAAACAATACAGATCCAAATCAGACTGCCCCGGTCAGATGAGTGTCATTCCATCTGCATATCTGCATTTTTGGACGCAATACTGCTTTAACTTCTTTTTTTTTTCTCGTTTTGACAATTACAGTAAATGTGTATTGTTTATTTGAATTTTTATGGCAGTATCAACATGTGACGTAAGCGTCATAATAATTCAGATGAAAAATCGCTAATAAAGCTCTACAAGTGCTTATTCTTACAACCCAGCGTATAAAGTGTGGCATTTTGTCACTGACCTTTTTTTTCTTTACCTCGTTGAACGCCGAACAAGATTTTTCCTCTCGAAATTGAGAAACTGACAATACATAATAAAGGGGAGCTTACATCGAGGTTCCTGCATTGATGGGTTTATTGGCTTTCGCATCGCATCGTCATCGCGTATGGGTTATCATTTAATGCATGAAGTTATTACATTCTCAAACGCAACGTCATAATATTGTGATAACCATGTATATATTTCTAACTTCTAACCAGAGACCACTTTAATTAAACTTTACCGACAAACAGGACAGAATCCTTGTATATTTTCTAACCACACTGTAAACGTAATAAAGTTTGAAACGCAAAAAAGAACAAAAATAGTTGCATTTCCAATAGAGTAAATCCAGATCATAAGACTCTTCATGAGCGCCTTATTTAGATCTATACTGTTTCCCTATAGCCTTTGGATTCTCAGTGAAACATGCCGCGGCTATATTCAAAGTTTAACAATCCTACAATTCAGACTTACTTAATTCCGTTTGGAAATATACCTTCCATTGGAGTCCAAGTAAGAACGGCGTTGAGAGCATCTTTTGGATACCACCAAGAATCAAGCTGTAGATATCTAAACGATAAGATTATAATTAAAATCTTAAAAAGTTCCTTCAAGAGCAGAGAATACATACAGAAGTAGGAACATCGGCTAGACTACGTAGTTTCGGCTAATAAAGCCTCGTCAGTGACCCTGACAATATCTGATGACGAAACCAGAAAAAAAGCATACTGTAATTTCTTAATTTTAATTAGGCAGTCGATTCAAAGACTGATTAACTTCAAAGAATCCAAATAATATAAAAGACGATGATCTAGAATAATAGTCTAAATCAATCTCAAATTTTAGCTTACTCAGAATCTATACTCTGATCTCAAAGGATGTAAATGAAATATAATCTGCACTATGGATCCATCATGAGTGTTCATGTCGGATAAGGAACCTCACTCGAGAGGTCGAAATTTCACTCAAATTCGTCCCTAGTTCAAATTAGATTTTCCTATTAGATTTGCATTTAAAATGGAAATATTAGTCAAAAATAGCAATTCTCGACTGGCGACTTCTTTAAGCTAACGATACTTTGAACAACTGGGCCCTGTCGTTTATCACATCTGCAACAGAATGAGTGAAAGGAAGCCGATCTGGGATTCTTCCCACGATTACTTCAGCACATTCGATTAAGCAGTGCTCAGGATTTTACTGACACTTTCTAACATTGTTGATACCACGAATGATTGTATGTTTAAAATAAATATGTTTGAACCAATTTGAATTTCAGTTGTATATTTGAATATTTAAATATATAGAGAATCTTATGCGAGTGGTCATTTCATATGAAATTTATGAAACGAGCCAAAGGCTCGTTTCATAAATTTTATATGAAATGACAACGAGTGTAAGATTCTGTTTATCATATGCCCCTTTAAACTAGGATTTTACCGATGTACCTAAATACAGTAATGATGCGTAATGTAGCGTAATGATGCGTAAAGTTGCGTAATGTATTGTTTTTTTCTGATATTATTAAAAATTATCTGGAACATATGAATGTTTCTATGGGCCCCGAGACTGTCAATAATCCTCAGGAGATACTGCATTGCTTAAAAAACACGGCTGCGTTGTTTGTGACAGCCGTCTTTGCACATTGGTTAAATGATGGTGACTGACACTAAATATTCAAATGTCATTTCAGTTTGCTGAAACGACGTTTTATGACGATATATTTACAGCTATCACTAATAGTAAGTTGCAAATTAACAATCTCTGATTAAAAATTATAATAATAAAGTAAAAAAGAAGGGAGGGGTGGGGGCGCTGGGCTGGTGAAAGGTTGCCATGGCTGATAAAAGAACAGGTACTAGTATACAGTTTAAATGTACTAGTACCTGCATATGATGCCAGATGTCTTTCTAGGGGAAGGAATAGAAGCCGGGACCAGCGCCCGGGACCCGGGACCAAATTCCTGGACCAATTTTTGTTGGTCTCAAAATTGTACTAAACATGTCAATAACAAGCTGAAAATTGGATCATAAGTAGTTTATAGGCTCTTCTGAGGAATACATATAAAGATTTTATAAAACGTTCGATATTTGTTGAAATTTTAGCAAAAATGCAGGACCAGGTCAAGCAATTTCGACCCGGGACCAGTTTTTGCGGTATTGACGATGTCAAGCAAATCTCATTTTTTTCTTACATAAACATTTTAAACCCAAATTATTTTACATCTCATCATATGTAGACATTCTATGGAAGATTAAATTTTTAAAAAATGCGAAATTTATCTATTATTTTTGCGAAAAATTTGACCCGGGACCAACCCGGGACCAAAATCGTCATGATGTGAAGGAAATTTCAGTTTTTCTCTCTATAAACGTTTAAAGTCCCATTAATTTTACATTTACTCGTATGTAGATATGCCAAAGAAATAGAAATGAAAAAAAAAAAGAAATCATTTTAATGTGAGCCCCTATCATATTTAAATCTAATTAGTTAATAATTAATTATATACAATTATGTGCAATTCTTGTTAAGCCCAAATATTAAACTTGTGCAAACATGTTTCCAGTCTCGTTAATGACTCAAGTGCATTAAATTAAAATACGCCGAAGGATTCTTTCTTTCTTAATTTGGCCCCATTTATTTTACAAGCTGGGCAATTTCTGCTTTTGTAGAATGTTCAGATTCTATGGCAACGTATCAAGACAATGTCTAAACCGCAGAAAATGACCATTTGGTTCCAGGTAGGTTTTCTCTTAAAATAAGGGATATATTTTACGAAATGTTTGCATTTTCGTCTTTTGTGGCATCTTTAGATATGACACAAAGTAAAACAATGAGATTTTAAACGATAATGTAGAACAAAATTGAAAATTCATTGACATCGTTAACATCGCACAATAGATAAATGACAATTTTGGTCCCGGGTTGGTCCCGGGTGGAATTTTTAGCGAAAATCACAGATAAATTTCACATTTTTTTTTAAATTTTATATTCTTTGGTATGTTTACAGATGACGAAATGTAAAAAAATGGGGTTTAAAATGTTTCTGTAGGAAAACATTGAGATTTGCTTGACATCGTCAATCCCGCAAAAACTGGTCCCGGGTCGAAAAAGCTGGACGTGGTCCTGTATTTTTGTTAAAATTTCAATAAATATTGAAAGTCATATAAAATCTTTATATGCATTTTTGAGAAGAGACTATAATCTACTTATGGTTCAATTTTCAGTTCGTTATTTGCATGTCTAGTACAATTTTAATGCCAACAAAAATTGGTCCCAGATTGGTGGTCCCGGAATTTGGTCCCGGGTCCCGGCTTCTATTCCTTCCCCTTTCTAGAACTTCAAGGAAACACGTCTTAGTCACAACTCGACGAGTCACATATCAGCTGGAAACTAAGGATGAATTTTTTTCCTTGGGTTAACGTATGCTTTGAGGAGCAACATCCTAGCGCCTGTACTATTTACATGTAATTATCATGCGATCTTTATGAACATTCTCTTTAAAAAATAGTCTCCGAATTGAAGTTACCAGACGGTAACAAAGATACACGGTCATTTTCAAGCATTTTTTCCATCTTTACACTACATTACGCTACATTACGCATCATTACGCTACATTACGCATCATTACTGTTTTTAGGCAGACCCTTTTCCCCGGATTTTACGCCTTCAAACTGATTACTAATAATCAATAAGAAGATGCATTGTTGACATGGACGTTGTCAATGACGTTACGGGTGCGTGCCAATGTGTTATTACACGTGTGGTCATACGATGTTTATGACACGACGTTATCCACTAAATAACAGCGACGTCATACATTAAAATACGTTATTGCTCCTTACCTGTATGGAATCTTGCTATCAACTGAATATTTCTTCACGTCAAGTAATGTATCTTCATAGGTTTTATTCCCTTCACGGTGATAGTAATAATAAGCACCTGGTTGCAAATAGAAATTTAAATGCAATAAAGTTCTAACAGCCAGGAGCTTCTATTCTGTCGTCAATTAGAAAAAGAAGGATGTTTCTCCGAAATCTTTTTGAACCTGTAGGAAACCAAAAGATTTGTGTAAAACAACAGAATTTTTTGGCAAGATCAGTCATACAAGCACGTGCAATCGATGTTTAAACTTCACAATAACTACTGTTTTAATTATCTATTTTTCATACTTTTATTATGATCATTATTTTATATTTTTAACAGAAATATCAGTGTATAAATGAGGTAAAATCACAGCGATGAGTTTGAGCCATTTTTTTTTATTGTTTGAAGACTTTTACAGCAACTCAATACATGTATCGATTTTAACAAATGTGCCGCGACACGAGAAAAACAACAATGTGGATGTGCGCCCAGCACAGACTCAGATCAGCCTAGACATCCGCCCACTCCAATCAGAGTCTTTGCTAAGCGCTTAAGGGTAACTAAGGGTCTAAGCTACCTTCATGCTGACAGCGAAGACTCTAATCAGACTGGGCGAATGCCCAGGCTGACCTGAGTCTGCGCTGGGCGCACAGCCGCTTTGTTGGTTTTGTCATGTCGCGGCTCAAATGTGTTCATTTAAACATCTGCATGAGATATTTCAATACTCAGTTGACATGGCTGCTTAGATAGATAGATAGATAGATAGATAGATAGATAGATAGATAGATAGATAGATATCATTGCATCATACATTGCTCAAAGTTTATTGCTGCAGTCTTTGGTGCCTCGGTAGCATTAGCTTATTGTGCTAGCGGAAGGACTACTTGGTTACTTGGTTCTAATCCCGCCAGCGACGGAATTCTTTACACGGTAAACCGGATTTCATCGCCCACATCCATCATCTACTTAGAATTGAAATGAGCTGCGACAGAAGAAAACCAACAAAGTGGCATGTGCGCCCAGCGAACACTCAGATCACCAGCCCAGTCTGATCAGAGTAGATCAGCCTGGGCATCCGCCCAGTATGATCAGTGTCTTTGCTGTCCGCATGGAGCAGGCTTACGCCCTTAGCTATCCTTTAAGCGCAAAGCAAAGACTTATCAGACTAAGCGGATGCTGAGTTTTCGCTGGGCGAACATGCCACTTTGTTGGTTTTCCCGTGTCGCAGCTCAAATATTTTTGAAAGGGACGTAAAACTCAATTCCATCCATCTACAAAGCTTAAGGTAAATCTTTTTCTTTCATTGCATGGCATTTCACTCAACATTATCAGTCAAGTATCCGAGGTGATTAGGAATGATGTCATTGGTTATATTAAGGTGAATCTCGAGGTTAGAATGGTATTTTACTCACCATTATCAGTCCAATATCCGAACTTCAAGTAGTTAAGACTAGTGTCATTTGTGAGTCTTCTTGTACACTGCGAGGCTAGAATGATAATTTACTCACCATTATCAGTCCAATATCCGAGGTAGTTAAGACTGATGTCATTGGTTACATTATGGTGCCTCTCGTCCCAGTTGGAATATCCATACTGTCGTTGAAGTTGATCTCCCCATAACTGGAAAGCCTGAAATATTCGAATTAATTGTTCCGCGTGAAACAGTCTAGAAAAGCTTGTTTCACCAGAGGTCTAATTAAGTAGGCAAATAATATGAACTGTTCTATTTCTCTGTGTTTCTTTAATAACTTCTTGAACTAACTAGATCAAATCATGTAAAAGCTTGAAAACTATACATCTGTCGGTTGTTATCCTTCGTTGTGTCAATACACAGTTCCGAGCCACACCCAGAATGTCACTTAAAATCACCTGATAGCGTATACCTGGCCAATGCAACGACAACTTAGCACGTGACATAGTCTCACAAACAAATCGCACGTGGCCAATATCCAACATAACTCCGTGATTTTACCTTACAGCTAATGGAGGGATGTATACCTGTTTAAAGAAAACAAACTAACGCCACTTTTAATAAACTTTTCCCTGCTTAGTAAGAACAGAACGCATCGGAAAAGCCTGATGCGCCAACTGCCATGTGTAGGTCATGAGAAGGCTGATTCTTCGCCGTAGATCGCCAACATTTAGCAGACACTTGCCTTTGTCATTTGTTTCTCCGCCATCTTTTTGTAAGCTTGTGAGACGTAGTAACAGTAACTAAGCAGGCGGAGCTTAGCGGCTATTCTCGGAACTGTGTATAGCTTTTGTAACGTTAATGTCACTTTAAACTTTAAATCTAATGGCAAGTTAATGTCATATTAAAGTTTGATACAATCTACTCTCTTGTTGAGGCACTCCAGCAAGTGGTTTTTAGTGGAACTTTTTTCTTTAAAGATGCTTAAATATCAAAATTTTAGGTTTAACATACCCAAAACCATTTCTCGTAGCTAAATACTGACTTGCAGTATATTGCATGACCTCTTTTGTCTATTTTTATCATTTTTTGTTTGGAGGTGGGTTTTCCAATAGTAAAAATATTCCTTCTGGTTTCCAGCCTTTGATGAGGTTCATTTTAATTTTTATGAAGCTGGGAACCACCCATTATGACATCACAACAGAAATGATGTCATCACTAATCACCTGATCTGTTTTGGAATGTGATCATTTCAGCAAAGGGTTGCTTGGAATGTCAGCTACACTTATGCATCTTTTTGTTTTCCAAAAAGATGTTACTTACGAAAATAACTGCTTAAGACATAAGAATAAATTCTTCTGAACTGATTTCATGTTAATTTTATATGAAATGGTAATTTTCAAGAATGTGCATGAAACATGCCACCCCTACAGCAATATGGGTTATCTTGAGGCCGCCATTTTGAAACTGAAAAAAATACATTGCAAGATATTACTTTTCAAGCTTGAGAGCATGCCAATGAATTTCAAAAACTCTACTGGACAAATCTGACTACGAGAAATGGTAGTAAATTGAACCATGTAAGTGGAATTTGCTGTTTCTTTATCCTTTAAGCATAAACTTCAAAAAACCACTTGATGGAGTGCCTCAACAAGAGAGTAGTCCTGATATTCACACAGTAGACACACAAATTGGTACAACTCCATATCAAGGCCACGATGTGAGTGTTAACCCATTCCATTCGGGTTACCCCTTTAGGGTATTTGGACAAACAGTTCGGATCCAGATCAGGCCCCACAAACATGGGGCCTGATCTGATATCCAAACTGTTTGCTGCCTAGACATAATTTCTACAAGAGTTAGTTAAACCAATATTATCAAAATATTCATGATTTTTGATGCAGACGACAATTTCAGCAGACGACAAAAATACCCAGAATGCAATGGGTTAAAACAGAATACATAGCTGGAAATGAAAGGTAATCGACAAACTCTCTCTTGTGCGTCTGTAACATTACCTCATTTATTCCATTGCTGAATACTAGCAAGGTGCTATAAGTAAAATTAGCTGGTATCTCATTAACTCCTCCCATAATGCCCCAGGCGATGTCTCCTCCTGGTCTCCCATCATGCCACAATGAGGCCGCCATGAAGTTGTTATACGGGGAGATAACAACAGTATTTCCAGCCTCGTTAAACAATGCAAGCGGACCTCCTTTGAGTCCATCGTTGATGTTCTCTGTTTCACTGTCAAATCTGTAAAGAGCAAAGTTTCCCCTAAAAGTTTATTTTCTTATTTTTCACCATTTCTAAAATAAATAGTTTTCTTCTAATATATCATCATTTCTAAATCCCGTCTAAAGTTCAGAAGAGTGCTTAAGTTTAATGTAACTTTTATTCTTAGACGTAATATCACGATTAGAAATGGTGAAACAGACAGTCCTGAGCCAATAGAAATACCTGTATCACACCTAACGGTCACGTGCCGATGAAGAAGTAATTCTCTGATGTGTGCACGTGGCAGTGAGTCAGAGCTGACAAATTCCATCCGTCAGGTGATTTCGAACACGGCTCGCGAGTCTACAAAATCAATTCATTTCTGGGATTGTAGTTACTTTTACAAAGCTATACAACACTGGTTCATTTCTGAGTTTCTGTGTGAATATTTAATATAAATATTCTTTGTAATGCAATAATTCCTCTTATCTATATTGAAAACAAAATGTGTTTACTAACGCTAGGTTCAACCTGTTATATACCCGAACAGATAATGTCGTCTCTCCGTACGGTACCTAAATATCCGTTTAGCTAGTTATATGATAGCTTTGAAATGCAAGCAAATGTACATACATTGACATATGTTTGTCCGTGTTTCCAAACATATCACCTCCATAAGACAAAAATCCCAACTTTTCATCTGGGTCTTTAACAAGAAAACAAGGGAAACCAGAGATAGTCTCTTTGAGAGACAAGATGCCCTTTGCAGTATCAACAAGTCCATCAGGAAATATCTAGAATAAAAACAAAACAGAAATGCATCACTTATATATATACACAAAAAAATGTCGTTTTGCATCAATACGCCGGGAAACTCAATCATATTTATGTAAACTCACCTAAGACTAGACATAAATATGTAAAATTAGGTTTTAATATCTCCTATACCTTCTGATGAACTTTTGAGTCACACAAGCGGTGAATCGCATGCAAAACTGCAAAGTACTAAATACATTAAAGGCAAATTATTATTATTATCATTATTATTATTATTATTATTATTAGTTTAATCCAGCAAATCTCAGACGATCATAAGCAAAGTAAAATATACAGAAAATAATACAATCATAAACCTATTTACAGGCAAAAAACATTTCCTGCTGCTCACAATGCCAGCAACAGATAACTATGAGGCATAATGATATTATTTAACCCCACTGATGGCCTCAGAAGTCTAGAAAAAACTCTGTACTAAACAAAGTCAACGTCAAACAGTATTATATGCCGAGCTCCTGCAGGCGTACGTGAAGTTACCAATGATAAGACACAATGAAGGAGGAAAACTTAGAAACGCAAATAAAAATTCACAGACACGCAAAGAGGAACTGATATAAAACATGAAGTGAAGATATGATATCCTTACACTTAGCTCTGAATGTCTTATGACTTAACATTTTAATGGTTCTTCTAGGCTAATGTCAATCCGTTTGAGAGTAGCTCTTTTCCATATGGGTATGATGAAAACGAGGTCGACATTCCAAGCACACCTAAGACTAAGCACCTAAGAAAGGTTCTGGTTGGTCAGGGGATCGTAATCTAAATTTGGAAGGATGCAAAGGTAAACTGGAGAGGCACTAATGGCTCCTTCTACAATACCGAGGTAAATAAGAGACGCCTCAGACTCCTATATATAGTTTGCCTAATATTGAAAAGAGCCCTGACAAAATACATGACGCTTTCAATCTGGGCTGTGCTATGTCTATCTACTGCACAGTAGATTGACATAGCACAGCCCAGATTGAAAGCGTCATAACCAGGCTGACTACATCCTGGTGAGGAAGCGGTTTCGGTCAGAAAATAAATCCATATAACGTCGAGCTTTCCTGGCAGACATGGGAAGTGACCATGACCTCGTGCTGATGATATTTTGAGCTCCTTGAAAAAGGCCAAAAAGCCAATCAAGACATCACTGAGGTTTGACCTAGAAAACGACATAATGCAAAGAGACAAAATTACACTTACGATGCAACAGTGACGGTCAGAGAATGGACAGTAAGATCTTTTGGAAGGAAATATCTCAGAAAAAAAGCTGAATGTAAGCAAAAATGATTGAGAAGATTTTTACTAAAGAAGAGACAGCATTAAGTAGATTGAGCAAAACGATAAAGGAAAGCTTACAGGAGGATTCAGAAGCCCCTAAAGGAAGCAGAATAGTTAGGTGTTCAGTGTGAGGAGACTGAAACTTGCCTGAACAAAGTGACAGCAAGGAAGCATATAGGCTGATGAAATAATTAATTCAGAGAAACAGGATGGATCCGCAACTATCCAGGACAAGTCAGGAAAACGTTCTATAGAAGAACAACAGAATCCCATTATATGGACGACTATTGCTCAGAATTATACAATCGTGAGATTTGCGGGTAAAATTAAAATCTAAAAAAGTTCCTTCAAGAGCAGAGAATACATACAGAAGTAGTAACATGGGCCGGACTACGTAGTTTCGGCTAATAAAGCCTCGTCTGTGACCCTGACAATATCTGGTGACGAAACCAGACAAAAAAAAAAGAAAAAAAAGCATACTGTAGTTTCTTAATTTTAATTGGGCAGTCGATTCAAAGACTGATTAGTTTCAAAAGGATCCAAATAATATAAAAGACGATGATCTAGAATAATAGTCTTCATCGATCTCAAATTTTAGATGTATTTCTGAACAGCAATCAACACTCAGAACAAGATCCACCAGTTTAGATTGCAGTACCAGCAATAGACCAGCAAGGGTTCGCAGAAATTGACAATGTATCAGCGGAATTTGTTCAAGCAGTCGCGGAGACCATAACTGAAGTTTTAACAGAGATATAGAACAGGAAAATGTCCTATCCCATGAACTCTGTCGATAATGATTACATTCCCTGAAAAAGCGATCTCCAGCTCGGAAGGGCTACAGCACCATTACGCGGCCTCGTCATTAATCCAAGCAAAATCGTGCTGAAAGACATCTTCAATAGGCTAGAATAATAAGCTTAGTAGACCATCGCCGAAAAAAACTGACTTAGCTCAGAGCCGGAAGGCGCATCGCAGAAGAAGTTTTAAACTCAGAATCCGATGGGAAGAGTACTGTCAACAACAGTAAAATCTGTATGTCTTCATAGATTTCACACAAAAGGCTTTAAGAGCGTTTGGCGATTACATGTACTTATTATATTTTGTAATTTATTTCTCTTCATGCTTTGAATAATGAAATTTTTCGTAATAAATTTTACAGAGTTGGCAAACATACTGACATCGCCTTATTTTATCGTGGGATGGAGAGCCAGTCTCTTCCTGCTTTTTTCCTCTTTATTTGCTCATGTTTTCACTGTATTCTAGGAGCAAGTGATCTTTGATAGCATCTGTTCGATGCAGAATGTTTATACCGGTATTTGGCATACGGGTTGATAACTGTGACTAAACTTATTGTGTCCAGGAACCGTATTTCTTAAAATGACTTAAGTGGTTGCTATGCTGTTGCTAAGGCTAAATTTCTATGAAGGAGATTCCCTACAACTATGAAATTTGCTCTGGAGGAACAGTCTTTTTCAGACTGTTCCTCCAGAGCAAATTTTATAGTTTTCAGACTGTTCCTCCAGAGCAAATTTCATAGTTGTAGGGAATCTCCTTCATAGAAATTTAGCCTTAGCAACAGCTTAGCAACGACTTAAGTGTTTTTATAAATACGACCCCTGGCCTTCAGAACAAGACTTATCCTGCTTATTCTTGGATGTAGTTGCTGACAACAAGCTACTAAAAAGTTCTATTATTTCCAAATACTATAAAATACATATAGAAAATATTTGTTTGATGCTCAAAAGAAAGTCATTCAGTGATACCCAAAAGACATAACGTTTTGACGATATATTTTTGATAAAGAAAAAAAGTATTTTTTTTTCATTTATTCCTATTCTACCTAAAGCTAAGACAGAACTTTCTTACAAAAAATGATAAATAGATGAATAAAAATAAAATAAGTAAATAAATGAATAAATAAATAAATACATATATAGATAAAAACTGAAAATTCTCATTTTCTCCTATTCCACCTTAAGCTATTAATTTAGTCAGCTCACTATATATATGTAATATTTGCTTGATTTCATGCTCGTTTTCCTATTAGAAAGAACAAAATAAGTCTGCACAGCTATTACTAAAGATCCTTACTAAGCAAGCAAATAAATACCTGTCGGAATAGGACCTTTGTTGTAGTATATATACTGTTAGTATACACCCTTATAGCCGCAATCACTGTTGTATTCGTATCTCCCAGACTATACGTTAACTGTCTTTCTTGCCAACGTTCCTCGATGTCCCCACCAGTTATCGTTTTCACGTTGCGTAAGACAATGGGATAATCCAAATCATTTGTAGACCATTGTCTTCCGAACCCGTTAAAAAACGTCGGTCCATTCTCTAACCATAGTTTACCATTTATATACAACGCGTATGCTCCTTCACTATCAAATATGAAGTCGAACTCCTTCTGGCCATTTATTGCTTAAATATACAGAAAGGAATTAAAAGATGATGGATGGATGGTATATAGTTTCCTGGCCCTTTCAACAATATTTCTGCTATATCGAGCTAATGGACTGATGGGGGTGATATTGAAAGGCTGTGTACAGTGGAGTCCTGTTTATGGTTGGAAAGAATACTGCTTCGAATTTGATTCGAACCCCGTGCGCTAGCTTAGAAGGCCAGCGCTTAACCCACTGAGCTACTTGGGTTCCTAGAAAGCAAAACAGGAACAAAAATAAACCCAGTTAACTGTTCTATCCTCGGCAAATGGATGAGTCCATAAAAATTGCCAATTTAGGGTATGTAGTTTAGTTTACTTTTGCCATTTTAATTTATTTTAAGGCGAACTAACTGTTTGTCTTTTGCAAACAGTGTATACCTGATCAGACGCCGTGTTTTGCGGCGTCTGTCCTCGGTCTGCACTGTTTGCCTATGTCTCATTTATGGGACGCTAGGCATTAATGGCTTAGGTAAGTTTGTCACCTTAATCAAATAATTAATTACGATGATTAAGTAATGGGTATAGCTCCATATTTTGTCGACATGTTTACAAAGAGGAACGACTTTTGCGACTTCCTGTTTGCTTCCCTGAACGAGGAAACACATCCGCAGAAAGGTCTACTCTTAAAGGAAAACTTTGCTCCTTAAACATATAGCGCGTACAAGAAGTTATGCATTAATACTCGAAAAAAAAATAAGGGGGTCAAACTTTTACCCTGCGATTTCTGGAATATTTCAAATGTTTCGTGAAATAAATCATTTCTATCTTCCATTTTATACATTTTGCTAGTTTTATACAAATGAAGATTGAACTTACAGCCTTTGTCTTGACCAAGGCCATGCTTTAAGTCAAACTAACTCTAACATGAGAGTGGTTTGAATTCCCATAGAGAATTGATAGTGTGTCAGTTTGGTCTGGGCATAACGTCTAAAATTGCTGTGAGCTTTTAACTTGTTACAGCTTGCTGACCATAAAAATGGTTAAATTTGATGATTATCGAGCAATTTTGCAAAGCAATCATGAATTGGCGAAATCAAAACTTTTAGTGAAATTTCTACTTGTTGACTTCTGACCACTTTGATTTTGAGGGTAGTGTGAATTGAAGTCTGGACTTAGTCAAGATAAGGCTATAGTTTCAAACTTCATGTGTATACAAAACCTGCAAAATGAATGATATGGAAGGTAAAAATGATTAATTTTTTTACCAAATGTTTGAAATGTTCCAGAAATCGCAGGGTAAAAGTTTGACCCCTTAATATTTTTCGAGTATACATACTTAGCAGAGTTTCTAAACGACCACTCAATTTGTCTTGAACAATGAATTGGGAGATGGTGGCATCAGTAGACGGTATCCAGACATATAACTTTTTCAGATTGAGTACACGCAATTATATTTGCAAACGTTTAAAAGGCCTGATACCAAGACGATGACAACAGTTGCACATGCACCCCGCTCCCTCCCCCACCCCACCCATTTTCAAAAATCGCAAGGATTTGAACTGTGCTGGGAAGCTTTTTGACACTGTGAGTGTGACCGAAAGTTGCGAATTCTACATTCGACTGATGTTTTATGTTGCACTGGGAAAGTAAACAGATATGAAATGATCTATTCTATTCAATTTTATCCCATAACCTTATTAGGTCGTTGGGGCACCACAGATGACTTTGAAACAATCCCCTTCCACCTTGTTCTGATTTCAGCTGCCCTAGTTGAGCTGGCAAAATCCCTCCCTGTCCACTCTTTAATATTGTCTTCCCACCTCTTCTTCTGTCTACTTCTTTTTCCTTTCACTGTGTCCTGTAGAATCGTCTTAATATCCTTCGGACTCGTTTCTTTATCGGATCTTCAAACCTCCCTCGGTTGATAAATCCCATATCTTAGATGGGACGATTAATAAACTCTATATATTGACTGGCACGTGACGTCGAATCAGCCACTGAAATTGTGTGTTACATCGTGGTCATATAATAATTTTCATTATTTAACAGCAACTTAACAACAATCAAATTTTAGATATAAGCCGCGACACGAAAAAAACAACAACAACAAAATGGTATGTGTGCCCAGCGACAACTCGGCCAGAGTGCCCGATTTCCGCTTAAAGGGTAGCTAAGAGTCTAAGATAGCCTCGTGCGACAGGGAAGATTCTGGTCAGACTGGGTAGACGTGATCTGAGTCTGCGCTGGGCGCACATACCACTTTGTTCGTTTTCTTGTATCGCGGCTTATGTGCAGTGTCTGTATTTCTCTGTGTGCAGAATAGGCGGGGATACTAATTAAGTCTCTTCCTTTACAGTTGGTTACAGAAAACAAATGTACAAATGTTTATTTGATTGAGTAAAGGACTATTTTTTCCTTCTACATGTAATTCCAAACCTGTAAAACATGTCTCTTTTGCTGTATGGCGTGACATGATCTGTCGTAGAAGAATATGTTTATGTCGGTGGATGGCCATTGAGGTAAGTACTAATAGGCTTAATGATTTCACTGTAAGGGCTTAGAAGTACACTCACGGTAAAGCTTCCGCCAAAAAATCGAATACAAGAGAGAGAGAGAGAGAGAGAGAGAGAGAGAGAGAGAGAGCTAGCTGCTTACATTTCCATGGCACATTGAGTAATTAGAATAGATGGCAAATATTTAAAGTAAACAGGCCTACCAGACAGTATTGATATGACACAACATATGAAAGTTAAGCTTTTCCCCATACTGTTTATCAGGCTTGCTATATGCACCTGCTGTAGATAGTCTGTTTTCTCAACCTTTTAGTTTCGTATAGATAAGGACTCAGATTTTTATGCATTACGCCCCTTTGTAAAAGATAAAATAGAATATGTTAGGCTACCAAAAGAAAGACAAAAAAAAAAAAAAGACAAAAAAAAAAAAAGAAAGATAGCCCAAATATGATGGGGAGTAAATGCATCTAATTGTAGAATTACAGGTATTTGGTCAGATGGGTTTGACTAAACAGTGCAGACTCAGACCAGACTACTCCATAGTCTGTTTGTCTTATCATAATAAAAGTACACAGATTCAAATTTGATTAAAATTTCGAAACTTACCTTGTTCGGTAGTGACACTGTCTACACTGGATAAGTTCAGTGTGGCAGTGCGGTCACTTGACCATCACACGTTCTAACTCAACAAAATCTGTTTTTTAAGCTGTTTTTAATTCTTGTATAGTCTTTTTAACACTTTCATCTTTTATTCTTTTTTTTTTCTTACACTTTTTGTACCGTGGCTTTAAGACGCATTCTACCTGTACGTATTCCTCGCGAGGGGTGTTGCAGTATATAAAGAAAGAAAGACATTCTATGTTGTTTACGCTTGCCTGCGTAACAATAATTTGAAGAAGTAAAATGCTGATACTAAAGGTAAAAGCGAAAAAAGAAAGACATTCTATGTTGTTTCCGCTTGCCTGCGTAACAATAACATGAAGAAGTAAAATGTTGATATTAAAGAGGAAAGCAAAGTATAATAGAAAGACAAAGAATTGTGACATTGAAGGAGATCAAAGATAATAAAATGAAGAAGTAAAATGCTGATACTAAAGGTTAAAGCGAAAAAAGAAAGACATTCTATGTTGTTTCCGCTTGCCTGCGTAACAATAACATGAAGAAGTAAAATGTTGATATTAAAGAGGAAAGCAAAGTATAATAGAAAGACAAAGAATTGTGACATTAAAGGAGATCAGAGATAATAACGGAAGAAGTAAAATGCTGATACTAAAGGTTAAAGCGAAAAAAGAAAGAACTTCTACATGTATGTTGTTTACGCTTGCCTGCGTAACAATAACATGAAGAAGTAAAATGTTGATATTAAAGAGAAAAGCAAAGTATAACAGAAAAGACAAAGAAATGTGACATTGAAGGAGATCAAAGATAACTGCGCAAGTCATGGAAGCTCACATCAACTCAAACTCGATTTTATGCTTACACAAAATAGGCCCAGTGTTTGCTCACCTCTTCCAACAATCTATTGACGCGGGTGAAATCCCCAAGGAATGGTCTCTTGCAAATGTATGCCCCTCTTAAAAGAAAGGGATAGGTCTTTGACTTGCAATTACCGACCGGTTTCTCCAACTTGTGTACCATGCAAGTCACTTGAACATATTGTTTGCTCTAATATTATGGCACCTTTGGATGAATATAAACTTTTGTCAGACAAACAACATGCATTTCGGAAGAAGCATAATTGTGAAACTCAACTGATCACGGTTATAAGCGACTGGGCTAAAATCTTGAATAAGGGCGGTCAGGTTGACACTTTTATCTTGGACTTCGAGAAAGCTTTTGACATACCCCCTCATGAGTTACTTAAATGTAAGCTATACGGCTTTGGTATTGGTGGGAAGACACTGAAATGGATAGATTCTTTTCTCTGTGACAGGCAGCAGCGTGTAGAAGTAAATGGAGGTAAATCAGACTGGGCCACCATTTTGTCAGGTGTCCCCCAGGGCACCGTGTTTGGACCACTGTCGTTCTCATTGTACAATTAAAGTTATAACAGAAAATATTGACTCGGAATTAAAACTTTTTTGCTAACGACTGTGCTTGCTGTTGTGAATTCAGAGATAACGATGACACTTCAGGAGGATATAGATCGATTAGGGTGTTGGGCAAGGAGTTGAAGAATGAGATTCCAACTGGTCAAATGCAATGTAATGCAGATTACAAGGAAACGGAAGAAGATGAATGCTTCCTGTACCTTAGAGGGAACGGTCCTCGATAACGTAGAAAGTTACTAGAAACTATCAAATATCTCGGTATAACCATTACCAATGATTTGAAATGGAACACACATGTCAGCAATATTTTCACAAAGGCTAATAGGATCCTTGGTTTCCTCTTGCGTAACTTGGTGGCATGTCCACAGGACGTTAAAGAGACAAGGGACTGGTGCGTCCAGTCCTGGAGTAAGATAGTTCAGTCAGGAACCCCCAAAGTATACTTCTTCAAGGTGAACTTGGGAAGGTGCAAAAAAGGGCAGCTAGATTTGTAACAGTAAGGAAATTACACATATGAAACTGGGAGTATGACTGGCATTCTGGAGAAACTTGAGTGGAAATCTCTGAAAAAGATAGGGAAATATTGTAGACTCATAATGCTTTACATAAGTCTGTAGGGTGCAGCCAGTATACCCATAAATGACCTTGTTTCCCCAGGTAGGCAATCATTCCCTGGCATTTCAAGCCTCATTGGCTGGGACTGATAAATAGAAGTCCAGTTTCGGCCCCAAACTTTTTGAATCTGAATCTGAATTGTTTACTGGTGATACGCCAAAATTGACAATCTTTCACCAGGGGGGGGGGGGGGGGGGGGGGGGGGGGGCGTGACTGGAGGAAAATTAGTCCCTAGCTCTCACGAGAGATGAGAACTTTGACACACAATCATCTGACATTTCAGCAGAGGAAATCAGGGAATCAGGGAGGTCATTCCAGTCCCTGATGGTCTGGGGAAAGAAGCTACATTTATATGCATCTAAACTAGCAATGGGTATCTGAAATGCCATGGAATGTTGATTTCTGCAACGCCTAGTTTTGGGGACAAGGTCACCTGTAGGTATTCTGGCTTTACCTTTCAGACCTTTGTATAGCAATATGAGTCGGTTATCCTTCCTCCTCTTTTTGAGGCTTTCCCACTTAAGTTGCTCAAGGATGCCAGTCATGCTACCCGCCTCTCGGGTGTAATTCCTAGTTACAAACCTAGCTGCATGGTTTTGCACCTTTTCTAACTCTTCCTGAAGGCCTTGTGTATAGGGATCCCAGACCGAGCTTCCATATTCGAGGATGGGACGCACCAATGTCTTATAGCCTACTTCTTTCACTTCTTGGGGACAAGAAAACAAATTTCTCCTTAAGAATCCTAGGGTTCTGTTGGCCTTAGTGCAAATATTAATGATATGGGTATTCCATTTCAAATCACTTGAAATTGTTACTCCAAGGTATTTGATACTTTCAACATTTTCCAGTACTGTACCCTCAAGGGTGTAAGAAGACTGGATTTTGTTGTGCTTTTTTGTCAGCTGCATCATGTTGCATTTGACAGGTTGAAATCTCATACCCCATTTCCTAGCCCAACATCCTAAACGATCAATGTCTTCCTGAAGTTTCACTGTATCATCTATTCCTTTTATTTCACGGTAACAAACACAATCGTCAGCAAAGAGTCTTATTTCAGACTCAATGTCTGCGGAGATGTCGTTTATGTACAAGGAGAACAACAAGGGACCAAGAACGGTGCCCTGTGGGACACCAGACACAACAGGGGCCCAGTCTGACATAACACCATTTACTACTACTCTTTGTTGTCTAAAGCATAGGAAAGCGTTTATCCAATTCAATGTTGAACCACCTATACCGTAGCTAAATAGTTTGCTTTTAAGGAGTTCATGTGGGGGTGTATCAAAAGCCTTTTCAAAATCTAATATAAAAGTGTCAACCTGACCCTTATTGTCTAACACTTTTGCCCAATCATCTATCACCGTAGTCAACTGAGTTTCACAGCTATGCCATTTTCTGAATGCATGTTGTTTGTCTGACAAAAGTTTATGTTCATCAAGATGGGCCATTATATTCGAACACACAATATGTTCAAGCAGCTTGCAAGGTATGCAGGTCAAGGATACCGGACGATAATTACGGGCAAGAGACCTGTCCCCCTTCTTGAACAGTGGGCAAATGTTCGCAAGAGACCATTCAAGAGGGATTTCACCTCTATCAATCGATTGTTGAAAAAGATGGGCAAATACCGGACCCAACTCTGTCGCCAACTCCTTTAGAACTCTAGGATGAAGTTCATCAGGTCCTAAGGCCTTAGATGGGTTTAATCCTTTAAGAAGTTTTGTAACTCCTTCCTTAGTAACAACAATTTCTTCCATGAATGGGGCTGATCTATCCAGAAGAGGGACCTGGTTGTGTTCTGTTTTGGTGAACACATCCGTGAACTGACCATTAAATTCATCCGCCTTCTCGAAATCCGATTGGGCGACCCCACCTCCGTTCCTCTTTTTTAAAGGGGGATACCTTGGGTGTCTTTTTTCTGACTATTGATGTACCTATAAAAGTCCCTGGGATTAGCCTTAACATCACCAACCAAGTTATTCACATAGATGGCATGCTGCTTCCTAATATCAGCTTTGATTTCTCTCCGTAAAGTTTCAAATTTAGATCTAATTTTTGCACTACTAGTCTTCTTAGCTTTTGCATGAGTTGCATTTCTTCTGCGAATCTTACGTCTTATTTCAGGTGTTATCCATGGAACCGAGGAGACCGTGCGACTAGTTTTTGATGGAATATGCTTATCAGCTGAGTCCTGAATGAAAGAAGTAATCAGATTGAAGTTTTCTTGAACCGAGCGAGTGTCTGAGTTACCATTAAAGTACTTTTCTTTTGCAAATTTAAGTGTTTCTGCCCTCTTAGATTCATAATCACCTTTCTGATAACGATAAACCTTCCTCCTAGGTTTCTTGATGGGGGGAATAACTACTTTCAAAGTTCCAGAAACAATGTCATGATCACTGAGTTTGTCTGGGGAGTGGATGTCTACAAATTGAGTAGGAAGGGAAGTCATTATTAAATCCAATGTGTTTCTTTCTCTTGTAGGGAAGTGGACTAACTGCTCCAATCCATGATCATTCATAATGTCTACCAACTTTTGTCCCTCCGACTGACTCAAGGCTGAACCAGATTTGTTGAGTCTGTCAGGCCAAACAATATTTCGGAAGTTGAAGTCCCCTAGTACATGAACTGAGGGTGGTTTGTTGCCTTTATGTTTATTCCTGATTTTATCAAGCTGTTCTCTGAACAAACGGTCAAAATCTTCCAATTTTAACAATTTTTCATCAGGTGTTCGATACCAACTTGCCACAAAATGAGAAGTTTTATTTGCAAACACTTTAACCCATACTGATTCTGAGTCGTTTTCCAATTCTGTGATGGGCATATGCGGGATGTCCTTGTGGATAAGCAACATTACACCACCGCCTGAACCATTTCTATCCTTCCTGTATACACTGTATGGAAAAGTTTCTGGAAACAATTCTGAGGTTGATATGGAGCTGTCAATTTTTGACTCTTGAATTGCCACAATCTGAGGTTGATGAAAGTCAAGGAAGGCCAACAACTCAAGTTTCTTACCCCGTATACTATTGATGTTTATGCTTGCAAATTTCAATCCGCTAATAAATTTGTCTTTATTTGTCACATTTTGGGGAGTTTTAGTTCCATTATCCTTTGCCAATGGAGTAAACCTATTTTGATTTTCCAAGTTTAATTGCTCTGAGAAGAATGAATCCGAAAAATTGGAAAAGTGGCATTTTGGACAAAACCACAAGCAGTTTGAGTTTTTCACAGCATCGAATTCAGACTCTGTGATGAGAGAGCATTCATTGTGAATCCACATATCACATTTGTCACATTGGACTGCTTTGTGACCATATAGAACAGGACCGCTGCATATATCACAGTCAGCTTTACAGCCAGTGCAATACCAAGATCCATTTCCTGATTTTAATTCCACCAATTCTTTTTCACTGAGTTTTACACATGTCACATGAAAGGATTTTCTGCATTCCTCACATTTAACAACCTTGTCTGCCGCCTTACAATATTTATTGCATTGACAGTACAGGGACCTGGGACCTGGGTTTGTTTCAATATCCCCAGCCAGGATGATTAGTACTAGCAGATTTGTACCTCTTGACGGTTTAAAGCTGTGTAGACTTTCCGATTTTCTGCAGTTTCCAAGTTTCCTGAGATTGTAATTCCCTGGAAGATTCCTGAGTGTGCAGAGGATCAGCTACTAAGTTTACGTCTCTTGTAAAGCTAGGGATTAGCTGATCACAGGTCCTAGTGAATGATTGGCCTTGGACGTATCACCAGTAAACAATTCTGATTCTGACAATGCGCCGTTGTTGTTGTTGTTGTTGTAGCAGCCCTCTGGCCGAACTATCTCTCTGGTATGTTGCTGGTTGCCCTGGTATTCTTCTTCACAGGTAGAAACTCTCAAGTACATTAGTATAGTAGCACGATGTGTCAGGTTCGGTTTTTTTTTTTTATACAGAATTTTTTTTTCTGGCTGTTTAATATAAACTCTTTCTTGATTTGATAAGAAAAGACACACTCCAGCTCCACAGGAACCTGGATTTTCCCCTCCATGAACCATCTGTGAAACCATAGACCACGTCCTTTCCAGCATCAATTATTATTCCCTCTACCATCACTCTTGCCTCTTGTTCCTGCACGGTCTGCTAAAAATGCTTCTGTGCACGGTTGCTATGCGGCTAGTAAACGTTGGTCATGCAGCTAGCCTCTTCACTCCCCTGAATGTAAACTTCCGGCTTGAGAAAAATGTCATTAAATCGTCAAAAAAGTAGTAATTTGGACAAACCACTGAGCAAAGGAAAAGTCGAAGTATAAAATATATGCATATGTTCTTTATTCTGTGGCTGAAATACAGCCAAATTTTATTTTAACGTGATTTATCCAATTGCAAACAGAATTACTGCTTCAACAATGCAAAATAAGTGGGTGGGGAGAAAGTGCCAAATTTTGCAGAATAAATTATTTATGCTCAGTTTTGATTTCATAAACATTTAGGGTTGCGGAGTTGACAAAACAAGGCATAATTCTGTTATTTGACCCGACTATATTTTTCTCCTCCTTCCACCATATCCATAAGAACCTCCCAGTTTGGGCTTCTACGTTTACACGGATAAATGGTAACGGTTCGTGTATATGTGCTAAACGTTTACAAAATTCACACATCGTTTAACTGAACCTGAACACTCGGTAAACCACCACCAAGTTATAATAGCTTATTTAGTCGCCAGTAGACAATATTAATGTAGTTGGCGGCGTTTGTTGGATTTCAGCAAGGCCTTCGATAAAGTTCCACATCATCGCCTGGCAGTCAAGCTCCATCACTACGGCATCAAAGACAAGAACCTATCCTGGATCCAAAGTTTCCTCGCAGATAGGAACCAGCAAGTAGTCCTTGATGGAAAGACATCTTCTCCTGCCGCTGTCACATCTGGAGTTCCACAGGGTACAGTACTTGGACCTCTCCTGTTCCTGGTATACATCAGTGACCTGCCCTCAAGAGTTTCCTCATCAGTACGACTCTTCGCAGATGACTGTCTGCTGTACAGAACAGAGTTATACGAGACCAGAAAGATGCAGAGTCACTACAGAAAGATCTTAATCATCTACAGGAATGGGAAAGAGATTGGCAGATGGTATTTAACCCAGACAAGTGTGAACACATCCAGATCACCAACAAGCGAAACGTCATACCAACCTCTTACAGCATTCATGGACAGGCCTTGAAAGAAACGTCAAAAGCAAAGTACCTTGGAGTCACCATAGACAGTATTAAACTGTCCTGGAACAGCCATATTGATGCAGTGACGAAAAGGGCCAACCAGACTACAGCTTTTCTTCGCAGAAATCTTTCAAGCTGCCCAAAGGATGTTAAGGCCAAATGCTACTAGTCCATAGTTCGTCCACAGCTTGAGTATGCTTCGACGGTATGGGACCCAGTGACAAAATCCAACATAGCCAAATTGGAGTCTGTTCAGAGGCGTGCCGCCAGGTTTTGCTGCAATGACTACCGCAGTGTCACTTCAATGTTGCAAGAACTTGGATGGGAGGACCTTTAATCAAGGTGAGACCAGAGCAAAGTCACAATGATATACAGGATCGTCAATAACCTCATTGAAATCCCTTCAGGCCAGTACCCGACAGCCACAGGAGTAGCAACTAGAGGACACCATCAACGATTCCTGCCAATATTTTGCTCCATCAATGCCTACAAGGGATCCTTCTTTCCATCAATAGTCCGTCTCTGGAATGGTCTGCCTGCCAAGGTCATATCTGCACCGACTCTGGATGACTTCAAGCTCCTTGTCTGTGCAAATGTCCTAAGACCGTGATTGTGAACAACATGTTTTTATCTGATTTTAACTGTACATAAGAACCTCCCAGCACGAATGTTTTAAGGTTGTTCACAGTGCGACTATGCCAATATTGGCCATGCACTTAATTGGTAGATGTAGATGTAGATGTCCTCGGAAACGCAGATATTTAAATCTTTATTTTCTAACTTCTGTGTACCTTACAGAAGCATGACATGTACACGTTTTGCCAGAAAATTGTTAAGTCATAATCCGCAGCTAATTTTATTAGGTACAGATCAAAGGCAAGGTTATGTCTGCCGACAACACGTGTTGTGCAATAAAAAGAATAGGACTACCTCGGTACCTGTGTTTCATAGGATAAGCTTACCGCGAAGGAGAGATAATTGCAGCTGACAGGAATTATCAATTAACCGGATAAATATATCCGATGTTTTATAAATCTAATCCATGTAATTATCAAATACGGTGGAAATAATTGCTGTCATCGGAAACTGGTCAATAGTAAATACGTTTTCTTTTTTAATACCGTCGGTTACTGTAAACTTCGAGTTGACCCCCAAAAATGACAGCACATTATTGGATGTCACTGTGGTAATATAATTATAACAATTATAAGGTATGGGGGGCGTCTCATACATGTCCGATACTAATAATAAAATTTCGACGGTAATGGTCGGTCAAACGGAATCGTTTCGTTTTCTGGCGCTCGTGTAAACGTTTACAATATTTTGTAAACGTAGAAGCCCTACTCCCAGCACGAATGTTTTAAGGTCGTTCACAGTGCGACTATGCCAATATTGGCCATACACTTAATTGGTCGATAGATGTAGACCCACCCACCCTCTAAATTTGTTTGACTTATAGAATTTTACTTACGGAATAAAGCAGATTTGCATACATTAGACATAATTTGTATATTTTATTACCTCCCTTTAATATGCGGTTTATTCCGTCTAGGCCAAATAACAGGATATTGCCCAAAACAGGTGTGAAACGCAACAAAAAATAAATGGTGTGACATGAAAACAAGTGCTATTTTTGCTGATTGTGTGCACTGTTATTGCTATGGAGAACAAAGACAAAAAAATTACTGGGTACGTCGAATAAGGCTTTTGTGTATCCCTCAAAACCTAAAAAAAATCTTGTTATTTTGGGGCTCCATCAAATCTCTAAAATAATCTCAAAAAAAAAAAAAAAAAGCTTCCTTAAAAAGCCAAAATTTTTATGATCATCTCATGAATGATTACGCCAGAACTGCAAGCATCACTTCATTGTTGCAGCAGTTGGACTGGCAGACACTGAAAGAGAGACAAAATGTGGGCCATCTCTGTTTCATTATATCTTCCCTTGCCTATGGCATGGAGAGATATATTGTGAACACTGCTCACTTCGCCAAAAACTGTCTTAAGACGTTTTTTGTAAAAAAAAAATCTGAATAACGGCTATACGTACCCATACATCGTGCATATCAACTTGTCCGTCTTATCATGGACTAGCGAATGTACGAGGCGATTTCTGATTAATTGAATAATAAATAAGTAATTAACAATTAATTGTTTGTTTGATTAACACAGAGCCGGGAAATAGCCGCATTAGCTAGGGCTTAATCTGAAACAAAAGCCAGTACCGGTTTCGAGCAGACAAAAAATCGATAGCAAATACAGCAGGTTTGCATCAGTGTACTAGGCATAGTAAAACCTCCCAAATGACACGCTTTTGTGAAGAGCTTGATCAGAAGAGTTGCTCTAGCTAGCCACAAAATTTGCAAGTCAAAGAGTTCGTCTGGGCCTGGACAAGGGAATGTTTGAGCCTAAAATTTGAATAATCACCGATTTATTGGGTGATATGGTGCCGCATTAAACGCTGTACGTGAACCTGGAGCCAGTAAATCGGTTACTCATATTGCAAACACCTCTAAATAGACTGCTCGGTTTCTTATTTCTGCTGTAACGCGAAAAAGGGCCATGTTATAATGTATGCAAACTGGTTAAAGTCTGTCATGTTCGCACAAAGCGAAGGAACCCTTTACAAGTGACCGTTGCTGCCGAGTGCGTTTGTTTATTTAGCTGCATACAGAACGTAAAAAAGGGACCGTAGCGCTTTTGCGTAGATAAGAATGAAATCAGGCTACTATTTGCTCTAAAACTACGTCCCTTTGCAAGGTCCCTCGTGCAAAGACAGCCTGTGCGAAGGCGCAGGCTGATATAAGTACAGCGCTAGGAGGCGGAAACTTGACTGAATGTCAAGTTCTAAATACACAGTCTAAAATTTTAACAACACCGGGAACCATGTTATGTTACTGTAGGTACTCTCGTCCTAAACCCATGTATCTTATGGTTACATAACGCTGAGCCACTTTGGGGCAGTCATTACAGGAAGTGAAACAGAACAGAAATGTATGTATACAAAGTGATATTGTACGATAAAAATATAAGCTCCGTATACCATGACTACTGTAAACATCTTGCACAACGAACTCAAAATATTTGACTGCTCAACCATCTGATAAGAAAAGTGTGGGTTATGGGAAACTATACCTTTATTATTCAAACAAGTATGGAAAGATATGTGTATTCTCTCAAATACCTCCCTCTAGTTTACAAAATTGTATATGGCATTGTTGCCGTCCCCTTTATATAATACCTGAATATACAGCCCATCCATAGGATATCCAGATACTGCCATTCTACATTCCGTCAAATTCATACAGGCAAGGATTCCTTTAAATACTCCTTCTTTCAGCTGGCTGTTGTCCAATGGAATGCCCTCCTGGAAAGTCTTGACTTGTTCAAGGCAGCGGTTGGAGAGTTGCAGCACCCCAAACCCTAAACACAAGATGCTTTTTTTTTCATCCAGGTTTTAGCCCCTTTCCTATTTTTTTATTGATTGATCATCCATGATCATGATGATGTGGGTTTTTTTGTTTTTGTTTTTTATGGCTGTAGTTCTTTTTTGCACTAAGTTTCAACCTGTCATCTCTAGATCACCTCACTGTCATGCTTTTTCATCAACTTTTTGCACATGACACGAAGACCCTGCCAAAAATGCTCCCAAGGGCATAGGCAGATTAGATTAGATTATATAGATAGATAGAGTAGATATATACATGTAGAAGGATACAATCTGGAAAATGCTTTGGCTTTTGAAGGAGTGGGGGCCAGGGGACATCCTCCCTCTCAGAACCCCTAATTAACTTGTCAGTATAGAACTTTTAGCCATGAACTAGCTGCATACATTCAAAAATGTGGCTCTATCAGTAAGTATTTGTCAAACTTTCAAAGTGCCAATTTACCATCTTTTTGCATATGATTTTGATGAAAAAAGCCCTTACCTATCTAATTTTAGCTCTTAATTTTGTGAAAATAGCCCAAAGCCCGAATTTTTGGCTAAAATAGCCCTAATTCTAGCCCTATTGTTTTGCTAATTAGGGCTTTCAACCCATATCTGGGAATTTTAATAAAACCCCTTTTCTGTCTGAAGCTTTGATAAAGCATTTCTTTGAAATTAGGCATTTTTGTGGTTTCAGGTAAATGTTGCCACCTTTGCCCTGTTGTTCTCAGAGATTGTACAGTACTGTCAGAACAGGGTCTACACGGTTCCAGAACTTCAGAGCAAGTAAGTAATAATTAACATTATTTGGACATTCCAACCATGTCTATAAAGCCTTTCCTTAAATTTCTATTTTGCTGCCATAGTTATTTGGTTATAAGATGGAGGGTTTCCCTTCCAATACAATACCAAATATCTAGAACTTACTTTGGAGATAGATATATTTTGGATTGTTTTGGAAGAGAAAACATCTGAAAGCCAAATTACACAACACTGATTTACATATTTGGGCTTCTTTTGAAGAGAAAAAACCCTGTCCTTATAGCCAGATAAATAAAGTTATGATCCTGTTCGGACTTCTTGTTATTTCAGATATTATTTTATATAAACATGGCTTAGTTGTTCAAAGCATCATAAGCAGTGTTCTCCCCAGAAAATTCAGAAGGCATGTCGCTTTTAGCACAAAAATCAGATTTTGACTTGTTGATCAATTTTTAGGTCACCTGAATGAAGTTCAGGAAGAGCTATTGTACTACCTCTGGCGTTAGCTTTGGCGTTAGCATCGGCGGCGGTTTTGGCATAAATTTGCAAAATGTTAAAGTTTTACGTTAAAATTTTTGAGGTGATTGGGCAAGGCGCTGTCAGGCGAGCTATCCTGTCCCACTGACAGGTCTTGTTAAAATCCTGAATATAGCAATGTTTTGTCAAAATTAGCCCAAATTTACATTATAAATAATTTATTGATGACCCTTAATGCATTTAAAACAACATTACTGGCTAAGAAATGAAAATAATGGCACTTTGATAAATTTTCGTTTGAAATTAAGGCATGTTGCGAAGGTAATTTGAAGAGGAAGGCATGTTGCAAGTGACATGCCTCAATGGTCTGGAGAGATCCCTGATCATAAGGCTAACAAGCTTGTTAAGAGGTCAACTCAGTAAGTGTTTTGCAACTTTACAACCAAATACACTGATATTTTATCGAAAAAATGTGAGGAGCATTGCAAAAGCTTCTCACATTTTTTCAACAAAAAATATTGGCATATTTTCGCTATTATCGTTTGAAATTGTTACGAAACATGAGCTAACGATGTTGTTAGTTTTGAACAACTGGGCCCTGATGTCTAAACTATTGCTTAAAGTTGCATTTGCATACAATGCAGACCCAGCTCAGACTAAAGGGCAGTCTGATTATGGTCTGCATTATGTGAAGTCCTCCTCACTACTACCCATATTTCTGAGATTGAAATTCACAAATTTGACAAGTTTTGACAAAAAAAATAAAATATTTTTCTCTCAACGAATAAAGAAAACAAGATATGTTGGAAAGGGGCAAACAACAAACATTGCAACTGAATTGTTTCATATTAGATCTCAGATACCGGTAAGTATGCGTTGCTGTAGAGAGAACATTTATAAGACTGTTTGCAAATAATCAGACCATGATTTAACTGGTCATCAGGAGCAGTCTTATCTGGGACTGCACGGTTTACTCAGACATTTCATCCAAACATAAAGCATAAAATTGTATTCAGGGACTGTATTTATAAAAGCACTTTAGTGGTTGCTATGGTGTTGCTAAGGCTTAATTTATATAAAGGAGATTTCCTGCTATTATGAAATTTGCTCTGGAGGAACAGTCTTTTTCAGACTGTTCCTCCAGAGCAAATTTCATAGTTGTAGTGAATCTCCTTCATAGAAATCTAGTCTTAGCAACAGCGTAACAACCACTTAAGTTGTTTTATAAATACGGCCACTGGTCATAAAACCAAGACATTTTAATCTAGGATATTTACTGGGGTCGTGGATCTAATTTTAAAGAAAGTACACACACACACAAAAGAAAACTAGAAAACCAATACGTTCATAAAACTTTTGAGGAACTAATGGTACATAAGAATATTTATCATGTGACGTCGCTGTTATTCATTGGATAACGTCGTGTCATAAAAATTGTATGACCATGTGTGTAATAACACTTTGGCACGTACAGGTAACGTCATTGACAACGTTCTTGTCAGCAATGCATTTTCTTATTGAAATATTGTTTGGTTTGAAGGGGTTAAAATCCCATTTTAAAGGGTCATATGATAAACAGAATCTTACACTCGTGGTCATTTCATATGAAATTTATGAAACTCGCCAAAGGCTCGATTCATAAATTTCATATGAAATGACCACTCGTGTAAGATCCTCTATTTACAAATTAAACTAATGTTACAAACATGCAAATAATTAAGAGTTATATCGTATTTATGTATTTTGTCTATTTACAGATTATCAGAACTAGGACAACATGTAGGAAATCATATATTAGATGTTCTCTTCTTTCGAGAGCGGGGCTATAAGAGGGAGGTCAAGTTACTCAATATGTTGCTGTTTATAAAAGGAAGCTTTTGGAGGGTAAGGTCTTAATTTCAGTCTCAGATATTCAATATGTGTCATTCATGTCATACACTGCAAGCCTTCCCCTAATCATTGCAGTAATGAACTACTTTTCCATCTTTAATATGGAACTTCATCTGGTCTGTTGTGATTTTCTGCCAGCAGTGACTTGTCACATAAAAAATTGGCATACAAAAAAAATATATAATTGATATCATTCTTTTTCATGCATCTGATTTAATTTTTCACAGGAAATTTGGTAAATTATTAAATATACTTATATATGCAAGTATAGACATTTAATGATTGTTTAAACATATGGTCTGACCCATCATTAGAACACCTTTACTGAAGTTCTTTTGAGGGGCCATTCTTGACCTGAGACATTTACAAATTTAGCACTGCCGCAGGGTAGTGATCGAGGTGTGCAGTATAGTATTTCTTTGGTTATAATACAGGGTTTCTTCTTTCCAGAACAATCCCAAATATCTAGATCCATCTTATAAGATGGATCTAGATTTTAGGGATTGTTTGGGAAGAGAACCCATTTTATAGCTGAATTGCAGAATACTGATTTATATAAGTATTTGTGGTAATTTTGAAAGGATTAGCTCCCATCTTATTACTGAATATATCAGGTGTTTCTACTAAATCCCCTGAGGACATGGTAGTTATAAGTCCTGTAATGTGCTTTCTCTGGACAAAATTTGTAAAACAAAAAGATTGCTCATTTTAAAGCCAAACATAATAGTGGAATTTGGCCAGTTTTCCCAGAAGAATTGAGTAGGGGGAGTGGAGTAGCATTCATTTGAAAGGGGTGTTTATTAGAAGAAATACAAAACTGTATTTAATCAGTGATAAGACGGGTTTCTCCTCCAAAATACCCCAAAAGTCTACATGTAGCTCCATCTTACAGGGCAAATCTAATGTTTTGGGACTCTTTGGGAGAGAATACCCATCTTAGCTAAAATAATACAAGTGACTGTTATATTGGGAGTCATTTTATAGGGAGAAAATAATATATACAGTACATATAATTCTTATGCTATATATATTTATTTCAGACATTATTCGGACGAGATGCTGATAAACTAGAGCAAGCTAATGATGATGAAAGAACTTGTATCCTTTATCAAACTACAGAGTTTTTATTCCTTTTTCATTGTCTCCCAGGGTCCAGTTGCTCAAAACTAAGGACATGGCTAGCTAACAAAATGTTGAATTTTCATAGGTATCATATCTAAAAACTGAGCCATTTTTTGCCAAAAAATGAGAGTAGCTTTTGCACTGCAAAGCTCCTCTTATTTTTTTTCGGCAAAAAATACCAATACATTTGGTTATATGTACACTAGAAGATGTAAGAAATCACTGACAAATTTTTTCTGCTAAAATTTTTTGTTGAAAAAATGTGAGTAGCTTTTGCAGTGCAAAAGCTCCTCTCATTTTTTTCAGAAAAAATATCAACACATTTGGTTATATGTATACTAGAAGATGTAACAAATCACAGACTAAAAAAATTTTTTAAGCTTACAATGCTTTGAACAATCTAGCTCAGAAGTCTGTAAATACATGTACTTGCATGAAACCTGAGGGACTTAAGGTAAATAGGTACATTTCAGGGGAAACAACCCAGCAATTTATATATTTTTTTTAATGAAGATCGACTTCTTAAAGGAAAGAATACATCCATAGCAACCAGTTTTTTTCCTTTAAAGGCCTATTTGGACTAAAAAGGCAGAATCAGGTAGATTGTCTCTAGACACCAAAGAGTAAACATCTCCTGCAAGTAATATTACTCCAATAAGTGATCTGATTGGCTGTTACTTGTTTGAAAAAATTTACCCGGAGAATGATTGACAGTCTTGTAATCTGAATGGTCAATAGCCTTGGGCCTAAGAATTAGTTGTTATCAGTAAAACAGTACCTACACAATAGCTATGCACACTTACAGTCTTAAGCAGGTAGCTCAATCCTTTTCCAGGTATTATAGGGTCCAGCCTTTAAGAGTAGACATTTTTGAAAAGCTCCTTCATCTGGAGAAGTGAATAGAAAGTGAGGGAAAGCAGCATAAACTTTGGTTAGAGTTCTCTGGTCAGCTCTGTTTGTGAGCATGCAAGGGCAGATAAGACACAGTGCTCCATGGAATTCTTAAGTTGACACCTGAGAGTAATTTTTTTGTTTTTTTTTTTTGTTATTTATCCATAAATAATTTGTGGCATCTCATTAAAGCTGCCATACCAAGGTTTCCCACCATACCTTGTTTTGAACCATGATCAGAAATCTTTCAGAGCTCCAGATAAGAACGGGTAACAGAGATAATTTTTAGCTCACCAGAGCCGAAGGCTCCGGGGGAGCTTATAGGATAGGCACTTGTCCGTCGTCGTCGTCGTCTGTCGTATGTCGTCATCTGTCGTCCTTCAACACTTTCAAACAACATCTCCTCTGAAGCCACAGGGCCGATTGGGTCCAAATTTTATCTGTAGCATCCTTGGGCTGGGGGATTGAAAGTTTGTGTTTTTTATGAAAATTGGCTCATAATTTTGGTTGCTATGGTAGCTTAGAGTTCCCATAGGCTTATAATGGGTAAAATTGAAAAATGGCATTTACTGCCAAGCCATTACAGATATTTTGACAAAACTTTCATAGAAATGTTCCTTTAGAAGTGTTCAATCAGCCATATGTTTTTAGGCCCACTGCCCTTTTTATTGGTTGCCATGGAAACCAAAATGCAAAAAAGAAAAAAAAGATACTTAAAAATTATCTTCTCCGAAACCGCTAGGCTGATTGGGCCAAGATTTTATCTGTAGCACCTTTGGGCTTGGGGATTGAAAGTTTGTGTTTTTTATGAAAATCTGCTTTTTAGTGTGGTTGCTATGGCAACTTAGAGTTCCCATAGACTTACAATCAAGAAAATTGTAAACTGGCATTTACTGCTAAGCCATCAAATATATTTTGATAAAACTTTCAAAGAAATGTTCCTTGAGAAGACTTTTATCAGGTATATGTTTTGTAGCCCACTGCGCTATATATTGGTTGCCATGGAAACCAAAATGCAAAAACAGAAAAAAATACTTGAAAAATTATCTGCTCTGAAGCCAATGGGCCAATTGGGCCCAGATTTTATCTGTAGCATCCTTGGGCTAGGGGATTGAAAGTTTATGTTCTTTATGAAAATCAGCTTCTTAGTTTGGTTGCTATGGCAACTTGAGTTTCATTGACTTATAATGGGGAAAATCAAAAAATGGCATTTACCGCCAAGCCATTGCAGATATTTTGACAAAACTTTCATAGAAATGTTCCTTGAGAAGTCTTTATAAGCTATATGTTTTTTGGCCCACTGCTCTTTTTATTGGTTACCAAAATGAAAAAATAGAAGGAAAAAAATACCTTAAATTATCATGTCGGAACCATATGCTCTATGAGGCAGAGACTTCATAGACATACAGATCATATTAGCCTTTACAGATTTCATGTTTTCCATTGTCACTGTTCAAAGGACATGGTTGGTATGGCAACTTATAATGGAAAAAAAACAACAAAAAATGGGATTCATTGCTAAGTCATTGCAGATATTCTGAACTTACATTTTCAGAATTGTTCCTCAAGTGGTCTTCAATTAGCCTTATACTTTTTCTGCACACTGCTCATTTTGATCATGGCAACCAAAAGGAAAAAAAAAATATCACAAAAAATTCTTAAAAAGTTACTCTTTTTTGTTGCCAGGGCAATCAAAATGTGGAAAAGTTACATATTTTGTTATCAACACAACAGACTGTCAGACTGAGACTTTGTAGTTGTATATTTTGTATTAGCCTGTACAAATGTGACAGCAACTTTGAGCCTATATTAATGTGACAGCAATTTGGAGCTAGAGATCTGGTGAGCTTTGTGGCCCGTGGGCCTCTTGTTCTTGTTTCTCATGGAAAATATATGTTGTGATCCCTCATTAGAACCATCTCAGCAAGACAGTTCTAATGAGGAGTCTTAATATATGTTTTAATGCAGAAATATTGAAAATTATCCTTTAACTATCGCTGTTACCCCTTTTTATCTGGAGCTCTGAATTCTATACCAGTATCTGAAATTATGTACATGTAGCATTATAATTGAATGTCCTCTTTAACTGCTGAAGATTATATAATAGAGAAAGAACCACTAGTCAACAAATTTATATCCGTCCCAAAGGATAAAGGTAAGAACTACCCTAGACTTTGCAACAGACCTTGTTTAATATGAGGGCTGTTCATTAAAAAATGCTATCTGACACCTATGTCTGTATAAATTTCTAACATGTATATAATGTTACATTGTGTATACCCCAGGACTATCAGTTGATTTGGAAAATAAATTCAGTTTTGAAAACAGGGTTTGAGGTTATAAAACTTGAGAATAATCTCAAACTCAAAATAAAGCTCACTTATTGGCTGCTTCCGAGCATGTGCTCGGAAGCAGCCAATCAGTGTGCTTTATTTTGAGTTTGAGAATGTACTCAAGTTTTATAACCTCTGGGCCAGGTTTATATTAAAGCTTGGTCTCTGTTTGATTTAAGTTCACCCCTAGGGTGCCAAAAGGCAGATTACAAAATTTAAGTCCTCAAAGGTTTTAAACAACCTGTTCACCTTAAAGCTGGTGATTGTTTATTTTGTCTCAATCCCTTCCCACTTTTAAAAACTGTTTAGTCCAAGCTACATTTGTTTGTCCAGCATACAAAGCCTTGAAGCCAAATATTGTAGATGCCTTAACTGGATCTACACTGTTTGTAAATTTACCTGTTTTCATTACTTTTTGTTTTTTGTGCTTTAGCAGTTAATGACTGTATGTATTGCTAATTGGTACAATAAGGCCAGAAAGGTCAGATACTTGATGAAGCAACTCAACTCTAGGCAAAACAGTGTTAAAAACTGCTGTCATCACAGAATTAAGTTCTGTGCGTGCTTTGATGTGCAACACATCCAGAAAGTATGTGACTTACTGGCACAGGATGCTAATGCATACCTAGATAAATTGCTGCTAAATATGTAGGCATCTCTTTTGGGCAAGCTTTAAAACTAAAAAAAGAGATCTTGAAAATCAAAAATGATTTTCTGTATTTCAACATACAGAACACCAAACTATCCACTAAAACTCTGTTCTGAATAAGACCTTGTGGTTTTTCTAATTTAGTAACAGCTGATGAAACAATAAATGTTTATAGGACTGCTCTGTTTCTAATATACAAAACTTACCATACTGATGTCCAGATATTTCATTTATTTTCAGGTAGTTTAAATTGTGCAGCATTCACAGCAGGTATCATAGAGGCTGTCTTAAATGGAGCCAATTTTGTAAGCATTTGTAAATATTTTATACTGCATCATAGTGTTACATTCTGTTTCTTGTTTGTTTGTTTTTTTTTTGTTTGTTTTTTTTTTTGCATATGTACCAGTATAAGAGTTTCAGCTACTTTATAACTACAGCTTATCCCTAAGAATTCTAAATATTGGGATAGAATTGAGCAACTTGCAGATCCAGATCGGACTGCTGCTACAGAGTCTGAAAGCATACAGTTTAGACCCTGATCAGACTGCTCTATAGGATGCAGCCAAAAGATGCAGATGGAACGGCATACGGTTTAGACCCTGATCAGACTGCTCCTACAGAGCAGTCTGATCAGGGTCTTAATGGTATGCTATTCCATCTGCATCTTTTGGCTGCATTACTGCACTGTAAAACCAAACTTTTCTCTTTTAAGACAATAACAATAATTATTGTAACACTGCAGCTTTAAGATTCATAATGGAAAGTGTTTCAGTTAGCATAATTTGCGAAACCATTAATACAACGCATTCTGATAATCATGAATGCAAAGAACAGAATTTTTATTATTTATTGACAAACAGAAGTAGTGTAAAGCTATCACTGTTCAATATATGATATTCCTTTCAGAAATTATTATTAATTTTTTTTTTTTTTGTTTTTTTTTTTGCATAACATCTTGTGCTTGTTTTGTCATGAACCTACTGCAAAATTCCACTGAATAACAGGGGTATGATAACATGATATGATATCATGTCACTGTAGAACTGCGCTTGTGCCAGTGTTATCCGGTCATGCCTTTAGACGCGATCTTTGAAGATGACTGGCTGCTGCATACTGACATTGCCCGTGATAACAATGTTTGATTGGTTAAATGACATCACCGACTTACGTCACAATGCATTTGCGACGTCAAAAAGTTCAAACAAATCTGTTTTTACTTTTCTTTTGTGTGACACTCTTTACACCTGAAAATATTCTAATGATGCATGATAAATAGAAAACCATGTAAGTGTCTTTTGATATCAGGTTTATCAGGCTCGACCAGAAACACGTCGGACTGGCTCGGCAAGCCTCGCCATTCCTACGCTCTTTCTGGTCTCGCCTGATAAACTTGATATCAAAAGACACTAACATGGTATTCTCTATATTGATGCAAATTTTCAAACATTTCAGTGTATAGGTACACCTACATGTTTTCTGATAATTTTTACAAAGGGAGCAACTTTTGTGACTTTCTGTTGGCTTCCCTGGACAAAGAACCACTTTACATGTGTAGGTCTACTCTTAAAGACATTGAGTAGGAGCAAATTCTTATCCTTTAAGAGTTGACCTCCATTGAGAAGGGAGGAATAAATGAAAATCACAGAAACTTATCCTTCCTGAAAGTGTACTAATTCACCTTTTAAAGTTGGATGAATATTACCAAGATCAGCTATACATGCAGAGTCAGATCATACAGTTTATCAAGGTATAAGTATAACCTACAAACAGTTGCATTGTCAATGTCCTTTGCAAGACTTTAAAATTAGATACCTGAGTGATATTCCATTCCAGACCTACCTTTCCACTTTTCTATCCTCTATTAACCTGTTTTACTCAGAGTAGCAACTCAGCTGAATTTATACACTTCTACCTCATTATAACATGCCTCCCTACATGTATAATGCAGATTTGGATGTAACATGCTCATATTTTGGCTTCCAAATGGTTACTTTCCTATAGTTCTATTGTTAATCACCCCTTTGTAACACAGTTTCACTTATAACACAGTCTTTTTCCCTGAACCCCAAAGATAACATTATAATGAGGTAGAAGTGTATGCTGGTTATGAAAACAGGCCCATCATTCTGTAGAAGATGATGGATAACCTGGTGGTTTTACATTCCTTATAACAATGTTTCAGTCATTTCACAGGAAAGGGAGGGTGATAATAAAGGGCTCTGTGCAATGAAGGACTAATTAGACACAATTTTGCTTCCAGCAGAATCTGAACCCATGACTCTCTGATCCAAGTTGTGAGGACTAACTACTCCAACTGCCACACAGCTACTTTCCACAACTGATTGTTATAAATGTTATATAATATTTATGCGATTTAGTATTATGAAATTGTCAGGCATGCTATTATGATACTTATTTCCTCTCATCTGTTTCCAGCCTGCCAAAGTCACAGTTCACTGGCATAAAGGAACAACGTTTATGATCCGGTTTGACGAGTCTGTAATCATCAGAAATAACATGGTGGAGGGAAAACAGTAGCTGTTATCCAGTATTGATAGACTGCAGTGCTCATGCAGAAGCTCCTGTTTAAGCTCATGTTAATGTTTCTATGCCAGTTTTGTTTCTATGCCATTTTTCTATCCTTTTCAGGGCTTGACAAATAATAATTTGATCTACTTGTCTGGTAGACAGCTTCTACCGGAAGAAGCTGAAAGACATGAGTTTCCCTATATAACTTATACATTTTCCTGGGCAAGTAAGAAAAATTTACTTGCCCAGCAAAAATTTCAACTTGTCCCGGGCAGCCAGACAATGGATTTGTCAGGCCCTGCCTTTTTATTTCTCTACTCCCATTTTGAAAGCGCCTCTTTGTTATGTAAAGCAAACAGTCATAGGTGTTTCCCTTCGTAACCTGGAATAAATAGAGGATCTTCCATTCGTGCTCCTGTATTATTGCAGTGTTTCCCCTAAAGCGGAATGGAAGGGCGCCGCGCCCTGCCCCTTTTTGGTCCCGCCCTTCTGCCCCCAAAACGTGTCATAAGCGCCCTCCTGCCCGAAAAATAGCAGTAACCAGTCCCTTTTCCTGCGCTGCTATTACGATTCGGTTCCATTGTGTCCCATACCTGTAAAATCTGATAACTCAAGTCGATCGATAATCTGTACACATGCTTATCAATAAACACCAATCACGGTGATTAATCTGTGGCAATTATCACCTCGCTGTACCCTGACCGTCATGTGTTAATTTACTTCGCCAACTGAAAACACATGCTGGTTACCGGCTTTTAAGATGTCAAATGCATTGCGGACATGGCGATAGTAACCAAGACAATCAAAGAAACTCTCGTTAAAGGTACCAGCCTGTTCCGACTGTGAAATTAACGGGCAGCACCGTTAAACTCGTTTGCCTCGCTCCGATAATGACACGGGCCTAGTTGAGGGTGTGGCAGGTAGGGATTCAATCGACATAACGCTGCCGCTTGCCGCATCAATACGGATAACTATTTTTTTTAACGTATCATGTTGCTATACTACACATTTCGAGGCCTATTAGACGCGTACGACAATGCAATGATTCAATATCTATTTTCCCGGTAAACATGTCAGATACGTAATGTACGGGTCATCACAAATACGGATCATGCTAAATTTGCGCAGGCTGATCAGATCATACATGTTTTCACAGGTCGTCGCAGGTGCCGACGATTTCTAATTATGAAAGTCAGTTCGTTCACTTTAAGATTATTTTCCCGCATTTTTCTATCTAGTTCCCGCCGATTCAGGTGTACTATCTGTAGAACGAGAACCAGTCAATATTTATTAATAGTAACTCGGGAAATCCGCGATCTTTAGCATCTCAACAGCTCAGCTGTCACCATGCAGTAATTTGCGATTTTACAAATTGACCGGCCCAGATATGCAACAATACGCGATCCTTATTTGATATTTAACTATTCCAGAGAGGTCTTACGGTAGGTATGTTTATCTAAGTGTAGAAATAAACTCGGTTTTGAGATAGACAGATTTTGAGTGTAAACAAGTATCAGCTTTGATCAAAATCACTAGAACAAATCAGACCCATCATCCGAGGTACAATTTTGGATGTGTATATGGAGGGTGAGGGAAAGGTGGGGAGGTAGTGGTGGTTTGAGAATGCCGGATTTTTTTTTTTTTTTAGCAGTTCATTTTTAGCAGTTCATTTTTTTTGTCCCCCGCCTTTTCGAAGAAAAGCGGAGGGACATAGTTTTCGGCATTCCGTCCTTCCGTCCATCCGTCCTTCCGTCCTTATTTCCGTCCTTCCGTCCCCCTAATGTAGTAGGTACCTTGTGTGCGCAACTCCTCCTACAGTGTTATGCCGATTCTTTCGAAACTTTACAGATATTTTTGTCATGGTCTGAAGATACGCATGTGGTTTGGATATAATCCTGAGATTATTTTTTGTCACTTTTTCCACAAGTTGAACTTAGTAATTTTTTAGGCGTTTTTACTATCAAAGTGACTAGATAGTGGGTACCTTGTGTGCGCAACTCCTCCAACAGTTGTATGCTGATGCCTTTGAAACTTCACAGGTGTTTTGGTCATGGTCTGAAGATACGCATGTGGTTTGGATATATTCCTGAGATTATTTTTTGTCACTTTTTCCACAAGTTGAACTTAGTAATTTTTTAGGCGTTTTTACTATCATAGTGACTAGATAGTAGGTACCTTGTGTGCGCAACTCCTCATACAGTTTTATGCCGATGCCTTTGAAACTTCACAGGTGTTTTGGTCATGGTCTGAAGATACGCATGTGGTTTGGATATAATCCTGAGATTTTTTTATGTCACTTTTTCCACAAGTTGAACTTAGTAATTTTTTAGGCGTTTTTACTATCATAGTGACTAGACAGTGGGTACCTTGTGTGCGCAACTCCTCATACAGTTTTATGCCGATTCCTTCGAAACTTCACAGGTGTTTTGATCATTGTCTGAAGATATGCATGTGGTTTGGATATAATCCTGAGATTTTTTATTACTTTTTTCGCAAATTGAACTTAGCCATTTTCCAGACATTTTTACTATCAAAGTGAATAGATAGTTGGTACCTTGTGTGTGCAACTCCCCCTACAGTTTTATGCCAATTCCTTTGAAACTTCACAGGCGTTTTGATCATTGTCTGAAGATATGCATGTGGTTTGGATATAATCCTCACATTATTTTCTTTATTACTTTTTTCATATTTTTAACTTAGCCGCTTTTCCAGCTCAAACACTTAAGTGTATATACAGTGGAGACCTAGTTTCCAAGGCGGGGGACATAAATTCGTCGAATTTGCTTGTTTTTTTTTTTTTTGTAATTCAACAATGCACTGGTCACACTAACACTATGAACAGTACTGCTAAATTACACTACATATTAACACATAATGGCACTGTTACTGCACTGAAATGTCATACTTTTGAGGTTAACTATTAGATGTAGGCGGAACAACGTAAATAACATTGCTCCTCCAGATGCCTTTTGCCGCGCTAAAAGTGCCCTTTTTATCAGCAGCACCCTGCCCCTTTTTCAGTCTGGGGGAAACACTGTATTGAATTTATTAAACTCGTTGGGGAAAAAGATAAGATGCGAGGCTATGCCGAGCATCTTATCGTTTTCCCCAACAAGTTTAATAAATTCAATAATACAGGAGCACGAACGGAAGATTCTATTTATCATATGACACTTAAATCGCATTTTATGAGCAAATTTTGCACTAAAAAGTCACGATTTCGCCATTAGAAAATGCGATGTTTGCATGGACGTCAACACATAACGTTACAACATAATTTGCATAATTAATCCACTAGTGGATTATCGTTTTTAATGCATGGCTTTATTACACTCTCAGATGCAACGTCATATGTTAAACAAGATTTATTCTTATAAAACAAGTTTTCAGTAATCATGCTGTGACAGTACAATTTTATCAGTCACTCAAGTGTTTTCTTTCTTCCAAGGCCCAGTTGTTCAAAACTAATGATGTTAGTTAATGAGACACTAAAATTTCAAACATATTGCACGCAAAAACACTGCCATTTTTTCCTGAAAAAATGTGAAGAACTTTTGCACTGCAAAAGCTCTTCACATTTTTTTCAGCAAAAAGTATTAGCACACTAGATTTTATATGTACTATAAGATTTAACAAATACTTCACTAACGACTTCATTAAAGCAAACAATGTTTTGAACAACTGGGACATTTTTTTCAGCAAAAAGTATTAGCACACTAGATTTTATATGTACTATAAGATTTAACAAATACTTCACTAACGACTTCATTAAAGCAAACAATGTTTTGAACAACTGGGACAGGGCCCAGATATTTTATGTATGTATTGTCTATTTGTAATAAAACAGTGGAAAAGATATTTGTGTGCATGTGTCATTTTGTTACCTGCTTTTCACTTTATAAGATGCTTCTAGTGGGAGGTCTAACTATAGCATAGCAATCTGTGTTATCATGCATCTGCTGTAAAATTGCACTTGATAACAGGGGTATGATAACATAATGTAGTATCATGTCACTGTGGAACTGTGCTTGTTCTAATGTTATCAGGCGATGCCTTTATATTCAATCTCTGACAACACTTTGCTGTATACTGACGTTGGCCATGGTAACAGCGCTCGATTGGCTGGATGACGTCACCAAATTACGTCACAACACATCCGCCTCATCAGCAAGTTCAAACAAAACTGCATTTGCTTTTTGTTTGTTTGAGTCTCTTCATACCCTTAAACCTTCTGATGATGCATGATAAGTAGAAAACCATGTATGTGTCTTTTGATATCAAATTTATCAGGCTCGACCAGAAACACGTCAGACTGGCTCGGCAAGCCTCGCCATTCCTACGCTGTTTCTGGTCTTGCCTGATAAACTTCATATCAAAAGACACCAACATGGTATCATAGACCAAATTCATGTTCATGGCACTCTGTGGTTTTAACATAGTTGTAGATCTGATTATTCACTTGTTTCTGCTGTTACCATATTTATCTGGCTTTACGACGGGGGCATTCTCCCCTATCCCACGGCCCCAAATATGTAAATCAGTTACATGTATATTTATTCTGCTTTGAGGTGGGTTTTCTCCTTCCAAAACAATCCCAAACATCTCGATCCATCTCATCGGGCTCATCAGTAGGGCACCGGACTCATAGTCAGAGGTCCTGGGTTCTAAACCCGGTCTGGCCACATACTTTCATTTCTCCTTTCGCTGACTCAAGAAGGGCAGTTGTCAGTTACTGGCAAAAGTATGTGCACTTGGTACTGGTTAACCGCTTAGGAGGGCTAAGACTGCCCAGGAATAGTGTGATTAGGTTAATTGACTGTCCCAACATGACATAGCTGTTTAGCGTGGACGTTAAACAACAAATCAATCAAATCTGGATCCATCTCAAAAGATGGATCTAGATTTTTGGAATTGTTTTGGAAGGAAAATTCCATCATATAACCAGAAATACATTAAATTCCAGATCTCTTGCATAATAAATATGGTACTCACTTTCTCAAGTCTATATGACTCTGCTGACGACCTTTACCTTTGGAGAGAAAGCATGAACAACACTGTTATATAAGTTTACCATGTTTACTGACTTAATTTTTGAGAGTAGCAAGTAAATAGAAGAATCTGTAGTGATTTACAATAATGTATTGTAACAATTCCAAACATCTTGGTCAAGATGACAAAATATACTCTCATACAGGCATGCTCCATTGTCTCTCATAGCTCCTCTCAAAGTGAAAGCAACAACAAATGAGTTGCTGCAAAACAAAGTGGCATCTGCTTCCAGAGAAGACTCAGATCAGCCTGGACATCTGTCCAGTCTGATCAGTCTTTGCTGTATGAGTGGAGCTAGCTTAGACCTTAGCTACCCTTTAAGCATACAGCAAAGACTCTGATCAGACTGGACGAATGCCCAGGCTGATCAGAGTCTTTGCTGGCGGCACATGCCACTTTGTTGGTTTTGTTGTGTCGTGGCTCCTATTGTGAATACTGTTTAGTCACCAGTGAAGGTGTACTATGGCTACATCACCATGGTTTTGCTACCATTTTTAAAGGGAAGACAACTTTTAACAAACAGGTATCTGCTTCCCTGGAAATTGAATTCGTTGCCCAAAGGGGGGCTACTCTTAAAGGAAACAATTTGCTTTGTAGGTCTAGACAGAACAATGGTCTCTCTGTCCTTTAAGAGTAGTTACCCTGTGAGAAGGGAAACAGCTATTGCCATCAGTGATCTCCCTTGGTGGCATATCCTAACACATTAACCTTAACTACTCTCTTCCTATAGTGCTAGCTTCTTGGTGAGAACATATGTCCTAAGGTGTATGGGTACTCAGCTATATTTACCAACCATTTTGGCACGCCTTTGTGAAGCAAAGGGGAGCTTATGCTATACCCCTGGATGTTCATGTCTGTGTCTGTGACCAGTTTAACCAATGTTAACCATTTGCGTTTAGGTCTTTTTCTCAGAAAGTATAAGGGCTAGAGTAATGAAACTTGCTACACACTTATATCAGCACATGATCACCTGAAAGCCTGCCCCATGTACCCAACTGCAATAGCATATCTTACCTGTACAGGTCCATTTTAAAACCATCACCCATGTATAGTTTCAACATTCTTGCTTCATTGACTTTATGATATTTCTCAGTCCCTATTTAGGTTAGAGCCATTATACTTGGCACACACTATCATACGGACAAGAACATTCAAAGGCAGGAATTCTCTGGAGGGTGGTTGTGTTCCCAGCAATAGCATATCTTACCTGTACAGGTAAAGGTGTGAAAGGGTATTCAACCAATCAGTGGAGCAGAATTACCAGTTATAATAATTTCATTGGCTGATTGGAGGTGTTGACACTATGTGATCGAAAGACAGAATGACAATGTTCAGTTCAGTTCAGTTTAATTCTCCTATCGACGTTCCCCAAGTGGCTCAATGGTACGTAACCATAGTTGCACACACTTGGCGCCGTGTCTCCGTCCAAAGAAAGAAAATGTGGAAGTTGATCCTCCTTATATAGTCCACTACTGTCTTTAAACATCACCATCCATGTCTAGATTTTTATGCTTCACTGACTCAGTCATATAATTCCCAGCCCCTATATGGATGGCAATCATTATACTTCTCGTTACATTGTATGGATTTTTATGCTTCACTGACTCCGTCATATTTCCCAGGCCCTATATGGATGGCAATCATTATACTTGACACTCACATTTAGACGAGCCTTTCAATACCACCATAGCTGTGAGAGTCAAGCTCCTGTAAGGTACGCTTTGTTGTCTTCTGACAACTCTTGTTACAATGTGACTTCCTGTTTGTTCCCTAGAGGATGTAGCCCTTCAAAAATTAAACTGGATCTACTTTAAAAGGAAAGAATTTGCTTCTAGTAAGCCAACACTTTCCTTCATAGGTCAAGCAGTTTAGAAGTTGGAAAATGCAAAATTCAAACAAGGGGTATAACTAAATCATTTTTGGACAGAATTTACCCCAAAATATCAGTTCTTGTAAAAGTTAATCAGTTCTTGTACATCTCAACCAAAACCTGTATACTAAATATCAACATCCTAGCTCAAATATTCATGAGATAATGTCGTAACATGATTTCTTTCTAAAAGTGCAAGTCTGACAGGAAAAAATAAAATGTCTGTCCACTCATTTTATCATTTGAGATTTCAAAACTCTAGGTCCAGTGGTTCTTTAATGTAATATAGCTGCATCAGGAGGCACTGTGAACAGACAAATGGCTGAATGGACAAGCAAAAGCGATATGTTCCCTCAACTTCTTCAAACTTGGGGGCATAAAAATGGAAGAGGTTAAAGTGTACCCATTCAACTTAAGATGTGTCAATAATTGAGCTGTGACACGACAAAACCCACAAAGTGGCATGTGTGGCCAGTGAACACTCAGATTAGCCTGGGCATCCACCCAGTCTGATCAGAGTCTTGGCTGTCCACATGGAGTTAGCTTAGACCCCTAGCTACCCCAAAGCACACAGCAAAGACTGATAGGCTGACGCTTTGTTGGTTTTGTCGTGCCGCGGCTCAAGTCTCCAATTATTACAGTAGTATGATAGATCAGTAGTATGCCGCAACACGACAAAACCAACAATGTGGTTGTGTGCCCAGCACAGACTCGGATCAGCCTGGGCATCTGGCCAGTTTGATCAGATTCTTCACTGTCGGCATGGAGATAGCTTAGACCCTTAGCTACCATTTGAGCACTAAGTGGAGAGTCTGATTAAACTGTTAAACTGTAAATATTCATGTTACTCAATGAAAGGGACATAATCTTTCTATGTATATTTCTCATAACTGCAGAGTTACTTAATTATTATTATGACGTCATTAACGTCATGTAGTCATAGTGACGACATTATATCTTGGAGTGGACATTGAGTGTTTCGAGTGTTGTCAATGAACATTATATTGGCACTTAGTGTTGTGTGTTATATAGAATTAACACAAACTGGGTGGATGCTTAGGCTGATCTGAGTCTGCACTTGGCGCACAACCACATTGTTGGTTTTGTCGTGTCGCAGCTCAAATGTTTCATAATTCATCAACACCACCCCAGGTGTCCAACATGATTATGTTCCTCAGAGCCTCCTGGGTGTCATGTAATGATAAATATACATATAAAGACATTCATTTAGATCCTTACTTTGCATTACACTATCATCATAATATACCTTTACTATGGCACTGACTGATTGATTGATTTGTTGGTGAACAGCGATGGTCATGTCGAGACGGTCAGTTAACCTAACCACACTATTACTGGGCAGGCTTATACCTCCTAAGCGGTTAACCAGTACTAAGTGCACATATTTTCGCCAGTAACTGACAACTGTCCTTCTTGAATCAGCGGAAGGAGAGATGAAAGTATGTGGCCAAACCAGGTATTGAACCCAGGACCTCTGACTTGTAAGTCAGGTGCCCTACCGACTGTGCTATGTGGCCCTGTACTATGGCAAGCCAAATACACCAAAAAATTTTAAACAAAGTTTAGAACTTCAAACTTAGGTTTCAGTATTCAACCTAGTTTTCGACTCCTAAATCCTAGGTTTAAAATTTTCAATCCTAGGTTTTAACTTTTCAAAACCAAAGAAATACAGTAACTGTTATCATTTCACCAGGATAAAGTTCATGCTTTTAACAAATTTAGATAAGTTTATGGGCTTGCTTTAAGTCTATGGTAAACACCGATGGTCATGTCAGGATGGTCAATTAACCTAACCACACTATTCCTGGGTAGGGATAGACCTCCTATGAGGTTAACCAGTACTAAGTGCACCACATACTCATACTTTCACCAGTAACTGACAACTTTTCATCTTTAACCCCTCTAAATGTCAGGGATATTTCCGTAAATAAATTTGGAAAAGTTTGATACTTTGGATGCAAGGAATACACCAAAGAAATTAAAACAGCAATAGTTCAACTCAAAAGATACTTTCATATTTCACAGTATTCGTATTCTATAAGAATAATAATAGTACAGTCAACTCCTGATATCTCGAACACCGATATCTCAAAGTATCTTCTTATGTCAAAGAATGTATTTCCTATTTTCATTTACATTTCAACTCCTGTTATCTCAAACTACTGATATCTCTAAGTAAATTTTCTGGTACCAGAAAATTTACTTTGAGATATCAGTAGTTTGGGCTGAAGTTCAACTTCGAGATATCGAGAATCTACTACATAATATGTTCCATCTCAATGCAAAATCAATTAATTAGTTTATAGAAATACTGACATGTTAGTCATCTCCATGTGGAAACAGCTATTACTGGCCTTCAATTCATTATTCAAAAACTTGCAGCACCCCACATAAGCCAACAGTCTGAGGCAAAAAGTTTTGTAGTTTATTTCTCCTCACACCATGCTACAGGGTCTATGAAAGAAGCTTTATTCTAATGCACTTACAAATATAAAGCAACACATGAATGAATAACATCAAAACATTTTCAATAGTATTTACTGCTGCTTTTTTTCTGGGTGTAATATAGTACACTTTGAAAGGTGAAAATGTTAGTGCATTAGAATGGAGATAACTGTACTTAAAGCTGTCATTTGGAGAATAAAATAGTCAATTTGATGGTTGCAAATAGCTGACGCATGGCCGTAAAACAAAATTTGCAACCATAAAATCAATAATTTACCTCCCCAAATGACAGCTTTTATTACAGTTATCCCCTAACTTTTTGCCATCAAAATTTTGTTTTATTTTGGTGTACTGGAAGTATATGTACAAATATATTTACAATTCATTTACAATATATACATCCTGGCAGCTCCACAAAAGGAGTGGTTTGGGTATAATTCTGGGATAACCATTCATTCTCCATAAAAAAACGTATGAAGTGACCATTAATTGCAACCATCTGAGGTTCTAATGATGAGACAAAATGCTTTTATGGAGAAATTTAACGTACCATATTAATCCTTATAAACGCCCTTGCTCTAATAAAAGCTCCCTGCTTCGGTTTCGAAAATAATGTTATATATAAACTTGCATGAATTTACTATTTACTTCTCTTTACGAGGCAGCTATTTAAAATGGGGAATGGGGTCTAATCTTAAAGGAAAAAATTTGCTCCTATAGGAGCAAATTCCTTCCTTTAAGAGTTGACCCCCATCCCTAATGAGGTGAGGCAAACAAAAATAATAGAGCTACCACCTCTGAAAGTATACCTATTCACCATAATACTGTTTATGAGAGGTATTTTGACAGTGGCTGAGTCACAAAAATCTAGGTTCTAAATAACACCCTTTATTGTAAAATGCAATGACCCAGGGGTGTGTAATAGGATTAGTATGATGTTATCTCAAGCACTATCATTTAACCTCCCTTGTCTGGAGCTGTACATTTTATATTCCACCCAATAACCACACAGTGACCTTTATATCGCATTTTACCTTGGGGGTAAAGTAAACTGGCAAGATATAACTGTGCTTGGTAAGGTATTAGATTTAAAGTTTTTAGGAATGTTCCTCCAATAAATTTTTCTGTAATTCACCAACAGAACAGATGTTTTATTAAGGGTAACTGTTAAAAAATTGACACAAATTCTTAGACAGTAAACAGAGCTTCACTGTATGTAGCCTTTCATCATCACTCTTCCATTCGATCAATGTGACTAAAATACTGTTGGAACTATGATTTCTCACATTAATCCTTCAAGCAACAATAAGCAGATGACACTAGAGGTGGCAGTAAGCATGGCTTACTAAATACCCCCCGCGTTTAACAGTTAGGCATGCATGTTATGACAACTACAAGTGCACATCTATATACCAATATCTGTTCACATATTTAATATCAGTCAAACGGTTTAGGAGAAGTAGCGACAACAAACTCTGTTTTCCAAGACTACAAAGGGGCACAACAAAGCTGGAAAACCCTTTTGAGAAAAACAGAGCAATATGTGCCAACTCTTTCTTCTACTGTATCTGTGCACCAACTCTGAATAAAATGGAAGTGAAAATGGCATAAAAAAACTTCAAACTAGGGCAAAACATATAAAAAAGGGGCATAACTCATGCAAAAAGGGTTAATGTACATCTTCATTCCAATATGTGTTCGCACACTTAATTTCAAGAAAATCCGTCAAATGGTCTTGGAGTAGTAGCGATAACAAACTTTTCTTACGAAAACTACAAAGGGACATAACTCAGCAGGAAAACCTTTCCGGAAAAACTGAACAATATGTATCAGCTCTTTCCATATGCTGCATCTAGTAACCCAATTTGCAAAAAAGGCAAAAACCCTATAAAATAGGGCAAAAATATCAAAAAGGGGCATAACTCAGGCAAAAAGGGGCAGAATTTAAAATCGAAACCCCAATGCACATCTTCATACCAATATCTATTCACATACTTAATTTCAAGAAAATTCGTCAAACCATCTAGGAGGAGTTGCGATAACAAACTTATTTCACGAAAAATACAAAGGGGCATAACTCCGCAATAAAAACCTTCCAGGAAAAATTGAAAAATACGTATCCACTATTTTCTTATGCTGCATCCATGGACAAAATTTGAAACAAATTGGAGCAAATTTAATGCAAAAACCCTATAAAATAGGGCAAAAAATATCAAAAAGGGGCATAACTCAGGCAAAAAGGGGCAGAATTTTAAATCAAAACCCTAATGCACATCTTCATACCAATATCTATTCACACACTTAATTTCAAGAAAATCCGTCAAACCATCTAGGAGGAGTTGCGATAACAAACTTATTTCACGAAAAATACAAAGGGGCATAACTCCGCAATAAAAACTTTCCAGGAAAAATTGAAATATACGTATCCACTATTTTCTTATGCTGCATCCATGGACAAAATTTGAAACAAATCGGAGCAAATTTAAGGCGTTGCGGACGGACGGACGGAAAGACGGACGGAAGGACAACGTCAAAACAGTATACCCCCCACAAACACAGTTTGCGGGGGGTATAAAAATTCATGTCTGCAAAATTTCAAATATGTTTTATCCAAGCCACATTTAGAATTCAAGGAACAGAGGCGTACAGTGTACATCCAGACAAGGCAACTCAATACTAGGGGATTCACCTGGGTCTACCTTGTTTGCAAATTCAAAGATTTCATTTCCAGCACTTTTATTACTTGTGAAGATTTTTAGGATCCATCTACAATGGACAGGTAAGAAAAACTGCACAAAAATAGTACTGAGCAGTTATTAGCACTGGTGTGATTATTTGGCTGAATATGGTAATAAACAACAAATTTGATAATACATGTATGGTCATTCTTCCGCTACCTCTTGACCACAAATTACATTTGATTAGTCAGCAGCAGACCTGTTTAGCACTATGACTGGCTAGAGTGGCAGCAGGAGCTACATTCTGATTGGCTGAACAGATCATAACATCACAGTGATTGGCTGTACTGAAAACTGCAGCTACATCCTGACTGGCTGGATCATTAGACTGGTATAGGCACTCTTGGTTCTGGGCTATCACTACTCGACTGGTTCTGGTATCTCACTCAATCCATTGACTAGACTCACATTTTTAAGTTGATCTGATAGAAAGTTGGACAAGTTTTCTTTATCACTCTGCAAAGAAGAACAAGAATCATGCCCTGAGAAAAGATGCTTTATGTGTAAGACTCAATTTTATATAACACATATAAGATAAGACTTATTTGAAGTTGTCAAGTTATATAACAATACAACATTAGTTCTTTATGAGCTTTGAACTGACTGCTAAAACAAGAGTGTAGGTTCAACTAGTGTAAAATGTCACTATTAAACCTTAAAGGGCTTCCCCTTGATTGGTGCAGTTTTGGGAACAGCCATTGTTGCACAGACTATTAATATGCATCCCATTTATGGGTATTTACTCCCCATTAAGAGGAAACATCTAAAGAAAATCCTTTTCAAGTGACTGACCCATTAATGTTGAAGCCACTTGTTTACCTGGTAGTGAGTGAATACATTTCAGACCATATGGTAATTTGTGAATGAATAGTAAGTATAGAAGCAACAGTGCCTGTTGTACCTTTATGGTTACCTCCCATGTAAGAATGACATAAACCTGAGAAGCAAACCAATTAATAAACTTTTTATCTGCAACTAAAAATTCTGAATTTCCTTGCCTGAGTTTGTATGGGCAATAGATTCATATGTGCGAAGTTTCATAAAACTTTATTCAGTAAAAAAGAAATTAAATCAATTTTTTGCCCTCCACTTTTTCACAAACGACCTGTACACATACATACATGTATATCATTAGCACACTAGATCTAGCCTAGAAGAAAAGGTACTCAACATCAGCTCATGTTTTTACTACAGTTTAGGCGCTAAATAACATTCTCCTTTCAGAAAATGCAAATCTCAGGGGGTTTAGTAGAATTAATACAATATTTCTGTGGTTTAATGAAGTTATCATTTTTAAATCTATATCTTACCTCATTTATAAAACCGTAATGAACTAATTCTTCCGCTAAGATTATTGCGTTGTCTGCAGAATTGAAATCACATTGTAGCTGACGATTCATCTTGTCATCCATTCGTAACAACAATGTCAAGTGGAACGTAAGATTATCCTCCTTGTCATCTATCTTGCGTAGCTGGCATGACATGTTTGTCACCCGACGAGATTCAATATCAATAGGTTCCGGAGTTTCAGTCTTCTCTTGCTCAGTCATTTCTGGTGTGATTGCTCTTGGACGTGTAGGAGGTTGGGGTAATATAAATGCTGTGAGTGGATAAATGCCGTTTCTGAAATATGTTTGAGGTAAGAAAATTAAATAATTATTAAATAAATATGAAAGATTTGCAAGAACTATATAGTTCCCAAATCCATGTGCATTTTCTAAACTTGGAAACTGCTTATGTTCTGCTATAAGCTATAATATACATGAGCAGTTCTCTGTGAAAACCGGGCTTAATGACATTATGTAAGAATTAAGTTGCAAATGGATGAAAAACACCAAAATCTATGATTTTTCAGACCTCTCTTTATTTCCATGAATATACCTTAGGCCTTAAGATATAACAAAAAGCCTATGAATGCAGACAATTCCAGTAATAAATATGACATATGTTGCCATGACAACACTTATTCCACGTTAACCCCAAAGCCTTGAAAACATATTGTATACTATCACAAAGACCTATCATTTGAGAAAGAATGTGAAATCATGCAAATTGTCATGTGTGTGCTATGAAATACACATTGAAAATGAGAAAACAAACTTCTGTCAGAGTTAGTTTGTGTAACAAGCACGGAAAGCTCGTTCAAACGAACGTAATGACACTGACATCAAAACATACTTGCATGATGTTAATAGCGTCTAAAGGAACTGCACTACCTGTGTGCTTCTAAAGTCTATATCTCAATAATGAATTATAGTAACTATCTAAAATTTTCAGGAAATATTTAGAAAAGCTAATTATTTTCAGTGATGCAGTTAGTTAGTTTTCTATTTTTATGTCATTAAGCTCACTTTTCACAGAGACTGGCTCACATGAATATCTCAAGCACAACCTATATTGCTTTTAACAGCAATAATTATATTTTTAATTTTCTCTTCTGTCATACTCTTATTTATATGCATGTGAAGTCATCAATATATATTCTATTCTAAGAGGCTGATACATATGCAAATTTATCTACAATGCTTTTCCCCAAATCAGAGCATTCTGTACTTTCTATTGTGATCACATTGCCACCAGGGATCCAGATTAAGTATGTTTTTTTGTGGATAATTTTAAGATGTTGGTTTTTTCCTTTTTCAATGGCAACATATGTTGTGAAAGCTCATTAGAACCATCTTGGCCAGACAATTTTAGTGAGTGCCACAACTTAATAATTATATGCAGAAATAGTGAATAATAACCCTTAATTTTCCCTGGTACCACTTCTCATCTGTTGAACTGGCCAATGATGGAAATTTCCACTTGACAGATAACTAGCTGCTAATAATAGTACCAGTACTACAACTTCTTCAGCGCAAACAAGCCTGGCCAGTGCAGGTACGTGCAGCAAGATTACTGTTGATCAAGAACACAGTTGATCTAGCACAAATGATCACGAAATTGTCAACTTCTATGATAACATGTAAACTTACCTAACATCTTCTAAAAACTTTTCTAATTCTAATGCTGGTACTTGGGAAAATCTGAAACATTTTTAAATGTTGTTAGCATCAAATCTGACATAGACTGTTCTTAACATTTATAGGGTAACCACTAATCCTCCACTTCAATTTCCTGACTTTATCCCTGACATTTCACAGTTTTCCATACCCTTTTGCAGATCCAAAAGTTTATTTTACTCTTTACTTTCACAGTCCTAACTCAAACCATACCATTAAAAAATTGCAGGGTTACTCTTAAAAGGAAAAATTTTGCTCCCCCAAGGAGCAAATTCTTTTCTTTAAGAGTAGCCACCAATGAAGAGGGAGATGTGCCTGAACAATCTCTCTAGAAAGTACATCGTTTCTCCTTAAACAGAATATTTTCTGAATACTGCCATATCGATTAATTTTCAATTTTCCGGACTTCTCCCTGATTTTTCAAGTCTTTTCCAAACTTCCTTGATCAACCACAATTCCCTGACTTTTCCCTGACCTGAAAAAAATTCATTTTTCAGATGTTTTTCCCTGACCATGGCAACCCTGAATGTACTTTAACAGCCCTTTAGCTAATCACATTCCAAGCTCCATTCAAACAAGGATGGATGGAGGATCTCTTCTTATTTCTCCATATAAACATGCTATGAACATATGTAAGAACTGTCTTTTTCCTCAGGTGGCTCTAATGAGGGTCCAAGCATATGTTTATATGGCATATTACCTCACTAGAAACACTTGTGCCATTGTTTGTACACCAGTGTGAGAAGATAATCCACAAGCTTTAGCCAGTAAAGCTTGCAGATTATCTCCTGTAAAGGTGGACAAAACCATGGTCTGTTATACAACTATCATCAGTGTACTTGCACTCAGGAACATTTCTGACAATAATAGGGGCTAGGCACGCCTGTCTCTGGTTTTCCCATACACAAATTCCACGGATTATACTGACAGATACATCTGGCCTCTGTGTGATAACAATGCTAATTTTTTAGCTTAAACAAACAAACTTTTGAAACTTAATCTAACAAACTGTACTCAGTCTGACTATATGGGCTGGATGTCTGAACAGTGTTGACCCATAGCAGTCTGATGAGTTTCTGCACTGTTTACCAATATTTTGTGACAAATTCTCTAGTAATACTAAATGGATTTTAGTTGAATGGTACACTTTCAGGGGACAGAACTCTGCCATTTTATCTTTTACCTCTTTTTTTTGCTTGGGGGGTCAACTCCTATCCGAAAGAATTTGCTCCTTAAAGAGTAAATTCTTTACTTTAAGAGTTGACCCCTTTCTGATGGTTTCTGACTCCTGTTTCAGCAACTAGAAAGACACAACAGTTGTTTCCCTTTGTAAAATAAGATGGCAAGAAGGAGGTCTACTCATACACATTATGAAACTTCCCAGGAAGGAAAACCTCATTAGAAAATGAGGTCAGGTGTTCAAATATTTTCAGTATTGAATAACAAAATATTTTAGCAAATTTGTCAAAAACTGTGACCGTATAACCTACAACAACATGGGTTGAATCTATAGGTGTTCTGTATTTAATGTTTAAAAATCACAGCAAAAATTCAGTTTGCATGGATGTTTACGCAATAAACCTGATGCAAGATATATCGTAAGATTACATGATTGTATAACACAATGGAAAACTGTTGAGTAGAAACACAGACAAAGAAATTTTGTCATCAAAATATAACTAAGCCGCAACACTGCGAAACCAACAAAGTGGCATGTGCACCCATCGAAGACAGATCACCCTGGGTATCGGCCTAGTCTGATCAGAGTCTTTGCTGTGCGCTTAAAGGGTAGCTAAGCTACCTCCATTCAGACAGTAAAGGCTCTCATCAGACTGAGCAGATGCCCAGGCTGATCTAAGCCTTTGCTGGCCACACATACCACTTTCCTGGTTTTCTCATGTCGTGGCTGATATAACTTACTTCCATATTGTGGGTTCTCTCCCATTACTATGGTTTATTTCCGCTATAACTTTCTTTGGGTCCACCTTCAACACATGAGCTTCTTCTGGCATGTTTTCAGTTAATTGGGCTGAAATACAGCATATTGTATACATATACCGTATACGTGATAATTTTGCGGTGTTCCATTTTTCACGGTATTTAGCTGTCACTGCGAATATTAAAGTCGCAAAATAATTTCCTGTTTCTTGCAAAGTATCATCAGTGGTCTCAGCGTCCATATATTTTGTCTCTGTTTGCTTCGGTAAAGTCTGGTACTTTTCATTTGAGCCAGTGCTTTCATTAACCTGCAGCCACAGGTTAATGAAAAAACTAGCTCAAATGAAAATGAAGCAATTTTGCTTTTTGCTTTTTGTGCATGTTGCTACTCGCAAAAATTAAAACCCAGAAATTTTGCCTGTAAACCGCAAAAATTTGAACCCACAAAAATTACCAGGTATACGGTATGAGCCACGACACGATAAAATCAACAAAAAGGCATGTCTGCCCAGCAAATAGTCAGATCAGCCTGGGCTTCGGTCCACTCAGATGAGAGTCTTCACTGTGTGCTTTAAGGGTAGCTTAAAATCATAGCTATCCCTATGCGAACAGCAAAGACTCTGGTCAGACTGGGTGGATGCATGCCACTTTGTTGGTTTTGTTGTGTCTCAGCTCATATGAAGATGTATGGCTAAATTTTCAGGGGCAACAACAATGCTATTTTTTTTACTTCCTTCTCAGTAGGGGTCAACTGTTTTTGGAAAGAAGTTGCTATAATACTAAATCCTTGGTCTGACATAGATGGATGGATGGTATGCAATTTTATGTCCTTTTCAACAATATTTCAGTCATATCAGGACAATAGGACTTTGAATGAAAGGCTGTTGCAATGGAATCCTGTTCATCATTGCTCACATTGCCTCCAGCAGGAATCAAACCTTGGACTGCTAAATCAGCAAGCCCGGGCTTAACCCACTGAGCTACCAGAGCTCCCAAGTACAAATGTAGCACAGCGCAACTACAGAGGCAGTGGAGAGTTGGTGATCACTTTTCTGCATGCATTACATGTATGCTAACTGTTAGCATTGTCATCAGAACAAATGGCATTAGGTAACATTCCCTGATTATCTGACACTGTGCATCTATCTTCCAGACAAACAGGCAGGAAAAGAAATGCAAATGCTGGTTATAGTCAACAGTGTTGGCAGAATTATTTGCATGCCAGAAAAACAGATGGGAGAATTTGAAGTTAATGAATGCATTTTCTGTGATTTTATCTATAGAATGGAAATTAAAATGTCAGTCAGTTGTAAGTAGATATCTTCCAATCTATGCTGATGAAATTATCTTTTTCACAACTGACTTTTATACACTGATTTATAACTTAACAATTTGCTGTTAGAGTTGATCTGCTTCTTAATTCAAATTACTTTGACCAAGCTAGACTTACCATTATTTACAACAGCATGGGCAGCTAACAAGGCTAAAGAATGGACTTCAAAGAGAACTGAGTGGAATAATAGATCTCTAGCTGTTAATCTCTCTTTGGGATCCTTCTTTAAACATTTTTCTATAAAGTCCTGAAACAAACAAATGAAATATCAGGGCCCTGTTGTTCAAAACTAACAACCTTGTTAGTTAACAAGATGTTAAATTTTCAAACATTATTTACATAAAAACACTTCAACACTGTTTCGCAAAAAAAAAGTGAGAAGCCTTTGCAAAAGCTTTTCACATTTTTTTCTGCAAAACATATTATAGCAATTAATTTTGTGAGTAATGTAAGACTTAACAAAGCCTCAACCAATGACTATGTTATGCTAACGGTGCTTTGAACAACCAGGCGCTGGTTTCAACAAGAGGGCCAAGTGGCCCTGAATCGCTCACCTGAGCAAAAAGGTTAAAAGTCAAACTAGGGTCATAATTTGAACAAACCTGATAGTTTGCAACCATTTCCAAATGGTTCTGAAGAAGAAGATTTTTGAATGTTTTTCTATGTATTGCTATGGTTCAAACCCTGGAGCCCCTGGGGCAGGGCCATTTTGGACCCTGGGGCCATCATTTGAATAATCTTGGTAAAGGACCACTAGGCAATGCTAAAAGCTAAATTTCAAGCCTCTGAGCCAAGTGGTTCTGAAGCAGAAGACTTCTGAATATTTTTCAATGTATATCTATGGTTCAAACCCAGGACCCCCTGGGGCGGGGCCATTTTTGACCCTGGCACCATCTTTGAACAAACTTGGTAAGGGACCACTAGGCAATGCATCATACAAAATTTCAAGCATCTGCACTAAGGGATTCTGGAGAAGAAGGTTTTTAAGTACATTTTAATTTCGAACCCAAGACTGCCTGCCCCAGGGCCGTTTTGGATCCCAGGGCCACCATTTGCACAAACTTTGTAGGAGTCCACCAGGCAATGCATCATACCAAATTTCAAGCATCTGAGCCAAGTGGTTCTGAAGAAGAAGATTTTTTAATAATTTCCTATGTATTTCAAAGGCTCAAACTCAGGACTCCCTGCCGCAGGGCCATTTTGGACCATGGGGCCATCATTTGAACAAACTTGATAAAGGACAACAAGGCAATGCATCATACCAATCTTCAAGCATCTGAGCCAAGTGGTTCTGAAGAAGAAGATTTTTGAATATTTTTCAATGTAGTTCTATGGTTCAAACCCAGGACCCCCTGGGGCGGGGCCATTTTAGACCCTGGGGTCATCATTTGAACAAACTTGGTAAAAGACTACTAGGCAAAGCTACATACCAAATTTCAAGCATCTGAGCCAAGTGGTTCTGAAGAAGATTTTTTAAATATTTTTCTATATATTTCTATGGTTCAAACCTAGGACTCCCAGTCGCAGGGCCATTTTGGACCCTGGGGCCACCATTTAAACAAACTTGGTAAAGGACTACTAGGCAATGCTACATACCAAATTTCAAGCATATGAACCTTGCGGTTCTGAAGTAGAAGATTTTTTAATATTTTTCTATGTTTTTCTATGGTTCAAACCTGGGACTCCCTGCCCCGGGGCCATTTTGGACCCTGGGGTGCCCATTTGAACAAACTTCGTAGAGGACCACTAGGCAATGTTACATACCAAATTTCAAGCATCTGAGGCAAGCAGTTCTGGTGAAGAAGATATTTAAGTATTTTTTAGTTTCGAACCCAAGACCCCCTGCCCCAGGACCATTTTGGACCCTGGGGCCACCATTTGAACAAACATGATAGAGGACCACAAGGCAATTCTACAAACCAAGTTTCAAGCATCTGAGCTAAGCAAATCTGGAGAAGAAGATTTTTAAGTATTTTTTAGTTTCGAACCCAAGACCCCCTGCCCCAGGGCCATTTTGGACCCTGGGGCCACCATTTGAACAAACTTGGTAGAGGACCACTAGGCAATGCTACATACCAAATTTCAAGCATCTGAGCAAAGCAGTTCTGGAGAAGAAGATTTTTAAGTAATTTTTAGTTTCCAACCCAAGACCCCCTGCCCCAGGGCCATTTTGGACCCTGGGGCCACCATTTGAACAAACTTGGTAGAGGACCACTAGGCAATGCTACATACCAAATTTCAAGCATCTGAGCGAAGCAGTTCTTGAGAAGAAGATTTTTAAGTATTTTTTAGTTTCGAACCCAAGACCCCCTGCCCCAGGGCCATTTTGGAACCTGGGGCCACCATTTGAACAAACTTGGTAGAGGACCACGAGACAATGCTCCATACCAAATATCAAAGCCCTAGGCCCAGCGGTTTCAGAGAAGATGTCATTTAAAGCAAATTGTTGACGACGCACGACGCACGACGGACGACGGACGACGCACGACGGACGACGGACACTGGGTGATCACAATAGCTCACCCTGAGCCTATGGCTCAGGTGAGCTAAAAACAGAGCATAGCAGAGATGCTTATGTTAACTGTGGGCGATAACAAGTGCTAAACATCTAATAAAAGCATCCCAAACAACTGCCTGATACCCCGCCACTGCAAACCTATTTCACTTGACAAATTTTCCCTTATATATTTTTTCTCATATTACCCCAGGACAGGGGCAGCCAACCCCATGGAACAAAATTTTTGTCAAGATACCTCAGATGCCTCATTAATCTGATCACTTGCTGTAACGCTGTTAGCTTTCAATAAATAACTTTCCACTCCAATTACATGTATATACATTTTTTGTGATTTTATATGTAGATGTGACTGTGAGGCAGAGACAGATAACCTCCTCAGGGCCAATTTTGATCCCCACAAGCCATGATCTTTGCATGTATATAGCCTAGGGGCAGCGGCAGATAACCCCCATGGGGTAAATTTAGAGCAACACAGGTGGCTTTTATCACTGATAATTTATTGTAAGTCTCAGTAACACTGCTTTGAACTGTGATTTTATATAGACTTTTTCATGATTTTCACATGCAGGGGCAGGGGCAGATAGCCCCTATGAGGTAAATTTGGAGCATCACATTAGGCTTTTATTACTCTGATCAATTGCTGTTAGTTTCAGAAGAACTGCTTCAAACTCAGATTTTATATAGATTCGTCATGATTTTATACATGTATATAGTCCCAGGGCAGGGGCAGATAACCCCTGAGGACAAAATTTCTATGGTAATACAAAGCTGTTGTTACTTCAATCATTTCTGTGAACTTCCATCAAAATACTCCAAATGGTAAAAACCATTTTTTGTACATTGACAAGTGCCATAACTGTGTCAGAAATTATTGAAATTTGCCCATTAACAATCCCAAGTGAGATATTCTTAGTACAAATGCAAATGCGAAATTTGAAAGACATCCACTGATATACACTTAAATTACTGAATGGAAACAAAGTGCAGACAGACAGGCATGCGCACGATGGACACACGGACAGATGGAAACACATGAAAACATGATACCCCGCCTCTAACTTGTGGCAGGGTATAATTAAAGCATAGTAAACGACTGCGTAATACCCCATGACTGCAAACCAATACCCCTTCTTTTATATTTTTTTTACATTTTTTTATCATGACATGAAGCTGTTATTACCTAGATAATGTGTTGCAAGTTTCAGAAAAATCCTGTTCATCTTTGATTTTATACAGAATTTTTTCATAATTTTATACATGTTATATAGCTCTGGAGCAGGGGCAGGTAACTTATGTGGACTTAATACTACTTGTAACAGAAAGCTTATGTTATTTCAATCATTTCTATGAAATTTCATCAAGATATACTGAAAATCTAATTTTATATAGATTTTTTTCATTATTTCATACATGTATACAGCTTGTGTCAGGGGCTGATAACCACTGGGGGACAAAATTTTGATCAAGACATAAAGCTTATATTAATATTATAATTTGTTGTAAGTTTCAGAAAAATCCCTTTTGACTCTAATACATTTTTTCATTATTTAATACATGTATATAGCCCCAGGGCAGGGGCAGATAACCCAGGTGGACAAAATTCTGCTTATAACAGAAAGCTTATGTTACTTTGATCATTTCTGTGAAATTTCATCAAGATATTTCAAAGTGTAAAGGAACTACAGACCAAAACCTATTTTTAAGACCATGCCAAGGGCAATAACTCCATCAGAAGACATCGAAATTTGCCCATTAACAATCCCAAACCAGATCTTCCCAAGACCAATGCACAGGTCAAGTTGGAAGAAAATCGGTTAATAAATACTCAAGTTATCGAACTGAAACGAAGTGCTCATGGACAGACGGACAGACGACGGACGGACACACAGAGAGCCAGCGGGAAAACATAATACCAAGCCACTAACGTGTGGCGGGGTATAAAAATGAGGTTGAATGCTATTCATATATACAGCAGAACTTCACTGGCTCAAACAGCCTTGGGACCATGAAAATTAATTCTAGCCAAGAGTAGTTCTTGTAAAGACAAAATTTAAGCTTTTATTGCTGAAAAATAATTAATGTGGATAACTCTGTGTGTTTTTTTTTGGTTTGTTTTTTCAGTTAATTTTCCTAATTTCTCTACAAAGTGTTGCAATGGACTTTTCAAAATCCATTTACAGTGAAAATTCTATTGCAATTAATCAACATGTTGTGTCAGAAGAAAGTTAAACAAAGGGTGAATGTTATTGCTTTGAATCTTGGTCTATCAAGACCTATAACATACATATTCCAACAAAAAGAATCCAACTAAACATACCCTCTGTAGATCATTCTCTAATGACTTCAGAGTTTTATCTATTGCCTCTTCTGTGATGGCCGAGCCACTTTCTCCATTACCTTGGATACCGAGGGCAGCCATCTACAAACATAAAGAAATAGGTGCACAAACTCTAAGAATAAATTTGCATAATGCAAAAAAAATGGATGTATCATTTAATAGAAATAAAGTTAAACATTCATTCTAAAAATATAACTTATGCTCTGGCAGTTTCTAGCATAAGAGGATCATCTTAACTTAAAAGTGTCACTCATTACTTTGAACATAGATACGCTAGGAAAGTGTATTATGCATCAATAAAAAGCCCTGACTATCTTCTTTAAACTGATACCACAGGTTTGATGGAATATAAGAATTTAACCAACTCACCTCGCCCCCCCACTCCCCGCCCGCATTTCATATAGAAGTCTCCATCCCACTGGCCTAATTTCTTGCCAAAGAGCAATTTCCCATGTTGGTTAGTGAATTATTCAAGCAGTATATATTTAGTGGTAAACACTGCATCTTGCTGAAAACTTCAGAACTGTTACTCATGACATCAATGCAGCCAGCAAAATGAAAGCAGCTAACAGCCATATAAAATATCATAATTCTTCGATTATAACATGGAGGGTTTTCCCTCACAAAACAATCCCAAATAACTACATCCACCTTGTAAAACAATCCCAAACATTTAGATCCATCTTGTAAGATGGATCTAGATCTTTGGGATCATTTTGGAAGGTTAAACTGCATATTGACATTCGGGGTTAGTCTAGATAGGGAATTAGGGGGAAACCCTGTATTATGGCCAAATAAATATGGAATGATATTTACCTGAAAATTGTTACTCATGACACCAATGCAGAGAGCGAAACAAAAGAATATGGTATTTACCTCAAGAGCACACATCCCAAAGGAATATATATCCACTGCAGTGGTCACTGTACCAGCTGAAAGTAGGTGTATTTTGGAGAAACAGTGTTCATAATTCCATAAACAAAAGTCGGTCACCCGAGGTTTTTAGTATGCAACGTCACATGTAAACAAAAGACGCTACTGGCCTTTGTAACATTCTATTGGACCTCACTTCATAGCAAAGGTCGTTTCATGTAAGCGACCAACCTTTTGTTAGTGACGTCTTTTCGTCATATATTTTACAACTGTCACTCTTACAAATCAAAAATGATGCTCAAAATAATTCTAAAATTAAATGTAATTATAAGAGACAAATTTCATTTTTCTGAAGTTCATTGAAGTATGAACACAAAGGGTCCCGTGCAAAGTTAATGTGAAGCCCTTCGGGCGTCACTTACTTTGCATGTGATCCATTGTGTTTGTACTTCCATGAAGATCGGAAAAATAAAACTTATTTCTTATTTATATACCGAAAAACACTTAATATCCACAGTATTAAAATTTGATGGTTTTAAGAAATTGGCATACTGGGGCAACTTCACGTTGACGCTTTCTAATTTAGAAGTTTGTCTAGCTATGCAAGTGTAGTAAAAAGTGAATATTGGTGCACTTTTATTTAGATATTTTTCTTCTTTATGGCCAACAGTGCCAAAAATTAAGTTACCACAAGTACTGGTTTACAGTACATGCATGTGAAGAAAATGCAGACCCTATATTTTGCAGACCTCAACCACTTTCCTAACAAACTCTAGCCTGTGATCTTTGTAGTGGGCTAAGCACTGGCCTGCTATGCTACTGGGCTGGGTTTACATCCTGCTGGAGGCACCATTTTTTAGTCCCTAAACAGGGTTCCATATGGCATTTGGGCAGGATGTTGAAATTGTCTGTGTTTACTTCTGTTCATCAATTTTTCATTGCACACAGTCTTTCATCATCACCATTTCAGGGGCTTAATATGGCTGAAATATTGTTGAAAGGACTGTAAAACCATAAAGTATCCATCTATCCTGTGCACCTGGCTAAGTCTATTTTTCTCTTTCAGTGGATGCTGCAACTAATGCAGACCTCGATCAGACTGCTCCTTAGGAGCAGTCTAATCAAGGTCTGCATTAGCTGCTAATGGTTATAAGGAGCAGTCTGATTTGGGCCTACAATGCACTGTTTGCACAGGCATATCTGTCTCATTACAAGGTGTATGAATGTGCCGATACGCTTTTCTGCCATTTTCACAAAAGGGGGACAACTTTCTGACTTCCTATTTGCATCCCTAGATATCTAAGCCCAACCGAAAGGGAAACTGTTCTAAAAGAAGAGAAACTGCTCCTCTCTAGAAGTAAACTCTTGCCTTTAACAGCTGCCCCCACCCATCCCCCTCCCACCACCACCCTCCCCATCCCATAAACACACACACTCCCACTTTTCATGGAAAAGGGAGGCAAATATGAAAATGGCAGAATTACTTCTCCTGTTCACCTGAAAACATATTGTGTATTTTACTTTCTTTTGGAGCGCATTACTGCATTGTAAAACCAAACTGTTCCATTTTTACAACAATTACAGTAATTATTTTAAGCGACCCAATTTCAGAATTTTTTTTTTTTACAATAAATATGGTATAACGGAGGTGAAGTACTCACAGCCATATTCTGGAGCCACACAGTGCATGTTTCTCAGATCATCTCTGTATGTCTTCACATGGTGCATAGCATCTGGAGCCACTGAAATGTGCAAAGAATAATATAATTATCAAACACCCATGATGAACACCCTTAGTAAATACCCAACTATAACTTCAGACGGAAGACTGTATATAATGATGTTTTTTGTTGGGTTTTGTGTGTGAGTTTGTTTTTTCTTTTTTCTTTTCAGAATACGTGGCTTGTCTTGTCTTGTCTAGTCAAAAGCCTGATTCAGATTGCAACAAAAGGAATCAAATGCAACTGCATTTGATACCTTTTGTTGCAATCTGAATCATGTGACTGCGTTTGATTCTTTCCATTGTCATCTGAATTATGCAATTGCTCTTTATTCCTTCTGTTGAAAGCTGAATCATGTGAATGCTTTTGATTTTTTTTCTGTCATCTGACTCTTGTAATTGATTTTGATTCTTTCAGGTGTAATCTGAATCATGTATATGTAACTCTTTAGATTCCTTCTGCAGTAACCTGTTTCATGTAATGGTGTTTGGTTCTTGTGTTGTGTTGTGTTATTGTTTAATGTTCACGGTAAACAGCTATGGTCATGTCGGGACTGTCAGTTAACCTAACACTATTCCTGGGCAGGCTTAGACCTCCTTAGCGGTAAACCAGTAACAAGTGCACTTTCTTTCACCAGTAACTGACAACTGCCCTTCTTGAATCAGCGTAAGGAGAAATGTAAGTGGCCAGACTGAGTATCCAACCCAGGACCTCTGGTTTATAAGTGAGGTGCCCTATGTGGCCTGGCCGGTGTTTGGTTCCTTCTGTTGTAATCTGAATCATGTACAGTCAGTTGCCAAAAGTAATTCATCATTTTCTGAAGTTCCACTGACTTATATGCATTTTTCAGTGTGCAAGGAAATTAATTTCTCTGCTTCTGTTCGCGCAGTTTAAAATAAAACTATTCTGGTAGAAAGTGAGATTACTGGAGCTATTTCATTATTTCTTCTTGGCTGACATTGAATTGTAGCTCTCTAAAATCTAATCAAGAAGGTACCAGATTTAACAACCAACAACAGATCAGGGTAACATCATATTATGGTTGACGTGTTTTGGTCAAGTACTGACCTTTTCAACAATTTTTTACCAGTTTTGGCTGAACTAGGGGCCTACAAATGTCAGGTGACATAATTGTTCTTTAACTAGATGACTGGAGTGGTTACTCTCTAAAATCAAGTGGTGTTACTTTTTGGTTAAATTCTGGTGACATCACAAAAAGAAGTTTTTCTAAAATGTTGGTCACTTTTTCAGCAATTACATTCTTACCATATATTAAAGCTACTACAGAATTGCTTAAACTCACTCTCATTGTTGTTCTGTCATTTACAGTTTTCTTCATTAGTTCAATCTTAAATGAACTCGCTTAAGAGGAATTACTTATTATCCACATGGAACTAATTATGGTGAATATGTACACTTTCAGGGGAAGCAACTTTGCTATTTTAACTTTTTCTAAATAGGGTGAACCCTTCAAAGAAAGAATTTGCTCCAGTATGAGCAAATTCTTTCCTTTAAGATTGGACCCAAGTTTGAAGTGCTTTTCTATCCAGTGGAGCAAGCAGCAACTCACAAGAGTTGTTTCCCCTTTTTTAAAACGGCAGATAGTGGTCGAAGTGTAGCTATACATTATTTTATTTCTATCCTTTTCTTTCTGAAACGTGTGTCATCTATCGAATATAAGACGCACAGCAGAGCCAACCAAAGCACTATTACTAAATTCACCAATTACCTCTACCCAGTCATGCAATGATATGATCAACGACTGCACAAACTAGTCAGCAAACAGAGGACACACAAAATAAAATAGCGGCTTCAAAGATAATACTAAAAATGGTTTCCAATAGGCATCGGTTTCCAGTTTCCAGATAAAGGAGAACATTTGGTATTAAGGTGAAAAGTTAAACCCCATTTTTTATTCTGCTATTTTTCAAAGGGTGACAATTTTTCTGACTTCCTGTTTGCTTCCATACCTGACGAAACCCTTCCAGAAATGGGACTATTGTTGGAGGAAAGAATCTGCTCCTAGAGGAGCAAATTCTTTCTTTTATAGTTGACCCCTACCAAGAAGGGAAGCAAAAATGAAAACAAGAATTGTCAGAAGACAATGATGCACGCCTCAAGGGTGCCTGAGTTTCACAGGTACAAAGTCCTATAAATATGAGGTCATCTGCAGTGTCAGACTGAACCATTATCCCAGGTATATGATGAATACCTACTAAATAGAGCTAAAAATATGAAACAGTATGACTGAACTATGATATATATGTATGAGTGACCTAAAATACAATGAGGTTCTTCAAAGTGTCAGACCAGTACAATGCTGATCCATTAAAAAGTGTTGGAGATACAAGGCATAGCCATGAAATGTAGGTCACAGTAACCTACAAATAGTATGAAGTCATCTGCAGAGTCAGACTGAACCATTATCCTATGTATGATCATAATCTAGTAAATAGTGCTCAAGAAATAGGTCAAAATCACTGAACCATGAAATGTAGGTGACAATGATATATAAATAGCATGAGATCATTTTGTGAAGTCAGACTGTGCCACTATGCCAGGTATGAAATTAATCCATCAAACAGTGTTGGAAATACATAAGGCAAAATCACTACAACATGAATAAAGGTCAAGGGTATAGAAATCAGCATGGATGTTTTGCAGCTGCTGCAATTATGAGGATATGCTTTTTAACCAAGTATCAACTCTCTTGTCCCAAAGGTATAATCAAAACTAAAAATTTTGCCTTAAAAACAGTACCCAACATCAAAGTCAGTCAACCATAACATATAGGTCAAGGACATACGATTGTGTGATGCAGCTGCTGCAGTAATATGGATGTGTATATGTACCAGGTATGATGATTGTAGCTGCTGTAGATTGTAAGATACAGAGTTGAACATCGACTTAAATGCAAAAGTTAACATTGGTTAACCCGATCATGGACGCTGACGAGGACGCTGATGCGGACGCTAATGCAAACGCTAATGGATACTCAGACTACGGTGCTGAGGGAATAGCATTGGCCTTCCTTTGCTTCACAAAGGCGCGCTAATGAGAGTTGCTTCTCCTGAAAGTATACCCATTCACCGTACTTCTGGGAATTTTTTCATAGTTTTCCCATTAAAAATTAAGTAGCAGTACTAATGATAAATATAAGGTGAATGGGCACACCTCCAAGTTTTACCATCATCTTAACAAAGGGAAACAACTGCTTAGACTACCTGTTACCTGTCGACTTCCCTAAAAAATGCAGACTTACCAAAACAGGTATATTCTTAAAATATTTGGCCTAGGTGAACAAGTTCTTTCTTTTATGGAGTTGATCCCAACTGCAATGGGCTGCAAAATTTAAAATGACCAAACCCTCGCGCCCGAGTGCACATCCACACACTTTTATGAGACATAACAGAAATTGGGTATCTCAATTACCGGTACACTCCTTACATGTATGTATGTGGGGCTCTAGAACTTCTGACATTATGATGGGGAAATAATGGACTAGCCCACAGTATCTTTCTATGGGGTAAGACTAGGGAGGTATACTATAAAGAATTTCACCCTAGCCAATTTAAAACTTGCTATTCTCCTCCTATTATTACTCTAGCCTTCTAGAAGTACATGCACAAATACCACTATTTACATTTGTGGCTTTCCTCACTAAAGTTATGATTTTACTCTATAGCTGATTGGACACTGACAATGATTTGATGGCATCAATCCCATCAAGTTCTTTTGTTCTTTGCCACAAAAAGAAAATGCTTTGATAAATGTTAAACTTGTGGCACTTTGTCTTTGAGATGTATCATATCTATGAAACAATACATGAATAAAATAAATAAATACATGTAGTATATTTATGCCGGTTCACTTCACCAGAAAGCCCCTTAACTTACAACCGCCTTCTAATACAATAAACTGCCCCAAGGCCATTTATTCTCTTATATTCTACACAATGTTATGTACAAGAAAAGCTGTGTATAAAGAAGCCTGTAAAAGACTGCTTGTACATGCAGACTGTTTTAGACCGTATCATTTTCTGTTTAACCATTTATTAACAGATGTGTATGTTTTCCTTCAAACAGACTTTTGTAAAATTAAGTTTAAATACTTACATATACATTTTGATGAAAAACAAATAACAGAAAATGTTTGATTTCAGCCAATGATGAAATGAAACAACCATGTTTTCATTTACTATTATAGTTAATTTATCTTTTCCTTTTTTTCACTTATTTTTTTCTAAGATTTAGATTATTTTCTGTGTTTCTCATTTTTCTATTTTGCCATCTCTCCTTCAGACAGTCTTCTTTCCATTTGCTGTTGGTAACCGAAGTTTGAAACCTAAACTTTTCTAAAACTTGTAGTGACAGTATCTAACACAGAGTACAAAGGATTAAATTATTTAAGAGTGAAATATAGGTCTGAGAAAATCACACTAGATTTCAGGTAGTATCTCACTTAAGATTCGAGAGGAACATGGCATACACTGTATGCCATGCTCCTCTCGAATTTTAAGTGAGATGATGTCATAGATCTGATACCACAGCAACTGTGGAATTACCAACTGTTGTGCTTAGTACCTTGGCAGTAGGACGTCTCAATGACATCACTTTGGTATCAATATAAACTCTTAGTTGCTATGGTAACAAATATATGACATCACTGGTATTGCAGCATGGCATACACGGCTCCTCCCATTTTTCAATTCATTGCAAAACGGAAATTCTTTCAGCAGAATCCTCAAATTTTCTTGAACAAATCATTTAATTCCGTGTTTTAAAAATGTTCAAAAACTGATATATTACATGATTACACACTGCACAGGCAAGTGTCCAATATCTGTTAGAAGCACATTACTATTCTTTTGCTGTACTTGGATTTATTACTATACATGACCTTAAAGTCACAAATTGAGAACTGAGAAATAGACATACACATGGGCATCCACAAACTAACCCCCTTCAACCAGGATATAATGACAGAGCTCTGGATAAGACCAAAGTTTGGGGATAAACATTTGGATTTCGCCTAGGGAAAAGAACTAAATAAGTATTATTGCTTTCATTCTGATCCTTAAATTTGTATTGATGACATGTTGTACTTTGACATGTTTATGAAATAAAATGTGCTTAAACTAAATTTTGCCTGTAAATACTGCATTTAGGGTAATGAGTGCATAGTGAACAGAGAGTTTTCTCAGTTTGCTAAAATTACAGCTTCAAAAAGGTGTTCTTTATTGGTACTGTAAGCTATAACAGATCTTCTATTTTGTTCAGAATTTTTCAGTCTTCTGATATTTTACCTCAAAATTTCACTCTAACGATTTTTAATATTTAACACAATGATCTGGCCCATTTAACAGCAAAAAAACACAATTAGAGAAAATTTAAAATATTTGTTATTTATCATATGACGTCGAATCTGAGAGTGTAATAAAGCCATGCATTAAATTCAATAATCAACTAGTGGGTTATATATGCAAATTAAGTTGTAACGCTTTGCATTGACGTCCATAAAACTTTGCGTTTTCTAATGGTGAACTCGTGAAGTTTTAATGCAAAATTTGCTATTAAATAAAATTCAATTTTAGTGTCATATGATAAACAGAATCTTGCGTTTGTGCTCCTGTATTATTGAATTTATAAAACTTGTCGGTAAAAACGATAAGATGCTCGGCAAAGCCTCGCATCTTATCTTTTTCCCCCAACTCATTTAATAAATTCAATAATACATGAGCACTCATATAAGATCCTCTATTTACACAAATGGTTGCTGATTTACATAACTGAGAAAGTGGTGACTTCTTGTTTTCAGCATTTCCGCTAGGAGGAAAAGCGTATGTACTTAGGTCAATGGGTACACTTTCAGGGGACCAACTCTGCCATTTTCATTTTTGGATCCCTTTTCAATGTGGGTCCACTTTTAAAGAAAAGAATTTGCTCCTACAAGAGCAAATTTTTTCCTGTAAGAGTAGACCCCATTTTGGAAGGGAAATGTCATCCAGGGAAGCAAACAGGAAGTCAATACAGTAGTTCCCCTTTGCAAAAATAAAGGCAAAACATAGAGGTGTTTCAATACACCTTTAGACAGCAAAATGTCAGCATGATGTGTCTTTTATTAGAATGCCCGCTTTTCTCAATCGTACCTGCTTTAACAACAAGCACTTATTCATAGTTAACCTTACTTTATCAAGTAAGCACCCACCAAGTGATATTTGTGCTTTTATGGGTATCTAGCTGCCCTACATTTCTATGCTTGCTTAGGACAAGTATGACAGTATTTTTTTTTTTTTTTTTTTTTTTTTTTTTTGAGGGGAGATATAAAATATACGACTAGTATCAAAATTTTCATCCCCAATTCTTGTCTTATCTCAACCAGGAAATAATCTACTCACGGATTCCCATATTACATATCTGAAATCCATTTATTATCACCTCTAATGCTGTAAAAAAATTAAAGCTATGACATAATTGAAAGGGATTATTTTAAACACAGTAACTTTCTATCAATTGAACTAACTACATGTATAGGCATATAGAATAAAAGTAAGATAAATCAATACCAAAGTTCCAGATATGAAGGGGAAACAGGAATAATTCAGAGATATTTTTTCTTATTTCTCAATGAAAACATATGTTGTGACCCCTCATTAGAACCTTCTCGGCAACATATGTTTTCGTTGAGAAATAAGAAAAATGTCCTTTAATTAGTCCTGTTACCCCTTCTTTAATATCTAGAGCTCTGCATACTGTAAATCATTATCAAAAATTTCAGCAGAATGCACAAAAACACTCCCTCACAAGCATGCACACACATTAACACAAACTGTAAATAAACAAACTAAAGATTTAAGGTGAATGGATATACCTGCATGTTTTACCTCCATTTTGACGATGGAAACAAATTTCAAACAACTTTTGTGGCTTACTGTTTGCTTCCCTAGGTACCATGGCTCTTCCAAAAAAGGGTCTTCTCTTAATCAAAAGAATCTGCTTCTAAGGGAGCAAACTCTTTCCCATAAGAGTTGATCCCGAATTAAGAAGGTAGGCAACTTTTAAACTTGCAGAGCTGCTTTCACTTAAAGTGAACCCATTCACCTTAAACTACACCAAATTTCCAAATTATTAAAAGTTAAAAGAGATAAAAGAAAAACAGATGAAAAGCGAGAAATATTTCTTGTCCAAGAACAGTATATGTATAGTGCTTCTTTAAACCTTTAACCCATTGCATTCTGAGTATTTTTTGTCGCCTGCTGAAATTGTTGTCTGCATCAAAAATTAAGAATATTTTGACAATATTGGTCTAACTAACTCTTGTAGAAATGATGTCTAGGCCGCAAACAGTTTTGATCTCAGATCAGGCTCCACATTTGTGGGGCCTGACCAAACGTAGGGCCTGACCTGGATCCAAACTGTTTGCCTAAACTAAAAGGGGTATCCCGAATGGAATGGGTTAGGGCAAAATGGGTACACTTTCGGAGGAAACATCTCTACTATTTTATTTTTGCTTCCCTTAAGGGTCAACTCCTAAAGGAAAGAATTTGCTCCAATATGAGCAAATTCTTTCCTTTTAGAGTAGACCCCATTTTGGAAGAGCGTTGTTGTCCAAAAAAGCAATGTCATGAAAAGTGTTCCCCTTTGTAAATATGCTGAAAAAACACTGAGGTGTGCCCATATGCCTTAAAATGTGAAAACCCATATGCTTTTTCATTTTAATTTTGTGAGATAGTGTGTTTTGCACATGATGCACATTAGAACAGAAAAGTGTCAAAGCATATTTACAGAGCTCCAGATAGGACAGTTCTTAGAATATTTCTTATTTTTCAAAGAAAACATATGTTGTGACCCCTCATTAGAATCGTTTCCCTGAGACGGTTCTAATAAGGGATCAAAACATAATTTTCTTATTCATAAATATGAAAAATTATTCAGGTTAACCCTTCTTATCTGGAGTACTAAATTTTTTATACATATTCTTGTCAGAGGTAGAGTTTATTGTAGGTTATTTAGGTAATACAGATAATTTCTATGATGAAGTTGGTGTGACAGCTAGAAGCCTGGATAAGGATGGGTTTGGAGAAAATTCCAGGGTAAGTTTTTCTATAAAAACGTATGCTGTGATTCCATTATTAGAAATGCTTCACAACATCTGTTATACAGAGTATGTACAGAAATTACTAAAAACAAGAGCTGTCGCCTGACAGCATAGCTCGCCTGAATAGGTGCTTGCACATCACACAGTCGCTATGGTGGTGTGGACTGCTATGCATAAAACTTCAGGCACGCATGTCCATAATAACAACATATTTATAAACAAAAGCTATCTCAGAAAAAAGTCTTAAAATAAAATTAAAATAATAAAAAAAATCCAAATGAAATTTCAAAGTCAATGAGCTTCAGGTCAAAGAACTAAGGAGTAGGGGTGGGGGTGGGTGGAGAGGGCTACGATGTATAAAAACCTTGAACCATTATCTAACATCAGTCCAAGTATAATTAGTATCAACTAAGTCCATCTTGGCACTGTGAAATTATGTCTTCATAAATATAAAACTTTAACCAAAATCTTTAAGTCCAAATTCAAAGTCAATGACCTTACCTTCAAGGTCATCCAGTGCGATAAGTGTTTTGTAAATACTCAAAAAAGTGTCTAACATCAGTCCAAGTGTAAACTAAATCTCTGCCAAGCATTATGAATCAGTATGCAATTAGAAAACTTTAATAAAGACCAAATTTCCTAAGTCCCTGACCTTGACATCAAGGTCACTGAGCGGGGATAGTACTCTGTAAAACTTTGGACTAATATCTAACGACAGTGCACAGATAAACAGAATTCATCTATGGGTTCAGAAGATATGTGTCTTTAAAAAACTTTAACCAAAACATCCAATCAATAAAAAAGACAATTTTCTAAGTCCCTGGCCTTGACATCAAGGTCACTGAGGGGGGTGGGAGTAGTACGCTGAAAAACTTTGGACCAATATCTAACTACAGTGCAAGTATCAAAGGAATCCATCCATGGGTTAAGGAGATATTGGGCTTTATAAAACTTTAACCAAAACATCCAGTCCAAAAACTAAGTCCATGACCTTGACATTAAGGTCACTGAATGGGGTGGTGGTGGTACCCTGTCAATCTTTGGACCAATATCTAAGTATCAAAAGAATCCATTCATGGGTTAAGGAGATATAGGTCTTTAAAAAACTTTAACCAAAACATCCAATCCGGACGCCGACGCTGACACCGACGCAAGGGTGACAACAATAGCTCTTCCTGAACTTTCGTACAGGCAAGCTAAAAATTCTAAAAATTCAGACAGACAGGTCTGAGCAAACAGTGCAGATGAGTATCTACACTATTTGCCATTCCAACTTCATAAGTGTCTACACTATTTGCCATTCCAACTGCATATTTCAGATGCAGTGCAAAATCAAACTATTCTGGTAATTGTTTTAGATGTCCCAATTGTTTAATTTTTTGCAGCAAATTGTCATTATTCCCCAAACCCAGCTTTATCCAGGTCTTTGGTGAGAGTTCATGTAAGAGCCGTACATACCTGAACCAATCTTGATGAGTCCATTATGCTGAATAAAGATAGTATCACAGGTGAGGTTACCATGTATCACAGGGGGTTTACAGGAATGAAGATAACTGAAAAAATAACAAGAAAGATATTACACTTCATATCAACAGACTCGACTTACTTGAACAGCACTGAAGATGAAAGTTTTCTGGTCAGGTAAGTGTAAGAGCTAGGCAATGAACCAAAACCATTTGCATCATTTGAATAAATGTATTTCGAAAAGACAGATCCCTTGACATTTAACAGCTGGTTACTCCAACTAAGATTGGTAAACCAGAGGACCAATGGTCCTGTAGCTCACCTGACACCTTCTGTCAACAGACACAATTTGTCATTTCGCTCATTTGTTACAAACTTGAAACCAGTAGCTTAAAAGGTGTGCATATTTTAATTAAAAAATCTCAGTGACCTTGAGCAAAGTTCAAAAAATGACCTTGACCTTTGATGACCTTGTCTTCATGTATTCATTTAGTTAACCATATTTTCCAATTATGATATCTAGGCTTAAAAAAATTCCGTAACATCTACTGTTTAAGCATTTTCCCACATAAAAGCATAACATACCAAAGTTGACCTTGCCATAAATTAGGTCAAGGTCTATGCGCCGTTATGATTTGTACAAACTATGATGGGCCCGAGTCCTCAATGCTACATACCATGCCACGAGGTCCTTGTGCCTTTGGTTCTGGAGAAGTAGATTTTTGAAGGAGTTTTACCATATATGGGCATGTCGTACACTTGAATGGTTTCTGAGAAATCCACTGCTTAAGCATTTTCCAATGCATCAAACTCGACCTTGCCATAAATTAGGTCACAGTCAATGCACAGTACTGATTTGTATAAATTATGATGGGCCCAACTTCCAAATGCTACGTACCAAGTTTCAAGGTCATAGGCCTTTTAGTTCTGGAGAAGAAGATTTTTGAAGGGGTTTTACAATATATGGACATGGCGGCCATCTTGGTCATGAGACCCAGATCCTGGAAACCTACTTTCGTTCCCCCATCCCACTAAGACTCCATATGAAATTTGGCTTCAATCGGGGAAGTGGTTTCAGATGAGAAGATGTTTGAAAATCTTGACGACAGATGGACCATATATTGCAAATATCGTACCTTAGCCTTGAATAGTTTCTGAAAAATCCACTGTTTAAGCATTTTCCCATATAAAAAGCCTAACATACAAAGTTGACAGTGTCATAAATTAGATCAAGGTCAACGCACGGTCATCATTTGTATAAACTATGATGGGCCCGAGTGCCCAATGCTACGTACCAAGTTTCAAGGTCATAGGCCTTCTGGTTCTGAAGAAGAAGATTTTTGAAAGTTTTTTTACCATATATGGATGTGGTGGCCATCTTGGTCATGTGACCCAGATCCTGGTAACAATCTTTGGTTGCCCCATTTCACTGAGACTCCATATTAAATCAGGGTTCGTACAGAAATACAAGAACAGAATTCCAGGACTTTTCAAGGACTTTTCCAGGACATTTTTCATTTTTCAAGGACTCAAATTCGCGTAAAATTGACACTTTTGCAAACCAGTCACGGCGAAAGAGGAAGGCGCACTTCATTCGTAAAACCGGAAAATTTTCACTATAGCATTGATAAATACCGGGACTACCGGAGAATACGGATGGGGATCAGTTTTGCACGGAGCACTCCAGCCTGTCCAGCTATTTTAACTTGTTTTTCTTTCGGGCATCACATACATCCAAAGGAATCGGAAAGAATCAAAGTGGATTATAATCTTCAAGGATATTTTCTCATTTTCAAGGGCAATTTTACAAAATTCCAGGACAATTCCAGGACAAATGGAACTTTTTTTTAAAATTCCAGGAGTTTTCCAGGACTAAATTCAAGTTCAAGGACTTTTCCAGGTCTGTACGAACCCTGTAAATTTAGCTTCAGTCAGCCCAGTGGTTTCTGAGGAAAGGATGTTTGAAAATCTTGACGACGGACGGGCTGACAGAATGACCTTGACCTTTAGTGACATAATATCTTCAGCTGTTCATTTAGTTGACCATATATACCAAATATTGTACCTTAGACTTAAACAGTTTCTGAGAAATCCACTGTTTAGGCGTTAGCCCATATAAAAGCCTAAGGTACCAAAGTTGACCATGTCATAAATAAGGTCACGGTCAATGCAAGGTCTTCATTTCTATAAATTATGATGGGCCCGAATGCCCGATGCTACATACCAAGTTTCAGGGTCATAGGCCTTATGGTTCTGAAGAAGAAGATTTTTGAAGGGTTTTAACCATATAAGGGTGTGGCGGCCATCTTGGTCATGTGACCAAGACCCAGCATATGAACTTTCGTTCCTCCACCACACTGAGACTCCATATGAAATTTGGCTTCAATCGGCCCAGTGGATTCAGAGAAGAAGATGTTAGAAAATGTTGATGACGGATGGACCGACAGAATGACCTTGACCTTTAGCGACATAATATCTTCAATTGCTCATTTAGTTGACCATGTATACCAAGTATTGTACCTTAGACTTACATAGTTTCTGAGAAATCCACCGTTTAAGCATTTTCTCATATAAAAGCCTAACGTTCCAAAGTTGACCGTGTCATAAATTAGGTCAAGGTCACCGCAAGGTCATCATTTGTACAAGCTATGATGGGCCCACATGCTCGATGCTATATACCAAGTTTCAAGGTCATAGGCCTTTTGGTTCTGGAGAAGAAGATTTTTGAAGGGTTTTTACCATATATGGGCGTGGCAGCCATCTTGGTCATGTGACCCAGATACCTGGAACAAACTTTCGTTCCCCCGACCTAAGTAGGCTCCACATGAAATATGGCTTCAATAGGCCCAGTGGTTTCAGAGGAGAAGATGATTGAAAATGTTGACGACGGACGGACGGATGACTGACGGACGCCTGGCTATACTATAAGCTCACCTATGAGCCTAAAGGCTCAGGTGAGCTAAAAATGCCATGTGCATTAAGGCCAAAATTGGCAAAAACGAAACCTATATGAACATAAAAGTAATACCTTGCAGTTTAAAGGATGTAAGATATCAAATGAGCCACGACACGACAAAACCAACAATGTGGTTGTGCGCCCAGCGCAGACTCAGATCAGCCTGGGCATGCGCCCAGTCTGATCAGAGTCTTCACTGTCCGCATGGAGGTAGCTTAGGCCCTTAGCTACCCTTTGAGCACTCAACAATGAGTCTGACCAAACTGGGCATATGCCCAGGCTGATCTGAGTCTGCGCTGGGTGCACAACCACATTGTTGGTTTTGTCGTGTCGTGGCTCAAATATCTTATATCCTGCACTTCTTGTTGTATATCTTTATTAGATAGCTGATACAATCTATGACACATCCTAAAATGCATAATAAATGCCCAAACCCCTTTCCATAAACAAATCAATTTCGCATCATCTCATTATCATATCTGGCTCTCTGCATTATGGAAGTCAATTCATTATTAACCAATAAGTGACATACCTTAGAGCTGACAGGATCTGTGTTATCCACCGTTTCCATGCCTGAAATATATAATTGCCTCACTTAAGGTTAATAGATACACAACCAGGGAAAGCAATTCAACATTTTTCACTTAAAAAGAATTTTTCCTCATCTGTGGATTATCGCAGATTAAAACTTTGAAAGTAGTGACTGGTGACTCAGGCCTGGGTCCTCGTCGTGGTGATTATGTACACCCATAAGGCTTTGCAACGTTTCTGACTAGTTTCGTCAGATTATTCTGACTCCTCAGAGATTTTCATGTTTGAAATAGCCTGTTGCTTGCTTGTTTATATTGTCCCGCGCGCCGCTCACGTGATCCCCGCCAAAAACGGCGTTCCCTGTCACGTGAGCGGCCCATGGCCGCTCTAAATGGCTCAGAATTAGCACGTGAGCGGCCCCATTGTTGTGTGAGCGGCCATAAGCCTCCCACGTGAGCGGCGCTGGACCGACCACGAGAGAGGTACCGCGGATAACCCGAGCAGTGCCGAATTGGCACCGCCACGTGATCCGCGCTGTTGATCACGTGAGCGGTGCCAAACCGGCACCGCTCACGTGAGCGTGACCGCTCACACAACACGGATTTACTGTTCTGTAGACAAACTATTCTTCGTAGCAATGTCATCTTTTTGACGTTTTTTTGCGGTTGCAACAGGAGGTAATATTACAATATTGTCTCTCCTGGTGCATATAAGCCATAAAAGTGTTTACTTATGTCTTATTATAGTATGTGGTGACATCTTTTTTGATTGTTTTACGGGGAAACAATAAACTAAAGAATGCTGGGTAACAGTTTACTATTTAACTTTGATGTGGCAGCTTTGTGTCTATATAGGCTTCTTCTTTGAGCGTATGTTCGCTTGCATCAACCTCCCTGTGCTGTAGGTGCCATTTTTGTTTGTTGCTAAGAGACGTTTAGCTATTACTTTAAAGACATAATGAGGCCAATAGACGTGAAGCTGTACCCTTGTTAAGCTAGCAATTGGTCCTTATGATCAGTGGTGAGGCAGGAGCACTTGGGGTATAATAGAATTCGGAGTGACTGGAAAACTACGGCTTTACCCTTGAACATTGATCCTATTCGGACATTCGTAGTGTGTGGAGCTGATAGACCCAGTGGAGCTCCTTTCTCCGACGGACGGCAGTGATTTTTCACTGTCAGGGTCTGATGCTAAAATTTCAACAATCTGAAATTTCATATGTTGTAGGGAGTAGTTGTTAGGTTAAAATGATTAGCGTGTCCCTTTTATTGCGGGTGTCACGTTGGTGCTCTATCATTCTGACCTTTGTCTTTCTATTAGTTTCGCCGACGTCTTGTTGTTTGCAAAGTTTGCATGTTATTAAATAGACAACATTTCTTGTTGCGCAATGTCCTCTCAGAGGGAATTTATAATTGCACTATGTGCACGTATTAGTGAACACATTAGATTTGTTTCTATCATGTGCAGTATTTACAATTTATCGTAGTACAATCTTGTACTTGTTTTTGCGTCAGGCCGTTTTTGCCCACGTGATTTTTGAGTGAGTTTTTCTCGAAGAATCTGAGAGTATGTCATACCAAGCTTTGGTAAAGTCGGTGTCGTCTTTGGCACGAATAGGCCGTTGATCGTAAGGCCAGATAGTGTGATGTTTCTTTCTATACATTCCCTTAGAAACTCGTTAACTGTCTTGTTCTTGTTAACTTCGACAGCTCCACACACTACGAATGTCCGAATAGGATCAATGTTCAAGGGTAAAGCCGGAGTTTTCCAGTCACTCCGAATTCTATTATACCCCAAGTGCTCCTGCTTCACCACTGAGCACAAGGACCAATTGCTAGCTTAACAACCTACAACACAGGGAGGTTGATGCAAGCGAACATACGCTCAAAGAAGAAGCCTATATAGACACAAAGCTGCCACATCAAAGTTAAATAGTAAACTGTTACCCAGCATTCTTTAGTTTATTGTTTCCCCGTAAAACAATCAAAAAAGATGTCGCCACATACTATAATAAGACATAAGTAAACACTTTTATGGCTTATATGCACCAGGAGAGACAATATTGTAATATTACCTCCTGTTGCAACTGCAAAAAAACTTCAAAAAGATGACATTGCTACGAAGAATAGTTTGTCTACAGAACAGTAAATCCGTGTTGTGTGAGCGGTCACGCTCACGCGAGGGGTGCCGGTTTGGAACCGCTCACGTGATCAACGGCGCCGATCACGTGGCGGTGCCAATTCGGCACTGCTCGCGTTATCGGCGGTACCTCTCACGTGGTCGGTCCAGCGCCGCTCACGTGGGAGGCTTATGGCTGCTCACACAACAATGGGGCCGCTCAGGTGACCAAGTGAGCACCACTCACGTGCTAATTCTGAGCCGTTTAGAGCGGCCGTGGGCCGCTCACGTGACAGGGAACGCCGTTTTTGGCGGGGATCACGTGAGCGGCGCGCGGGACAATATAAACAAGCAAGCAACAGGCTATTTCAAACACGAAAATCTCTGAGGAGTCAGAATAATCTGACAAAACTAGTCAGAAATGTTGCAAAGCCTTATGGGTGTACATAATCACCACGACGAGGACCCAGGCCTGAGTCACCAGTCACTACTTTCTTGTTTTATAACCCACACTTAGCGCCCGGACCTGGGTCCACCGTTGTAGTCGTCCAAATCAGAGAATCCAACAAGGAATAACAGTGATATGTCAGTCAGCACCAGTATGAGCGGACTAACTCTGACAACACCGTCAATTTCTGGCAGTTCACAGAACACAGTCGTCTAACAAACGCCCAAAAAAGCGGACAAGGGACGACGGAGACGTAGAAACCTCAAAGAGGAGGAAAACTTAGGAGCTATCCACTAGAAATTCACCTACTCTACAAAGATACTAGGGGTTATCTGTCGAAGTTAACAAGAACAAGACAGTTAACGAGTTTCTAAGGGAATGTATAGAAAGAAACATCACACTATCTGGCCTTACGATCAACGGCCTATTCGTGCCAAAGACGACACCGACTTTACCAAAGCTTGGTATGACATACTCTCAGATTCTTCGAGAAAAACTCACTCAAAAATCACGTGGGCAAAAACGGCCTGACGCAAAAACAAGTACAAGATTGTACTACGATAAATTGTAAATACTGCACATGATAGAAACAAATCTAATGTGTTCACTAATACGTGCACATAGTACAATTATAAATTCCCTCTGAGAGGACATTGCGCAACAAGAAATGTTGTCTATTTAATAACATGCAAACTTTGCAAACAACAAGACGTCGGCGAAACTAATAGAAAGACAAAGGTCAGAATGATAGAGCACCAACGTGACACCCGCAATAAAAGGGACACGCTAATCATTTTAACCTAACAACTACTCCCTACAACATATGAAATTTCAGATTGTTGAAATTTTAGCATCAGACCCTGACAGTGAAAAATCACTGCCGTCCGTCGGAGAAAGGAGCTCCACTGGGTCTATCAGCTCCACACACTACGAATGTCCGAATAGGATCAATGTTCAAGGGTAAAGCCGTAGTTTTCCAGTCACTCCGAATTCTATGCAGATTAAAACTTTGTTGGAGGGCAGATCACAAAATATTAATTCACGATAGCTGCGATGAATTAACATTCGTATCTGCCCGACAACACAAGTTAATCTGCCATAATTTACCGGTAGGGATTCGATCAAATTGCATGGATATTGGGATGTTTTCTAATGGACTCTTTTGAAGCGGACGTTGCCAGAAGTTAAATGTTTACGTCCAACGTCATCAAGGTATGAAATGTGCACCCCGAGTGTTAACAACATTAGTTATTATAACTTTTTACACTGTGCCGCTTCCTATAGGCTCAATGGGGAAAACATTGGCATCATGTTAGAATTTTGTCTTCGTTCCCTTCAGGGTCAACTCTCAAAGGAAAGAACACTTCTTTCAGGAAAGCACATACTTACCATAATGACCCTAAATATTTGGACAGAAAAGTCTGAGCAAACATTTAAGACCTAAATCAAACTACTCCTGAAGGAGCAGTCTGATCAGGGTCTACAACATTTGCCATTCACTAGGCATCATTTGGATGAGAAAAGTGGTCTGGTATGCTGCATGATTATTTACCACCTGTGGCGATCTGCAACAGCAGAAACACTTGACCAAATGATTTTATAACAGACAATATATGGTAATTTTATATTTAGGGAAAGCAAATGGAAACATTTTCTAGTAAAGACTTGTGAATGCTATGTTTGCATGCAATACGTTTGAAATTTTAAAATCTTGTTAACTAATGACGTTGTTACTTTTAAACAGCTAGGCCCTGATGTCTTCTTATTCTTACCTTTAACTGGAATGTTTTGTTGTTTTTCTTAGTTCTCATCAAGAACTGTTTCAGTGAACCAGAGGACATGTACTCTGTGATGAAGATAACCTACAATATCAGAAGTATCATGATCAATCTGGAATAATTTTTCTTATTTTTTCCATT